>FR997786.1:263874-1465116 GCA_905475315.1 Autographa pulchrina | reverse complement strand
AATTACCGGAAGAAATAACGAGTTTGTCTAATAAAAGGTTTTTTTTAAAAGAGTAGCCTATGGAGTTTCTTGCCGGCTCTTCTCTATAGGAATGACACTTTGGAACCGAGCAACTAGAATCAGTAGTTTTTAACGTAACGTTTCTTGAGCACCTTTTTTTGGTTTATAAGACATAAAAATATTTCGATTTTGATTTTTGATTTTCTAGGTGGTCGGCTGGGGATTTAACCACCAAGATGTGTTGTCGATAGAGTTGCAGCAAATAAACATTCCTCTAGTGTCCGAGGCGACTTGTTTGAAGAGTAACCCGATATTCTTCTCGCAGAAACTGGACGCAAATAAGTTTTGTGCTGGGTATACAAATGGTAGGTGAAATTAGAATTTATAATTGATTGCACATAAGTAAAACAAAGGGGAAGAAAGGTTCTCGAGTGGCGACCACGAACCGGTAGACACAGCGTTGGCAGGCCTCCCACCGTGGTGGACCGACGATATCGTCAAAGTTGCGGGCACCCGGTGGATGCAATTAGCGAGTTGTCGTTCATTGTGGCTTTCTAGTGGGTGGCCTTTGTTCAGCAGTGGACGTCTTCAGGCTGATGATGATGAAGTAAAACAAGGAATTTATCAAGGACTAGAAGCTATCACTGGCAGATTTTTACCGTGCTAAGTAAGGGTACTGATCAAATTATTTCATCATTTCTCAAGATAGTTATGTATTAACTACTAACAAAGTGCACTAGCACTTTGATATTACATGTCATTCTAATTCTATTTTTGTTCCAATTAATGCTATTGCGACTCAAACAAACATCAATTTTATGATACGATAAAGTTTATTTTAGACCGACTAGGACCTTAGGAAAAATTACAAAAAATAAATAAATTGTAATACAATCTGCACCTTATCCGTCTTATTACAAAAAACTCTTAAGTACTAGAACTAAGCCAAGACTTACATGTCTAGGTTTGTTACGGTACTACCGAAAGTTCCAGTACTAAAATGATATCTTATTACAAAACGACGAACAAGCAAGAATCAGCAAGTACCGAACTTGTTATCGAAATAAATAATGACCACAGATTCGAAACGAAAAAACTCATTGATTCATTCATATTCATTCGTTCAATGCTTAGAATAATGAGGTTTAATGCTATTTTCATTTCTAGCAACGTTCCGTTTCTCAAAACTTGAATATTATAGTCACATTTGAAATGCTTTAAAAAATAATTTATCAACACTAGATTGCGTATTATTGATTTTATCTTATTTACAAAAGATTAAACCAGCAAAACTTATACTAATTCTTTTCTTTTTTAATATTCATCTTGATAGTTTTCTCTAAAACTTGCGTGTAATAAAATCCATTTCATGGTCCGAGCATGCGTCACTAGCGTCATTTGATATTAGTCCTCCTACACACTAGGCGGGCGCGCGAACGATGCGACCAAGCATGCGCGGCAGCGCGCCCGCTGAGCTCGAGTCACATTCTACGGGAGACTAGCTTGCTGAATCGTCGAGCTGGAGGCGTCCAGATCTGGCGAACGCGCATCGAATGTGTACCTTGTAAATTGTTCGCGAGTTCGCGAACGGAGCTATAGACGCAAGAGCCACTCGCGCGCACTGTGCATGTGTGTGTGTTGCATGAGTTGCGCTATGGAAGCGCACTTAGCAATTACAGTAACTGAACGCGGATGCACCCTAATAGAACGCGACGCGAGCTCAGAGGGTACGCGGCATTCACGCTGTGCACCCTCCGAGCGCTAAGCTAATAGAAAGCAGCGGTTGCGCCGCGCTGGTCTATTACAAAGTAAGCGCAGTGCTCGCGTTGTCCGCGCGCTTGAAGAACGCGCCCTGTGTAGAGCCAGCCTAAACCAAAATTTTTTTTTGCACTCTCCCTTTAGAATCTTAGTTAGAAATAGCTTTATTTGAAAGTAAGAAAAACACCAGTACAGAAGATTAAAATATAAGCGGGCTTTTAATTTATGAAACACATATAAAAATTAGTTAAACGTATAACAGTCATCCAATGTCTCCTCATACATTACTCTTTATTTCAATAATATAAAAACAAATTTATGTTTAAAACTATATCTCCACGTTTAGGAATGTCCTTAAGTATGAAATGATTGTTTCCAGATAACTGTTTATTAATTTATTCTTATTCTCTTTCGTCAGGAACCAGATCTTCTCGTATTTCAGATCACTGCATTTTTATGCTTCTTGTATAGCGTTCATGGCGAGCCCAGTTACGTAATACGCAAAGCAAGCGCAAGCACTTGAAATTTAGGACGCAAAGGGCAACCTCGAGGGACGCGGGCTAAATCCTCACTTAAAATAGCCACAATTTTCTTTATTTTCTATATCTATACTTGCATCTAAAATCGTCATCACTCAATTCAAAACGAGTTACACACTGCCAACGTCTCACAGATCGCCGTCTCCATTGTGTGTTCCAAATCCATCATGTTTATTGATTTAAAATATAATTTGGAGAAATCATAAGAAAATAAAATAAATAATGTATTTTACAAATTGACATAATACAGCAACTCAAACGTCAAATGAAGTCGTTGCCATAGTTACCACAGCTAGTCCCATAGTTAAACTAGGGGTCTCGTTGGTTTATCTTTAGAACCATAGTTAGTACCACAACAAGTGATAAACTTCGTTTTGTAATAACGTTTTACTTGGTACCATCGTTGATACCTAGTTTAGTACTAGAACTTTATATAGTCCGCGTTTTGGAATAAGACGGTATTAGTTCAACTTGTGCTTGTCTTTGTGTTCACATTGTGACCGCAGTATATTTCATTATTTTTAGTACGTTAACACTGACACTCTTCTTCTTAGCGTGTCCATCAATTACATTAGAACTATTTTTTGATTATACTTTTCGTGATTATACTTGTGGCGATAATTAAGTATACTTCTTGGCAATTTATCACAGGTACATCAGCCTGCAACGGCGACAGCGGCGGCGGCCTAATGGTCTTCGTGCCAGACACACCGGGCGCGACTGGCAACGCGTCAGGCGCCTGGCATGTTCGCGGCATCGTTTCTCTTACCGTCAGCCGGGTAGATGTGGCTATCTGTGATCCTTACCATTACACAATATTTACCGATGTTAGTAAATATAGAGATTGGATTGATGGGTATTTAGACTGAGATAAATAAATAATTTGTAGAAAATGTCTGTTGTAAGTTTTTGAAAATTACATTAATTAAAAAGGTATACCCTTTTTTTGTGAGAATTTTAGACTTTAAAAATAATCAGTAGCTAAATAGGTTTTTAAATGACGTTTTATGCTACATACCCTACGTTTTTGAGTGTCATTGCACAATGTAAGGGAGTTTCGTTGTTTGTCTTAAATTTTATTGAAACTTTAACAAAATCCAAAAAAGAAACTTATTAATTCATCGAAAAACATAAAAAAATAACACAATACGCACTTTATCATCGCCCGCCAGATGTCGCCTAACCAGCTTTTAAAAAGAAGAAACTTGAGCTGAACCAATATATTAACTGTTCAACTTTTAATGTTTCCCCATTATTCTTCAAGACTTGTCCAAATGGAGGCGCATTTACTTAACAATTCTCGCGTCTCGGAATTTTGGGAGTTGGATTAGAATTACTTTAATAAAATGGAAGTTTTTGAATAGGTGCTAACGAACAATATAGGGAGATGTAGTGATAACTTTAATTTTATAATTTGAGGTTAAACTGATGCATTAGGTACCATGTGAATGCAATAGAATAATATAAATTATTACCAATGAAAAGCTGCAGAATTCTATATTTAGTCAAAGCAATGCATGACACCTTATTAAAAAAAAAAAACATATTTACTGACTGATGTCGCTACCTGCACACACATGTAGTTTTGTTATAATTTTTCGCTAAGGAGTAATCCCCACAAATACACAAAATTAAATTTTTGCAATAGTTTTCCAAGTGCAAGATGTATATGAGATATTCTCATACATTACATTATGATGTATAATGCTAAACAGTTATGTTGGAACAAAACTTAATTACACATTTGTACTTGTCTAGAAATGGAGTCAAACCCTTTAAAAAAACATTTCAGACGCTAGGCCACAACAAAATCTGTGATGCTTATTTGGTGCTATCTGCTCATTAAAAGCATAATTAATACGATATTAAAAGCTATTGAAAACTATTATACCTTAACACGATAGTTATTCAAACCAATGCCTCGATTCAGCCATTTTAAATGCATGTCAGAGGTCGGTGCGTGTACTTGTCATTGTGCCTAATTTTCATATTCAGATAAGCCTACAATAAAATCTCATCGAACTCTCGACGAGAATGATCGTAATGACCAATTAATGATCGTAATGACAGCAGAATGCCAATTATCGTAAAAATTATCAAATGAAGCAGTTCATTTGGTAAATTCAAGCAACTCTTAAATAGTTGAATCGAGGCCCAGCACGTTTAATAAAATCGCTTCTAGTTACTTAGTTTTGCTATCACTATTTTATCAGGCGTTTAATATTATTTTGTAATTAATGCACAAGTAATGCTATTACGGTAAAAGATTATTAATAATGCCGCTTCAAATATTAATTTAAACCTTCAATCTTAATATTATATAATATAATAATAATATTCCGGGACATCTCACACACGGTTATCTGATCCCAAGCTAAGCAGAGCTTGTGTTATGGTAACCAGACAACTGATAAACATACTTATATATTTCTAAATACATATTATAGATAAATTACACCCAGACACAGAACAAATGATCGTGCTCATCACACAACCATTTGTCCTGGGTGGGAATCGAACCCACGACCTCCGGTATAGCAGTCAGGGTCACTAACCACTAGACCAACAGGCCCGTCAAATATTACTTTATAACGTTAAATAAAGTTTTTCTTAGTAATTTTTATCTTCAAATGTTTATTTTCTATGTATTTTGGTTTTATTGCACTATTTTACTCGTTTTAAAGGTTCTAAAAAGGTTTTAAGGTATAATGAGACGATTTTACTTGAATTTTAGGTGCCTTCTTATATAGTCTGCGGTTTTGTTATGTTAAAGAAATATTATAGAATTCTAGTGTAGGGTTTAGGGCGCAACATACTTAATAAAAATAAAAAAAATCTATCATCATAAATATATTTTTATGTAATTTACTAGAATACTAAAACAAATTTTAATGCTGTTAAATGAAGTAGAATATTATGGTACACCTAAGTAGGAGCCTATAAAATAGTCTTAAGTACTGTTTTTGCAACGTTATTTTTATTGTTTTGTCAAATATTCCCGGAATTATAATAATCCAGCCTTTAAACGTCCCACTGCTGGGCACAGGCCTCTTCCCATATAGAGCAGGCACGAGCATTGATCACCACGATTGCTCTCTGCGGATTGGCGATTTCAGATCCCAAATTTTGGAATCCAGGTTTCCTCACGATGTTTTCCTTTACCGTTTGTCAGAGGTGTCTTAGAATAATTAAGAAAGTACATATAACTTTTAAAAAGTCACATTGGTACTTGCCTGGGTTCGAACCTGCAACCTTGTGCACACAAATCCGTTCATTGAACCGCTAGGCCACCACGACATTTCCCGGAATTACTTATCTATAAATAATATATTTTTTATGTTCTGGATAAAATTGGACTTAATTTTTTTAAAACAATTTATCAAACTATTTTAGAACCTCCAAATCCTTCGAAACAGATATAATACTAGACCATTTTGATATTTTTGTCCGGGGTTTGAAATTTTGATAATTTTCTGATTGTAGTAACTAATCAGAATGTCAAATCCTAGAGAAACATGTATCAGTATCCGATCACGACACTTACATACATGCATAGTATATCGATACTAATGAAACTAGCGTCTGTCACATGGTCAGATAACCATTCCACTTGGAAGACTAAATGCTGGAGCCGTGATCGATTGATGGTTCAACTACAATGTATGGCAACAGAACGGTGTTAGGACGGCTGAGGGTTACACAGAAGTGTAACTGAGAACAGCTAAATTTTAACTTGCAATCAATGTTAGGAAAAGTAAGGTTGATAAAAAGATGCGCTAGATAATAAAAAAGGAGTAAATGATAACTGATTTGCCAGAACACACATTGGCGTGTGTGAGAAAGGAGAAACCTTTAAACTCAGCGTTCTTATTTTAGGATATGGATAGAATTTAAAGAATTGAGCATAAAAATACATTTTTTTCTTATAATCGGGATGAATTTAGCCATAATGTAGCATATTGTCTTTACGAAACAGTCGTTTTTTGGGTTGATAGACCAGTCACAGAATAATACCTTACTTGTCATACATCGACCCAGATATTTAAGTACTGGAATAGCTTAATTCTCCCTTAGTTTTATAAGCCAACTGCAGAAAAAGCTGTACGTTATACATATACACCCATAATTGCACGTCCGCGTCGGTGCAATAGTCTTCCACTTCACACACTACGTTACAGAGTAGCGCGATGACACATGCACTCTGAATTAGCCAAATCCCTTGCAAGCGACATCCTTAATCGGTGTGTCGATAATCGATATGTAGTGTTCGGATTAGCTGCAAAACTCTACCTTTCGAAAATCAACCTCAAGTTCTAAAGAATAAGGTACAAATTCGAGTGGAGGATAATATAGGTGCGAATATTTGAGGAATGTAAACAGGGCTGCCACTGGGATTAATTTAACGTTAAATTTTCTACTGGAAATTTTGTAGGTGTTTTATCTAGAGTTTATGTTTTAAACCCCTGTGCAAATTTGTCGAGGTAATGAAGATAGCTATGTATGAAACTGGTATGGCGCATTATTTTAATGAGTTACAGTCCTTTTTTGGATCCTTTTCATACCATCACATAGAGTTTACCTGAAGATAAATTGTTCGGGTCTGTTTACGAATTTAACGAGTTATCTTTATTTAAAACGTTGGTATGAAGTTGGTATAGAAGGTAGGTACTTTTTATGAAGTAAATAAGTACCTACATATCATAGAAATAAGTAACCTTAAATACAAATATATATTACAAAGTGGTAAATAAAGAAAACAAAACGAATTCAAATATAAAATGTTTATTCAAAATCATCGATCTCAAGCACCACATATTGGCAAAAACATTGGCCCAACAACATTTTTGAAAGGTATACTATGTAAAGGGTGATGTTTGCGAGGACCGTTTCGTAAAATATTGGACCCAATGATTGAGCCAATATGTGGTACCAGCCTTTCTTCTAAGCTCTATGTACATACTCTTATTCACATACTATTTCTTATATCTACAGTAATATATTCATATTTACATAGTATCCTGTTATTTTTTAAGCCCATTTAATACTTGATTCAAGATTGTTCGCTCTATCAAATGTAAATCCTTCTAATGTAGGTACTATACAAAATGTCTTTAGGAGTCAAACATTTATTTCATACATTGCTATATTTTATTTTAATTTACAAAAACCATGTACCAATTAAATTGACTTGAAATTACTAATTAATTTTTGCTATCACTTTTTTTCTTCTAGATCAAATTGACTATTTGACTCTACATAAGAAATACTTCGAATATAAAAATAATTTCTTAAGCTTATCAACTAGAATCTCAATCACAAACCCCGCGTCCAATTCTACCCTATTTACCTAAATGTACGTGCAATATCATCTGTAATACAGTTACCATTACTAAAATGTCTTACTTAAGTGACAAATCTGCAATTCTCGAATCGAATTGAATTATAAGTCCTTTTCATTCTTATTTAAGGCAGACCTAGGTTTTCTATATATAGCTATAATTGATCTAGGCTTTATGGTCACTCAGCAGCTGTTCTTCAGAGACAAGTGAAAGGATAAGGAGACCTGTGTCCTCTCGTCGAAAATAAATTCCCATTAATTCAATATATTGATTTTAAATGTTGGATGATGTCTCAATTTCGTTCTTCATGATCGAAACCATGACGTCATTTGCCCCCATTCATAAAAATGGTTTCCTTTTTCTATATGATGTTTCCTAGTTTTGAAAAATACTAGACAGAAACTACACAGAAACAATAATAATGGATTTTGAAATAACCATTTTTTGCCCCGAAATTCCCTAAATTTGAGAATAAAACAAAAACTACAACACCAATTTCGTCGGTATTTTTGGGGGCCTTTTGTTTGTTGTGTCAACGCCGACACTCTCTCTCGAATTTTGAGAAAAAAAAATTTTTTAGGTTATAATTTTTTTTTCTTTTTTTTTCCACATTTTCGTAATCAGATATCGATACCTAACAACACCTTAACGGATCGGACAGGGGTTTCGTAACACCCTGTATATATGTTTTATTGTCCAACTGAACGACTAAATAGTTTTTTGCTTTTCATACTCTACCAAATTGCAGTATTGTCACCTAGCTAAGTCCACAGGTATTTTCATCTACCCTCTAAATATGAGTAGAAACAGTATTAACCGACACATTCGACAATCCAGGCTTCACATGGTTAGCGTTTGTATCTTCTTTCTCTTTCGGTCTCCTCTTGGGGCCTAACAGCAGTTTCTGGAGCTGGCAGGCCGGCGCCTCGACGAACAGGTAGAGAGGGAGCGCGAAGAGATACGTGGTGCTGACGATACCGGCGTATAACATTATCTGGAAGATTTCAAATGTCATGTTTTAAAGTAATAATGTGGTGCATTCGTGAAGGTGAAAAGGAAATGATTGAATGAATGTTTTAGAATATCTTGATTTGTTTTAATAGGCCCAAGGAATTGGTCTCCATACTTTTTTCTGTTAAAGGGTTTTGGAATCTGTTTCTTATAATTTAATTAGGTAGTTACCTAGTTTATATAAATAAGAAAAAATAAAGAGAGAAAAAATCCTGTGTCCAACGAAACAAAAAAAAAAGCTGAAAAATCTGTTTTTAATACTCTTTTATTTATCCAACTACAATACTTACAGCAGTATAATCAGTAGCATAGAAGGACCTCCTCATCTGTCCTCCGTACGTCCTCAGGACGGTGGCATGCAACAGCATGGCGCAGTACGACATCCTACCGAGTGGCTGCAGGGGACCCCACTCTACGGAGCTTACGTAGATTCCTAGATAAAAGAAGAAAGAAAAAGGTAACAAAACAAGTATGGTGATAACAAAGTAAAGTAATACGCCATACAGACTGAAATGACGCAACAAATGAACAACTACGCCATTGATAGATGGCGTGGATGGATGGATTGTAAATAAAAAAACAGTAAGCATTGTTGAAACTAACATAAATAATTTCCATGGCTTCCTGGCTTGCCTTTGAAAATTGATTCTATAATTTGGTTCCCTTAACACGATTCCCTTAATACGAAGCACTCGTGAAGAGTCACATGGAGTGCAATGCTTTAATATGGTCACCACATGAGGAGAAGTACAGACTGATGCTAGAACGAATACAAAACAAATTTCTTAGGTTTGTGTAGGTATTTGAAGCAATATGGGATATACCCGGGCTATCCGCTGTTGTACCCTACTCTGTTTGTGCTGGGTATGGTGGGGTATTACAGGTTAGAAGTTAGAAGAGAAGTGGCTCTCACCGCTTACTTATTTAAAGTGTTGCGTGGAAAAATCCATAATCCGAGCGTGTTAGAATTACTACAGCTGTGCGTCCCAGACGAGTACGTGGGGCGACGGCGGCGGCCGGAGCTGCTGGCTGTGCCGCGCGCGCGCACTTGCCTGCAGCAGCGCGCGCCACTCACCCGCGCACTTCGTGCGCTTAACACATTAGCTCACAATGTGGATATATTTTCGTGTACACTGAACGAATTTACACGGGCCGCCTATTGTTTATTTAGTTAAGTTGTATTTCTTATTTTTTTAAGCTAATGTTTTTATGTGGATTTTTGTTTTTGATATTATTATTATTTTTTTTTTTTTGCATTGGCTATTGAATTAGGTTGTAACCTGTAATAATAGTTGTATGTGTGGATGAAAATAAATAAAATAAATAAATAAAACAAAAAAAATTGCATGGGATTTTCAGGTACTCTGCAACTCTAAATTCAAATTCAAATTCAAATATTCTTTATTCAATATAGGCTACACAGTAGCACTTATCGAACGTCAAATACAAAATACAAAAAAAAACAGACAGCACCCTAAGGGTCGGTTCATATCCGGCGGAAACGCACCGCGCACCATCGGCCGCGCAACGCCAGAACAAACAAACACGCAATGAGACATCCAACCACCAACCACCACCAACACCTGACGCGCTACTGCGCGCGCTACTACGCGCTCTGATAACTATGTATTGTGTTCAAACATTTTAAAAGAATAATGATTTCACACAACAGGTAGGTATAATCAATATAAAAATGTCTCTTCAAAAGGATCATGTTACCATATCAAAGTTTTAAAAGATAATAAAGAAGGACCACTTACTGTTACACTTATAGAAGTATCCAATAATGAACACACAGATGGCTAGAGCGAAGAAGTTCTGGTTGAGAGCGTTGAAGACTGCTGACTCAAAGGCCGAAGCCTCGCGGTGGTGGAGGTCCCAACCCATCAGGACAGTTCCCAGAGCGACGGGGATGGAGATCAGGAAGAGGAACTTCATCAGCTGGGAAAATAGGTTATTTGTATATTATGTTATTTGTTATGTTTGATAAAGGGCGCTATAGTATATTATGTAGAGCTGACTGCCAATTTTTGCTACTTGGGGGGGGGCAAATTTTTCGAGGGGCTTCTTCCCATATAGAGAAGCCAAGAGCATTGATAACCACTCTTGCTAAGAGGCAAATTAAGAACAGGATTTTATTTAGTTAACATACTTTAAAGCTGTTTTGTATATGTGATTGCAGAATTCGAATGAGTACCTAATACCAAACATTATATTCAATAATATTTATAACTGGTATAAAAAACTACATATAAGAAAAAATACCTATAATTTTTATTGTAAAACTAACTCACTTGATATATTTAATTCTTCTCCGTCAAAATAAAATTCTCGTAATAAATAATTAACCTCAAAACAGAGTAGCGTAGATTTTAAATAAATAATTCTACTAAATATTGAACCGGTGCATTGTGAGTGAAAAATAGCTCATAAATCAACTTACAATCGAGTCACCAAGATCCCATTTCTTCTGCTGTGCCTTATGATAGAAGTAAGCTGTGAGCACTCCAAGATGATATCCCGCCCAATTGCCTTGAGCCGACACATACGCATGGTAGAACGTGTCATTGTAACCGAAAATGTCCCTTATCGACCTGAAAATGGAGTTTAAAATTGAATGGGAGGATCAAAGGTGGGTGAGGCGTTACGGATTGTTGTTGAATGGAATTATGAGGGTATTTTGGATATCGTTCGAAGTCACGTTCAGAAATAATGTGTGTCACGATTTCTATTATGGTGTACGGGAGTTTCAAGTATTGTAAGCGTTGCTGCAAAATAGTTGGGTTTGTTGAAGTGTGAGGATAACTCGTTGCCAGTCACATCACGATGCAAGGTTTTGTTGGTTTAAATTTTGGATGTTTTGTTTGAAATTGTAACTGGTGGAATATGAATGATGAACTTTGAGTAATAATTTTCAACTTATCCCAAAATTACTGATAAAATTTTCTGGATTTAATAAAATATGCACGTGTTCTTTATGTAGGTCAATAAAATAATAGAACCAGCTTAAGACAATGACCGTGGTCCGATTTTCTAACGATGTCTTAATCTCTGTTTATTGCTGTTTGGCATGCTTAGAGTCAAGGTTAAAAGCCACTTTTTAACCGAGTACAGTTTACTTATCACATACATTTTTAGTTGACATAACATACATGACGCCTTGAAACGTGCAGAAATCATGCTGAAGGTAGGTCAATGCCTTTTATACCTTATTTTGATCTACTTTTAAGTCTATATCATCGATAACAAGTCAATCACTAGTTAAGTTTAAAAAATTATTAAAATTTGTCCATGCATATTATGCTTCTGACTGTGCGGTAGGTAAATAATTATATTAGGGAGAAACGTATTGCTGTTAATACAATATTATATATATATCCTTCACAAAATCATCAGTAAAACTAATACTTACTCTGGGAATATACTGACTCTAATCGGCAAGAGGTTCATGAAGTAGCTCTGTAGGAACGGTATGAGGAGACTGATGACCATGACTGCTGACAGCACCGGGACCCCACTCCTCGGCCACCTCCAGATGATGAGCAGTATCACAAGGGTTATGAGGAACAGTTGCGTGTCGGTGCCTAAGTACCTGGAGGGAAAAAAAATTAACAATTCTTAGGATGAAATGATATGGGTGGCATGGCATAATGGGAAATGTTCTCGGAGAAAAGAATTTTGATTTTAAAATCATTCTTTCGGATGGATTTAATTGAATATTAATAAATAACCAACAAAATACGTTAATTTCATTAACAATACTCTTGACCTCAACCGCATATTAAATTTTTACCTGAAATGAACTTTTCTCATATCAATAAGGATAATTTCGTTATTCGTTTTGTCTCTGAAGTGCTTTCAATCTTTTTTTTTCGTCCTATACACAATTAATAATAAGTTATATACAAATGTACTACCAAAGGTTAATAAAAGACAAAAAATATTTTTCAAAAATTTCAACAAAGTTACAAAGTGTCACCGGAAATACAAATATACCTTAGCTTGATAAAATAAAACAAGTGACATCAGTCAAACTGCGTAACTTTCTTACGCAAAACCCAAGACAAATAGTACGAAGTTTTTTTATTATTTTTACCTGTAATTTTTTATTACCAACTGCGAAGGCTAAGCCGCTTTCCATAGATCTTAGCGGCCTCCAAATCTTATTTGTTTTTCATACGAAATTTCAACGAATATTTTAAGATCACACAGATTCATACGTGATGATGAAGCAGATGAATTTGAGTCTTATGTCTTAAAAGCTAAAGATGATTTTTTAATGCCCTTTGTAAATTAAATAGTTATAGTTTTATTTAAGTTTAGGTTAAAATTTTCGTGGTTGTAATTATAGTTGAGAAATTTAGAGAAAAAGGGTATCTTGATCTGTAAAACGTGCCTCAAGTTGCAATAAAGTAATGGTTTCGCCTTGACACACTTGATGGTTAGCGGTGACAATATTTTTTTTATTTGCTCTTGTGTTAAGGCGAGTGTAGTCGTGAAACGATCATTTTTGAAAGCCTAAGGCTCTTAAATTAGACTACTGACTATTCCAGAATTAATATATGTCAAAGATTGATATATTAACTTCAATTATAACAAGCGAAAAAATTGTAGTCTAAAAAATACTATATAAAAAAAAACATTGAAATGAAGCCGTGATAAATTTGAAAAACGCTACTCCTTCTAAACTACAAGTGCGATTTTCACGATTTTTTCATAAAGATATTGCTAACTAGTTTATCTCAAAATATAACAAAGATCATTCTGATATAATACATAGTTTTTCTCTAAAGTTTTTAATACCCGAGCGGGGCGTGCGCGGACGCCGGGACCAGTCTGCCGCTGGCATTCAGACGGGGAGGGTGTGCGCTGCGCTGTCGCAATGCCCTTCGTTACGTAAAATTATATGATAGCTGTCGTGTTTAGTGACCCTGACTGCTACACCAGAGGTCGTGGGTTCGATTCCCACCCAGGACAAATGTTTGTGTGATGAGCATGATCATTTAATTTTGTTCTGTGTCTGGGTGTAATTTATATATAATATGTATGTACATAATTATTTAGAAATATAGGTACAAGTATGCTTATCAGTTGTCTGGATACCATAGTACAAGCACTGCTTAGTTTGGGATAGATGATCGGGTGTGAGTTGTCCCAGGATATTAGCAACTATTTAAAAATGTCATGAAATATTTACTCGATAAGTTCAACGACCTCACTCGAGCCGCCGCCGGCTAGTACCTATTGTGAACTTGTGTGCGTGCGCGCACCGCCACATTTATCTGTGTTTATTTATTGTTACCTATCTAGGTTGCTAAACTGAGTTGCAGTGTTGTAATATCCACACGACCGATCTTTCGTGGTGGACGGAAAAAAATATTATGACAAAATATGTTCTTTTTTATATTTCGAAACTATCATCGATTCCGAACCGAAAAATTTAGACCGTTTTATAAACTAACCCTGCAAAAAAAAATAAAGGGTACATATTTTAGTATCAAAAATTAAAATACCTACGGGTAAAATTTCAATGTTTGTTAAATATCGTATGACCATAATTATGACCGAAAATTACAATATTAATTTCCGAGGTTTACGAAAGTAAACGAGCAACATCAATCGTCAAGACAGTACCACCTCATTTTGCCTGTGACCATGATACCTGGGGCCCGAGTCTGCTATTTACACTCCGTGTCAGTGTGCTCATAGTTGTATCGTCCGGCGGCGCTCGGGCCCTCTCGGGTGCACTCGGGCCGGTTCGGGCGCGCTCGGGCGGCCCGAACGCGTCTCTGCATTCGCACGACCATGACCACGACCACGGCCCGAGTGCACCCGAGAGGGCCCGAGCGTCGCCGGACGATGCAACTATGAGCACACTGACACGGAGTGTAAATAGCAGACTCGGGCCCCTGCAAAGGTGTAACGTCCGTAAAACCTCAATACAAACGATAAAATCCGTAAAAGTAGTTCAACGAAAATTATAATTCTTACAAAAAAACGACTTCATAATGAGTCTTATATTTATTTCTTATAGATCCCAAAACAAGACCAAATTGAAATGGGAACACGGGAAGCACCAGCTTTCGAATAAAAAAATCGGATCAGTTATGAGGTAACAAACATAAAAATAATACAATCGAATTGAGTAGGTACTTCCTTCTTTTTTACAGTCGGTTAAAATAACGTAAGTTTATAATGTCAAATTTTAAATAACCTACGACCAATATATCTAAAATCTAATTATCTACAATAATAACATCGAAATACCTAAATATCGAAAGTACAGAGTATCGAATGTCCTAACTATCGATATGGATATAGTAAATTTTATATCACAAAAGCGGGTGAGCCTTTTGTAGTTGTAATGTGTATAGACACGCGCTCTGTGTGTGCGTAACTGCAGGCAGGGTTAGCAAGCTTGTCGTTAATTTAATACGACCTGGTAAAATAAAATATAAACTTATTAATGTTGCAATATTTACAAAATGTTTATTTTTATATTTATTTTGTACATAATATAATGTTAATAATTATATTCAACTTATTTTAATAAGTATTTCAAGTCGAATCTAAACCATTTTAATTCTTAGCCAACTTAATTTTTTTTTTAATCTTTGTTACCACAGTACTTTCGACTGGGTCAACCGATTAATGATTCCTTCTTTATTTGAAAGCTGGTGCTTTCCGTGTAGTCCCATTTCGACCCAGTTTTGACAGTGGGGTCCATAAGAAAACCATATAAGACTTATTTTAAAGTCGGTTCTTTTTTGTAATCGGTTATATTGTCATTCGATATTAATGTTTTCGATGTTTTGAACATTTAAATTTTAAACGTAGGTATTTTAATTTTCTATAATCAATATGTACCCAAATAAACATCAATCATTATTTACCTGAAGTATAATATATAAATAACATAATAAAGTAAGTACCATGTATAAATATTTGCATGACATGATGTAATATCTGTAAGTAGTGACCCTACTTGCACTAGCTATCGCGCGCCAAAACCGGCGCGGCAGGGCTTCAACGCGCGCGCTTCGTTTGCGTTGGCAACGGGCGCTCGCGCGACTCGATGTTTTGTGCGGTGCGGTACGGGTAGCGCGGGGCGAGGACGCCTCAACGCCCAAGGTCTTTGGCGACTCCACGCGCCTTAAAGTAGCGTAAATAGAGCTGTTATTTTCGTAATATTTTAGAACAGATGACATTCTTGTTGGCACTTAAATATTCGATGATTATGTAAGATTTTTTCAGACCCATGAAGAACTTAGATCTAAGCTTCTTCTACTAATACTCTAATGAAATAACAAAAAAAAACTGTTTTAAAATGATTTTGTACCTACGGCAATTTTGTAGTTTAGAAATAATATACCCAAAAAAGAATTTTAGATAAAAATCTGATAACTTTTAACTTTGATACTTGCTCACGTTTAAAAACAAATCGACAAAACCATGCAACTAAAATTGTTTTCAAAATTCTCAATTATCTGTTCCCAGCATTCATAGTCACAATGATGCTGTCATATCAACAACTCTAACCTCTAACCACTATTTAAATGAGCTTTCCATTTGTCACGGGTATTTATTTTTCGCAAAACCGACGAAATCCCAGGAAGGCAAATCAGTTCACAAATTTATTTTCATTTTAAAGCTATACCACATCATACATGTTAAATAATGGTATTCGTTAACATTGGAAGCCGACCCCAACTTAGTTTGGAAAAAGACTCGAAGGAAAAAAGTTATACGCTGGCCCTGATTCTGATAAACAAGTAGTAAACCTTTTTAGGCTATCGATATCTTTTTCACTAGTACATAAATTAGAAAAAGGGCAGACGAACATAAAAGCTGTAGAATTAAGTTCCAACTACAATTACAATTGATGTTTTATCGTGTGTTCGTTCGTTCTGGCGTTGCGCGGCCGGTATTGCGCGCTGCCTCTTCCGCCGGATATGAACCGACCCCTAGGGTGCTGTCGTTTTTGTAATTTTGACGTTTTAATAAGTGCTACTTTGTAGCCTAAGTTAAATAAATAATTTTGAATTATTATCATACTTTTCCGACGTAGTAATAACGGTCGACGGTTGCACTATAACGACGTGATTTTTAAGGCGAAAACTATTTCGACATAATATTTTAATTGCCATTTATTGCCGTCTTTTTAGGGTTCCGTAGCCAAATGGCAAAAACGGAACCCTATTACTAAGACTTGTTGTTGTCTGTTCGTACGTCTGTCACCAGGTTGTATCTCAAAAACCGCGATAGCTTGAAATTTTCACAAATTATGTATTTCTGTTGCCGCTTGTTTATAACAACAAATACTTTATTTTTAACAAAATAAAATAATTATTTACGGGGGGCTCATATACAACGTTGGTACGGAACCCTTAGTGCACGACTCGCAGTTGCCTGGTTTTTTTATGCTGCACACAGGATATCAATACTTTAACTTTTGCCTACAAGAGAATCACCACTACATACCTACGCATAGTGACAATGTTCTACCCATGTTTGACAACGACATCCAATGCACCTGTACCAATCAATATGCTTCTGTCATTGATATACCTACTATTTATAGGTGCACTTAATACCATGCAACATGGAACATGTCACATGGTTCAAGGACTAGTGAATAACGTGGTTTTGCTTGTATAATTCACGTTCAAATTTCAATTCTGAGTGGAAGATAATGCATTGTATGTAAGACTGGTTGGTTGCACTAATCGTTTACCATTTGTGGTTTGTTTTAACTACGTTTAACTGAGGAAGGTCATATTTTTTTTTTCAAAATAATTTTGGATAAATTACGAAATACAATACTTTTTTTTTATATACCTAATCAGTAACTAGAACCAAATAGGAAACCAAAAAACTAGAAATAAATAATAATAAATAAATAAATGCGGACAACATCACATACATTGCTCTGAACCCAAAGTAAGTAGCTGACGCACTTGTGTTATGGAATTCAGAAACAACGAAGGTACCACAAACACCCAGACCCGGGACAATGTAGAAAAGTTGGTTTCTACATTGACCCGACCGGGGATCGAACCCGGGACCTCAGAGCTAGCGACACCTTGAAACCGGTGCGTACGCCACTCGACCACGGAGGTCGCAAAAGAAATAAACAAATACTTTACTTCGACTGTCTTTATTTAAATACATACATTATAATCACGCCTCTTTCCCGGGGTAGGCAGAGACCACTTCTTTCCACTTGCTACGATCCTTACACACTTGTTTCGCTTTGTCCACTTTCATTATTCCCTTCATACATGCTGTTCGGTTTATGGTACTCTTGACCTGGCCTTTTTTCTTTCACACTATTTTATTGTTACTGTTGACTATAAAAAAGGACAAAAAGTAAAATGGTTTCGTCTTGATAGTACCGAAAAACATTGTACAGAACAAAAATAAATGTCTCGACTTTATCAAATCACTTTTAATTATTATCAAAGTAGTAACGAAAATCTATACTTATAATAAATCTGTCGAAGTGAAAATTCTGTACATTGAAAATATCAAAAATATAAATGGCGGGGGGTGTTACTAGACCGACACCGAAGCCAAAAGTGTAAAAAAAAAAATTTTGTCTTTCTGTCTGTTTGTTCAGGTATCACGCAAAAACTACCGGTTCGATTACGATGAAACTTGGTATAATTATTCTTTATTATCCTGGGCACCACACTGGGTAGTTTTTATCCCGGAAAAGTATAAACAATAAAAAACAAACTTAATTTTGCGGTTAAAAACTCATTAATAAATTTCGTCATCCACGCGAACGAAGTCGCAGGCATAGCTAGTCTTAAATAATACCTAAATGATAATCCTCGAAATAGCTTGAGGTTAAAAACTTCACAATCAAGGTTCAAAAATGCACTCAAATCTACAATCACATGCAATCCATCATTAAAACCTACAGTTGGTTATAAACGTCAAAATGTTCATCCGTTTTGCATCAAGCAATCGCATTAAACCTTACAATTTCTAGCACAAACATTAATGCTTAATCTATGACCCTTATTTCAACGCAATAAGGTTCATTGTCGTGGTATTTGCCGGCCATACTGGAAAAAACTTACAATGAGCACAAATAGCGGTGCAAACTCTATGACCCTTATTACAACGCAGTAAGGTTCATTCTCGTAGCGTTTGTCGGTCATATTGGATATGAATTGCGATATAACCACGCGTCTCTGATCAACATAAGTGATTTCCTTTTCCTTTGAAGATAATTGTTGGATTGAAATGTTACTTTTATCATTGTTTGAGTAATGATCGGTTTATTGATTAAAACCTGCATTGAGTAATCTTCAAAGCATTTTATTTACTGCATAATTATAATCAAGAAAAAGATCATTTGTAACATTACTTTTGATAAAGCATTTTAATTTGGTACAGAACAAGAAATTAATTAAAGGTTAATTTTGACGTTGGAAAATTATATTTTACTAAAAGAATAAGAGCAAAAAAACCATAGTTTATCTACTACAAAATGTGATAAACAAGACATTATAAAGATTGTAATTTAAGTTATTAAAGTAATCACATATATGCGACATCATCTAATTTTTGGCGGCATTATTTTCCTAAAATAGTATTTCTTAAAATACGCACTAAAATGTCTATAACATTTTAAAATTACTTTTCAATCGAAACATCCCGTTAATGAATCAAGTTCTTCAAGAAAATTCAATATAACACAACGAAACTTAACTCAGGACTTCCGTACTCGATAGAACATCCGCTATCCTGGTTTATTTAGTATATTTATTCTTTGTGTTACCGAAAGGTATATCCATCCAATAGAGGTGATTACGATTATGATTTGTAGTGTCAAATAATTCAAAATCAAAATCAATCAAAATCAAAATCAAAATGTTTTTATTTCTTATAAACCAAATAAAAAAGGCGCTCAAGAAACGTTACGTTAAATCTACTGACTCTAGTTGCTCGGTTCCAAAGTGTCCTTCCTATGGAGAAGAGCCGGCAAGAAACTCCATAGGTTACTCTTTTAAAAAATAAATTGTTACAATTATTTGTACATTATTGGTTAAATATATGCGTCAACAACGCAATAAAACTACGTTAATAAAATAAAGAAAAAATACTAATAATAATTTAAAGCAATCAATCCGTTATAATGAATAATAAAAAACCACGCTGTTGACGCATTCACATGAAAAAAGTACAAAAAAATAAAATTGTATATAAAATAAAAAAGAAAACAATTTTACATACAATATATATGTAGTCACACAAAATTGAAACAATAAATTGTGTATTAATTATTTAAGTAACTCATTTTGAGCTGAAATTTTTTAAACTTACTCTATACCAGGAGTACTCTTCACCCCTTTTGGATAGACATACCCTTTCGGTAACACCCTGCATAAGGGAAAATAACACTAGAAGGGGAATATTTAAACAAACTTACCAGGCCTGAGGCAAGCAGAGATGTTCGAATGGGAACAGGTTCGGGCTTAGTATCACGAGTTGCCACCAGTTCATACGGCACATGTCTTTCTCTCTCTTTACGACGGCGTCCCACATTGGACCTGATCCCATGTGGGGGACCCAGGTCATTGCTAACCCCATCACCACGAGGACCGCTGGCATTAACCTGTGGGAAATTTTGGTATTTTAATTTGGCGTTCTGACATTCAAATAAGTAATTATGTGGATGGCAAACTACTGGATGCACAAAATTTATATTAATCAAATAGTACCATCGACACGAAAAAAAGATAGTGTTGATCGTATTCAGTGGAATTTACGAGTACTAGGCCTACATTAATTCTGTTTCGTTCCTTTTTCCGTTCATTTTAACGATTATTGAATACATAATAATAAATTTTACAAGTAAATTTTTCACTTCAAAAGTTGACCAGAAAAAAATTTAGTAGGTATTGTTAAAAAAAATATGATGTTCAAAAAGTTATTTGTTCCATAGAAAACTGGTTAGCTACCGAACTAAAAATGTATTTCATCACACTGACCTTCAAACATCTTATTTTTTAGGAAATTACAAGTAATGTCACTTAATAATAAAAAAGAGACATGTGACATATAAACGTGACAATGTAATTTATGAAATTTCGTACACGCAATGTTGTGACTGTTCTCAAAATTATATAATAATAATAATAATATAATAATATTCCGGGACAACTCACACACGGTTATCTGATCCCAAGCTAAGCAGAGCTTGTGTTATGGTAACCAGGCAACTGATAAACATACTTTTATGTATATTTCTAAATACATACATATTAAAGATAAATTACACCCAGACAACCAGAACAAATGATCGTGCTCATCACACAAACATTTGTCCTGGGTGGGAATCGAACCCACGACCTCCGGTATAGCAGTCAGGGTCACTAACCACTAGACCAACAGGCCCGTCAAATGTTTTGTACCACTTTTTTTTTACTTTTTCGGGTAAAGTTGTTTGTTGTTATTGTGGTCTCCAAGAATGTTGTCAGTAATATTTTATTACAGAATTTTTAATAGTAGCAAAACAGTAACTTGTCTATATATTTTTTTATTTACGTAGTAAATTTTCACCTAAAAACTAAGCCTACACAATAAATAAGAAAAATATAAAATAAATAAAACTAAGAACTAAAATAAGGCATCAAAAAATTCATCCACATCGCTGTCAACTGGGAGTGTGCCCAAAAGGCTGGCAGCATTTCACCTAAAATAGTTTAAATAAAGATTTTCAAAAATATGACTAAATTCTAATTACTCTAAACAATTTTGTTTGTAATCCAATTAGTCTTTAACTAAGCATTCCACTATAAATTTACAATATTAGTCGTATCAATAATATACACCTAATTGACACACGATATTTGATATTAAATCATTAACATCTACTTAATTACTGTTAACTGATATCTGAACATTCAATTAATACTGTAAATAGATTTGACTTAACTAAACACAATTACTGCACTAATTTCATAATAATTGATTACATCTGTATATATAAAAATGAATCCCTATTTCCCTTGGTCACGCACCACGCGTGAACGGCTGGACCGATTTAACTTATTCTTTTTTTGTTGTGTTTTTCAGGAGAAGGTTCTTATGAAACAAAAAATATGGAAAATTGCGACGAAAATAAGAAAAAATAAGAATTCTTAACCACCATAAAAAAATATTTCTAATCTAACCTAAACTTTTTAATGTCACCTTATGATATAATTGACAGAATTCAATAGGGTAGATGACTAGGTATGAAAAGTCAAAATTTATTTAGTCCGCCATTTAGATAATCAAAATATAATAGACACATATTTTTTCTTTTCTCAAATAAATTACAAAATACGAAGATAAACCGCTGTAAAGTTCAGAAGTGGGGGCTTGTGACGTCACGGCTAGGTACAATTTGTACTCAAACGTGACGTCACGCAAGAATTGTACTCGCTGTATCTTCGTAATTCTTTGTTTACGGGACTAAACAAAAAATACGTGTCTAATATTTTTTTCTTATCTAAAAGATGGACATAAAAATAAAAATTAGTCATCATCCCTATTAGAAACAGAATTCATAGTTAAGACAGGACAACGTCTGTCGGGTCAGCTAGTATTATATAAATGTAGGTATAAAACTAACTCTAAAACTAGTTCCCTTCCCAGCAGACTTTTTTGCGGTCGGTCGGTCTGTGTGTCCATCTGTGGCTACGAGCTCCTAAATGAATTGACCAACAAAAATGTGATCGAGATGGATCTTAGATATAATTTACGAAGATTTCTACACTAGTTGAAAGACACCAGCAGTTTTCTAAAATTTGTTAAAACTGTTGTTCCTTAAGTTACTGTTGCTGAACAAAGCTACTAAAGATCTATAGCCGCGTTGCTGAGTTCTGGTCTGGAAAAATCTGGCACTGCCATTGGTCGACACGGTAAGAATATTTTATTTTAATTAACGTTATATTGTTTATTCAGTGTAACATCGCTTGGGTTATCAACGAGAGACAACGAAAAATCTTACGAGTGAAACTACAACTCTTCTCTCTTCTTAATAAACTCCATCTTACCTTAACCACCGGTTCACAAGGGCCATAGGCACAGTCTTCAACGTAAAGGGATGTGACTCAGCGTACACCAGCATCTTGTAAGCCATGAGGAAACCTCCCATCACGAAGAAGATTTGCACGATCACGCGAGCATTGAAGAGGAGAGCCTTGAAGAAATCGCCGTAGGACTGGAAGGAGAGGAATTATTAGATTTGCTTATAATTCTGTACATAGTTATGTATGTTTTTTGGGTAACTGACTGATGATGATATTTCGTATATTCCTATTCCATGGAGGCTTTGATGTGTGGGTGTGTAATTTACTCATAGGTACGCAGAAGATCAAAGTATAGTACTTTTTAGGGTTCCGTACCCAAAGGGTAAAACGGGACCTTATTACTAAGACTCCGCTGTCTGTCCGTCTGTCTGTTTCCAGGCTGTATCTCATAAACCGTGATAGCTAGAAAGTTGAAATTTTCACAAATGATGTATTTCCGTTGCCGCTACAACAACAAATACTAAAAACCACATAAAATGAATATTTAAGGGGGGCTCTCATAAGACGGTGGTACGGAACCCTTCGTGCGCGAGTCCGACTCGCACTTGGCCAGTTTTTTATTAATGTTTGTGCGGATTTTGAACCTGCAGTGTATGGTGCAGTGTTTATAAGATCATAACCACTATACCTCACGGTTAATGCGTTTACCAGTATTGCTGTCTATGACTTACCATGACTAATTATTTAGACGATAAATAATTATAAATGTTTGCAAAATCACTTATTTAAAAAATATTTCCTTTTTTCATAGATAGGTTGGTACAAATTAATTTATAGAGAAGCCATGATATTACTATTATGTACTTAAGTATGTACTTATTAAAAAATAACAAAATGGACTTACGCACTCATTAAAAAAGATATAAACTCATTAATTAAATATAACATCTATAAAACTTAACACGTCATTATCTCTAACAATTATCTCAATTAAAAACTTAAGTAAAGTGCATTCAATTACTATACTTCATATTTGACTTGTCGTAACCGCGGTGTGGCGAAATACCGCAATACTATGAAATGGATTACTTCCATTGTGCGTGTGCGCATGTTAACCGGTAAATTGAATCGTTAGTGAGATTTATTGCTTTTATGTTGACCTTGGTTGTTTTTACTGGTTTGTTATGTTTAGATAAAATATTTTTTTTTGTTTCTGACAATTGAAAAGAGTTATGAAATTGAGGTAATATTTTTGCTAAGATAGTATTTAAACGTAGATCTATATGTTTTTACGTAAATAGGTTAATAAAAAAATATGAATTGTGTTGAAAAGTTCTTATTTCTTAAGACGGCTATATAATAAATAAATTCCATAAATAAATATTTTCCAAAGCCTGAAGTTTATGTAATGTTCATTTTCATCATGATTTCCTAGCTCTGTTTAAGTAAGATGCAAAGGATTGTCGTGGTGGCCTAGCGGCAGGCAAGTACCAATGTGGCTTTTTCAAAGTTATATATACTTTCTTAATTATTCTAAGACACTTCTGACAAACGGTGAAGGAAAACATCGTGAGGAAACCTGGATTCCAAAATTGGGGTCTGAAATCGCCAATCCGCAGAGAGCAAGCGTGGTGATCAATGCTTGTGCCTTCTCTATATGGGAAGAGGCCTGTGCTCAGCAGTGGGACGTTTATAGGCTGGATTATTATTTATTATTATATTCGAAATAACTTTGACAAAGTAAAAAATAATAAATTACTATTATAACCGTTCTATTCATGTATTCATTCTTATCTATTATTGTTAAATACCTTCCTTCAGTCAATTAATATATAAAGTACTATGACGTCACAACATTGCAACGCACCTTACCGAACCGAACCGTGAAAGAGATTGCTCAAACCGAGCTCTTTTATTTACGCAGTCGATCGGTTTGTTTAGTGTTAGTCAATGGACTACTTTGTAAGTACATTGCAATGTAGTGTTATATAAGGTTATTTAAGAGTTTTTTTTTTGACAAATAGTGTAAAAACTGCAACTGCAAAAAATGCCGAGTTTAGGCTGTCATTGCGTCAAATTATAATATACGTCTAATTATTTGCTTCTAACTTTCCATAAAGTTGGCTATTAAGCGCTCATTTGCATTATAAATATTATTTTGTCACCACGCTTACTTAATATGAGTTGGTCAAAATCTTCTTATACCAAAATTTAAGTTGTCTACTTAGAATTAACATACAAAATCACATCACATCGTCACATTGTCATACAAAAGTCACATTAGTACTCGTTTCAATTTGAATTTGCAATTTTACACAAAATAAACTGACTTATAAAGTAACAACATACTGGGCCTACGTAAATATTATACCTAATACATATCTACCATTGACTCTGAAAGAAAACTTAAAAACATGAAAACTACTAACAGTAAAGTCAAGTGAAAATCATAACCGGTTGAAACCAGTTAGAGGTCATTGACTGGTCTAGGTCAACATATTTCGCGGGTCACTCGCTTAGGGTCAGTTGTTTGCTTTGCCCTTCTTTATCCTGGGTATAGATTTATGGATATAAGTCTATCATGTTTGTTTAGCAATGGGATTTATTGGGATAGTGATGTGACGGATTTTAAGATTTTTTTGGTCATCGCCCTTTTTTTTCTTTTTTAATGAATGCGGACAACACCACATACATTGTTCTGAACCCAAAGTAAATTGCTAACGCACTTGTGTTATGGAATTCAGATACAACGAAGGTACCAAAAACACCCAGACCCGAGACAATGTAGCAATGCGATTTTCTACATTGACCCGTTAGGGAATCGAACCCGGGAGCTCAGAGCTAGCGACACCTTGAAACCGGTGCGTACGCCACTCAACCACGGAGGTCCTCAAAATTATTGACGGGCCTCTTGGTCTAGTGGTAAGTGACTCTGACTGCTATGCCGGAGGTCGTGGGTTCGATTCCCACCCAGGACAAATCTTTGTGTGATAAGCACGATCATATGTTCTGTGTCTGGGTGTAATTTATCTATAATATGTATGTATTTAGCAATATATAAGTATGTTTATCAGCTGGTTACCATAACACAAGCTCTGCTTAGCTTGGGATCAGATAACCGTGTGTGAGTTGTCCCGGAATATTATTATTATTATTGTTTTATTGGAACGTAAAAGTCAGTTTAATTTTGTATGACTATGAAGTAGTAAATAATTACACGTGCAAAATTGAAGATCAATAAAGCATTTGCAGGATCCCAGTTCAAGGCAAGATATAATTGTAGAACACTAATTTTGAAGAGGAAATATTTGTATATTTGGATGTAGGACACAGCATACAAAACTACTAGTCCATTTAAAAAAAAAAAAATTTTTAGGTAAGGTAATGTAGTATTTAATGTTGAAAAAATAAATGCCAATGAGCGCGAGACCGCACTTAAAAACTAATGTAAATATAATAATTTAAGTAACGACTTCATATTTTTAAGAAAGAACACTACAGATTGCATCACGTAATTGACAATGACTATCTTAGCAAAATCAAAGGTATTACAAATTCATATAACTCTAAGAGCAGTTACTTATACCATTACAAAAGTACCATTTTTTATTTTATTTGGTTCTTTATTGTCTGCGCAAAATTTAGGTCAGTCTTAAAAAGAAAAATTTAGGCTATTAATACACATTGATTGAAATACTTGCAACGATAAAGTGGTCTAGCTAAAAAGTAATTCAGTTTTAGGTGTCATTATTTAATTTATTGTTGTGAGACCGAAGTAGAACGTTGCCTTTCGCGTGCCTTAAGATACACAGTTCGACGTAAATAAAAAATAAAAAAAATTGGAGCATTTTTTTCTTACGTCAAACTGTTTTACTTAAGACAAGCGAAAGGTTAATTTAATGTAGATTTACTTTTGTTTAGATTTACTGCAAAGTAAATAACTTAGTGTGAAAGAGATATTTCGCAACTTGGGAGAGGTTTTTGCCTAGCAGTGTATATGCGTATAATATGATGGCTAATATATATTGGCTTAGTTGATTGATAGTACAATGTACTACATTTGTATTAAAGTAAATCAATCAATGAATTGGGCTTTTCTATGAATTTCACAGTAGCAGGTCGGAGTTTGGATTTGTGCCCGGTTAGTGGCAATAGGTTCGCCCCCTATTGCATGGGACCTAAACATACCGGCGAACTGTGGGTGTACATTGGTACACCTCTGCCTAACCCTTCGGGGATACAGGCGTGATGGTATGTTATGTTATGTTAAATCAATTTAAAACATTCTTGTTGTAGATTTCTGTGCTGATAAAACTTCAGATACCCTATACAATAAGAATAACCAAATAAAATAGAATCTAACTTTCATGGGCACATTAAGAAGAAAAAGCATATCCATAAGTTACTTTATAACTAGCTTCAGCATACTAAAAAAAAATCAGCACTCGTAATAAATTTATACCGATTGAAATCTCCTATTTCAGAAATCAAATTCAATGATAATACTAAGTACCTACTTAGGCCTTATTATAATAATACTAGCTGTACTCGGCATGCGTTGCAATGCAATTTTTTCTACCTAACACCTGCCTACTACCTAACTTCTACCATTTAGGGGTATGAAAAATAGATAGTAGCCGATTCCCAGACCTACTGAATATGCGTATAAAATTTCATAAAAATCGGTCAAGCCGTTTCGGAGGAGTATGGTAACTAACATTGTGACACGATAATTTTATATATAAGAAGATAATCACTAAGTAAGAGCAAAAACTCTAGGCCTTTCTACATAGCGGAAAAAGTGCAGCATACCAAGTCTTTACTGTAATAGCATAAATGGTACATGCATACAGTATTGCATAGCGCAGTAACCTGTTTACTAAGAGTACTATCCAATCCTGTTTAGTTAGCGTGTTGCAAGTTTTAAGTAATAGTTTAATGAAGCCTTTTACTGCACGTAAAATGCATTCGGAGAGAACGGGGACGAGATTTTGATGACAGTGTGAGCTTGTTTACTTAAGATTGTTATTTATGTTTGGAATTCTTTGTGAGAATTATGATACTAAATGTGTTAGGAATATTAAAAAAAGAAGACATTAATTACTTGAGAGATTCCTTACTATCGATTTAAGGTAGCAAACTTTTACAATCTCTTGTAAAATACTCCGTGGTCGAGTGGCGTACGCACCGGTTTCAAAGTGTCGCTAGCTCTGATTTCTCGGGTTCGATCCGGGCAATGTAGAAACCAACTTTTCTACATTGCCTCGGGTCTGGGTGTTTGTGGTACCTTCGTTGTTTCTGAATTCCATAACACAAGTGCTTTAGCTACTTACTTTGGGTTCAGAGCAATGTATGTGATGTTGTCTGCATTTATTTATTTATTTATTATACTATTATTTATTCAGGCGATTTCCCTGGGAATGGAAGCTTATCCCAACGCAGTTAGCGAAAAGGTTTAGCAGAAGAAAAAATATATAATGACCATAAGTAATCGAAATACAAAATGACAGTAATCAAGCGTGCATTATTATGGTAATCAAACGCCCAAATTAATGAAGACTTCACTCGTTATTAAAGGTGACAAACTTTAAGTTATTGACCAAGCATGCGGTTAATAGCCACTTAGGTCGATTTTAGGAAAAAAACGACGATTTGTACTTTATGTCATAATTACAAGGGGCATAAATTAAACAAAAAATAAATTAAATTAGGTATTGCCGTATTTACACAATGCAAGGGCGAAGATGCAAAAAGCTACCCAAAAAACGTAATATTAAATTAACTTGTGTAATTTTTTGGTAATAAATTGACAATGCATTTTAATAATTTCAATATTTATGTCAACTTTTTTGTGTTAAATATGTAATGGTATTTAACCTGAAATTTACCTTGATGCACTGAAGTATTTATTTTAATTCGGTTCAAAGAAATTTATTTCTTATAAAAACTTAACTTGGTTCATTTACAATAAGAAATAATTAATAACGTTTCACAATAAGATTTCGTTTACCTCTGACGCATGCTTATAAAAACTTGTGATTCATTTCTTACTTTCTTTTTTTTAATTTCTTATGCATTTATTTGTGACTGTCATTGTTAATAGCATTTTGGTTATAATTAACTCTTAGAAAAGTGAACGAGGATGTATAAATATTTGGGTAAAATTGTTAGGAAAACTTTCGTTTAATTGGTATTAATTTTGATTTATATCAAGCATTTAATCTAAGCACAAAAGTAGCTTTTTGGAAAAACGTAACCTTATTAAAAAGCTATGTGTAAAGTGATATAAAAATTATAGGGTAGATTTTTTTGTTACTCTTTTGAGCTCCTACTGATTTTACTCTGTAATAATTTTGTATTCTTCTTGAAAGTATTAAAAACCAATACTTTCAAGAAGAATAACAAAGAGAAATAACAAGAACAAATTGATTAATATGGTAATTATGTTTACAGAATCGTAACACATGAATGAAAAAACATGTCTTAGAACTATATGACATAGATACATAATAAAAAAAAAACTATTTCTAATGGACATTATAAGCTTCTTTATATTCCAGAATTTTCTAAACGAAGACGCTGATAGACCCTAATGTAATGAAAACCCGTCTAACTAAGCGCACTTTGGCATTTACTACAGTTTTGGAATGTAAGACCTAGACTTGAGTCTATGATAGTCTATACAGATTTTATTACGCGCTAAAGTTTCGACATACTATTTTATAACTAGGTTTAGTACATACTAGTTTAATTAAAATAATATAGTAATTGTCTGATGGAAATACCTAACCTAGATGTGTAATCTATACTTATAATAAATCTGTATAAGTGAAAATTCTGTACATTGAAAATATCAAAAAAATAAATGGCGGGGCGTGTTACTAGACCGACACTTTATTGGTCAAACCGTACGGCTTACACTTAGCCACAAGCCCCTCAAAACCAGAAATAATTAACTATCTAATAAATATATTAAGTAGTTTCCTTGAAATAAGTTGTTTTATAGGCAGAAGCAAAATTTCTAATAGGAACCCTTAAATAGCCGAAAAGAGGAAGCGAGTTAATTAAAGCCACTTTTTTATTCTCATAGGACAAAAAATAATAGCTTTCTGCCTAGAGTGTTTAATGAATTTAACGAATTGAATGCTGATAGTCGTTTTGATCTCTTTACTACTAGTAAACATTCTGCCAGGTCCTGTTTAATTAAGTGCTTTATTAATAATGCTTAATATGTCTGTCTTATTTTACTTTTTAAGATTTTGGATACCCATATTTGCTCTTGTTTAAACATTTGCTAGATTGTTATGCTAACCATGATACCATTTTGTTTTTTTTTTAAACTACTTGTGGAAGCTTGTTATTGGCATTTATTAATCTAAGTTGTGTAACTATTTGTATGTAGCTGTAAGCTCCCCTAATAAAAAATAAAAAAAAACATGCATAACTACTCTCATTCCAATGGAATGCAATGTGCCTAAGTAACTCCCATTCCTAGTAAGGAAGATTTAGTAAGATCTAAGAGAAAAAACCGCTAGCTCTTAAATTATGTTTCGAAACTAATACTTACATTTTCAATAAACTCAGGGTTGGCGGTGTATCCATAACCGATGAAGATCATGGAGTGAAGACCAAGAATCATCACCATTGTGTAGAATCTGAAACAAACAACTTAGATGAAATTTTGACTCGCGAGAAAATGTAAAAAAGTTGTGTTCTATATTGCCTCTCCGCACATCAAACCCGGGGCCTCAGTAATAAAAAATATTAAAAATAAATAAATAAATAAATGCGGACAACATCACATACATTGTTCTGAACCCAAAGTAAGTTGCTAAAGCACTTGTGTTATGGAATTCAGATACAACGAAGGTACCACAAACACCCAGACCCGAGACAATGTAGAAATGAGATTTTTCTACATTGACCGGGGATCGAACCGGGGATCGAACCCGGGACCTCAGAGCTAGCGACACCTTGAAACCGGTGCGTACGCCACTCGACCACGGAGGGCGTCGAAATCGTCGAAATCGTCGAAATATTCGTTTTAAAAACCGTAACCTACGTATATGCAAATATTGAAACAGGTACATTAAATAGTCGTTGGTTTGATCGTTCCCCGAAACATCATAATTATCAAAAGTGGGTCCAGTTAATCGCTTTTCTGAAAATATTTTTAGCTAACAATTTATTACCTGTGATTTCTTCAGGCTTGATATCTTTAATTACTAAAAGAATTATAAAATTTGGATGTAAGTAGATTAACCCTATATTTTCTCGGTAAAATGTATTTGTGTGTATTTGTATATTTATATAAATTATCCGTAAATGGGTTTTTGTTCTTTAAAAGCGACAAAAAAACATGTCAGAAATTGTAACTATGTAGTAAAAAAACCTCTATGGATTGATTAATTATTATTGTTTACGTTAGTCATATCAACGATCTATCAGTTTTCACAGTTTGCATGGTAAATAGTAATTCATATCGCTCTGTGGCTTATCATAACCAAGGTTTAAAGCGGCACGTTATAGAGGCACATCAAAAGCTGCGGCTAACCGCAATCATTAACTAATAATTATTGGATTTTATACACGGGTTCAATCGATGTCAATATTATGCTTTACGTTTAGGCTTATTTTTAATTGGATTGGTGAATTTTTAACTTTTATTTTTAAATAATATTTTTTTTTTTTTTTTTTTAATAATAAACGTTTCGGAAAACACGTTAAACAGTAGGTCCCGGCTGTCATACATTGATCTTTGGCAGTCGTTAAGTCAATTCTGACAACCAGTCTTACTATGGGATACTGTGTTTCCCAGTAAAAATGGGTTGTGGAGGTCAGATAGGCAGTCGCTCCATGTAAAATACGGTATTCAGCTGAATCCGGTAAGACTGGAAGCCGACCCCAACATAGTTGGGAAAAGGCTCGGGAGATGATGATGATGATGATGATGATGAGATGATGATATGATTTTTAAATAATAGTGCTAGTTATGCGGGGCGCACGTGGACTGAAATCGCGAAAAAGAGAGAGGTTTGAAAGAAGAAAGGGGAGGCCTTTGCACAGCTGTGGGATCTAAGGGGGTTAAACTTTCATAGTTGTAAATAGGTATCTCGTTTCTTGGATTCGATATTTTCAGACTGATTTAACTTGCAAGTATTTTAACTGAAAGGAATGAGCTATACTTTTGAAGTTTCATTGTCATAAGCATTATAAGCACCAAAATGTTGTTAAAAAAAACATTTAAAAAATATTAAAAAAAAGATAGTTTGCAGAACCTAGTTAATTTAGGATTAAGAAAACCCGATACCGTATTTAAAATAAAGTTTTTTTATTTTGGTTGTTTTTTTTAGTCAAACCCTCAATTTCCATCAAAAAAAAAATCCCTCTTCTCTATTTCGAGACACAATATAACCAGAGTAGGCCCTTAAACCCTACGCCAATCAGTTCCCCATCGATACGAAACAAAAAAATATCGATATTTATATTATCTTGAATGCATCGAGTACTCAAGTACTCGGTACACCGCAATCACAGTCGGTAATTATTCCGATTTTAATCGCGGGAGGAATATATTGGAAAATGTTTTTCCCATTTTAATCCAGATGAGAGCCTAGTTATTATACTGGCGTTAAATAATGATGGTGGGTAGATTACAGGGTGGGAATTGAAAAATGTATTTAAATATGTGGGAGAGAAAATCAAAGAATCGGATAACAACGCAGTTACGTCATAATTTTTATGTCGTTTTTATGTATACACAAAAAATATCATACAACATATTTTGGTCGATATGAAGATTAATTATTAATGTCTTCAAATAGAGGGTTTGTTGATATTGTCTAACATGCAGGTGGTACTTTCTACAATGAAGATATTTCTGGAACCATTTCGTTCTTACATCGTCTAGAATATCCGTCAATACGTTTTAAGAGGGAATAGATGAACCCACTGATTAGGTACGCTGCACTAACATATAAATAAAGAAAAAAAAAATTAAGACTTTCTTACCTCAACGCCTGGAAACATTTGAAGAGTCCACCTTCAGCACTTCCTCCATATTTTAGAGCTTTCCAGTTCTTCTGAACGCAGAAAGCCAGCATGAATTTATTAGCTATAACAAAATATTTCATTATTCATTGCCAAAAAACGGAAAATTAGTCGCGGATGAGTTGACAATACTGGCCCATTATAAGTATAGCAAGTCATCATGTAAAAAATTGTAAGTATAAGAAATATTTTATGACTGGTCTATTGGCATTGGTAAAGACAAGTACATCAAAGTCCATCAGTCTTCAAAAATTCTTAATTTATCAACTTTCTACTCTTAAATTTAAAGAATGTCTACATTCACAGGAGTCATAAAAAATAAATAACAAAAAAACTAATGGAACAATCGTGAACCAAGATACTTAAGCTCGATTTGTCTAGAAACAATTGACTGTTTTCGAACCCAAATCTTTACCAGAAGAAGTAAATAGGAGGGGTAGAAAAAAATGAGAAGTAAATATGAGGACACAAGTTACCTTCTCCATTTTCCGCAGGTTTGAGGAAGTAATAAGCTGAACAGCCCAAGTTAACCAGCAGTAAGGCGAGCAGTAGGACTCCTATAACGTAGTCCAGTGTGTCAGGCGGCTTGTAGTCGTCTTTCGTCTTGCAGTACCGGACTGATAGTTTGTCCACCTGTTGGGTACAAATGTTGGCGATGTTGGGCTAACGTTGTGGCTATTCGAACCATAGAAAAGGTCATTGTCTGAGGTATTGGTTAGTTTTAGATGTAGTAAACATAACCGGCAAGCGTAAGGTAGGACGCCCCCCGTCAGGTGGACTGACGACCTGAAAAAGGTCGCTGGATGCGGAGGGCGGAGGACCGGGTGTTGTGGCGCAAATTGGGAGAGGCCTATTACAGCAGTGGACTATGATTGGCTGAATGATGAAGATGATGATGAAACATAACCGGCTAAAATTTAAGAAAAAGTTGTTGTAGATGTAATATACTGTCATTAGATTGTAATAGAGACAATTTGTACTCACAAATTGTTGTACAAATCTCTACAAATTCGAAAAAGAAAAAATCTTGGCAAATTTTGTCTCTAATAAGAAAAGGTTACATAAGTCTTACCTGAAGCCCATACCCCTGATGTATGCTAGCATTGAAGCAATCCTTCAGGGCCTCTGCAGTAGACTCCCCGGCGTCAGCATGGCTGGTGTTCAGGCCACAATGCTGCGAGCCACATACTCCTCGGTGCAGCTTCGAGTGCTGGTAGTTCGTGTAGGAGAGTGATGAGAAGTTCTAGAAACAAAAGTTTATGTGAGCCTGATGCAGCCTGATGCTGTGAGCATGTAAATGATTTTTGCCAAAAATTTAAGGAAAATTAAGAAAAATTTAAGGGAATTCCTCGTATAAAGAAATAAAGAAAGACTCTTGAAATATACGCACCTTTTGCTAGATTGATCAATGATTTTGGTTAATGATTCAAAATTCGGTTTATAATCTGACGTCCTCTGTGGTCGATTGGCGTACACGCCATTGATTTATTTACATACTTTGGGTACAGAGCAATGTATATTTTGACATCCACATTTATTATTTGTTGTAATTAAAATAAGTCTTTTAATTCGAAACGAACTGATGTCACATACAACGTTGATTAAAAGCATAAAAGTCAATTCAATAATGCCAACCTTGACCTAATGAAGATTAGCCACTGAAAAGTAGTTTGCTAATAATAATAAATAAATAAATTTGCTAATAAATAAAATAATGGTTTATTAGGTCTAGTTAACAACTAAGGTTAACAGAACCATCAAAATCGGTTATTCAACTGTCATACAAAAACTTTGCAGTTTTAAATGAAGCATGTCCAAACTGCCTCGTTGGCCTAGTGGCGCTAAGCGCGACTGCTACGCTAGAGGTCTTGGGTTCGATTCCCAAGTCGACCAAGGTGTTATTGGGTTTTTCTATGAAATTCTCAGTAGCAGGTCGGAGTTTGGATTTGTGCCCGGTTAGTGGCAATAGGCTCGCCCCCTATTACATGGGACCTAAACATACCGGCGAACTGTGGGTGTGTACATTGGTACACCTCTGCCTAACCCTTCGGGGATACAGGCGTGATGGTATGTTATGTTATATGTTTTATGTCCAAAGTTCCATTCATTTGAATATGCATACATCGAAGTGACAAAAAATGTAATGTACTTAAGATTACTTCTTGCCACTTCATTTAAAGTGGTGACTTTTGTTTATTTATTACCTATAACCCAAAATTGTTTACGTCATTTTTGTTAAAGTTGAAGGCCAGGTAAATTATGTTTCCTGGATATACTTAAATATTTTTGGTACTAATGATTACTTTACTGTAAGTACTGTGATTGAATTAGCTGTTGCCCACGGATGTCAGTTATTGGGGCAAAAAGTAGTTTATGCATTTTCTTAGGCTCACATCGGTTCAGAAATTTTGCGGCGAAAGCCTATTGTATAATATAAGTATGGATAGGAGAAAACAATATTCGTGTAAACAGTGCATATTTGTTCATTTATCATCTAAACGGAGGTGTAAAATTTCAAGTATGTGTGTTCATGTTCTTCTCACAATTTAAAAGCACACATTGCGTTAGTTTTAAGCTTGGAGAATCTCGTATCTGATTCCAAAATTTGACTGGTGAGTTCCAATCACTCAAGTGAGGTAATTTTTTTTTTGGCTGCAAACGTTTTTAAACGTATCTTGAAACCTACTTGTACGTTGACACTTCGCGTTACCCAAAGGCTGAGTTCTACTTAGGTCAGCAAATAAGCATTGCCATACAACGTGGCAAAGCTGCCAGCCTTTTGGGCACACTCCCAGTCAACAGCGATGTGGATGAATTTTTTGACGACTTATTTTTGTTTTTAGTTTTATTTAGTTTATATATCGATGGGTCCTGTGTATAAGGGCCAGACTGCAAAATCACAACTTTACAGGAGGGGCCCACAAAGTATCAATATGGTAAAACCAAGTTTAATGAAACTTTGCAGGCTTACTTTGCAAGCTATTTTTTTATGTTTAAGTTTTTATTTTACTACATTTTGACCCTTTTACGTGAGTTTCAGTCTGAATTTATTTTACGCAAAACTACGTATAAGTCTCAATGTGACATACTTATTACAATGCCTAGATATTTTGGGTAAAAACCAGTAGATATTTTCTTATTTCTAGTGTAGGCTTAGTTTTTATATTATTGTAAATATTTTAAGTTTAATCATAATAATATAGAAGGTTCTATATGGATAGTTCCGATATTATTAGAACTTGTAGGTTGACATAAAAAATAAATCTAGTCATATAACTCAAAACCAAATCTACTGCAGATAATTCTCAACATACTGTGTCAAGGTTCCATTTACTAAACACTACGTTTGTACGCAATTCAAGAGTCAGGACAAACACGATAAGTGCACGATTATGATGTTATTTTTGAGGACTTAATGTTTTATGTGTTTGCGAGATGCTTTTTGAGAATTATTAATGGTATGTTGCGGTGGGTTTTTCACTTGTTGAGTCGATATTTTGCTGTGTTTGTCAGATTTTTGAAATTACATTATTGGTTTTTGTATTAGGAAATACGATTTTGAATGGGTGCTTTCGTGATTTATTATTTAAATTCATATTATCGACGGTAAAACTGCTTTAAAGGAATTATGATCAGACACATCATGCATTAAAATACTTCTGTGAGTATGGATACATTGTATTTTTGTAAATGTAAGAATGGTCAATTTAGCAGAAAAACCCTTATACCTATAGATATCCGGAATTGAAGAGTTTTTTTTTACAATAATCAGGGTCGAGCCCAGGATCTTAGAACATTCGAGGTGTCGCTACACACCGAGTTTTTAACCGACTTCAAAAAAGGAGGAGGTACTCAATTCGACTGTATTTTTTTGTTTGTTTTGATGACCGATTTTGATGATCTTTTTTTATTTGAAAGCTGGTGCTTCACGTGTGGTCTCATTTTATTTTGGTACAGTGATAATAGTGGGATCCATAAGAAATAAGTATAAGACTTATTTTGAAGTTCTCTTTTTTCTGTTAGAATTATTATCAGAAACTAGGTCCTGTCCTTGAGCTACAAATAGATTTTCTAACTCGAATTATATTAAAGATTTGTTGCACATACCTTAATAAACTGATACAGCAGTGTCTCGTCTTCCAGAAGCACCAGGTCTACTATGCAGTAGACCGCGTCAGGTTTCTTCAGAGTTATTTATGTTTAGTCAATTAGCTATACACCTACAAACCTTAATAAACTGATACAGCGGTGTCTCGTCTTCCAGAAGCACCAGGTCTACTATGCAGTAGACCGCGTCAGGTTTCTTCAGACAGAGGTCGAAGTCATCCAGGTCTGAGAGCGCTGGCATCGAGTGGTAGTCGAAGATCGATTCTGGTGGGGCATCTAGTGAGAGGAAACGTGGGTTAGATATAGACAGATACGTATTCAGTATGTCAATTGAGGTAAAGGATCTGAGGTCTATATATTATGAATAATAACAGAAAAAATCTGATAAATTGTAGCAAAAACATTCTCGATCACACCAGTTTAGATTGAAACGACCAACCACGAACGAAATACGCCGGTTTTACTTTTCACACATGTACATACATCATTTACATCTTCGATGCAAATAAATTATCTGTCTTTGACTATATGAACAGTTTCTCAATCAACATAATATGGCCACTAGACCAACAGGCCAATCCTTAAAATTAATTATGATAAATGTACGTAGTCAATGAGCCATTATAATATTACAAAATACATTGTCATATCGAGGTGCGGTTACAATATTTTTTGGTAAACTTTTGTGTCCAACTAATATATTATAATCCATTGACAAGGTCAGTTCCAATATTTTTGGGTCAAATGTACATTTTTTACTGTAAAATAATGAATGGAGATATAGAATTCTGTACACAATAGTCGTGTACTACATTCCATAAGGTATTACAATTTGTCAAATGATAAAATAATAATATTGATCATTGTAAACTTAGTTACGAAAGAATGATTTTTGTTGCTTCTTAACACAAGAACTTTACATCAAAATAGAATATTTCAATTTTCGTAGCCTACAAATATAAACAGGTTAATACTGATAGAAACAGAATATTTTATTACTAGCTGCACCCGGCGTGCGTTGCAATGCAATTTTTTCTACCTAGCACCTGCCTACTACCTACCTACTACCTACCTGCCTACTACCTACCTACTACCACTTAGGGGTATGAAAAATAAATAGTAGCCGATTCTCAACCTACTGAATATGCATATAAAATTTCATAAAAATCGGTCAAGCCGTTTCGGAGGAGTATGGTAACTAACGTTGTGACACGAGAATTTTATCTATAAGATTTATATTTCCCGTATTATAAAGATTTTTTTGCAGAAACATAAAAGTGATCCTAAAACGATTTATCGAAGTAATATGAAGTAACGAACCTTGCAATTTAATCTTAAGATTGCACACCAATTCTATTTACAGATTAAAAGCATTCATAGAAGCTGAAGCTATGTTACAGTCAATATTTGGAAATAAGAGAGTATTCAATAAGTCTGGTTCAGCAGAAAAAATCTTCAGATTTAAATACATTTAATTTATATAACTGTTAGTCAATGAAAAATTTAATACTAAAAAACGTAAAGGCTTTCCCTAATGTTTGTGTAAAAATAAATTGTAATGATGAAAATGCGGCAAATAATTTGGTGGCTTTTTGAACGCAGCAATTTATTTATTTAATGGGTCTTTATTATAAGATTCAATATGATATTATTTAAAAACCTAAAAAGTTTTGTTTACTTCAAAAATAAATGTCATTGTACGCAAAAAAAAAAAATATAGGTTTTAATGGCGACAAATTATATTTTTTAATGCGTTGGTAAATGCATCATTATCTCATAAAATACTTTTTGAAAATTCTAGTCAGTATCATTTTTGTCGGGAATTTAACTTTTACAGCAACCTTATACGAATAATATTTTAGTTCAAGGGATGCAATCGTCTTGAAAGTATTTCTGCCTCACAATCTTAAAATGTTTTGCGATTTAAAATGTTTTATTATTTCGTAAATCAAATCTCATTTTATCGCACATTTTTTCGTTATTTTTGCAAAATACGACATTATTGTTTTGTAAGCCGTACGGCTTGACCGATAATACAGGTTAAGCCGCGCTCACCGCGGTTGGTCCGTGGATGGGTGACCATTTATAACATACCGAGACCCCTCCGTGTTTCGGAAAGCACGTTCAACAGTAGGTCCCGGCTGTCATACATAGATCTTTGGCAGTCGTTAAGTCAATTCTGAAAACCAGTCTTACTATGGTATACTGTGTTTCCCAGTAAAATGGTTTGTGAAGGTCAGATAGGCAGTCGCTCCGTGTAAAATACGGTATTCAGCTGAATCCGGTATGGCCGACCCCAACATAGTTGGGAAAAGGCTCGGGAGATGATGGAGATGATGACGACATTATTGTTCGACATTATTGTTGAGAAAAATACAACAATAAGGTTGTATATTTGAATAAAACCAAAACTATGGTTGAAGCATTAACTTTTCGAATTTGTAGTTGCATGTATTTGAATGTTTAATTTTTGACATCTTAATTTACATAAACCAGAACAGAAAATACTAATCCAGCATATTTTTACAAACAGTATAAATTTAGTTATTTAGTTATCTTAATAACTTAGGTATCTCCAGAGGTATTTATGTCATTATAATTGAATGACCATTGCAAGTAATAAAATAATTAATAATATATTTTATATCCATAGATTAACTTAATAGTACAAAGCACCGCAATTCCGAGAGATCAGCTATAAAAAAGTTGTACGTTTATCATAAATCGTTTAGTATTTATGAAATGAATTGCAGTTAAAAGTATTAAGCTAGAACTGTGGTCATTGCTACTATGTCACGATACTTGTAAAATTCTTTTTATGTGTTTTGAGTGTAGTTAATTTAGGTGTACCAGTTAACAATCAAAGAAAGAAAAAAAATTTGCCATTAAATATTGAAAAATGATTCTTAATTATTAGGATATAAGGACCATTTAATTGAAGGTCTTGATAAGCATATTCAACCGTATATAATAGGAATTCGAAATTAGTCACTAAGATCTTATATATAAAATTCTCGTGTCACAATGTTAGTTACCATACTCCTCCGAAACGGCTTAACCGATTTTTATGAAATTTCATATGCATATTCAGTAGGTCTGAGAATCGGCTACTATCTATTTTTCATACCCCTAAGTGGTAGTAAGTAGGTAGGTTGTAGGCAGGTGCTAGGTAGAAAAAATTGCAGTGCAGCTAGTATGATATATAAAAAAATCAAAAATCCGTCAGCCAAAAATCATACTCAAAAGTAAAAACACATTGATATATTATGCTATTTTTTATTGCAGTCAGAACTTTTTGATGTAAATGTGTAGGTAAACGGATCCCAAACTGCAATGACAATTATCGTGTACGATAGTACACCTCGTCTTCTATTTTTTTGTGGATATTCCCTATCTAGTAGGTAGTATATATTTGTCCTACGATATCATTAAGAGGTTAAGCACCTTTAAACGAGAATTACTGTACAAACAGGTGTTTTCGCAACATTAAGTTATAACAGGTTTATTAGATGTATCTGAGTGCACACGGAGTGCACTGAGCTGCAAGCCAAGACTGTGTGAATTCAACTAAATTAGCTAATGTTTACTAAGCTTAAATGTTTAGTCTTTGTGATATTCTGTTGGTGTTTTTGAATGGGATGTCTTGGAAAAGAGTAGGTTTTAAAGGTTTGTAAATATTTTACACATAATACTTTGGTAAATTGAGAACTTTAAATAAGCAAAACTGTGGGTTCTCTGACTCATCTTTTTCCCGAAATTTTAGGTCGCCGTTCTATAGAAATTGGAGAGTTAAGGAATGGAGACTAGTTTGCATACACTATGTTGTGTTTATAAGACTCTATTGAGCAGAAAAAGATTCATAAAGATAGGTCGCAATAATCAACGGTTATGTGCAAAAAAACGTTCTTACCTGTTTACCCCAATAAAAGTGAACGGAGAGTTTAAATTAGTCATAGTCTTGCTTGCCCAGACCCCATGGCGAAAAAAGTTTCAAAGATTTCTCCAAAAAAAACAAAGGTTAGCTAAATATTTTATCAAAATAACATTATTACATTAATTGGAAATAATTTACATACTCTTTCCACAAGGAAACATAACATGAAGCATACATCCTAACATCGGAACACATTATAAAACACGCAAGGAGTCGCTACGCATGAAGGAACAAATATCGCAGTTCTGTTTGCAATATCCTTTAATTAAAATCAGTTTAAATTAAATCCGGTCGTTATTGACTTTCTTAAAGATGATTTATGTTTTATTTACGCAATATCTTGTAAAATTGATTGAACATTGTTTTAATTAAGTAAATAGTGTAAAGTAAAATTCATTTTAAGGAGATGGCGGGACGAGCTTGATTCTTTTCCCATATTATGGACAACGATAGCCCAGGACCGGAAGAAGGAAAGGGAGGCCTTTGCCCTGCAGTGGGACGATAATGGCTAAAAATAATAATAAATAAATAAATAAAAGTCATTTATGATCTTAGTCGACGAATTCTTTAACTATTTTAATGCATCATAAAAACCTAAGTAATTAAACCATATAGTAACCAATTTAGTATCATATGGAACAATGAATATAAAGTCAAATAGACTCAAAAGAAACAAAAACATTTGACGACCTCCGTGGTCGAGTGGCGTACGTACCGGTTTTCAAGGTGTCGCCAGCTCTGAGGTCCCGGGTTCGATCCCCGGACGGGTCAATGTAGAAAATCACTTTTCTACATTGTCCCGGGGTCTGGGTGTTTGTGGTACCTTCGTTGTTTCTGAATTCCATAACACAAGTGCTTTAGCAACTTACTTTGGGTTCAGAGCAATGTATGTGATGTTGACCGCATATATTTATTTATTTTATTTGGCGAGCTATTTCGTATCATATGATTGTATTGGAGTTTGATGAAAACCCAAAAGTTTTGACATCTGAATACGTTATGCTAATTTCTTGTTTATATAGGAATTCAACCTTTTTTAACTACTTGTTGGTTTTCCGATGTATATATTATATCGTTTGTCAGAAACTGTAAGTGGGCAGAGTTTAGCGAAGACTGAAGTCTGCCGAAGCCGCGTAGAGGTTGCGTAAGCGACCCATTATAATTTTAAAACGACTGAATTAATGTGGATGTATAGGGTATCTTTGGAATCTTTAAACACAAGTGATTTTTATATTCCTTCATAAGGGGACTGCTGCTATACATCAGCCGCTTTAAAGAGATAATTAACGTGCTTTGGGATTATGAACCTTAATATAATGACTAATAGTTCAGTTTCCATCACATGCAAATTACTTTTAAGCCCTTTTCGGTAATATTTGTCATTCTAAAATGAACTTAAACACATGTTGTCAAAGTTGATAATTGCGTAATTAGTAATAACGTTTAATTCTCTTTCTATATTGGCTTTAGTATATTTGCTACCATTATCCCATATTTGAAACTAAGACGAGTTTTTTAATTAACCACAATTGCATGGTATTCCTATGACCTTTGACCATATAAACGACCTGAGACAATTTACTTCCATTTAATATCCTCCTGGTCGATATACCCAGTGCCTAAATCAACTGAGTCTGTTGCCGGCTGCATACAAAGTCCCTCTCTCTATTTCCTCACCCTAAGTCAGATGGGACGGGAATCCGACAGAGACGTGTTACTAAGGCAGGCTTAATAGGTCAACGAAATTTAAGATGGTGAGAATATGCATAGAATAAATGTTTTTTTTTTTGTGTAAGTTTGGAAGACGAAAGTGGGGGCCTAAGACCAGCAATGGGATCTAATGTGGCATAGTGACAAAAAAGTGACCTACTCCTAAAAGTCTTCTTAGATATTTAAAGTCTAAGAAAGGACATTTAACTTTGAAATAGTCACAGGCAATTAGATGTAACAAATATGCTAATTAGATGCACTTGCTATAGGTACATAAATATATCAGCTGCTGCAAGTAATTTCATTAAAATTGTGAAATTTTTTTTTAGATTTTTTTTTGTTAATTTAAGTTTGATAAAAAATAGTAAAAGGGTGAATTTCAACAAATGCCGTTTTTCTTATCATATCGGTGAACTTTTACAATTGTAAGTTTTTTGTATATTTTTCTGGTTTTATGTAATCTTTAGGATATCAAATATCCCCAAATTTAATATCATCAACGTATCATTTAAGACTAAGGAGTAAATTCAGTTTGAATTTTGGTTTCCACCGATATGAAAAACCGGCACCGACTATTTTTTCTGTACACCGATATGATAAGTATATCCACCGAAATGATGTACATATCCAGCGATATGATAATCTATCCACCTTTGAACATCAAAAAGCAAATAGTAGGTACCTATACATTTTTACAAGGGTGACTTAGAGCTGAAGACCTGAACTTAGGGTCTTATGTGGGTAGATCACGTCCAAAGAGAACTGAGTTCTTAGAAATCTTAGACTCACCGAGATGATAAAATGATCCACCGATATGATAAAGCAATCCACCGATGTGACAAAACTGTGCGTTGATCATGAATCAAAACACCGATATTAGACATAAGACACCGATTGATTTTTTCTTATCATTTCGGTGTAAATTATCACATCGGTGGTAATAAAGACCACCGATTACAGCGATATGAGAACACCGACGTGAGAAATAACACACTTTTTAGAAAATTAGAAAAAATGCATAATATCTAGGATAAATTTAATAACAGACAATGAAGCTAATTCACTTACTACATCTGTTAGAACCAAACAATTATAATAAAACTACTCATTACACTAGAAAAATTGAACCACCGATAATATAAAATAATTGTCCGGGGGCAACTGAAATGGCGTACTTACATTTTTGGTGGGCATATGCAGCGATTTGACACACTTCCATCCTGATTGCCCACTAGCACACACCAAGAGGGATATACAATTGGGGTGTGGACGCTGTCCGACTCGTCGATGAAAAGTTATGTTTAAATTACTTTTGTCCAGCGATATGAGAATTTTTTTCAGGACAAGTACGTTTGTGCCTCTCAGTAATAATAATCGTCAATTATGTAAAAAAATATGCTATATATTAATAACAAAACTAATATTCTATGAAATAGAATAAGTTATATACTTATATTACTTATTTTTATTAGTGTATAAGCTGTTTTGTTTGTAAAAAAAGTAGAGGGACAGCACCGATGTGAGAAAAATAGAGGTTTATGTATTTTATTTATACCTTTGTAATAGTCCTAGGAAAATTACATTTTTGCCACAACCCAATAACTACCTATTGAATACTAAAAAAAATAATTCAGAACTATATTCCTATTTTCAAATACTAATTTCACCGAAGACAAAAAAAAAAGTCGTCTGGGAAATTCACCCAAAAGATAATTTAGTAACGCGATAATAATAAAATTTTACCTAATTAACTGTCGACTGGTTAACTCATCCCGAACATTATTTTTATTGAGTTTAAGAGAAAAGAATATACAGAAGGTACACCTACCTATATTTTATTTCTATTAATTATAAAAAAAAATTGGGAAACTACTTACAAATCACACTAAACCTTTAATAATAATTTTAGTTATGCAGTGTATTTTACAGTGAAAAAACGTCCAAAAAGTATTTCGATAATTAATTATAGATAATTATATTCCTGGAATCTCGTTATTATAACCCTGTATGTGACAGTACTGATCGTATTAACCTGTATGATCGCATATTAAAATTATTGAATACCTATTATATTACATTGGTACGGGGAAATGGACATTTTATAAGTAGAGTCTTTAGTTTTCTAACCTCAGCGAACTGTAGAAGGCGTTACATTCCAACGGGGTGTCTACTTTTAACTTATGTCTTAGGATTAGATTATTTTTAATTTTGTTAATTTGCTATTTAATTTATTGTGGTACCTTACGAGGCTGTCTTGGTGCACCAGCGCAAAAGCCTCATCAAATATATTATTTATGATTAAAAAAAATGAAGAATATATAAAAAAACGAGTATATATTTTAAAAGATAACAAATATGAAGAATTTGATTTAAATAAAAAAAATATTAGAGGATTATTCCTTTGGTATACCTACTCAGTTACTTTTAGTAAAAATATTTGAAAATAAAATAATATTGTATTTTACAATTATCTACTAATTGTTGATATTCAAAATAATTATTGATTTTAACGCATACCATAAATTTTTAAAGTTCCTAACATTTACTTATTTAGCATCCAAGAACATGAAAATTCTGTTCTAATATAATTAAAAATTATTATACTATATTATAAACCCTACCTTTATTAGTAATATTTTGTCCATAAACATTTACTACACAGAACACTAGAAACCACCACATTTTAACAGCACAGCATGCAACTGTCTTTGAAAACAAGCGACGATCGGGCGCCTAATATTTTCGCAACGATTTACTTGGTAGGGGCTAAGCGTTTGCAGTAGTGATATCGCAAATGACAAACTGTTCGGTTAAATAAGCCTTGAAATTTGACAAATATTTGGAGATTTTGATGCAGGATGTGCACTTTTTGTGTGCATTATCAAAACAATAAAATTAAATGTAGAAAAAAAATATGTTTCATTAGAATAACAAAGCTAATGTAATGTTTTCACATTAACGCATTAAGTTACCAGATAAACAGAGGACTGTAAAAAAACAAGAAAAATTAAGGTTTAAAAAAATATATACCGTCATCGCACGGTTAACCCACCCAAATTATAAATTAACACCGCAACCCAAAGATAAAACAATAGGTCTAGGAAATGCATTGACAGCCTCCAAATTTGCAAAAATCAACTAAAGAGTAAAAGAACTGTTGAATCTTAGTTCTGACCATCATATTATTATTATTAATCCAGGCGTATTAGTCTAATTTTAATGCGAACTTAGGTCCCAGCTCTGCACTATTATTGACCTTCCAAAAGTCAAACAATATTTTCTGTTTCAGAAGACACTTTACAATACGGAAACTTTAGAATTTAAAAAAAGTATTATTACTCATTAAAATATGTTTAGTCTCAATATATTTTATTCTTATAAATTATTTCCGGGTCCTTTTATCTAGAAGTTTGTATAAATATTGAAGCACTAAGAAGTGACGCAGCATATACTGATTTGTCTTTTGTGAATAGTTTTTATCGAAATCTATTTATTAAAGCTTATGATTATTGAGTTATTGAATTATATATGTATCAATTTGACATTAATGAAGCGTTTACAGGTATTTACAACTGAAGTCTTATTTTGGAAAGACGTATAAATCAAATATTTCAGTAAACTGACAAAAAAATAAGAGAGTTTGTTATTCATTTTAATAGTCAACTTCTGTGGGATTTCCTGTAAAGCAACGGTAGATTTTTTTCTGAAATAAATAAATCTTTTATACCAGATAAGTAAACATTTACATTTTATAAAAAAAAATGCGTGGAAAAAAATGGACAATAAAAATCCTACGTCACAAAATACTCAGCGGCAATAATTATGTCATTTAAATCAATCGCTTCAATCACACTTAATCTAATATACCTACTTAATTATTAAACTTATATTCAACCACAAGGATATCTATCATCTAAGCATTATACAACATACATGCAGACACAAGTACAATACATACTTATCAATCATTACCCCCTATTATCAATGATTTCAACAATTCACAAATAGTATATTTATGTTAAATTAACATTACTTAACTAAGTGGAATACACGAAAACATTTCAACAGCAATGTCCTTCTTCGCAATGCCCGATCATGCGCAGAACCGATGTACAAATGTTACCCCTGAACTTAGAATATGCATAGTAATGCAATTTACGTCATTTATAATAATAATAAATAATAAATAATAATAAATGCGGACAACATCACATACATTGCTCTGAACCCAAAGTAAGTAGCTGAAGCACTTGTGTTATGGAATTCAGAAACAACGAAGGTACCACAAACACCCAGACCCGGGACAATGTAGAAAAGTTGGTTTCTACACGGGGATCGAACCCGGGACCTCAGAGCTAGCGACACCTTGAAACCGGTGCGTACGCCACTCGACCACGGAGGTCGTCATTTAGTAAGTTATTTGAAGATTCAGACACTATTGGGAACAAGTCAATTACTGAGAATCTAAATCATCTTTATTTTTCACTTGACTGGATTTTAGTTAGTTTAGCCAATCTTAACTCAGCAATGGAAGGGAAAACAAGTGTTAAATGCAGATTCACTCAGTTTCCTTCAGATAGAAAGGGAAAATATTGACATAAGGAAATAACTCCAAACCAGCTGTATTACATAATTCGAAAGCCAATTATTCAAGCCAAATTCGTTAGTCCTAAGGTAAAGCGAATTTCAATTTCAATAAAAAAAGCGCTTCATAATCCTCTCATTCTGCTGAGTTAGCTTCCCCTAAAAAAATGTCAAAATATGCCATTAACTTCACTGTAATTTTACCTATTTATTATTATTTACTATTTATTATTTTTTTCTACACTTTTGGGATGCCGTCATCTAATCTCAAGATCTTGACAAAACCCTTTCCTTATTTCATTATCATCATCAGCATATAGTTCACAGCTGGACATAGGCCTCTCCAATTGCACGCCACTTAGTTCTATCCTCGGCTTCTCGCATCCACTTTCCTTATTTAGTTTTACTTTATACAATTTTCAAACAACTTATGATCCATGACCATTACAACATCGGAAGTGCGTTTCGATATTTCGTTTCACAGGCATTTTAGTCATTCCCAGATCTCACATTCCTGCAGTACCAAGTTACATATGGGTGTTCACCTAACCGTGAGCAGCTTACTTGCAGTGACCGGTTTATACAACATCGTTTGTAGGATTACTAAAATGCCAGTCTCATTGCCCAACTGTGCAACTGGCGTTCTGGTTGCCAAATAGATGTAGTGGAAATATTTTTCATTGGTGCTAGGAAAATTCTTTTAAGTAGGTAGTAATGATAGGGTTGACGAAATTGTACTTTGAATTCAAGGGTAAGTTAGTAAAGTGTTAAACGATGTGAAGTTTACTAGTTTACGAAGCGTGCAATGGAAGGGCAACGATAATGGTAATAATTTTTGGTTTTGATTAAATTATTAAACATAATTATTTAACCCTATTTGTTTCTTTACTAGGCATGACGAAATCAAAAAGATTTTAAACTGATACGGCATTTGGAGGAGTTTAGGTTCTATGTATCAATACTCTTTTATTTGTTCTGTGAATCAAACTAATACTGCACAATTTCAGACGTTACAAACTTTAATTACTAGCAAAAGTGCAAATCATGCAACTCGACAAGAAAAGTAGTTCACTCAAATGCAAATGCAATGCCGACTTGAAGTAAACAAGTTGCCTAAAAAGAAAAAGAAATAAATCTATTCTTCTTTGCATAATGTGACACTGAGTGCAGAGATTTACCAAGAGAACAAAACCACTAGGCGCACTAGCGTGGTTTGTCACTTGGACTACCACCATTGCGCACTGAAAGAGCAAGTTATTTTTCCTAAACAGTTGACACCGAGCAATGGTAAACACAAAAATGAATGATTTTAATTTCATGGTAAGTCTTCTGATACAATTCGTCAATGTTCTGAAATATCTTGTTAAAAATAAATATTGCGTAAATATAGGTAGCCTGTATAGATGATCAGTGGGCAGAACGTTGGTAAATCTATTACGTAAGCATAAAACTCATTGGGACTTTGTTAAATTTTTATTGTAAGTGAGATAATTATGATTTTCATTATGCTTTTAAATATTATCTTTTAACTTAAAACATAATATCTAAAAGCATAATGACTAATTATTGAACTGACCATGAATTTTTGATTGAAGGTAAATTGATATTTCATTGTATTTTGAGGACTTCTTTTTGCTTTGAAAATCTCTAATAAGTATGCAGTGTTATGATATGGATATGATGTAGTGTTCTGTATTTTTCCTTTATTAACAATTCAATACTTAAATCTAATACAAGAACAAATAAAGACTAAAATTAGATCTTATATAAATAAATAAAACTAACACGCGTCAAAAAACTCATCGTCATCCTTGTCAATGGCGGGAAACGTGCCCAGAAGGCTGGCAGCATTGCCACGTTGAATGGCTATGCCGATTCTCTGTGCAAGGAACAAACCTGAAACCAGCTCTCTGATCACGAGTAGAGTCTACCAAACGTTTTGACAGTTCTTTAAAAAGATTTCGTGCACTCGGACCCCATGACCCGAGCGTGTTATGTTATGATATGGACCATAATTAATCCAAAGCCACACCGTATCCTGTATTACATCTTCATAGGTTTGGGCAAAAAAAAATCTAGGTACGTTAAAAAGTTTGAAACATACTTCTTTTCTAACCATCATTACACCATTTTGTTTTTCTCCTAACAATTTTTCCGTAAGCTTCCAGATTTTTTGTCCTTAAGCAACCGTCTATAAAATCTATTCTAGTATAGGCTTAACCTTTTCTTTCCGATCGTTTTGTCTACCATTACCTCCACCGTATTCCACTAAAAAGGACACAGCACTTAGTATTATTAATTTTAAATCGGCGAATCCTCTCGTATCCGTTGAAAGCATGTTGACAACCCAGACTTAGACTAGAAAGGGTTTTTGGAAACTTTATATATTTTATTTTGGATCCGTCTTCGATACTGTTTGAGTGGATTCCCACAAATAACGGAAAGTGGAATTGTATTATCTACCTACATTATTGTAGTAGTCAGGACTCATACTTTATTTAGTGAGTATTTTTAATAATAATAATATTCCGGGACAACTCACACACGGTTATCTGATCCCAAGCTAAGCAGAGCTTGTGTTATGGTAACCAGACAACTGATAAACATACTTATATATTTCTAAATACATACATATTATAGATAAATTACACCCAGACAACCAGAACAAAATAATGATCGTGCTCATCACACAAACATTTGTCCTGGGTGGGAATCGAACCCACGACCTCCGGTATAGCAGTCAGGGTCACTAACCACTAGACCAACAGGCCCATCACATTTTAAAAGGTTTGTTACTAATGGGGATTCTATAAGGTTATTGATTACTTAGGTACTTTAGTTAAGGACATTTTTTGATATTACATTTTTTCATTTTATATAATTTAAGTTCATGGTAGTTTTTTTTAACACTTAACTTTGATTTATTTCAATTATTACTTACTATAAATTGCCAAAAATGCAGTTTTTATTATTTACGTTAGCTATACAACAAATAAAGAATCTATTGACAAGCAATTAGTTACTAACCGTAGGCAGAGAATCTCTCTACGGTTACTATAGTAATTACTCTAAGAGGCAAGTTCACAATGTCCAATTGTTTTTTTTTTTCTATCTCATCATGACGTGCAAAAAGACCTGTGTTATATCACCAAGGTTAAAAAGAAACAAAAAGTTTAAATCCACAACGAACTTACACTTGACCGAATATCCTGACACAAGGAGGTATGTGATCATACCGCGATCCGTGCTTATTGTCTTTGTCGTATGGTACAAGTTATAGAAGAATTGGTCTCAAAGACCAAATTAATATTTTTATGTTTTTAAAGGGCAAAGAGTTTTTACCAAGTTAGGTAAACTAATGTAACCAAGATGAGTTTTTATTGACTAACGGGCTCCATATTTTCTTTTATGCATGTATTGCATGTTGTGATTGTTTACTAGTCAGAGATTTAATGAAGCTAAAAACTATTTTACATAGCAAAGTCAAAATATAATGTACAGTAATGGTTAACACAAAAATTAAAAATTAATATGATTGTTAAAATTGAAACAATAGTACACAGAACAACATTATTTATCAATACTTAAAAAAAAAGATTGCGTAAAAAAACTATTAATAATCGTGCACCGCTGCACCAGTAAATACGATAAATAAATTAAATGAAAAAAAACTCTCCCAACTTGCACCACACTCTAAACGGCTCACGTTTCCGCGAAGGTCGCGAGCAAAAGAGACGGCAAATTAGAAAGTGTAATTAGAGCGAGACGGCAAAAACAAGACACTTTGCGGTCGACGTAATTGAATTATTGTGCGATAATCAACTAAGGTACTTTCTCTATTGATTTTTGGAAGATAAAACAATTTGTTTTGAAGGTTTAGATTAACAAGTATTATGTAATGAAGGTTTTCTTTACAGAAGAGAGTAAACAGCCATGTTTTGTGTAAGATTCAGTTAAGACTCGTCAACGGCGTCACATTCAATTCACATCCACTGCTTGATATAGGTCTTGTTAAAGACAAGCGAAAAAAGGGGCGAAGGCAGGTCCTCTGGTTTTAGTTTAAAAGTAAGATAAGGTAGGTAGGGTAAGAATCTTGGTCAGAAAATAGGTTTCCATAAAAAAAAACAAGGGACAAAATAAAAATGGTGTCGATTAGTACTGTTAAGAACGAGGAGACATTAAATATTTTTAAATTCTCCATCTAAAGAATTTTGCCCTTTTTTTTTAAAAAAACCAAGTGAACTTAAAAAAAAATTGATACTCTGTAACAAATACTCTACACTCAGTCAAGACCATAATATTTATGACAATGCAATATTTACCAAAAACATCTTTATTCGCCTTCAAATTACCATTTATCACTTGGGCAAGTTACCAACTAGTTGAACCTTGGCCCTACAAAATTAACTGACCAAATAGCCAAATGGCGATATCGTAATTTTGACACACATGTGACGTTTATTTGCAGTAAATTGTTTAATATTGCGCACTCGGTACTCACTTATTACTGACATAGATTTGTGTGTATGTGATTAATAATCCAGCTTATAAATTTTAATGTCCCACTGCTGGGCACAGGCCTCTTCCTATAAAGAGAAGGATCGAGCTTTTCGAGCACGAGCATTGATCACCACGCTTGCTCTCTGCGGATTGGCGATTTCAGATTCCAGTTTTTCAAGTTTCCTCACGATGTTTTTTTCACCGTTTGTCAGAAGTGTCTTAGAATAATTTAGAAAGTACATATTATAACTTTGAAAAAGCCACATTGATGGGTTGCCTGGGTTCGAACCTGCAACCTTGTGCATACAAATCCGTTCATTGAACCGCCAGGCCACCACGACATTATATGTTAGTGTATGTGATTAAATATACATTATAGTTACTAATGACTACTTTACAATAGTTTTGAGGTTAAGCACTAGATTTATGTGAACTTGTATGTACTAAAAAGGTTTTGTAGTTTTATTGGTTGTTGTAGTTCATTTTTCAATTTAGTTTTGTGACTATCTTTAATGAACAGTTTACCGTTTGAGGACAATGTACTCTCTTAGAGTATAAGTAATCTAATACAAGTAAATATTTAGCGCAAAGTTGACTGAAAATGAAAGCGAAACAAGTATATTTTTCCTTGTGACAAGTGTGTGCAATGTATTCCTTTTAGCTTAAATCAGACAAAAATAAAATTATACAGGCGAAATAAGAAAATCAAACTCTTTTAACCGTTTCAGCTTTAAAACCCGTCTAGTGTCAATAAAACCTTAAATCATTTTTTTAAGAACATCTGTCGGACGATCGCGATTACTGAACCGCCATTTCAGTCGAGCAAAATCGGCCAAGATATTTCAAAATTCGGGATAGCAATATTTTTCCTAAAGTTTTCATAATCATACCCTAACATCAGTTCTCCCAACGTCCTTAAGATCTTAGAACTCCCACGAAGTTTTAATTCGGAGTTTTTCCACCTAAAGCTCTTATCGTGTGACTGCGTAACACCGTTAAGTTTGGTCCTGTCTTAATCCCTGTCTTTGGGTACGGTTTCAAATACAGCGAGATCGACATTGATCTGCACTTTCTGTAATTTTAGTCCAGCTGCTGAGAGAATGCGTTCCTGACTGTCAGTTGGTCTTGGTTTGTATGGAGAAATAGCAATCGTGTTTTATTATCCATTGTTACCTGGACTAATAAATCGTTTTGAATGATATTATTCGATAATAGAACATTTGTCCTTTTACCGAACAACTTATTTGAATGATAGTAATTTATGTTTAGTAAATTCTATACCACGTCATATCTTCCTGATGACCACCACCTGTCAGGAACGTACTCGCTCAGCGGTTGGACCTTAAAAACTTATTTTGGTTGTTGAGAAATATTTGATGTCAAACAACCTTGGAACGTCGAAAATTTGGTAATGCAGTTTCTTAAATGCAAATATGCACAAGAGTCAAATGTCATTTACATTCAAATTCTATTTAATTGTGCATCCTAATACTTCAACGAAGTCGTCAAAAGAAAATAAAATTGTGACATGAAATAAGTTACACAATATGGTAATGCTTTTTTTTGTCGGGGTGACAAGCTAACGATTTCAACCTTAGCCGACACTGAGAGCACGACGGGGATATGTCAGTCTTGAACCGATTAAAAATACCTCGGTACAGTCCTTGCCTTTGCCGAAGCAGCGGGATCGCTTACGTTCTGTGCGGCTTTGACATAATATGTCAAAGCCGCACAGAACGTAATATTATATAACAATTCTTGCCAAAAAGTGCTTTGGGCTGAATACCTAAGTAAAGCTATATGAAGATATAGATCGCTTACGTTTACGTAATATTATATAACAATTCTTGCCAAAAAGTGCTTTGGGCTGAATACCTAAGTAAAGCTATATGAAGATATATTTATCTTCCAAAAATAGCCCCGTTAAAAGGTCTAAAAACAAAAGACACAACACCATAAAAGTTAATGCGGAACTAAGCAATTGTTCCAAAGGGGAAAAGGACCAGAAAAATAATAAATTTAATTTAACCCGCCTTCACTCGGCCCATTTTCTAAGACCAAAAGTCCACGAACGTAAGCCGTTAGTTGAGCGCTATCTCACAACTCGCTGAGAGGTATTAAGTGTGGAATGTAAATTAGACAAGGGTTGAACCCTAGAGGATAGATAAAAAAGTACAGAGTGTGCTACAGGGTATGAACCGTTAGTTAGTATGAACTAGTTTTGTCGTAAAAATAGTATCAAAGTAGAGCGCGCAGTTTTAATAGAACTATGTCAAATCCTAATATTATCGTAAGAATATTAATAAACTTCTGTCTTTGCACGAAAAATAACATAAAGCAGTAAATGTACTCAATACAGCTAAAAATGTGCTTACGCTCGGCACAATACGACGGGCCTGTTGGTCTAGTGGTTAGTGACCCTGACTGCTATACCGGAGGTCGTGGTTTCGATTCCCACTCAGGACAAATGTTTGTGTGATGAGCACGATCATTTGTTCTGGTTGTCTGGGTGTAATTTATCTATAATATGTATGTATTTAGAATATATAAGTATGTTTATCAGTTGTCTGGTTACCATAACACAAGCTCTGCTTAGCTTGGGATCAGATAACCGTGTGTGAGTTGTCCCGGAATTTTATGTTATTAATAGGCTTTGTTCGATATCGGCACTCTATAGTTTCAACTTTTTAAGCTCTTTGGGTTGAATCGGATTTTTCAAGTATTTTTTATATGTATGGGGTTATGCGTGCTTAGAATTGTGATTGGGGAACGAATCCGCAAAGGTGAAAAGGTGTGTTTTGGGATAGTTTTGTTTTTGTATGTAAGGTTATGTTAAATATACGTTTGGTACAATTGGTGTTATGTTTAGGCGAATTGGCTTTTTATTTTGTCTCTGTGTTATGTCTTCTAAAGGTTAATGTTTTTTTTTTTGTTTTCTGAAATTCTTTAGCTGTAATTTAGAATTACATTTTTATGGTAATATACACTTCCATTTAAATCTACATGGTTGTTGTGTGAAATAATATCAGGGATTGTATGATAAAAATGGCCAATGGTAGAAATCTAGATAAATATCTGCTTAATCATTGTTTGATGTTCTTGACCTCAATTATAAATACTGGGATCTAATGACAATGCAAATTAGTATTGATTGAACATACAAAATTCTTACTTAACCCATATGACAAAACCGTATTCAAAAAATTAAAAAAAAAAATATCGGTAAAATACCAACTAAGAAATCGGCGAAAACAATGAAAAACACGATGAATAAACATATAATAGTCGAAGATAGAACCTCTTCATTTTTAGTAATTCGTTAAACTGTGCATAAGACTTCTTGCCATTTACTTTTAATTTTACCGCACACACTACAAAATTACGAAATGTAAAAAAATATTGCGGTATTTTTGCCCAAGCATATAATATACAAAGAATATATACCATTAAGAAAGGTATGCTGAGATGGTTTGGCTATGCCGAGAGAATGAATGAAGAACGATTGACGAAAAAAGTGTATAATAATAATAAGGCGAATGAGAATGAAAAAAGGCCAGGTCAAGAGTACCCTAAACCGAACAGCATGTATGAAGGGAATAATGAAAGTGGACAAAGCTAAACAAGTGTGTATGGATCATAGCAAGTGGAAAGAAGTGGTCTCTGCCTACCCCTACAGGGAAAGAGTCGTGATTATATGTATGTATGTATGTTTATATACCATTTCATTTAAAAAAAAACCCCATTAACTAATGAAAAAATATGAGTCCTTTCTACTGCATTTCTCATTGCAGTTAAAAGATGTTTGCATTGGGAATTAATGTTACGGGGACTGAGTTTCAGCTAATTTGAAAGCAGTTTTTACAACTTTTTTTATAATTCTACATTATTTTCAGCGTTTGATCTCTAGGGAGAAGAGGTGTGTTTTTATGATGGAAAAGCATGAGAAAAAAATGAGAAAATAGTGTTAATAGCAGTTTTGATTTTTGTGTTATTTTTTGATAAGCTAGAGTTACAGATATTAACCAAGGTATTTATTATGGATCATAGCAAATTATTTGAAAAATTTAACTGATTTCAAAAGAAGTAGGTCCCCAATTCAAAGTTATGTTACTTTCATGTATGTATCGAGATATCTTCAGCAATTGTGGCCCAATTCTAATTATTTCTGTGATCGATGGGTGGTTTCAAAAAAATTTCATTGAAGTTGGGTTCTTTTTACATTTTGTACTTAATTATTTCAGTATCACATAGGTCAGTGTGTACAATACGACCATTATTAGGTATAGTCCAGTCAAAATAGACAAAAAACCTTGTAACTTTGCATTAATTCGCATAGAGCTGAAAATTAGGAAAATGCGAAAAGGTGGTATTATTGACATTGGACCCAGTGTAACGTTTTTTTGCACAAGTCGGATCTTTGGGGACTTTTGATATTTCTTTTATAATGGTGTGCTTGAGACCTCCACCAATTTTCAGCTGTATGCGTATGCTCTATGCTAACTGAAATGTCTATTTTGATTCAACTAGTAACAAATAAAACATCTATGCAAATATGTAGAATGCAATCTATGTAACCAGGAAATATTAATAACTGGAATAATTCTAAATTCATTGTCTCTAATCATTTTGGCATGGCGTTGCATCAAAGAGCGACCAAACAATGTCACCAAATCAAACTGATTCAATTACAATGTTTGTCTGTTCGTAAACACACGCGAATGGACCGATTGCGTTAATTGGACTAATTCCTGATCTAATTATTTCGCTGACTATTGTTAGCCCAACAGTGGGGTTCCACGCTAGTATGGTTTTGAAAGGGCGGGTGTCCTATTGTTGCTACTTTGCATGTGGATATAATATAACAAATATTATATGCACTGGAGATCATATATCACTTTTAATAAATATAAAAAAAGCAACCAAATCGATTTTAATAATATATTTTATTAACGAACTCTAAAATTTACCACATCTAGAATAAAAAAATTAAATAGGTATTAGTACTTACCTATCGAACCGTATAAAATGGCATGAAAAAGGAGAGGCCTATGCCCAGCAGTGGGAGGACAAGGGCTGTGGATGATGAGGTATTCTTCTTAAAATTTGTGAATCGATATTACTAAAAACATAAAAAAACGTAACGTCCAATCGAGAACGTCCTCATCTTCAAGTCGGTTAATTGATTTTTAAATTAATCTGTCCGTAGCAAAGTTCCATTACCAGTTAAAGTGATTTAGGTCCCCTTTAATACAATAGTTTTCTTTACGACTTACTTAAGATCAATTTTTTGATTGAATGGATCAATCAAAAATCATTTTAAGGAATCAAACATTTTTAGAAGATTTGAATAATCTGAGTATTATTAGAAACTTTAACTAGAAATATTGTTTTAGAAATAGCATGTTATGGACCTATACAAGTTAGCGCTCTTTTTCAGAAAATAGGCAAATATACAATCTATACTGTATTTTTTTATTAATGGAATTAAACTTAAATTATTTACAATATTATAAAAACTAAGCCGAAGAATTATAGACTAAATGAAACTAAGAACTAAAACAAGGCATCAAAAAATTCATCCACATCGCTGTCGACTGGGAGTGTGCCCAAAAGGCTGGCAGCATTGCCACGTTGTATGGCAATGCTTATTCGCTGACCTAGGTAGAAGCCAGCCTTTGGGTCACGCGAAGTGTCAACCAGGCGTTTGGATAAATCTTTAAATAATCTGTGTGCACTCGGACCCCACGGACCAAGGGTCTCAACCCCAAACGGCTCGAATAAATAACTTCCAACTAGGTTGGTATATTTCCGCCGCTTGAGGTTCTCAGCAGCCGTAGCAGCAGCGCCAGCACAGCACGACGTACTAGGAAGATGGGATGGCGCAAGAGTATCGACGCAAGTAGCGTCCCACACTAAAGGCCTACCCACCTTCCACGGGAACAAAGACATGCCGTCCGGTCTCTTGCCGTCGTCGCGTGCCAGGCCATTAGGTTCGAGTACAGCCGGAACGCCGACGGCGACAAGAGCTCGTCGAATAATGTCATTTATATTCGCATGCCGCGCCATGCGGCCCGCGCTACGGCTACATGATAGGCCGTGGTGTCCGAGGCTGTTGACAACTTCGCCACAGTGACAGCGATGCGGGGTACAACTTGAAGCCCCTAGGCGAAGAGCAGCAGCGAGGCGGAAAGTAGTGTCGTCGAACAAGGTGCCTATGTTCGACGAAGGCAATGCTTGAAGCCAAAGGCCTGACTCCCACTCTCCCACAGCCAGTAAGCGCGCACGCTCAGCAGTAGTATTGGAAGAAGAGATTAGATTTTCCTTAACTACTCTGCAGAGCGGCTCGTCCCACTGTCTCTGGGAAGATGGGTGGACAGGAGTATTTGAATTCGGGCAGGCAATTTTCCAGGCATCCACAGCCTCGGTGAAGCACGGCACCTCAAAATTAATCAGTGTAGAACTAAGAATATTCCTGATTAATTTATCAGTGCCGTGGACCGAGGATATGAAAGCTGGTAAACTGATACTTGTAATTTTGCGGACGCCGAGCCCGCCCATACGGATGGGAAGAGTGGCCTGAGCCCAAGCTCGGTCGTCCATGGCCACATTTAAAATTGAAGTAAGTGTATGTTTTATAATTTGGTCCATTTTTTCCAAAAGTTGAGGATGCTTCCATAAATGTGAAGCACGAAGGAAATAAATTAATTTAGGACCGAAACAGCAAAACCGAATTAGGGTAATGGCCGAATGCATATTAATTTGGTGCAGTCTATCCGAAACATCATTGAAATTTTGAATTTTTTCGTCTATGAAAGTGGGAAAGGCATCGTCTAAGATTGGAGACCCAAGGAGACGGAGAGAGCTTTTTTCAATAATTTTTATCTCAGGGGCTATTGTGATAAATTTTGAAAGAGTCAGTTGTCTGTCAGTCACGTTATTTAAGAAAAGTTCACATTTCGAAAAGTTGAGCTGAAGACCAATAGTATTTAATTTATTTTTTAAAAATATAAGATCATTTACAACTGTATCCACATCGCCTCCGAGGGTCCCATCATCGAGATACCACACGTTGAATTTAGAATTTAGTTGCCGAATGATTGGGAGGATGGCTAGGCTAAAAATCACCGGCCCGAGAGGATCACCTTGCTGACAACCAACTGCAGATTCTAATAGATTTTCCCGATACAGTAATTTTGATGGACGTCTATAGCATTGCCGTCTATATCTATACTTATAATAAATCTGTAGAAGTGAAAATTCTGTACATTGAAAATATCATCATAAAAATAAATGGCGGGGGGTGTTACTAGACCAAAATTTTGTCTGTCTGTCTGTCTGTTTGTTTAGGTATCACGCAAAAACTACCGGTTCGATTACGATGAAACTTGGTATAATTATTCTTTATTATCCTTGACACCACACTGGGTAGTTTTTATCCCGGAAAAGTTTAAACAATAAAAAACAAACAAAAAACTAAATTTTGCGGTTAAAAACTCATTGATAAGTTTCGTCATCCACGCAAACGAAGTCGCAGGCACAGCTAGTATATTATATAAGCTTCTTGAGTCCGCGATCTAAACACAACCTCACTGTTTCTTAGTCAATCTAGTTCTTATTTATCTGCTCTATATTCCACTACCAGCTTTACCTGACTTCGTCGGCGTGTTATAGTTTCAAAGGATTTTCAAGTTTTGCGTAGAACCCTAATCATTATTTTTTTACCATTAATATAGCTTTGTATCTACATGAATCAGGGTTTCATTATAATACCTGTATACCTAACATGAATATTCGCAAAGTATAGATTTAGTCTTAAACACACAACTTCAAAATTTCTTTCTAAACATTTTACAACCATTCATCAGAAACAATCAATTAAAAGCAAACGATTATCAAAACAATTGAATAAATTGAAACAGTATAATATATTTTAATCTCAATCTATTCGGTTTATCCGTTCCATTTCGGGAGCTTCCTAAAAACTCGTTGTGAAGTGAAACCAATAAAGTGAAGATTGATTTCCCTCAGGCGCAATCATATTGAACAGAAAGGTCAAACGATTTGAGTTAAATTTCTAATTGCACCAGGATTTTGGGGGTAGAAGAATAAGGGTTTAATTATTTTTGGTTTAGATATAGGTTGAATATAGGATATATAAGATTAGGTTCACTGGCCTTGAATCTGCTAAGGCAAGTAGCGTGATGATAAATAGTTTATGAACTTTCTCGATGAATGAATTACCAAACAAAAGTATTTTTTCAATTCGAATCATTACTTCCTGATATTTGCGATTTAATATTTGGGTTATTGAATATTAATAGTTTGATACATGATTTAAGAAATTTCCTTATTCGTCGTTTATTTTTTATGTTGTTAGAAATAAGTGAAATTTTAGCACCTACAAATTAACGTCAACTTCAAAGTAAAAGTTCTGTAATTGAAATAGTGGTGCGGATATTAAACGAGCGCCTGATACAATTCTGTTTTCATGTACAAGATCAACATCATGCATACAATTGCCCTTTTAACTTGAAATGACTTGGGTTGGTAAATTAAATATCGCTGCATCAAAAAGTAAAGACAAAGGTTTATCACAAAAAAAAAACCTAGTTAAAACATAATTAAGTTAAATGGATGGAATGGAACACTGGCACAGAATCAGACAGAAAGTCACTAACACAGATAGACTGTTGCCCAGCAGTGAGAAGATAAGACTTGTGGATGATGACGACCTCCGTGGTCGAGTGGCGTACGCACTGGTTTCAAGGTGTCGCTACCTCTGAGGTCCCGGGTTCGATCCCCGGACGGGTCAATGTAGAAAACAAACTTTTCTACATTGTCCCGGGTCTGGGTGTTTGTGGTACCTTCGTTGTTTCTGAATTCCATAACACAAGTGCTTCAGCTACTTACTTTGGGTTCAGAGCAATGTATGTGATGTTGTCCGCATTTATCATTTATCATTTATGATCATTATGTTTACTATGAGTCGTGGTAATTATTCGTATTGGGTCCCCAAAAGACTGTTCTTATACTGAAAATAAATGCTAACCAGCAACACGGTCTCTAAAGTTAATATAATAGAGTATTGTAATGGAAGTCCCAAGGTTAAAAATTTGTAAAATAAAATATTTAACAAGCTCGGTTTGCTGATTATGAAGACAAAAATAGTCTACAGTAATAATTACATTACCCTTGATCGAAGCAATTGTCAGAGCCGACTGTCCCTCGAGGTCTTTACCGTTCAAACTGCTAACTTGGATATCTTTGAAGCATCTCTGAGGAAAACGTTGTCAGGATTTGGCACATTTTTTAAAGCCGCCACAAATGGGAAAGATTCTGGTTTTATGAATGAAAAATTTTATAAAGTTACTAGCTGATCCCCGCGACTTCGTCCGCGTCAATTTCTGTTATTATGACCACAATTAAGAAGTTAAAAAAAAAAGTATTTCTGCGTAAATGATAATTATATATAATTAGTATAGATTATGTTGATAAAACTCTGTAGCAAATAATTGGCAATAATGCATTAATTTCGACCAAATGATTACCTTAAAAAAGGTTATAGTGAGTCAATTTTAAAAGATAGACATATACTGTCGCAGACATTTTTTTAGATCATTCAAAGAGGAACAATTCTTTCATACATATATTTTGGGTAACTCGAACCGTTTACGCAGCGCACGCAACGGAAGCTTTCAAGTATGAATATTTTCCCCCGTTTTTGTGACATTTTTCACTGCTGCTTCGCTCCTATTGGTCGCAGCGTGATGTTATATATCCTAAAGCCTTCCTCGATAAATGGACTATCTAACACAAAAAGATTTTTTCAATTCTAACCAGTACTTCCTGAGATTAGCGCGTTCAACCAAACAAACAAACAAACAAACTCTTCAGCTTTATAATATTACTAGCTGTACCCGCGACGTTGTTCGCTTATATACCTATCATTCATCTTTATGAATAAATATTTGACTGTGATATAGAGGACCACTAACACGAACTGCCTACTGCCGAGTAAATTTTGTCACAAATGTTGCTGTTTGTATAAAGTCTCAAAATAAAAAAGTACCATCGTCATAATTATATAATTAGCTTACCTCTAAAAATTTTAGGGATTGGTTTTGATGCTACTTTGTTTAAAAATTTTAGATTTATCTTCCAAGTCCAGAACCGTGAGAAAAAATTATAATTTTCATGGTGGCTTTCGATGTCAATGTCCAAAATATGTCTACCTTGGGCAGTTTTGAACTGACTCTTTTATATATGTAGTATGTTTTCTCTTTTGTGCTTTACCCAGTTGGTTACAATAATTGAAGGTCAATGTTTTGGTATTGAGTCTACTGGCAGCGCCAACTCTGAGTTAAAGTGAAAGCAGCTGTCGCTCTAGGCAGTAAATGGCAAAGGGCACCCAAAAACCGAATCCATAAAAACAAATTAGTCCATTTTTTATGCTATAGTTCTCGTTGGTACCGTAGTCCCTAGTGAGACTACAGGGCGCGAGGTTTTGGTGCGAAACCTCGAAATTGAACAACGCCGTTTATTTGAGAATGGATATCAGATAGGCAGTGACTGACATGAGACCCATGAAACTGAAAGAGGAGGTAGTTACAAAAAGTTGACGTACGGTTTGAGAGGCGCAGTGGCAGAATTACCAAAACTGTGTTTAAAATTATTTGTTTGGAAAGATTAAGTAATAGCTGTCCAAGGACAATCTCATTCTACCCTGATTAAAGTCAGAGGCTGTATCCTGTACAATTCGCTTTATTAAGTGTAAGGTGCAGCATAAGGTGATGGGCTTAAATACCGTACGTATATATTTTAAAATGTAGAGAATGCGATAGAAAGTTTATTTTATTTAGGGTTTTGGCCCAACCTTCCGGTAATAGGGTACAAAAACTTTATGAAATTTAAACACATAAATAAAATATCATGTACGCATAAAAACCTACATGAGAAGCAAGCTACCTTTTAAAGAATATTAAAGAGGTAGTACATACTAAAGATTGTGTGATAAAAATATCATTGGGTTTTTGGGTAAAAGAAAATAAATAACAAATACAAAAAGATCTTGTCCATGGAATATAATATAGATGACCAATAGAAAACATTACACATTATGTTGGAAAAATAGTTTAAAAGTGGATTAAAGTTTTTAACCAACTATAAAGTGATCTATGGGGAAGCTTACGTTTTCAAGCCAGCGAATGCGTAAATTTCCAAGCTAATGGCCAGGACATTTACGCCTGAATCACTTTACGGTACATGCCATGCACGTTTGTTTCTCCATGATCAGCAATGAGGAACAAACTTACCTACGGAGATTAGTAACTACAAACACTAAATAATTGTAAGTTTATATATCGGTTGAGAAAAAATTCACGACTTAAAGATGTCGTTTATTCCGACTAAAAATACAACAAACTGTTACAAATATTTTTTTACTTAAAAAAGATACGTTAGTAAAACACAAAAAGAGTTATCTCTACTGAGATTTGAACTTGGGTATCAAAAAATTCAAACTTATATAAGAAAATGGACGCATGAAAAAAAATACAAACATTAACAACCGGCTTTGAACTTGCAGCAACATCACTCATTTCCAATCGTTCAACCGCCAAGCTGTTTACCTCGACAGCTAGTTCACTAAAATATAGGTTCTAATCAAATTGAAGATTGCTATGGCTACCTCAGTCTGCCATGGTTACCCTCTTGTTTATCTTTTGATCTGTCAATAATGCCAATTTATGTGTGCAGTTGAGAAAATGATTTTGGAAATTTAAAGCTCCTCCCCTTATCAGCTAGATTCAATAGCATGTTTCAATATAGCTAACAACCATCTACGATTTCTTGAAAACCACCTCTCAATTTTTTACACCATTCGATTAAGTAGTTTATGTTTGATACTGTAACATGAAATCTGACCCCCGGCAAAAGACAGTTGTAATGCAAGTACTGTACTGAATTGCGTGTTGTAATATTTTACTTCTTGAACTCACTAAATTAATTATATCTTTTGATAGAGTGAACCGATTTCGATGAAACAAAAACTAAGTTATACCTCAAGTCGTGTATAATTTTTGTATATAAACATTGTCTGCATTCAATTCGTAGATTTTACGTGATGCGTGCACAAAAAAAAAAAAAAAAACAGACAAACAGACAAACAGACAAACAGACAAAAATTTCAAAAATGATGGAAATGGGTTCTGTTAGTTATCCTTTAACACGCTGGCTATTTTTTTTTTCAATTTCTTCAATGTACAAAAATGACTTTTCTACAGATTTATTATATGTATAGATAGTATAGATAATGCATTAATTTCGACCAAATGATTACCTTAAAAAAGGTTATAGTGAGTCAATTTTAAAAGATAGACATATACTGTCGCAGACATTTTTTTAGATCATTCAAAGCGGAACAATTCTTTCATACATATATTTTGGGTAACTCGAACCGTTTACGCAGCGCACGCAACGGAAGCTTTCAAGTATGAATATTTTCCCCCGTTTTTGTGACATTTTTCACTGCTGCTTCGCTCCTATTGGTCGCAGCGTGATGTTATATATCCTAAAGCCTTCCTCGATAAATGGACTATCTAACACAAAAAGATTTTTTCAATTCTAACCAGTACTTCCTGAGATTAGCGCGTTCAACCAAACAAACAAACAAACAAACAAACAAACTCTTCAGCTTTATAATATTAGTATAGATAATGCATTAATTTCGACCAAATGATTACCTTAAAAAAGGTTATAGTGAGTCAATTTTAAAAGATAGACATACTGTCGCAGACATTTTTTTAGATCATTCAAAGAGGAACAATTCTTTCATACATATATTTTGGGTAACTCGAACCGTTTACGCAGCGCACGCAACGGAAGCTTTCAAGTATGAATATTTTCCCCCGTTTTTGTGACATTTTTCACTGCTGCTTCGCTCCTATTGGTCGCAGCGTGATGTTATATATCCTAAAGCCTTCCTCGATAAATGGACTATCTAACACAAAAAGATTTTTTCAATTCTAACCAGTACTTCCTGAGATTAGCGCGTTCAACCAAACAAACAAACAAACAAACTCTTCAGCTTTATAATATTATAGTATAGATCAGGGATCGCCAAATGGCGGACCGCGGTCCGCATCCGGACCGCTGACCCATTTTGTGCGGACCCGCGAGAACACAGTAACTTACACTAAAGACTACTTTCGATATAAATAACTTTTACTTTTACTTTTAGATAATTCGCAACAAAAAATGTCATTTTTCGCATTGATACCTATGTAACAAAATACCTTTGTTATTTCCTCAATTACATTTGTTTAATAAATATTTTTTCTTATAAATAAAATGTGCGGACCACGATGGTCATTTCATTTCTTAAAACGGACCCCGAGCGAAACTAATTGGAGACCACTGGTATAGATAATGCATTAATTTCGACCAAATGATTACCTTAAAAAAGGTTATAGTGAGTCAATTTTAAAAGATAGACATATACTGTCGCAGACATTTTTTTAGATCATTCAAAGCGGAACAATTCTTTCATACATATATTTTGGGTAACTCGAACCGTTTACGCAGCGCACGCAACGGAAGCTTTCAAGTATGAATATTTTCCCCCGTTTTTGTGACATTTTTCACTGCTGCTTCGCTCCTATTGGTCGCAGCGTGATGTTATATATCCTAAAGCCTTCCTCGATAAATGGACTATCTAACACAAAAAGATTTTTTCAATTCTAACCAGTACTTCCTGAGATTAGCGCGTTCAACCAAACAAACAAACAAACAAACAAACTCTTCAGCTTTATAATATTAGTATAGATTTGAGGAGGACGAAGATGGTGATGTAATCTTCTGCTTAATATAATTATGTATAAAGCGGAAGAGTATTTTTGTTTGTTTAATAACAACTGATTGCTGCCTCGTTGGCCTAGTGGTGCTAAGCGCGACTGCTACGCTAGAGGTCTTGGGTTCGATTCCCAAGTCGACCAAGGTGTTATTGGGTTTTTCTATGAAATTCTCAGTAGCAGGTCGGAGTTTGGATTTGTGCCCGGTTAGTGGCAATAGGCTCGCCCCCTATTACATGGTACCTAAACACACCGGCGAACTGTGGGTGTACATTGGTACACCTCTGCCTAACCCTTCGGGGATACAGGCGTGATGGTTTGTATGTGTATGTAATAACGTGAATATCTAAAACTAGCCAGTCTAGTTAGTTTTTAGCCACAATCTAAGCTATTTGAATGAAACACCCAAATCTTATTTTGACTTAAAAAATAATAATAAAACGAAAGAGTTTCATTAGTTTATTAACGCGTTTATTTCTATAACTAATAGTGGAATTTATACTAGCACATAACTGGGATATATGGGATATAGAGTAAAATATAAAACATTTTATAAAAAAAAACAGTTTAATTTCCCGATAAACATGAAACTAAAACACGAAAACCAAGTGCTGTGGATAAGCATAGGTAATTCCAAATATCTTTTACCTATATTAAAGTGTCTACTGAATTGCCAATTAAATAGGTATCTACTCGATCTCGAGTCCAAAACCACACCACCGTTCTTTTAAACGTCATTATTAACTTATTCATTGCAGTTGGAAATGCAATGGAAACCAGTCCTTTTCGCTTTGATCTCTGATTTCTGAAAAAAAGCCCATTCAGCTGGTCTGTTTTTTTTTGTGTCTAAAAGAAGTTGACTGAACTGCATCTTAATACCTTTGCCTACTACTTAATGAAGTAGGTAAGGATGGCTGAAAATAGGCTGCGAAGTGTCGTTTTCGTCCCGGTACAGCATAAGCTGATTCATCTCCTTTTGGTTCTGTTTTCCCCAGTTTTTGTAATACCGATGATAGTAATATACCATATTTTAAAGGATCAATAGGTATGTCTTTTTAATTATTTAAGAAAGTTATCAGCTACAATGACGAAAAGCACTATCGACATTTCTAGAAATCCAGAATATTAAAAGTCCACAATGTTTACCTGGATATCAAAAAATACTATGCTTCCAAGTAGCTGGCAAGAATAAATTAGCATATAAATTGAAAAGCCCTGTCTGTCGAAACTTTTATTAGAGAGTCGATAAAAAAAGTTGTTCCAACTTGAAGCGAAATGAGAATGAGTTGAAAATCCTTTGAGGAGGTGTTAGGAAAGTTTTCAATACTTCGATAAGGCTGATTAGGATCTAGATATTTTTCAGCTCGAAGCTTCTGTATTTTTCAAGCTAGAACTGGTCGTTTTCAGGCAGCGGGGATAGAAAATCTAAATACGGATGTTTGTAGATGAAACACATTTTCATTTTTGTACACAATGCGATGCATTTTCGTGACACGAATGCACTCTCGATAGATATTTCCAAAAATATTTCAGCTTTTAGAGAACTTGTCAGTTCGTTTTTAATATTATACTACGGTTTAATATGGATATGAAATGGGGCTCGTGGCTAAGTGTAAGCCGTACGGTTTGACCGATAATACAGGTTAAGCCGCGCTCGTCGCGGTTGGTCCGTGGATGGGTGACCATTAATAACATACCGAGACCATCCCGTGTTTCGGAAAGCACGTTAAACAGTAGGTCCCGGCTGTCATATATAGATCTTTGGCAGTCGTTAAGTCAATTCTGACAACCAGTCTTACTATGGGATACTGTGTTTCCCAGTAAAATGGGTTGTGGAGGTCAGATAGGCAGTCGCTCCATGTAAAATACGGTATTCAGCTGAATCTGGTAAGACTGGTAGCCGACCCCAACATAGTTGGGAAAATGCTCGGGAGATGAATATGGATATGAAAAGAACAGATTTTATCAAAGAGTCCTATTAAGTTTATATATTATTATTATAGTATGTTGTGGTGGCCTAGCGGTTCAATGAACGGATTTGTATGCACGAGGTTGCAGGTTCGAAACCGGGCAAGTACCAATGTAACTTTTCAAAGTTATAGGTATGTACTTTCTTAATTATTCTTCTGACACTTCTGACAAACGGTGAAGGACAACATCGTGAGGAAACCTGGATACCAAAATTGGGATCTGAAATCGCCAATCCGCAATTGAGCAAGCGTGGTCGTCAATGCTCGTGCCTTCTCTATATGGGGAGAGGCCTGTGCCCAGCAGTGGGAAGTTAATAGGCTGGAATTATTATTATTATAAATTAATATAAAACTAAGAAATAAAAAAGTTCTAAAATGTATTTGGAAATTATTATTTTTATCTGTAAAACTAACGAATACAACGAAAACTAGAAAATAACCCATTGTATGATTTGTATGATTGGCACGCTCACAACAATTTGACCGAACGAACCGAAAAAAGGTAACTAACTATTAGCTTTCAATTCAGCAAAAAAATAAAACAAAGAAAAGTAAAAAAAACATCAAACAGATCCAAATAATTGTCATTTTTCCTTTCCGAAACCATTTTACGGTTGAACGACTAAATTAACCAATTGCCATTATTGACAAACGAAAAAGTTTGTGTACAATAAAGACATTTCTAACTTTAGGCTCATTCTGATCAACAATTTGATACGGAATTCTCGCCCTTAAAACCTTCACCTTAGGGGATTGTATCCCGTAAATAATTAATTTCGAAAGGGAATCTTGATGTATTTCCCTCGAGTTTACACAAATTTGTTTTGTTAGGATTGCCTCGTGTTTTTTTCTGAAAGTTTTTAAACTAGCAAAACCTTTACTACTACTTATAGTTTTATATTCCACCATATTTTTTTGTCCGAGAATCCTCATATTAAAACTACCAGGTAACAGTTACGTTTTTATTGGTATTTTATTGGCCGTTTGAAAATTCACATCCCGATATTTTTATCGAAAACAATTTACGTGAAAAATGTTACCAAATTTTAAAATAGAGCGCCGAATATAAATTTCACGCATCCAATTTTTTTCTATTTTCTGTCCGTCATACGTCGATCTTTAGCAGGCGTAAAGTCAATTCTGACAACCAGTCTTACTATGGGATACTGAGTTACCCAGTAAAATAGCTGGTGGTCTGATAGGCAGTCGCTTCATGTTAAATACGGTATACAGGTGGATCCGGTGAGACTGGAAGCCGACCCCAACATAGTTTTGAAAAAGCCTAGACAGATATTTTTTTTCTATTTCCCTCGATTAATCTCATTCTAAACTCGTTAATTACCAAATCTAGTGTACTATTTTCGTCTTAAGGAGTATAAAAAAAATAAAAGCGTTTATAAATAGCCCACTGCACAGGTGAGAAATTTCCTCCATCATCATAAAATGCTATATAAGCTTGCTTTTAAGAGCTGCTTAAAACTTTAAACGTTTCTCTCTAAAGCACTTGAGAGTTAATAATTACGAGACGTCGTTAGTACAGTTGAAACAAACATGTGTCATCATGTTGTAAGGGTTTAAGTTATAAACTTACTGTGGGAATATTAACTTGTACTTAGGTTTGGATTTAAGTAACTTACGTTATGTTTGGATTAGGTAGTTTTGACGGTTGATCGCAAATATCTTTAGATTCGAAATATAACTAAATTTAAATGAAATATCTAATAAAGGCTATTAATTATAATAAAAAAAAAACATTCGGAGTAAATAGACGGGCTTTAGCATTATGACTTTTTACAACTTACTACCTGGTACCTTTCTGATCTTTAGATGAATTCGATTGGTTAGTTAAATAAATATATTTTATTCTATTAACAGATTTAAACCGATTGAACTATGCCGTTTACTTGTAAATTTATAAACGAATGCCATGCAAAATAAATTAAACACTAAATATAAACATAGCAAAAGATAAATTCTCTTCCATTTTCAAACCACTAAACAATCTATCTTATCCTTTTAGTAAAATCAAATAATAGAAAAATACTATTTTTTTTCTCTAAATTGCTAATGACTTCCATCCCGCTCCCTCTTATGACCTACACTGCAGTCAGAGCGAGACGAGAGATAAGCCAGCTTCCGTTTCCCGTCGCTGGAGTCTTGACGCGTTGATATGTTACGCTGCAAACGACATCAGTGTAGCTTGTTTATCACACAATCATTATGACAACAATACAGAAAATTAAAAAAAAAACATCCTAATGACTTCCATCCCGCTCCCTCCTTTGACCTACACTGTAGCCAGAGCGAGACGAGAGATAAGCCAGCTTCCGTTTCCCGTCGCTGGAGTCTTGACGCGTTGATATGTTACGCTGCAAACGACATCAGTATAGCTTGTTTATCACACAATGATTGTGACAACATTAAAAGAAAATTAAAAAAAAACCTAATGACTTCCATCCCGCTCCCTTTTATGACCTACACTGTAGCCAGAGCGAGACGAGAGATAAGCCAGCTTCCGTTTCCCGTCGCTGGAGTCTTGACGCGTTGATATGTTACGCTGCAAACGACATCAGTATAGCTTGTTTATCACACAATGATTGTGACAACATTAAAAGAAAATTAAAAAAAAACCTAATGACTACCATCCCGCTCCCTTTTATGACCTACACTGCAGCCAGAGCGAGACGAGAGATAAGCCAGCTTCCGTTTCCCGTCGCTCGAGTCTTGACGCGTTGATATGTTACGCTGTAAACGACATCAGTATAGCTTGTTTATCACACAATGATTGTGACAACATGAAAATAATTTTTAAAAAAAAACCTAATGACTTTCATCCCGCTCCCTCTTATGACCTACACTGTAGCCAGAGCGAGACGAGAGATAAGCCAGCTTCCGTTTCCCGTCGCTGGAGTCTTGACGCGTTGATATGTTACGCTGCAAACGACATCAGTGTAGCTTGTTTATCACACAATGATTGTGCGTGCGTCTTTTGTTTTTTTTTTCTGGAACGAAAGGGGTTGCGTTCATTACGGTATATTGCTTTTTGTTATGTGTTATAGATTTAATTAGAGCTTGAATGTAGGATAGGTGGCTTTTGTTACCTTTTTTTGTTTGAGCATGTGGTAATTGTCATGGATTTTTTCTGTCTTGTGATAAACGGAAAATTGTGCCAAATTTTTTTACTGCCTAGAACTATGAAAGTGGTCTTTAGATCCCACGATTATACAGTGGACATGCTATTATTGCGTGGTTTTATTGGTCTGGTAAACTGATAACTAAACGTCTTTTGCTCTTCATTTTTCAGAGTTCCCAGGATTTTTTTGTTAGTGTCTACACGTTCCATAAAACGTTACAGTTCTTTACATATACACCTAAAAGTTCTGAGTGATATCTCTTCTTTTCTCTGAAATGTTTTCATAATTTCAGTAAAATATAGGCTTTCGATTTAACGAGACGGGATCAAATATCAACAATAATTGAAACAGACCAAATGCCACAACGAACCAATTACTGAAAGCTAACCAATATTCTTAGGCATTCGTTGGTTTTCCTTTAAAATTATTTATACTAATAATTAAAGCATAAAAAAATTATTTTTTGTATGGTGAAATCAGAAAGTCAGAAAAAAAAATCGGACCATTTAAGATTAAATTTTTCTTGAACGAAGTTTTCTCAATAAAAAAGCGTGTATATAAAACCCTTTGTAACTAGACACGGATAAAGACGGTGGTGACGTAACGGCGGATATCCGGTTAAACGGGGTTGAAGCACCGGTTATCGGTAACGAGGAAATGGTGGAAGGACTTTTTAAAATGTTGGGAATTTTCTTTTTTAATGTTTGGTTAAGTTTTTATTAAAGAAAAAAATATTTTTAAGTATGACATGACACAAAGAAAGAGTTTTGTCGATATTTACTGAAGACTGTGACTTTTTATATATTTCCGCATATACGTAAGGAGATTGACTTAGTTCAATAATTTCACATAAAACAGCTGTTCCGCTACAGTTACTAAGTAGTAAATCTATACATTTTTATGTCAAAAATAAAACCTGGTACAGATCGACTTAATTGCGACATCCGTGTAATAAATTAATTAATTTCCCCGAAGCAGTTTAATTGCAATTATTGGTCATCATAAAGAGAAAAGAGAAGATTAAAAACAGAAACAAAAAATGCAACGAAATTACTCGGTACGTCGAATTAACAGAAGCTAAAAAAAAACATGGATTTAATAAATAATGGATCTGGGGCCGTACCATGAGTTCTTAAAGCAGGACTGTTTCGTTAGAGTAAGCGGGACAGCGCTATGCGCAGTGTAGTGCGCTGTCTCGCTTCCACAACTGCAACAGTACCTACCTCTTTAAAGGATCATGGTACGGCCCCTGTAATGAAACTGAAATAAGCAACGGCTTACTTAATCAACGCTGTTTGGCCAATGGATCCATTTACAATTTAAATATTTTTTCAAGGCGTATTTGATCTTACTAATTAAATTTTAAATTGCGTTATTGGCTCGCACCCTTTGATCGTATTTTAGCTTACAAAATGTGTTTATTTTAATTATTCCTTTGTTTCAGTTGCCATGTTTTTTTTTAATTAAAATTATTTTATTCAAGTAGCTGATTTTGAAGGTTGATAATTGTGTGATGGACAGAAACAAATTCGCCCGATCTTCACTTAAGTACAATTCTTTATGCCTAAATATGATTTTGGCGAAAAATATTTTTCCCAGAGTACCTAGCAATTTTGGATGGCCATCCAGACATTGAATACTAAGCAAATGTGTCCTTATAACATACCTAAACTTTTAAGAGAATATTTAAGCTTAGTGCAATTAATTTTACTCACTGTCTACATTTTACAGGGAGCTAATTTTTTTTCCTCCTTAGTACAGTATAGTTAATTTAAATATCAGGCATGTATAAATAATACCAAGGTACGCGTAATTTAAGCCTACAAGTATCTGATAATTTCCTTCCAAAAATATCCTATCGTTCATAAATTCAGTAACATGTAACAAATAAACTTCGAGTATTTTGTATGGGGCCTCTCGAGGGCAAAGTGTACTTAACCGAACCTCATTAGGATCACGTTTTGCTAACAAGGCCCGTGTTCAATAATAAACAAAGTTTAATATTTTATTTTTTGAAATTTTCCCTTTTAACGTCGTGAGAAATTTCGCTACGTGGTCCGTTTAAGAAAAATGTTTAGGTGTTATTGCTGTATCGATTTCTAATGTCTGGGTGATTTAGGATTTTAGGCGGATCTATTTACTTTGAATTTTATAATTGCAAAAGCACTGATGAATATTAGAATTAAAATGTTATGAAGCATGAAACCTAGTCAAATAAGGCTAAGGCCGCACTACGCCTCGGATATTAACCGCCTGATTTTGTGAGTAAAGGAAACTAATGGAAGCGGCCGCACTGACGATTATTTTCCGCGAGTGATTTTAACCGTATTGTACGCGTCTCGAGCGGTTTCACGGTTTACCACTTGCGGAAAAAAACCGTAGTGTGGCCTTAGCCTTACAGATGGATTGACTGTTGAGAAAGAGAGTCAAGGTTTTGAATAATGCTTAAGAAGATAAGGGAAAATGGATGAAAAAGTTTTTTAGAAGAGATAGAGCATATAGGTAGCATAATATAGACTTTCCAGTCTGGTCTTCGGCAAAAGGGTGAAGCACTCCGTTAGTTTTAGCCGGTAAGAGTCTGGCATACCCCTCCGCCTTCCCCAGGGCGGAGGAAGTCCATGAGGATTTCCACGAGTAAAAAAATGGGATTATAATGTCATCATCATCATTCAGCCAATCATAGTCCACTGCTGGACATAGGCCTCTCCCAATTTGCGCCACAACACCCGGTCCTCCGCCCTCCGCATCCAGTCCCCTCCAGCGACCTTTTTCAGGTCGTCAGTCCACCTGGCGGGGGGGCGTCCTACCTTACGCTTATAATGTAGAGGGTAAGTAATACTGGAATTTAAGCCATTTAAAAACTATATTCTTACCTACTAATATTTTTTACCTAATGACATAACTTATTGCCAAACAAAAACACACATTTATTATTAAAGATTCACACATGATCTAAATATATTCCGTTGGTTTGCGAATGGAAACCCGACAGTGCGCTATTGCTGACAAAATTCCTGAATTCAGCATAGTTTATCGACCAGGACATTTTGCTGAATTTAATATCGCACCATATTTGTCCATAACTATTGGCTTGTGGGATCACCATGATAATATTTGTGTTGCATTGTACTGTATTATTGTGCTATTTGTGTAGTTTGGATTTACATAAGTGTTTTGTTCTATAAGGGGATGGGATGGATAATTTTTCATTCAAAAAATCAAAATCAAAAATCATTTATTTAACTTAGGCTACAAAGTAGCACTTATTAAACGTCAAAAATACAAAAAGGACAGCACTCTAGGGGTCGGTTCATATCCGGCAGAAGAGGCAGCGCGCAATACCGGCCGCGCAACGCCAGAACGAACGAACACACGATAAAACATCCGACCTCCCACACCAGACGCACCCACGCATCAGCTCAGTGTGAAAGGTCGAACGCTCCACCACGCGCCCGCCCGCCCCAGCGCCGCGCGACCGACAACACGCGCCGCCACCTCCGCCAGACATGAACCAACCCCAATTCGCCCACCCTATTCTTGTTGAAAGCGTAGCATCATGTTTTTTTTTATGAACCTTGGGTTATTCAGTTTTAAAACTGCTTTAGACGTTGTGCGCACAAACTTTCGCGTTGTTGTTCATACATTGCCGTGTGAGATTGATTACTTGTAACGCCATAGTCGTGCAGCCCCGCAATGTGCCAAATTTTTCACAATATTTCTGTCATCGAATAAATAAGGCCTTAGTTATGGATCAAAGCCTCATTCCTATAGGCTGATTACTTTTAGCTTCTATTTATGACACTTTTTCTCACACATCCAAAAAAAAAAACAGTATATTTCAGTCGATTTTATATAAATCTTTAAGTGATTCAACACGTTTCTAAGAAATTTAAATAAGGGAAAACGAACTGAAGTAAACCGAAGGCACATCCAATAACGTTGACACGAGAGAAAAATCTGAAACGAGACTCAATTTCTTTCAGGAATTTTTCTATATCATTACATAGCCTTCTAGAGTTTACATATCCACAATGTTCAATTTATATTTGGGCTATTTTTATTAAAATCTTTGTGTCTAAAAATAGAATATCTGGAATATTGTGAGTTTGCACTATAATAAACAATGTCCGAATATAAACTTTTAAACTATCGCGCTGCATGTTTATAGTAATATAATTCACGGACATTAATATAATTCACGGGAATAAACGCGTACATGCATAAATACTTTTTTTGGGGCTTGACGTTTCGACCGGGTTTAATAAATCTTTAATAAATCTTTCTTGTCATTGTCATAAAAAGTACATCAACATTTATGAAGTCTCTGACACCCGTGCTAGGTACGTAACCTGTGTTATGGGAGTCAGCGAATTACACCGGCCGTGGTCGCAAGCAGACTCAAGAGACGTCAAGCCCCAAAAAAGGTATTTATGCATGTACGCGCTTATTCCCGTGAATTATATTAATGTCCGAATAGTTTTTGTTTAGAAATATTTATTAAAAAATAAACTTTATGCACAATCATACCTAATATGCATCATAATGAAGAAATTTTAATGATTTGAAAGATGCACAGATTAAGCTTTCGTACAGTATTGAGTTTAATTTTTATAGCCTACCTAAATATAATCATCATACTCATCATTCATCATTCCGTTTTTCATCATCATTTCAGTTCCCTACAAGAAACTATAAACACAAAGAAATTTCGCAAAAAAAAAATCTTCGAAAAAAAGTTTGTTCTGACGAACTTTATAATATCTTTTTATTCGTTTCCTAACGTCTAGACGAAATTCTAGTTAAATAATTTATTGAGGACACTACGAAAAACAAAAGCTAATCAACAGATTTTTTTAGATACCTTATTTTCTGTGACAATGTACAGTCAGTGACAAAAGTTATTGTTGTGACAAATCTGATTTTGTGTATCGAATTTTGTTGCTGACTGTACTGTGCTCCAATTCTTATATAGTTTTTGTAATATGCATTTGATATACATATAAGAACATAACAATTGATAAGTCAACTACACACTTAAAAAACTCTGGTTTTTTTTTTTATTTAGGTTTTGTTTTGCAATTTTTGTTGCTGAATATTTTTGTTCATTGGCCAATTACTATAAATTCCTATATACTTTTCTTTACAATAAAGACATACTGATTTAAAGTCTAATATATTTCACACTAACACCCGAATACTGAAACTAAACTTAACTTTAACACTTTCTTCAAATGTCTATCCGTCGCTACTTTATACCTTAAACTGACAGAGACAGCCTGATCCCGACTTAAAACTGACGTTTCAGTGTACAAAAAAATATGAATATTTTTAATATTCTACCTTACATACAAAATATATTTTTAATTATCTACCATGTACACAACACGGTAACTGCTTACCCTATACAAAATTTCGGGCACATTCTATCTAAACCCGGAACAAAATTATAAATTTATTTTGCTTACCATCCCTTTGTTAAGACTTCTCTTATTGACCAATTAAGGAATATGTATTTAGGGTTTACGTTATAAATTATGGAAGCCTAAATAAATATTAAATGATTGGATTAAAACAGTTCTAATCAATTGGCTGCGTTGGTTAATGAAGCGTAGTTTTGGTTGTAATTGTTCAGTTGTTCAGTTATCAAATTGTATACCTATAAAATAAATAATAATAAATAATAAATAAATGCGGACAACATCACATACATTGCTCTGAACCCAATGTAAGTTGCTAAAGCACTTGTGTTATGGAATTCAGAAACAACGAAGGTACCACAAACACCCAGACCCGGGACAATGTAGAAAAGTGGTTTTTTACATTGACCCGTCCGGGGATCGAACCCGGGACCTCAGAGCTGGCGACACCTTGAAAACCGGTGCGTACGCCACTCGACCACGGAGGTCGTCAAATACCTATGCATTGTATTTTGTTAGGTATAGATAGATAATGAAAGAAATAGGTAGATAATGCATTTCAGAAGTCGTGTTTATGCAGGCTGAACCCGCGGATACATCGGCGAAGTTATGATATCAACCGGGCTGGACCCGGCGGGAATATAGAGGCGAAGAAAAAAAATATTTTTAAGGGCATAGATCTATTCTTTATTTCTATGGTTGTAATTTGATAGCCAGATTAAGTAACTTATGAATAAAAATAAAAAAAGACGGTCCTTACTAATATTCTTTCTTAATATTCTTTACTGATATAGTTAATGCAACAGTTTGTTTGGATGTATGTTTTTTACTCTTTCACGCAAAAACTACTGAATGGATTTTAATGAAACTTTACAATAATGTAGCTTAAACAGCAAAATAGCACATGGGCTATAATTTGTAAAGATAATGTATAATTGACATACACGCGGTTGAAACCGCGGGGCACAGCTAGTTAAATATAAAAAAAACTCTGCTGTAGTTAAAATATGTGGCAATTAACAAAAACAAATCTGGATTCCAACCTCCGCAGTTACATTTATCACACGAAAAAAACTGTAGAGCTAACTCTAAAACTATTCGTCACTATAAATGATATTGTAATCAAAATGTTGACTTTTCACCGTTATTTTACGTGCTCTATTTGTACAAGTAGATGAAATAATCAATCATTCGTATTGACTGGTAAAGGTATAAATTTTTGTTCCAATGTTTGATTTAATATTGGTAAAGGAATATCTAAGTAATACAGCCGTTGAATATTGTGTTTATTTACTTCACGTAGTCAATCATATTTTTTTATGTTTAAATTTATATGTAAAGACAAACATGTTAACTAAGTGATTTTGAAGCAAAAAGAAACTGTATGTCAGAGATTTTTTTTATTTGAAGCGCTTAGATAAATTTAATTGAACCAATCAACAATTAGCACGAATTTATCACAAGTCTAAAAACAGCCATTATGTAACAAATTTCAGTAAGTACTAAAGTGTCTAACTTTAACACTTTAAAATGATAAAACTTCAAATTAATCAAACTTTAGTTTAGAACTCAAAAATGTTCATTTATTTTAGTCAGAATTCAATTAAATTGGTACTGGTCTTTAAAACAAAAGCAGGCTCTTTAATTTACTAAAAGACCACAATTTAAACTAATAAGCATTTCACTTCAATAGAACCAGAACAATACACCGAAATATTTATACGCGTAAAAACAAGGAATTTCAACGCAGTACCAATTACCTCGTAATTAACTTACGTCCCTAGAGTATAAATAAGTAAACTATAGAGCACTTCTAACAGAGTATGAACTGTGACCACCAGTTTAAAAAAAGCGTCGTAGTTCAATAAGTATAAAAAAGATGGCGCCGTAGTGTTAAAACCTTATTTACCCAAATAAGATTGCTTTCTAAAGTTTACCACTTTTGTGCGGATTTAAGCGCGGTTTACAGGTATTTAGATTTTAGTTCCCGACGTTTCGGTACCTTTGCAGGTCGTATGTAACAAATTTAAACAATTGTGTACAGTATATGATAGAATCCGTTAATGGTTTTATTTTAAATACTCTAATAACATCGGAACCATCGATATTTTAAATTTACCGTCTGTCGTCACTCGGAAAATCACTTAAATCAGTAAACAAGTAGGTCCATATAGCAGAAAAAATTGCTTACACTCGCGCTTGCTTACTAGCGATGCGCGCACTCTATATTTTAATGTATACTCTAAGGTTACTTCTCACTCAAATTAATGAATTCAAAACAATAATATTGTGCACCGAAAGAGAGGAAAAGGTTTTTCTACAGCGCATTATATTATTATATTCGTTTGTTTATGGATAGCTGAAAAAAGGGTTTACTACGTAAGGCGCAGGCCAGACAGAAGAGACGTAAGACGCAGATGGGGCGCGGACATTTGTCAAAAGGTGCAGACGTAAAAGCGTTGCGCCCGCGCCCCGTCTCTTCTGTATGTTTTGCGTCGCGACGTTTCTATACATTTTGTATAAAAGGGACGCGGTAGAGACAAATGTCCGCGCCCCGTCTGCGTCTTACGTCTCTTCTGTCTGGCCTGCGCCTTACGTAGTAAACCCTTTTTTCAGCTATCCATAAACAAACGAATATAATAATATAATGCGCTGTAGAAAAACCTTTTCCTCTCTTTCGGTGCACAATATTATTGTTTTGAATTCATTAATTTGAGTGAGAAGTAACCTTAGAGTATACATTAAAATATAGAGTGCGCGCATCGCTAGTAAGCAAGCGCGAGTTTACGTCTCTTCTGTCCGGCCTGCGCCTAAGGCTTTTGAGAGACTTATCGCTTTACTCTGGCTCGTTAGTCGCTACATTGGCCGAAAAATCTTTTGACGAATTATAATATAAATTTCTATTTACATAGATATTCTAAAAATCTTTTTCAAAAGTTTTGTTTTTTATATGAATTAAAACCGTGTGTAATACTGTGTCTGTTACTAACCTAGTTTTTAAGTAATGTGTATTACTAACATCATTATGGATCAAGGTGTGAAATAAAATTATCTTATTTTATTTATTTATTTATTTATTCCTTCCACATGTAAAAAATAAAATAAAACATTTTATTTATTAGTTAGCCTTGCGTTAAATCCTATTGGTTGTCTACATAATTTATTTTCTTCCTACAAATCTACCTATAAGGAAAACTGTTCTATGAAGTCACACAAAAGCCTCCAAAACTGAAATTAACGCCTAAATAAACGATAAAACATTTAGCTCACCGCAAAATTTGTTCCATAATCTTAGGCTAAGGCCCCACTACGTTTTTTTCCCGCAAATGGTAACAGCAAAACCGCGCGAGACGCACACTACGGTTAAAAATCAAGCGCGGAAAATAACCGTCAGTGCGGCCGCTTCTATTAGTTTCCGTTACTCACAAGACTGCCTCGTTGGCCTAGTGGTTCTAAGCGGGACTGCTACGCTAGAGGTCTTGGGTTCGATTCCCAAGTCAACCAAGGTGTTATTGGGTTTCTCTATGAAATTCTCAATAGCAGGTCGGAGTTTGGATTTGTGCCCGGTTAGTGGCAATAGGCTCGCCCCCTATTACATGGGACCTAAACACACCGGCGAACTGTGGGTGAACATTGGTAAACCCTTCGGGGATACAGGCGTGATGGTATGTTATGTTATGTTACTCACAAAACCAGGCGGTTAAAATCCGCGGCGGTTTAGCCGTAGTACGGCCTTAGCCTTATACCAGAAAATACATTGTATTAGCAATACTGGGGATAAGTTTTAATGAAACGTAATTGATTACTTTGGGTCGTTAAGAAAGTTTAACGTGTTAAGCCTGAAGGGTAATTATTTCACCTTGGATATTATAATCTCGATTGAGAGATCCAATAATCAATATCTTGATTCGTTGGTTTATGGTTGAGTAAACAGTGTGTTAATTAATGAGTTGTTAATTTAAAAAAAAAATTGTAAGCAGTAAAATCCAAAAATCAAATCAAAATTATTTATTTTCTAGAATATGGTACAGAAAGGGAGATAAAAACATATTCTACTACTACTACATAGACACTAGTAAAAAGTATAATTAAAAAAAAAACAATTAACTACACATAAACATAAAAAGTAACTGACTTCAATGAAATTAAAATAGGACCACCTCTGAGGCACCTTATCGATATCCCAAATATTTAAAAAAATCGGTCTATAATCGCCTAACAATGCGTAACAAACATACAAAAAGAAACAGTCGACTTGAAAACCCCCACCTTCTGAAGTTAATAATAAACATACAAACCCCAATATTACAGACTCAGCATAAAATTGCATGTAATTATTTCCTATAATCTCCATTTACAAACATGATCACTGTTGTATAAAATATTAGAGGGTCTCAATCCGAAACATCGTCAATCATGTAAAATTTGTCCCCAGTTAAGTGGTTTCTCTTATCGATTGATTATTATTAAACAACGTCCGGTCACACCAATCAACGGATGAACCTATTAATTGGTAGATTTTATCACCTTTGTAGGGGTGGCTATTGGGTTGGTAGATAATGATGAAATTACTGTAAACGAGAGGTAATATTTATTATTATCCAGGAGTTGGTAACCAAACTATATTTAACAAGAGCTTAAAAGGAGAATTGGATACGATTTTATTAACCTGCATTCATTGAAAATTAACCATTTCTGTTTCGGATGTTTCTCAGATATTTTTATGAAAAAATTAGGTATACTTAAGAAAAGCCCGCCCAACTATACTATAAGCAACCCAAGACTACAAATCAAGCATGAGCCATATTTAAAACCTAAGGGATTAAAACTTAAATGACCTGAAATCATAAATTATCCATGTACTACTAATTACCATTTAGCAAGCGATGGTAAATTAACTGCCTCATTGGCCTAGTGGTTCTAAGCGCGACTGCTACGCTAGAGGTCTTGGGTTCGATTCCCAAGTCGACCAAGGTGTTATTGGGTTTTTCTATGAAATTCTCAGTAGCAGGTCGGAGTTTGGATCTGTGCCCGGTTAGTATGTTATGTTTATGTTTTGGTAAATTACAGTTCAGTCTATTTAAATTTTATCTTGTTATTACAGAAAACCTTTATAAATAACAAGAATGTATAATCAATCAAAGCTAAAATTGCAAAGCTAACCAAAACATCAGAAGGAATCTGATCTAAGCGACAAACAAAGCATTCAACTAAATACTGATTACACTAAGTAGAGGATATAATTATGTAGTTTCAGTCCATAAACAATTATCCTAAGTCCATTCAGTTTCTGAACAAGAAAGCTTAAGCTATCTTGTACCTACACGACGCCGCGACCGCTCCACTGTCGTTTGTTTCTGACCGACTTCAAAAGACGGGATATTTCCAATTCATCAACAAGTGCTTGTTTTTTATTTGTATTTTTGTTATGCGATTACTACGGTCATTAAGGAATAAAAAAAAAAAATCATTGGTAAATCTCTGATGTGGTCCCATATACTTTTAAGGGAAGTCGGGTAAGTATTTTTCATGTTAATGCGTAATCAATTATGATTATTATCATTTACTATTAACGGTAGTATTTAATACATTGTGTCTGTCGATGGTGGCAGGTAATAGAGTAACCAAATCAATAACTATAGATAAATTAAAACAAAATTGAAAAGTGACGACTTCGATGCCACAGACACACACACACTCAGAGATAGACACACCAAACTTATAACACCACGTCGTTTTTGTGTCGGTGGTTTAAAACAAACGACGGCGCGGCGGTGCAGCGATGGCGCGGACACGAGTCCGCGCCATTCCGCGCTACACAAGGGACGACCCTTGTGTAGCGTTGTGGCGCGGTGGCGGCGCAGCTGTGGCGCAACAGTGGTATTGTGTGCACGACCACTAGCTTTGTAGTATTAGACAAATCCGGGAATTAGTGCCTAAGATCCAAATAATTGCTCATAATGCCTTTGACAAGTATAATTATGGATTATCTGGACACCGTATAATGAGTTGTTTGGTCTAATTATTTGTGAAGGATAATGAAAATGGCTGGAAATAATGAGAATTTCTTTTGTGTTTTATTTGTTGTTTATTGTTAAAAGTATTTTTGTTTATATACACATTTTCGGCGGTATTTTGTTCGTAGATAGACAATACAAAGAGATTATAATCAAAGAATACAATACTAGTACTTGTGAACTATTGCTATGAGATGTTATTTATGTAAGTGTTTTGATGTGGTACTTATAAGTAATTCAGGACGAACAGTATATCTTTGAATATTTATGGCTCTAATCAATCATACTTACATACAGGATGTAACACCTGTTTTCCGGAAAGAAATGGAAATCCTTTAGTAGTTCTCCTCTCATTTATTATATCAGTCTTGATGCATAAATAATTGTGAGTAGCTTTTTTGTTTTAACTTCCTCATATGCGTTGTTCGGCCTAGTGTTTTTATTATTTTCCTTAGTAACAGGTTTTACTAGTCTTTCCAGAATTACACGATTACAATTTGTTGTGATTGGATTTGGAGGACCGGGTGTTGTGGCGCAAATTGGGAGAGGCCTATATCCAGCAGTGGACTATGATTGGCTGAATGATGAATTTGTTGTGATTTGATTGATGATTACTTTTTATCCGCAGCAGTTTGCGTCCACTACCAAATTATGCCTTTTGCATGGCTCTTCAAGTTGATTTTACGCGGCGATTCTGGTCCAGGTCGGCTCTACCGTCTTTTTTACATCGTACAACCAAAAGACAGCTTGTCTTCTAGTTGAACATTGACACCGTCAAAATCATTATTATCTATGCTAAAACAGCAACAATCTTCAAAAACCCACATACTAATCAGAAACGCAATGATCCAAACCAGAGTTCCCCAAAATTTATATACGAGCATTTTTCAGACCTCTAAAATCCTTTACTTGCTCTAAGTATTTTAACTGGCGGAGTAATCTCATTTAATGGTAGAAGTTCGCTCGTTACTGTCAAATAGCTACGATTGTTATGTGGGGACGCGCCCGACCGAACCCCCACCTTAGGGTGTGGTACAAGAGTACTAACTTAGCGGAATAGCGGTGGTATTGGGGAAAATAGGTCGTGTATCTAGAAGTGTACACTGTTAAATAATTACACCAAATACAAAAACTTTAAAACTAAACACGCGAAATACAAATTTCACGTGGCTAGAAAAAAAATATTACGCCGTTTAAATAAATGTGGACAAGATCACACACATTTTGAACCCAAAGTTAGTAACGAAAGAAATTAGTAATAAAATTCAGAGACAACGATGTCAAAAACACGCAGACCCGAGACAATGTAGATAAGTTAATTTCTACAATGACCCGTCCGGGTATCGAACATGGGACCTCAGAGCCGGCGGCACCTTGAAACCCGGTATGTAAATAACTCGACCACTCGTTTCTACTCTGTCTAGCACGTAGTGAATATTGAATTATCCTAAACAAATGTTGAACAGAGTAATAAACAAAATCGCTGTCACTTACAATTTAAATACAACACACAACAAACCGAATGCGACGAATTTCTCAGATTAAAACTCTTTAGTTTTGGGAAATAGTTATCTATATTGTCAATGTTATATTAATGTCTTTATAGTAAACATTCTGTATGTAAATAATATTATAGATATGTATAGATTGTGATCGTCTTTTGAATAATACTGAACGAAGCTATCTCCTGTACTATGAGAATTACGAGTACTGTTGCCTTTGTGCGAGCGAGACGCCGCTATGTGCAGTGTATTGCTGTCTCGCTTACACTATAGAAACTGTCCTGCTTTAAGAGCTCATGGTACGCGCTGGTTGCTACTCTGCATTTAAGTGGAAGTATTTTGAATGCTTCTGATAAAATTCGTTTGTAAGTTGTTTGTTTTACTTGTACCTACTTAGGAATTAATTTACAGGGTGTTACCGAAAGGTTATATATATCCAAAAGGGGTGACGAGTATATCTGGTATAAAGTCAGTTTTCATAATTTCAGCTTAAAATCAGTTAATTAATAACCTTTTGGTAACAATATACAGGATGCATAATTGTATATACAAGATGCAAGTTACTGTAATTCTATGTAAAACGTGCACGTAAAGTAGATATTTTTTGCCATCCTAGTAAACAACTATATTTTAATTCAATTCAATTCTTTATTGCAAACCATAATGTTACATAGGTGGACAATTATACAGTAAGTTCACAGCTCATTATGGACCCTGTCGGGCACAGCAAAAGTAGGAGAGAGGAGGAATATGCTAAATATTTTATGTATTATGATATACTAGCTGTGCCCCGCGGTTTCACCCGCGCAAATGACAATACTTACACAATTTTTATAAATTATAGCCTATGTGTTATTTAGATGTATAAGCTACATTATTGTAAAGTTTCATAAACATCCATTCAGTAGGTTTTGCGTGAAAGAGTAACAAACATCCATACATCCAAACAAATTTTCGCATTTATAATATTAGTAAAGATTTTAATCTTCTATGTATATTGTGCGTATTTTCGTTCTGTTGTTTTGTACAACTCAACAATCCAATCACTTAAAATTTACAGCAATTTTGTCATCGAATAGTAAATCTTAAAGAAATAAAACTGCATTCTAGAAATACTGAGAAATGTAAAAGACAGCTGAACACATTTCATTTTATTTGAAAGCTTTTATTTAACGAACCTTTTAATAAATTGTGTACTTTTTGTAATCAATCTATGAAATTGCAGAGTATTTACTGTTGTCTGCAATCAATATAAGATATTCTAGGGACGATTGCTTGGTAAATAAAAATATAGCGCTGCAAGAAAATTTCGTAAGATTGTAACAAAACATATTTAAATAAAAATTTCTTTGCTCTATTGAATATGATTCGAGTGTGTTTAAAAAGCATTCAAATCACATACATAAATTTTTGATTCGCGGTTTGGTTAACTGCAAAAAAAGTCAGTGAAAGTTTGTACTAGCAGAAAACCCATAATAATTGTTTTTTTCAATAGATTAATAATTACTAGCTGATTTTTTAGGGGTGAAGAGAATAGATTGCGTGCGAAATACCATTTTACGCTCAAAAACGCAAATCGTGGATGTAGGAGTCCAAACAGCCAAGTTGAAGTGGAGCTGGGCTGGTCACATTTGCCGCATGACTCCGGACAGGTGGGCGAAAATAACTACTGAGTGGGTTCCTAACGCCGGAACTCGCAGACGAGGCAGGCCGAGGAGACGGTGGCGGGATGACATCGATCGCTTCTAAAGCGATTGGTGTCATGTGGCTCGAGACAGGAAAGTCTGGAGTCAGACGGGGGAGACCTTTGCCCGATAGTGGGACACTAAATAGGTTAAATTAAAGTTTAAAGTAGTTACCTATTAAACATAGTAATTTTGACTTGGAGGAGCGATTAAGACCACAAAGTGGTATTTATCTGAATGATGAAGAATAGAAAATAAGACAAAGCTTTTGTTTCATCTTCAAATCTCGAACATTTATACACAGAACTGCCTTTATCATCATTGCCTGTAATCTTTATAAAATTTAAATTTAAGTTTGCAAAAAAAAAAAAACAAAGTAGAAACGACTACTAAATAAAATATTTCCAAAACATTGATTTATTTACATTAGCAGTAAATATCATAAACTTCACTATTCCATTAACAAGATCGTAATGAAATCCAATAAAAACAAAGAAATTCAATATACGAACCATTGAAGATAACTGTTTTGAAATCTGTTTGCAGAGCTAAAAGCCTAAATTATTCATATACAAGAAAGTGCAGAAGGCGCACGTTTATTTACAAGGCCAAAGAAAAACATTATTAAGGTCGATACCCTTTTTTTTACCATATACCTACCTTGGTACTACGATTAGTACCAAGGTAGGTATATGGTAAATTAAGGGAGAGGCACAGTTACAATTGTACCTAAAAGTATCTAATCATTTACATTATTTTCCTTTTTATGACACTAATTTATTACCTATACTTATAATAAACTAGCTGTGTCCCGCGGTTTCACCCGCGTGAATACCTAGGTCCCGTTCCCGGTGCCTTTGTATATAATAACAGACAAATAATTAGCAATAAATTAAAATTGCGACTATAATTTGAGATTTAAATCTCTCAAGTTGGATCGAACTGCACATGGTGTGCGAATTTTATTATAATCGGTTAAGTGGTTTAGGAGTCCATTGAGGACAAACATTGTGACACGAGATTTATATATATTAAGATCTGTAGAAGTGAAAATTCTGTACTTTGAAAATATCAAAAAAATAAATGGCGGGGGGTATTACTAGACCGACACCGAACCCAAAAGTGTGAAAAATAAAATTTTTGTCTGTCTGTCTGTCTGTTTGTTCAGGTATCACGCAAAAATTACCGGTTCGATTACGATGAAACTTGGTATAATTATTCTTTATTATCCTGGGCACCACACTGAGTTTATCCCTAGTTTTTATCCCGGAAAAGTATAAACAATAAAAAACAAACTTAATTTTGCGGTTAAAAACTCATTGATAAGTTTCGTCATCCACGCGAACGAAGTCGCAGGCACAGCTAGTGTCTAATAAAAATACTGTTTATGAGTTCTGTCAAAACTCGAAAATGGCTGGATCGATTTCAATATTACTCTTTATGTTATGTTTCTTCTTGTACGGGTTTTTATAAAATAAAATAAAGCTTATGAAAATGATATAAGCTCACAGATAGTTATATAAACATAAAACAAGTAAATAGCTCAGTTAAAAAAAAAAACTTTTATTTTATATCCTAAAAATCATCGCGTCAACTAAACCTTCTACATTTCTTTTACAGTTCCATTATTCTCGTGACCGCGGCAACAATCTTGAAGAATGGACCGCCATTGAAACTTCGGTAATTTAGCTTGTGCTCCTCTCAGCCTCAGACCTAACGTTTATTACATTAAAACAATATTTTCTGAAGACTATGTAGTTATTTGTTTGATAGTTCAGTTTAGTTTAATTTGATATTAATTATTTATTAGGGTTCCGTACCCAAAGGGTAAAACGGGACCCTATTACTAAGACTCCGCTGTCTGTCTGTCCGTCTGTCTGTCTCCAGGCTGTATCTCATAAACCGTGATAGCTAGAAAGCTGAAATTTGTTTTTCACAAATGATGTATTTCCGTTGCCGCTATAACAACAAATACTAAAAACCACATAAAATGAATATTTAAGGGGGGCTCTCATACGACGGTGGTACGGAACCCTTCGTGCGCGAGTCTGACTCGCACCTGGCCAGTTTTTTTTTATAAAAACTTGGGCCGTTTCTTTGATTATATTTAAGTGGACAGATTGATAGATAATTATTTTTGCTACTAGAACTTAAACCATAATGAAATCATGAACGACATGATTTCATTACAGTTTTAGTTTAATTACTATACTATCTTAATGTAACAAAATCGATTATTTATTTTGAACATTGGCAAGTCATGTACTCGTAAATACTCGTAAGTTATAATTTCATCAGACTGTGTAAAAGAGCTAGCTGTATGTCACACAAAACTGTTGGCAAAGCCTTAAATAAAACCTTAAGGTTGTCGTTTTAGTAAGTACAAAACGTGTTAGTTAGTAGTATAGTTACACCTAGAAATAACTGAGAAAATACCTAGACACTAAAAGTATCACACTTCCTACTGTATTGTGTGCCTGAACACCAAATAATTTTAGGTAGTTCCCATATAAGCACTGTCTTATTTGCCTAAAGTAAGTTGCCAAAAACTTGGTTAATTTAATATGAGACTAATTTTGTCATCTGTACTAACATAACATTAAGCTTTTTTTTTTTTTGTCAGGTGAAACTCATTTATAAGCCAGCCTTGCATCCCCAGGGGGTTGAGGATGCAAGAGTCCGGGCTTCCAGAGCCTTGAGAAAGGCTCCGACTACTCCGGCAATTAAGCTACGCAAGCCTACTTAAGTATTTATTTACCTAAAAGTGACATTTATTTATTTAAAAACAAGAAAGTTATGAATTCAAATAGATTCTTAAAGAGAGAAGGGGGTAAATACTACCCTCATTCAGCATAAAATATGTAAAGAATAACGCTCTCAACTACATAATGCAATTATTAGGGCTCTCATTTTCCCCTCAAAGAAAGAGACAGACTTATACAAGAAGTATATTCCTATCTCTTTTCTACATGCTTTTATAAAAAGAAAAAAACGGGGTAAACAACCAACCCGACAGCATTATTTTAAATTCAAATTAAACCTATTTGTAAGCTACAGATATGACGAAAATAAAAAAACTGGCCAAGTGCGAGTCGGACTCGCGCACGAAGGGTTCCGTACCACCGTCGTATGAGAGCCCCCCTTAAATATTCATTTTATGTGGTTTTTAGTATTTGTTGTTATAGCGGCAACGGAAATACATCATTTGTGAAAAACAAATTTCAGCTTTCTAGCTATCACGGTTTATGAGATACAGCCTGGAGACAGACAGACGGACAGACAGACAGCGGAGTCTTAGTAATAGGGTTCCGTTTTACCCTTTGGGTACGGAACCCTAAAAAGAAAAAAATAAACAATTCTTTATTCAAATCACGGGCGGCGAATTTACATAATACCAACATATTAACGGCGTTTTAAACAAATAACTTTTCAGTTTTTATTGTTGGGCTAATGTCAAAAAATGACGCGCAATCTGAATGGCGGTAGGATTTACAGCTCAATTTCGGGGAGGCTTTTTAAACTGTATAATTTGGTAATGCGCGGCTGTGATTCCCTTGATAAATAAAAAAATTCCTGGAATTATGTTTTTGGGTTTTAACACTTGTGGTTAAAACGTTTGATATTGGATTAGTATTTTATTGACACGGTGTACAAGTTTCAATAGTGATTTTTTGACATTTCACTTTTTACTTAATCGGATTTAAAAGGCAAAGGTTCTCAAATTGACTGTATGATGTTTTTTGTATATTTGTTACTCAAAAACTCGGGCAAGAAATGATCGATATAAAAAAAAAACTTGTCATCAATGGCATACTTTAGAGGTGGTTCCATTTACATTTTTCATTGATGTCGGTTCCCTTTTACATTTATGTGCAACTAAACACTTAAATAAACTTAAACAATACCACAGCTACCTAACCTCAATATTTTCAATTCCTATAATATCGACGTCCCCGGGGAATAAACCGGTAATCGCAAAAATCAAATTTTACAGGAAAAATGATTTAGTGTTTTTCGAGTATATCTCTTTAACAAAGGGGAATAATGAAAACATTGTTATATGACGGAAAAGCTAATTTTTACCCGAACAGTTTAAAGTATTAAGTGTAACTATTAGATATACACAGAATTAGTTATTCACCAAAATACATTTTACCGAAAATGGTTTCAAACAATTTTTAGGGTACTGATATCTTACGATCCTGACTTATCAATATTATTCCAGTAATGTTTACTTACCGAATTATTATTGTAACTTTCTTAAAAATCTTTGGCATAATAGTGCTTTACTGGATTATTCAACGTGTTTTTTCATTACAGAGAGATATTGTAATCTTCAGTTACCGACTTATTATGGTAAAATTACAAATAACCATAAGAAGGTAAAGTAATGTAACCCGTATTTTATAGGAAATTTTTGGTAGTCATATTTTCGTAATCATTAAAAACTGAGTAAGTAAAATAATTTTGCTATCGGTATCTTCGAGAGAATAATTAAAGAAAACTCATAAAATGTATTAAAATTATAATATTTATTAGGAACAAAGTACTCATAGAAATCACAATTACAATCAGTCAAAATATAAAAAGTAGCCAAGTAAAAACATTAATAACTAATCAGTATTATCATCATTGGTCTCATTATTATTGCCGTGATAATTACAATTTTCTACAAAAATCAAAGAGCCATAAAATGTGTGGTAATACCGTGGAATCGCTCCACTATTTAATTGCACAAAGAATTTAAATGAAAAATGCCTTTCTTATAGGAAGAGGTTGACGATAAGGACGTTCCAATACAGTATCTTCTATCAAAGCATCTGGCTTAGGTTTTCGCCAACGTCGTTTGGTTTGGAATTAATTTGAAATATTTAATTCAGAATATGGAGGCATATTCTGAATTAAATATTTCATAAATAATTCATTTATAAATCAAAATCATATTTAAAGACGTGAGTCTTTACAGACTTGGACAGGGAAATGGTTAATTAAGTCTTGGTAGTCTCACCAAGAATCGGATGGTTTTTTGCTTGCACTAAGCACAGCACAGCGGGCACAAACTTCTTTCATTAAAATATAGTGTACTTAGGTTTATTAAAATAAATAGATGACTGAATATGGGTTAAGTGAAGTTGAGTGAAGATTGCGTCAATATTATCATAACTGATAACTTTAAAAACCTGGCAATGGGCTGTACGCAGCCAAATCTTTACTTAGCATTTTTGGATAAATTGAGATTTTTTCAGCTTAATTTTTACTAAAGATTTTAGAGATAGAATACTTAATTAAATAATTTATATACCTATGCAGCGCAATAACTGAAACAAGTTAAGAAAGAAAACACCATATATCACATTTTTTAATTAAGAACGATTAAATTCACACATAGTTAAATTGTTTTTTTGTCTTCAGTCACTAGTAGAAGATGGATTAGAAAGTAACTACTGTTTCAGTTGGCGGTATTGATACTTATGTTTTTTTCAGGGCATATAGTACACGCCATGCTTCTGCACCTATGGTTAAGACAAAAAGATTTTGTACTACTAGATGTAATTACACAGACTGCTGGATAAATATATTAAATAACATTAGCAAGATTTGTAATTTTCTATTAGAGTTTGGCCAGGTTTTGTTGCGCTTAATGCAGAATAATTTAAACTTAATACTATTGTTCTCAGGATTGCTATGAGGTGTCTTAAGACATTGATTGTTATTCTATAAATAATACTGGTTATTTTGTAACATTGTGTGACTACGATTATTGATTAAGGAACTTGTTCAGGATAATTCAAAACAGAACAACTCAAGTTTAGTTTATTTAATGATTGCATCTAACTAGAAAGAGTTGACTGCACAAATGCATAGTATGTATTTATGTATAGGACATGCCTACTTATTTATCTTAAGTTTTATCTCAACTTAACCATCTCTTGAACATCTGCTTGGTAAATAACATATATCGAGAACGAGGCATGGAGTGTATAATAGATGATCAAACAAACTTACCTGATGTTCGATCATTATTATACGAAGTGCCTTGTTCTCGATATATGTTCCCTACCCATCCCACCCTTGGTAAAATTGAGATAACCTACGAGACTCTAAAGGAATGAAGTTTGACGGGAGAACAAAGACAGTGTGACACTAATACTTCGTTTAGTTTTGGATCTGAAAGAGTTTAGTTGCCAAGCGACGCGAGAAAGCTGCATGGTAAATAATGCGTTTGATCATCTATTAGTGTGCGTTACATGTGCATTACAATGACGAACTCCGTGGTCGAGTGGCGTACGCACCGGTTTCAAGGTGTCGCTAGCTCTGAGGTCCCGGGTTCGATCCCCGGACGGGTCAATATAGAAACCAACTTTTCTACATTGTCCCGGGTCTGGGTGTTTGTGGTACCTTCGTTGTTTCTGAATTCCATAACACAAGTGCTTCAGCTACTTACTTTGGGTTCAGAGCAATGTATGTGATGTTGTCCGCATTTATTATTATTTATTTAAATGTAGAAACGCGTCCTTGACTCGCCGAGCGCGAGCAAGTTCCCGCCAATACGTATAGTAAGATATGATTTTTTTCCGGGATGATAACTGTAACAGTGCATTACCGAAAATGACTACCACAATATTTACGATAATAAACCTGTAATCGCATTAACCAGATTTTTTTTCTGATATATTTAACAGTATCATTACTTTACCGAAATGTAGCCACAGAACTTAATTTGTAATAATGTATTACGTTATTTTTCTAGTAAATAAAAAATGAAAAATTTCCAAAGAATAAAAGTGTTATAAGGAAAATCATTAGAAATTACCGCAGAAAAAAAATAAAAAAAATTGTATAGGTGAATCCCGACCTATAGATGCCGAAAATGATATAACAGTAAAAAGTCAGTAACAGTATAATACAGGTTTATTCCTTGGGGGCGTCGATATGAACTACACTCAAATGGATGATAGGATTTCAAATCTCAAACGTCACTTAACACCAAACTCAAATTAATCTCAAATCAATCATCACAATACCTTCTCAATTTCTCATCTAATTGCTCACAATTCAAAATGGCCACCGAAAAAAGATCCAGAAAACAAAATAAGAAAATAAAATGGCCGTCCCATGTCCCCGGCACCAGACGCCGGTCGTTTTGCTTTTCCCCCCAAAATTGGAAACGCTAGACGAAAATAGAAACTGTCCGTCGATATGTCCATCTGTTATATTTCGATCTCATAAACTATGCATTCACGAATGCATAAAAAATAAAGTTAGTAGTGTTGGGAAAATGAACGATTTTAGGATGCTGGTAGCATTGTGTCAGTGTTGCCATATTGAACGTTGTGAGTTTTTAATTAGGGCTTTATATTTAGGTGTTGTGAGTTTGGAGATTATTAAATTAAGTTAATAATATTAATATTAATATATTCCGGGACAACTCACACACGGTTATCTGATCCCAAGCTAAGCAGAGCTTGTGTTATGGTAACCAGGCAACTGATAAACATACTTATATATTTCTAAATACATACATATTATAGACTAGCTGTGCCCCGCGGATTCACCCGCGTTAATACCTATATTCCGTTCCCGATGTCTTTACAGTTACTTTGTTATACGGGGCGGAGACGAATTCAAAAAATTAAAGATTTAAAAAATCGGTCTACCCGTTCTTGAGTTATGAATAGTGTAACTAACACCTCGCGGTTCCATACCTATCTCGTACTACCTCTTTAACCCCGTTACGTCGTTAGTTCCTTTACTAATTTGTTAATAGTAAACTTACTATGGAATAATAAACATTAACAGACAACTTTTATTCCCGAAAGGCTAAATTGCTATTATTATCAATTCGCTTATATTATTATTATGGTGTCGTCTAACCGAGCGGCCGCGGCGTGAGCAATTTTTTAAATAACTTACATTTTTAAACTTGTGATATCTTTTGAATGGAATGTCCAAATTGAATAATTCAAAAAGTCATATAATGGTATTAAAGCAGACTTAAATCATTTATTTTGATAAGGATTAATTCCAAAGTATAAATAAAAGAGCTTTTAGAGCGGTGGCATTTATATAAATTTAAAAAAATGATAAAGACACTTATTGTGACATAACTATAATAGTTAGACATATGCTGTCGCGATATTTTTTCTAGATAATTATATGTTCTACAAAAACGTAGTACATTATTTTGTTCTATAATCAATAGTTTTCGCAGCGCACGCGATGTAAGAAAGTTTTTTGGTAATTTTTTCACACCTTGGGTTACATTATTGGAGTTTTAGTATGGATCACTAACTTTTTTGAAAATTTAATATAGCCTATGTTCACCGGAAATAATGTAGCTTCCCAACAGTGAAAGAATTTTACAAATCGGTCAAGTACTTTCGGAGCCTATTCAATTCAAACAAACAAACAAACAAACAATCAAATCTTTCCTCTTTATAATATTAGTGTAGATAAATTACACCCAGACAACCAGAACAAATGATCGTGCTCATCACACAAACATTTGTCCTGGGTGGGAATCGAACCCACGACCTCCGGTATAGCAGTCAGGGTCACTAACCACTAGACCAACAGGCCCGTCGTTGCCCGTCAGTTGGGACTAAACTTACTATATGCTGATACTGGACGTGCACGTAAACAATTTGTGTAGATGTTTAACTCTACATCGTTTAAAAACCACTAAAAAAACAGAAATCACCCATTGTCCTTTTAGAAATAATCACTCTAATGAGTGAAAAATTCCTAACCCTTTTGTGTCGACTTAATTTAAACATATTTTGTGGTGTAACTGAAAAGCTGTTTTAAAGATAATTAAATACGTATATTCGTATATTAAATAAATATTTTGTGAAGTTTTTTTGTAACTAACACTATTTTTTTAGATCCATTTGGCTCAGAATTTTCAGAAAAATAGAGTTTTCAAAAATAATTAAAATGTGTCCGCTCGTGTTTTAATCGCATTGTCTCAAAAAGTAGACAATTTAAGGTAATTAATGAAATTAAAATAATAAGTTTTGTCTAGCCTTTCGCCTTTAAAATAAAAATAGTTTACTTAATCTTTGAATTTACTATTGTTAGCGACAAAGACATTTTTGAATCATTTAAGGATATAGAAATAAAAAAAACTGCTGACCTTTGGGGACTTTCTGTACATATTATATATTCAGTAATAAAAACAATCGCCCCATTCCTTGCAGTGGTGTTCAACTCTTGTGTCGCATCCGGTGTGTTTCCAGACTTGATGAAGTTAAGTAAAGTGATTCCACTCTTTAAATCAGGTAGTACAACTGATCCTACCAACTATCGCCCTATCTCAATTTTGCCCACCTTGAGCAAAATTTTTGAGAAACTAATTTTAAAACAATTGTTGAGTCATTTTAATAGACACCACTTGTTGCATTCAAAACAATTTGGTTTCACAAAGGGTCGGTCTAACACAGACGCAGGGGTGGAATTGCTTAAAAATATATATGAGGCTTGGGAGAATTCGCAAGATGCTCTGGGCATTTTTTGCGACTTGTCCAAAGCTTTTGATTGTGTATGTCATGATACACTTATCAAGAAATTGCACCACTATGGTATTAGAAATAAGTCTCTTAGCCTCTTAAGTTCTTACTTAGATAATAGAATACAGAGAGTGGATGTAAATGGAAAAAGATCTAAAGGATCTGTGGTAACGATGGGTGTTCCGCAGGGTTCAATTCTAGGGCCATTTCTATTCCTTATTTATATAAACGATTTACCTTTTCATGTAAGAGAAAACCATAAGATTCTGCTATTTGCAGATGATACTTCACTTGTTTTTAAAATAAAACGCCGACTTGAAAATTTTGACGAAGTCAATAATGCGCTCGATAAGGTTGTACATTGGTTTAATGTTAATAATTTGCTACTAAATCCATCAAAGACTAAATTAATAAAGTTTTCTACACCCAATGTCAGGCAACTGAGTACCAATGTACAACTTAATGGAATAGAGTTGGACCCTGTTGAGTCAACTGTTTTTCTTGGCATTACTGTTGATGCCAAACTACAGTGGGGCCCTCACATTAACAAATTATCCGGAAGGCTTAGTTCAGCCGCTTATGCTGTGAAAAAAATCAGACAGATAACTGATGTGGATACAGCCAGAATTGTTTATTTTAGTTATTTTCATAGTCTTATGACGTACGGTATTCTCCTTTGGGGAAGCTGTTCTGATATTAATTCCATTTTTGTGTTACAAAAAAGGGCTATTCGCGCTATTTATAATCTAGGCCCAAGAATTTCTCTCCGAGAGAAATTCAAAGAGATTAACATTCTGACTGTAACCTCACAATATATATTTGAAAATTTAATGTATGTTCATAAAAACGAATCAAATTTTGTAAAAATGTCTGATGTTCATAGTCTGAATACCAGGAACAAGCATAATTTAACTGTTCATGCTACTCGGCTCCATAGAGTAAGCAACTCGTTTATGGGTCAATGTATACGCTTTTACAATAAACTTCCCATTGATATTCGTAAGTTACCTATTAAAAAATTCAAGACCCTTATTAAATCCAAATTATCCAAAAAAGGATATTACAAAATATCCGACTACTTAAATGATAAAAACGCCTGGGATTGAGCTGCTCGCTTATACATCTATCGCTTGTGTTTATATATACATATATTTGTACATATATACTGTCTTGACATGATTTGTGCTTTTTGCATATATATTTTTATTATTTTTACATCTTGACATGATTTGTGCTTTTGCATATTTTATTTTCATTATTTTTACATCTTGACATGTTTTGTGCTTATTGCATATTCATTTACATTTTGACATGTTCTGTGCTTTTGCATATAATGTTTTACATTAATTTGTTCTTCATGTTCTTAGAGTATCTTGTATTTATTGTAAGTGTAAACATTATGCAGGTATATTCATTAATCATCTTGTTTTATTTAATATTTTATACATCATATTCTATTCAATTGCATTTAGGCTGGCGATCTGAGTGAGTTGTTGACCCACATATTTTTATGGTGCCACTGGCGGTATTGTTGTGTACCGGGTTGTGCAGCTCCCTCAAAAATGGTTGAGCTGCATGAGCTATTCGGGGCATGCTTGCCGTCTGCTGGCACATGCTTGCTCAGATCGATCTGGTTCTTTCCTCTAAAGACCAGTCCAGTAAATACTCTGCATTTGTTTACACAAATTTACTATTGTATTGTCAGGACTAAAAGAGACTGTGACCCCCGAGTTTGTTTCGACATTTCTTCTCAGGGTAGTCAGTTAGGAAATGTCGACCTCATCTAGATTAAGAAGACGTGTGAAAGTGATTGAATGGTCCTATTTACAAAATAAAGAATTTGAATTTGAATTTGAATTTGAATCTGGTTATATGTCGAGCTAGTTCCAGAAAATGGGGAATTTAGGTAATTCTATTTAATGGGATGCCTTGTAACTTTTTATTACAGTAAGGCTTCTTACGCACTAGCGGTTGGCCGCCTAGGCGGTTCGTTTGAGCGGCCAGCCGCCTGATGCGGTTGCCATAGTGGTTGACCGCTACGCCAATCCCACGGCGGCCAACCGCTATGAAACCGCGAAAAGCGGTTGGACCGCTTGAAGGCGTGTTTTGTCTAGTAAAGAAATAGACGCTGTCGAGGTAGCTTGTGTTATCTATTTTTAGTACCGTAAACAACGAAAGAAAAATAAAAAGAGATACTGGATTCACCCTTTACTAGAAACACGCAGCGAATTTGGCCACCCTTTTTACTTTTCTCTATGGGCGGCTCGCTGCGAACTGAACCGCCAGGTGCGTATAAACAAAATGGCGGCCAGCCGCGAAGCGGGCCGCAGCTATCCATTCAACCGCCGCGGTTGAAATTTTGTGGCGGTTAAGTGCGTACAATTACAAGCGGTTGCATATTAAACTGGAAATGCGGCTAACCGCGCGGTTAGCCGCCCCCGCAGTTAACCGCTAGTGCGTAAGAGGCCTAATTGTTAACCTTTTGTAAAGACCCATAATTCATAAAACTCATATTTTTTTTCGCAAAACCAACAACATTTTTGAATTTCTATTTAGACAGCAATTAGTGTTTTCCTACCAGAGCAATTTGTGTTTTAAATAGTCCTCTATATAAAAAACTATTTCCATCTTTTTCAAAATCTATAGCCAGAGTCACAAATACAGCTAATTCAAATCAATAAATCCCCTTGACCTCATTAAATGAACTCAAAATTACCAATCAAGTAAGATCCTTAAAATAGCCTTATCTTAAAAATGAAGCACTCAAGGCCTACTGAAACAAAATAGCCGAAATACAAGCTTGGTCAAAGTGAGTTCATGAAAACAAGAGCTCTTAAAAAACTTGAAAACCATATTTGGTACAACCTTTGAGAACGTGAAGAGCCAATAAAACGAGATGTACAAACTCATTGAGTTTGGCTTACATGGTAGAAATCAATATACGTTGTGTTGACAATTTGGATCTTAGAAGGTACGAGTATGTTGTAAAGATGTGGAAATGATGTTCTGAAAACATTTTATTACTAAAGAACCTTTTGTTCTCGTATCAAAATAAATAAAATCGAGGGGCTAAAGAGACATATTCTGTCAGGTGAACTCTAAATCTTTTTTTTTTTTTTTTAAATAAATGCGGACAACATCACATACATTGCTCTGAACCCAAAGTAAGTAGCTAAAGCACTTGTGTTATGGAATTCAGAAACAACGAAGGTACCACATACACCCAGACCCGAGGCAATATAGAAAAGTTGGTTTCTACATTGACCTGTCCAGGGATCGAACCCGGGACCTCAGAGCTAGCGACACCTTGAAACCGGTGCGTACGCCACTCGACCACGGAGGTCGTCAATCTTAACTGACTTTTCTTTTTTCTTCTCAATGAGAGAAGACGTCTTTGCTTTGCAGTCAGTTATAGTAGCAGTTATTAGGTACATCCTTACGGAATGGACAATTGTTGCGCAGCGTGAGCATAATTTCATTGTTTCGTTAGAAAATAATATTTAAAATAATATAATAGTACTACTCTATATTACTACTATAGGTATACTATGTATTATAATAATAAGACAAATCTTTTTTTTTTTTCGTTATGTCTTGGTTCGTCTCGCACACGGCCGTCTTATCCCAAACTACGCAGAGCCTGTGCTAGATCTTCATATTTCTAAATTCACACTCATGCTATCTATAGATAAATAAATTACATTCATAATTTTTCCAATTGTCTATATTAGGTGCAAAAAGGACCGTCAAATGCAAAACTTTGTTTAATAAATAATCCAACCTATAAACGTCCCACTGCTGGACACAGGCCTCTTCCCATATAGAGAAGGCACGAGCATTGATCACCACGCTTGCTCTTTGCGGATTGGCGATTTTAGATCCCAATTTTAGAATCCAGGTTTCCTCACGATGTTTTCCTTCACCGTTTGTCAGAAGTGTCTTAGAATAATTAAGAAAGTACATATAACTTTGAAAAAGCCACATTGGTACTTGCCTGGGTTCGAACCTGCAACCTTGTGCATACAAATCCGTTCACTGAACCACTAGGCCACCACGACAGATAAATAATGATGATTGTTAAATAATGATGACATCAAATATCGACGAGTCACTCTCATCATTATACCAAACTATTTAAAACACGCTCTTTATTTATTCCAGAACATTTATCTTAAACTGAGACCCTACTTGACTTCGAAATGAGTTTTCGACGATGTAATTTAAAAGTTTTTTGGTACACATGACTTTGAGTACGTTAATTACTCTGGAGATAAACTTAATGATATGGTTGATGAATTACCGTTTTCACACGGTTCAGCGATTTGTTTGGAATTTGGATTTACTGCTAATTGAATTGGAGATGTTTTTGTAAATCTAGTCGAGTTAGTAATGTTTTTAATTTATATGTTCTGCATGCTCTAGACCTTGTAAATAGGGTCTCAAATGAGTGAATATTTTTAATGACATCGAGCAATTTTCATTATTTGTGAATAACACCTCAATGCTTTTGTTGAGTTTTAGACGTGCAAATAATATTCATGTCGAATAAAAATGTTGTTGAGCTTAGACATTATTTTCGTATTCGGTGTTAGTTTAATAGGCAAAATTTAATTAAAAATATTACTAACATTTCTTTATCGGTTATTCTTGTAGAGTAACCGATTGACAGCTTATAGAAAATGTGCGTTGTGTTTGTATTGTAATTATTATTTATTAACTAGCTGTGCTGCGCGGTTTCACCCGCGTGAATACCTAGGTCTCGATCCCGGTGCCTTTGTATTATTAGGGGTGGAGATGAATCCAACAAATCACTATCGTAACAAAAGTCAGGATTACTTAATTTGGTGGTTGAGTATTCTTCAATTTACTAATTTTCAGCGCAATTTTGCAAACTTTTTCTTTAATAAAAACCTTCTACTGACAATAACAAACACAACAAAAAAAGAATTAGCGAAATCGTCCAGCCATTCACGCGTGATGCCGTGACCAAGGGAAATAGGGATTTATTTTTATTTATATATAAGACTAGCTGATCCCCGCGACTTCGTCCGCGTCAATTTCTGTTATTATGACCACGATTAAGAAGTTAAAAAAAAAAGTATTTCTGCGTAAATGATAATTATATATAATTAGTATAGATTATGTTGATAAAACTCTGTAGCAAATAATTGGCAATAATGCATTAATTTCGACCAAATGATTACCTTAAAAAAGGTTATAGTGAGTCAATTTTAAAAGATAGACATATACTGTCGCAGACATTTTTTTAGATCATTCAAAGAGGAACAATTCTTTCATACATATATTTTGGGTAACTCGAACCGTTTACGCAGCGCACGCAACGGAAGCTTTCAAGTATGAATATTTTCCCCCGTTTTTGTGACATTTTTCACTGCTGCTTCGCTCCTATTGGTCGCAGCGTGATGTTATATATCCTAAAGCCTTCCTCGATAAATGGACTATCTAACACAAAAAAAAATTTTCAATTCTAACCAGTACTTCCTGAGATTAGCGCGTTCAACCAAACAAACAAACAAACAAACAAACAAACTCTTCAGCTTTATAATATTATAGTATAGATAATGCATTAATTTCGACCAAATGATTACCTTTTTTAAGGTAATCATTTGGTCGAAATGAGTGAGTCAATTTTAAAAGATAGACATATACTGTCGCAGACATTTTTTTAGATCATTCAAAGCGGAACCATTCTTTCATACATATATTTTGGGTAACTCGAACCGTTTACGCAGCGCACGCAACGGAAGCTTTCAAGTATGAATATTTTCCCCCGTTTTTGTGTCATTTTTCACTGCTGCTTCGCTCCTATTGGTCGCAGCGTGATGTTATATATCCTAAAGCCTTCCTCGATAAATGGACTATCTAACACAAAAAGATTTTTTCAATTCTAACCAGTACTTCCTGAGATTAGCGCGTTCAACCAAACAAACAAACAAACAAACAAACTCTTCAGCTTTATAATATTAGTATAGATAATGCATTAATTTCGACCAAATGATTACCTTAAAAAAGGTTATAGTGAGTCAATTATAAAAGATAGACATATACTGTCGCAGACATTTTTTTAGATCATTCAAAGCGGAACAATTCTTTCATACATATATTTTGGGTAACTCGAACCGTTTACGCAGCGCACGCAACGGAAGCTTTCAAGTATGAATATTTTCCCCCGTTTTTGTGACATTTTTCACTGCTGCTTCGCTCCTATTGGTCGCAGCGTGATGTTATATATCCTAAAGCCTTCCTCGATAAATGGACTATCTAACACAAAAAGATTTTTTCAATTCTAACCAGTACTTCCTGAGATTAGCGCGTTCAACCAAACAAACAAACAAACTCTTCAGCTTTATAATATTAGTATAGATAATGCATTAATTTCGACCAAATGATTACCTTAAAAAAGGTTATAGTGAATCAATTTTAAAAGATAGACATATACTGTCGCAGACATTTTTTTAGATCATTCAAAGAGGAACAATTCTTTCATACATATATTTTGGGTAACTCGAACCGTTTACGCAGCGCACGCAACGGAAGCTTTCAAGTATGAATATTTTCCCCCGTTTTTGTGACATTTTTCACTGCTGCTTCGCTCCTATTGGTCGCAGCGTGATGTTATATATCCTAAAGCCTTCCTCGATAAATGGACTATCTAACACAAAAAGATTTTTTCAATTCTAACCAGTACTTCCTGAGATTAGCGCGTTCAACCAAACAAACAAACAAACAAACTCTTCAGCTTTATAATATTAGTATAGATATTTTGGGTAACTCGAACCGTTTACGCAGCGCACGCAACGGAAGCTTTCAAGTATGAATATTTTCCCCCGTTTTTGTGACATTTTTCACTGCTGCTTCGCTCCTATTGGTCGCAGCGTGATGTTATATATCCTAAAGCCTTCCTCGATAAATGGACTATCTAACACAAAAAGATTTTTTCAATTCTAACCAGTACTTCCTGAGATTAGCGCGTTCAACCAAACAAACAAACAAACTCTTCAGCTTTATAATATTAGTATAGATAATGCATTAATTTCGACCAAATGATTACCTTAAAAAAGGTTATAGTGAGTCAATTTTAAAAGATAGACATATACTGTCGCAGACATTTTTTTAGATCATTCAAAGAGGAACAATTCTTTCATACATATATTTTGGGTAACTCGAACCGTTTACGCAGCGCACGCAACGGAAGCTTTCAAGTATGAATATTTTCCCCCGTTTTTGTGACATTTTTCACTGCTGCTTCGCTCCTATTGGTCGCAGCGTGATGTTATATATCCTAAAGCCTTCCTCGATAAATGGACTATCTAACACAAAAAAAAATTTTCAATTCTAACCAGTACTTCCTGAGATTAGCGCGTTCAACCAAACAAACAAACAAACAAACAAACAAACTCTTCAGCTTTATAATATTATAGTATAGATAATGCATTAATTTCGACCAAATGATTACCTTAAAAAAGGTAATCATTTGGTCGAAATGAGTGAGTCAATTTTAAAAGATAGACATATACTGTCGCAGACATTTTTTTAGATCATTCAAAGCGGAACCATTCTTTCATACATATATTTTGGGTAACTCGAACCGTTTACGCAGCGCACGCAACGGAAGCTTTCAAGTATGAATATTTTCCCCCGTTTTTGTGTCATTTTTCACTGCTGCTTCGCTCCTATTGGTCGCAGCGTGATGTTATATATCCTAAAGCCTTCCTCGATAAATGGACTATCTAACACAAAAAGATTTTTTCAATTCTAACCAGTACTTCCTGAGATTAGCGCGTTCAACCAAACAAACAAACAAACAAACAAACTCTTCAGCTTTATAATATTAGTATAGATAATGCATTAATTTCGACCAAATGATTACCTTAAAAAAGGTTATAGTGAGTCAATTATAAAAGATAGACATATACTGTCGCAGACATTTTTTTAGATCATTCAAAGCGGAACAATTCTTTCATACATATATTTTGGGTAACTCGAACCGTTTACGCAGCGCACGCAACGGAAGCTTTCAAGTATGAATATTTTCCCCCGTTTTTGTGACATTTTTCACTGCTGCTTCGCTCCTATTGGTCGCAGCGTGATGTTATATATCCTAAAGCCTTCCTCGATAAATGGACTATCTAACACAAAAAGATTTTTTCAATTCTAACCAGTACTTCCTGAGATTAGCGCGTTCAACCAAACAAACAAACAAACTCTTCAGCTTTATAATATTAGTATAGATAATGCATTAATTTCGACCAAATGATTACCTTAAAAAAGGTTATAGTGAATCAATTTTAAAAGATAGACATATACTGTCGCAGACATTTTTTTAGATCATTCAAAGAGGAACAATTCTTTCATACATATATTTTGGGTAACTCGAACCGTTTACGCAGCGCACGCAACGGAAGCTTTCAAGTATGAATATTTTCCCCCGTTTTTGTGACATTTTTCACTGCTGCTTCGCTCCTATTGGTCGCAGCGTGATGTTATATATCCTAAAGCCTTCCTCGATAAATGGACTATCTAACACAAAAAGATTTTTTCAATTCTAACCAGTACTTCCTGAGATTAGCGCGTTCAACCAAACAAACAAACAAACAAACTCTTCAGCTTTATAATATTAGTATAGATATTTTGGGTAACTCGAACCGTTTACGCAGCGCACGCAACGGAAGCTTTCAAGTATGAATATTTTCCCCCGTTTTTGTGACATTTTTCACTGCTGCTTCGCTCCTATTGGTCGCAGCGTGATGTTATATATCCTAAAGCCTTCCTCGATAAATGGACTATCTAACACAAAAAGATTTTTTCAATTCTAACCAGTACTTCCTGAGATTAGCGCGTTCAACCAAACAAACAAACAAACTCTTCAGCTTTATAATATTAGTATAGATAATGCATTAATTTCGACCAAATGATTACCTTAAAAAAGGTTATAGTGAGTCAATTTTAAAAGATAGACATATACTGTCCCAGACATTTTTTTAGATCATTCAAAGCGGAACAATTCTTTCATACATATATTTTGGGTAACTCGAACCGTTTACGCAGCGCACGCAACGGAAGCTTTCAAGTATGAATATTTTCCCCCGTTTTTGTGACATTTTTCACTGCTGCTTCGCTCCTATTGGTCGCAGCGTGATGTTATATATCCTAAAGCCTTCCTCGATAAATGGACTATCTAACACAAAAAGATTTTTTCAATTCTAACCAGTACTTCCTGAGATTAGCGCGTTCAACCAAACAAACAAACAAACTCTTCAGCTTTATAATATTAGTATAGATTTATTTTTAGCCGTTATCGTCCCACTGCACGGCAAAGGCCTCCCTTTCCTTCTTCCCATTCTCCCAAATATTGTAATTAAAAAGAAAATATTCATTCCAGGTTTACACAGAAAGATTATTTGGCGGTCAAAAAAAAACATAAATATTTTCAAAACAAGTCCAACCTAAAAAAATATCACAAATTCAAAACTACATCGAAACATTCATCAACACGCGAACATAGAACATACAAAAAAAGAAACATAACAAAGTGTTAGTAACTCTCGATGTGGAAAATACATAAAATGTTATGTACTCGAATAAAATCCGGGCGCTGACGTATGGAGGCTGTGTAGGCTGTGCTCTGATACAGTCCTGTGACAACTTTATCTGTTTCAGTTATGTATTATGCATAGTTTTTTAGGGTTGGAAGTCCGACTAGTTCGATGATAGTAGAAAATGTGACTATTCTTAATATCGAAATAGATTAGCTAGAATTATTTATATGGTATTATTTTTGGGGGAGACCAGCAGTGGGACACTAAACAGGTTACATAAAAACAACAGAAGTAGTTCTGTTCTAAAAATGAAAAAAAAATATTATTTTGAATATTTGTAAGAACTGAAACATCTGTTTTTGAGTTCTTTACGAAAATGCCTTATGAATTTATCTACAAAAAAATCCAATAAAAACTACTTAACCTTGCAATGCAACCAATAAAATACACAGTAGTACCGAATTAATGATATAGAAATCACGCAGCGATTAGGGAATCGCTACCCTATTCAAAACATTATAAATCTAATTCTTTATTTGTAGATCTAAGTATTTTACTGTTTTGTCAATACATACTCATTTAACAACCAACAAATAAATTCCCATACTTAACCCTATCTGCGGAATATTACTGGTGACGTCATAAATCCTCGCCATACAGTTTATTTCGCAGTCCGTGACGTATGGCCGCCGTTCCTTACTGCTATGTATTACAATCGAATCAGCTGCTTATTTTGCATGTGTTTTCGTTGTTCAGATTTTATGGTGAGAAATATATTTGAGTTGGAGTTAGGTTATCTGGTGAGGCGGTTTTTAGTTGAATATAAAGATCGTTATTATTAAGTTTATTTTGAAGTAAGTGTAATTGGAGACTTCAATTTTTAATGTATTAATATGATTTATCTAAATAGGTAGCATAACAATTATGTGTAACACTATTATAGATACTCACAGCTGTCGATGTCACTGCACAAGTTTTTTTTAGTTTATAACTAAATTTTATACTTAAAACAATTAAGTACAGTACAATTGATTTTAATTAAAATTTTAAGTACAAAAAACTCTCAAAAATAATTCGATTTAAATCCGATTTGTTTGTATATTAGTCAAATTTATAGTTTGCTCTATTTCTCATGATACTTACTGTTTCGATTACCACCTTACTGTTTTTTTTTTAATAAAAGTTCAAGAGTGGCAGCGTCAGTGATAAAACTAAAGATCTCTTTGAACAAGAAAAGCGCAAGATATCAATAGAAACAAACGAACACGGTATCTCGTATCGTATCTCACAACGAATCTAACTGAAAAGCTTTCCACTTTGGAGTGTTCAAAATTCAATATATGCAGCTAAGTCCAAAGATTTCGGATCGAATGTGTGAAGCGCCTGAACAAGCAATATTTCACTACGTTCTCGCGCTTTAAAATACTTTTAAACTTTATTTATGCTATATGAATTGTCGCATTTGACAGCTAGAATTTTCTGGTTGAATATTTAAACGATGGAACGTAAAATAATTATGTTTTTGGGGGTGAGATAGTTTTTATGAGGACTGTAGACGGAAAAGTTTATTCCTACACTAGCTGTGCATGCGACTTCGTTCGCGTGGATGACGAAACTTATCAATGAGTTTTTAACCGCAAAATTAAGTTTGTTTTTTATTGTTTATACTTTTCCGGGATAAAAACTACCCAGTGTGGTGCCCAGGATAATAAAGAATAATTATACCAAGTTTCATCGTAATCGAACCGGTAGTTTTTGTGTGATACCTGAACAAACAGACAGACAGAGAGACAAAAATTTTTGCTTCACACTTTTGGTTTCGGTGTCGGTCTAGTAACACCCCCCGCCATAGTTTTTTGATATTTTCAATGTACAGAATTTTCACTTCTACAGATTTATTATAAGTATAGATAGGCTCATTTTTTCCTGCTTTCGTCACTTTTAAGACATAAGTAACTCCTGAATTCTGACACTTTAATACGTTACAATAGAGACAGCATTATACAGAAAGGACTTAAAATTAAGTTGCGTATGAGTATGTTAATCAGGCCCCATGAAGACGGACTGCTTCAAGCAGTCAACTGTATAAAAAGCAAGCGGCCGGGAAGCGTACAAGTCGCGCGAGAGCGGTCGACAGCTCGCGCATTCCATTTATGGCCTTACTCTTACAAACATAAATTACTCTCGCAATGTTCCAACCAATCCTTAAAGCAATTCGCAGCAGTCTAAAGACTTTCGTATGTAGCGAACAAGTTATACAGGGTGTTAAGAAAACCCTGTCCGACCCGAAAGGGTGATTAATATAGGTTCCACAATCACATGCCCAAATTAAATATTTTTTGGAATCTTCATGACATTCATGTGATGTTGTCCGCATTTATTTATTTATTTATTGAAATAACGATTTTTGGCCGCGAAATTCCCTAAATTTGAGATTAAAACAATAATTAGAGCACCATTTTCGTCAGTGTTAGTTGGCGGCCTTTTGTTTGATCATTTGGCAGCACCTGTGACGACGCCGACGCTCTCTCTCGCCATTTGAGAAAAAAAAAAAAAGGTTATAATTTTTTTTTTTCCAATTTTTTTTTTTTGATTAATGTTATCCGTTATCGATACCTAACCGTAACGGATCGGACAAGGTTTTCTTAACAACCTGTATATTACTAAAAAGCAGTAACTCTATTTCGAGCTCTTTTATAATTCTTTGATAGTTCATCATTCGTTTTATGAGGCCAGTGACGGGAAGTGTTAGGTTGTTTATAGAGGCAATAGCTATGAAACTTGATGGTTCAGTGGTAAGTGATTCTTGTGCTTTTAATGTTTAGGTCAAGTAAATTATTCGAGGGCTTAGGATTCTTACTTAAGCTTCTATTAGAGGAGGAGACGGTTTACTAACATACAACATCAGATTATCTACAAGTATGTACTTAAGTGGGTATATATCTTTAAGCTTCATAAATTAAATGAATATAAGACGGAGACACCTCAAACATTAATAAAACCTCAGGTACAGAAGACAAACATGAAAATACTGAAATATTTCTTCATTTAAAAAGTTCCGACTGGGCTGGGCAACCTCTTACATTAGGAATTTCCTAAGCAAAATCGCTTAACATTCGCCAAAATCCCGTCCGATAACTACAAAAGGTTTTTGTTACGTAACATTTTGAACACGCCATGAAAAAGCTTACACGCGTTATAAGCCCTTAATGTATTTTTTCCCGAATCTAATGAACCATTCACCTGTAGACGCCAAAAGCCGTACTATGATATCCTTAAAGGTTGAGGTTGATCCTGTTGCGGTTGAGTAAGCGGGACAGCGCTATGCGCAGTGTGGTGCGCCGTCTCGCTTCCACAATCGCAACAGTAATGCTTTAAGTGATCATGGTACAGCCCCAGGAGTATAATTTGTCACGAAACGCCATCAATGGCTCTGTCGGTAACACCTACATCTTTACGAAATCACCATACCTTTAAAAAGATTTATTGAAAGCAATTTTGAATGGCATGCGCTTTTGAACTTTGAATTTATTATCCTTAGAAGTTGCTTGTTATTGTTTGGTGTATATTGTTAGGAATGAATAAACCATTGAAATGTGTAAGGTTTTTTATTTGGAACTTTTGGGGTATTCAATCAATTTTGTTGCTTTATTTCCTGTGAATAGAACATGCTCTTTAGAAATATTTTTATGGGCAAAATAAAGCAAAATTATCAATAAATTACTTACGGAATAAATAATCATGATCGGGATGTAAACTAAAAAAATTGGATAAACATTCAACAGCGTTGTTGTTTTGATGATATAATCTTAATGTGATAAGCACAGGATTATAAAGAAGCCTATATGTGAAGTCAAGAGAATAGATGACGGTGATTACACTAAAATTAAACTCTGACTAGCAATGAGGCTACTGTATAAGCTTTAAGTTCATTGCCATAAGGGTGAAATTCCAATAACACACTCTAAAGGTCAAGTTTATAACAGATATTTGTTTTATTTCAAGATTGACTAACACATTACTGGAGTTACAAATAAAAGAAAATCCAAAAACGAAAATTCTTTTTTACTTTCAGAGCATGTTTATGTCTCGTTAACGTCAAAATGAATTGTAAGATATATTAGATACACACACGCATTTTGGATAAGAAAATAATGAAAATAGAAAACAAGAAAAATCTGGTACAAATCTAAATCCAACATAATTTTCTAATGGTAAAAATGTACATTATGCAGATGAAAAAAGTCAAATGAGTAACAACTGTAATAATATTGTATAAAGCAATTTTGATAAAAGGCACAAAAATGAAAAAATGAAAGTACTGACTCAAAAGATTGAAGGTGTGTTTGTGTATAATATTATGATCAAAGAGGAAAGCGAGCATATAAAGAATATCAGTCATATTTCAGATTTATTTACTAAAGTAATAACAAATATTGATGCAGATATAAGGGAAACAGATAACAAATAAGGATATTGATCTAGATAAAATATGGGTCAGTTATATATTGTTTGTAGACAAATGGCCGGTTTTAATAAACTATCCAAAGATAGTTTTAACCTACTAGAGATAGAACTTTGACAGCTTGACACAAAATACGAAAATCATTCAATTGGGAAACATTTAAGGACAGGCCTAAATTCAGTATTCAATACAGTTGTGAAAATTGGTCTTCAAAAGTAGGTCATACCAAATTACATATAGCAAGATCTTTACAAAGGTTCTATTTGTAGATCAAAGGTTAATATAGTATAATCATTTAAAAAGAATTGTGCTCAAAGCAAACCTTTTTTTCTAATCCCTGAATGAAATATACAATTCTATTCAAGTCTAACACACAGAAATGGAAAATACAACAACGGTAGATTTCTCGCCAGTATTACTATACTTTGTATGTTATATGGGTAAACAAAGGCAAGATATTATGTTTGTACATAATATATTATATATCTACGCAACTTTTATTCATCTACACATTTAAATGGAGCGTGACTCACAAGTTACCGCAAAAGCTATTAAAGTCGCCGACGTAGGGTTCGGTACGACTGACAGCGATTAAATATTAAGATCTTAATGGTTTAGGAAATCTTTTGTTTTAGAAAATATTTCCCCACATTATTTATATTTCTAAAATGTAGATTCGATATCTTCGATCCTCGGCCACAAGATCAAAAAAGTTTTAAAACAAAATAATGTATTCGCAACATGATAATATAACCATACTTAGCTCATGCTACAGAATTAAACGTACCTACGTATACCTAGGTATGTCAGATACTTCTGATGTTATTTTTTATTAGAGTATATTCGCGACATTATTCCTTAATCAGAGCTTATTCTATTTTAAATAATAATAATATAATAATAATATACATAATATTGTAAATATTTTAAGTTTAATTTCATTAATAAACTATTCTTTTCAAATCAAAAAAAAAAATAATTTTAATAATATTCCGGGACCTCACACACGGTTATCTGATTCCAAGCTAAGCGGAGCTTGTGTTATGGTAACCAGACAACTGATAAACATACTTACATATTTCTAAATACATACATATTATAGTTAAATTACACCCAGACACAGAACAAATGATCGTGCTCATCACACAAACATTTGTCCTGGGTGGGAATCCAACCCACGACCTCCGGTATAGCAGTCAGGGTCACTAACCACTAGACCAACAGGCCATGGATCATAAAATTCGCCGTATGACCCAGTTAGTCGCTCCGCTACCACTGAGACCTCACCCTAATCCACGTTCAAATTACAGTGATGACAATGACAAATTAACTGTTCAAGTGTTAGTTAAAGTAGTTTGCGAAAACTTACCGTTTGCGTAAGAAAGGTTTTATTACGAAAATAATTCTTTACGTAAAGTTTTTTGTCCATGATTTTATTGATGGAGTACAATTTATTTAGCTGTGACAGATTGAGGCGTAAACAAATGTATTTTAAGTCAAAATGTTTTAAATATAAATCAATCAATCTTCGTCCCTTTTTTAACTTCTTTCTTTGTAAAACAAGTATTCGACATTAACTTTTATAAATAATAGGTATTTTATTATAAAACTTCGTATGAGTGCTCTTAATAGTATGACCTGTATGCTAACGGAATTTTTCGCCAATCAACAAGATTCATAGATGTCATTCATCATTTAGTGTTGGATGGCAAGCAAAATATTGAATATTTCAATTATTATTTTGTAAGATATGTGTAAGGTTCTACACATAGCCCAAATTTTTAAAACATCTAATATCCAATGTTTGACTACTTCATACAATGATAGGATGGCCAAGGTTTTACGTATTCCGTTGAAATATTAGTAAAAGCCAAGTAACACAAGGATTATACCTAGGTCCAAATAGCAAAATTATATACATAACAATATTATATTAAATATATATTTTTTCCACATCTTATTTTATTTTCAAGCAAAACTTTTAAATCTTATCCTCTAAGCTTACTTTCAATATCATAATTGAAATTAAGATCTTCATAGCATATGCTTACAGTCAGTTCCAAAAACAGTACACAGCTAAAACTCCAACCGCTTACAGTGAGACCCCACCCTATTCTACGTAGAAATTAAAGCGATGACAATGACAAATTAACAGTTGAAGTTGTACCTACAACGAAACGTTCTCGTGCCGATGAACGAAACGTATTTTGTTAGAGACGTGTCTTGTTTCATGTTTATGTACGTTTAGTTATTCCAGAGTTTGGAAATTGTGTTGAGAAAATATTTGAGTTTATTTTTGCTCGTGATGGTTTTGCTTCACTGAATGAGGAGAGAAAAATACATATTAAAATAGTATTGAACTGGTTTTTATAATTTCGCTGTTAATTGATAAGTATTCTGTCATTTGTTGCCAAAGGTTATATGCATAAGGTATAAAAGGTTTTGCCTTGAACTAACTGAAATACTTAATTTTACATCAGCGGCATACAAATACTGCCTCGTTGGCCTAGTGGCGCTAATCGCGACTGCTACGCTAGAGATCTTTGGTTCGATTCCCAAGTCGACCAAGGTGTTATTGGGTTTTTCTATGAAATTCTCAGTAGCAGGTCGGAGTTTGGATTTGTGCCCGGTTAGTGGCAATAGGCTCGCCCCCTATAACATGGGACCTAAACATACCGGCGAACTGTGGGTGTACATTGGTACACCTCTGCCTAACCCTTCGGGGATACAGGCGTGATGGTATGCTTTGGCATACAAATCATGTCTTTTTATGTCTCGTAAAAAAGGTATAATTATAATGTCAGTTGATAGGTACAATCTTTTACATTACACAAACCATATATAGGTAATTATTGTTAAGATTTATTTAATATTAAAGTTATCTATTGTCAAATATAGTATAATTATTACTTAAAAGAACGATACCATATTAAATAAACACAAATAAAAAAATACTTCAGATTTTGATATGCGATGTCAATTCTAATAATATATTTTACAGATATAATTACAACATGTTCGCATACTCGAAATAAATAACAAATAACTATTTGTTTCACGTCTAGGCGTTTGATCTCATAACCTCTGAAGGTCAGAAAGCTATTTTGATCGGTAAATATAATTTGAGTTTCTAAATAAGTTCCTTTCATGCGATAAGTTTCTTAATACGTTTAATGAGTGTAGAGTGTTTTATTATTCAATTTCTTATGAATTAATTAATTATTACCTATAAAAAAAATAATAACATCGTAGTGTAGTTTAATAGGTTTAAATTTAAATAATTATAATAATAATAAATAATAAATAATAATAATAATAAATGCGGACAACATCACATACATTGTTCTGAACCCAAAGTAAGTTGCTAAAGCACTTGTGTTATGGAATTCAAATACAACGAAGGTACCACAAACACCCAGACCCGAGACGATGTAGAAAAGTGATTTTCTACATTGACCCGTCCGGGGATCGAACCCGAGACCTCAGAGCTAGCGACACCTTGAAACCGGTGCGTACGCCACTCGACCACGGAGGTCGTCAAATTTTGCCATAAAAAACAACTGCGTTACTTTAAATTGAACTTATAATAACAATTAGTATGTAGCGCTCACTTTACACGGGTTTAGGAATTAAAATTAATTTAATGTAATGTTTAATTAAATAATTTGCTAAATAATTTTACTGCACAGAGTGCATGCCAATTACCACAGTGTGCGACTAACTGCGGATTCGATCCTTATATGGGACAAGCATTTAGTGATCCACAAATGCTTGTTCTAAGTCTGAGTGTACTTTTTACATGTGATTTAAATGTATGTAACCCCCAATGTTATTTATTTAGTAACCAACTTATTCTTAATGCATTATTTTAAACATACAAGTGATAGACTAGAATTAAATGCAATTAAACATAGAACTAAACATAATACACTTAATAAAACAAAAAAAAACAGAGTCAGATGAGGAGCCTTCGACCAGCAGCACTTAATAGGTAACATAAAAAAAAAAAATACCTGAAATAGACTCAAGAACCAATGATGAAACAAAGTCAGTAAATTAAAATCTCGTTCATCACCAAGCAAGACCACTAAATAAACCTTAATTAGTTGTAACCCTGAAATAAAGACAAGTATGCTGAAAGTAAGAAGTTTGAAGATACAAAGTTTGCGACGACAATGCCTTTCGGAAGTACTGAGCCTGGCGCGGAAGCCTACAGAGCTTGTTACAGTATCATTTTCAGGGAGTTGTAAAAGGGTGACATAATTTTGTAATCAGTTGGACTAGATTTTTTTGTGAACTTTGGCAGTTTTAGAGCTAGTTATAGTTTTCTTAGCCCACTAGCAGACTATGCGTGGACACAAAAAATATGCAGTTAAAATGGTGTAGGAAAAACAACTCATTTTGTATATCAAGCCAAGACGTCAATAATACTTATTTGGGCAAAAATTATAAGTCTATGAAACATAATTATAAGTTTTATTTTCAACTAGCTGTGCCTGCAACTTCGTTCGCGTGGATGACGAAGCTTATCAATGAGTCTTTAACCATTAAGGCTGCACACGCGACGGAAGCTTAAAAAATTGAGTAACTTCTCCCGTTTTCCCAACATTTCCCTTCACTGCTCTGCTCCTATTGATTGTAGCGTGATAAAAAGTATACTATAACCTGCCCAGGAGTATGAAGAATAATTGTACCAAGAGTCGTTAAAATCCGTCGAGTAGTTTTTGTTTCTATAAGGAACATACAGACAGACAGACAGACAAAAAATTTACTGATTGCATTTTTATCATCAGTATCGATTACTAATCACCCCATGAAAATATATTCAATGTACAGAATTGACCTTTCTACAGATTTATTATAAGTATAGATAATGTGAATTCTTGTTACATCAAAAAATAAAATTTAAAAGTAGATAAGCAAACATAAGAAGATCAGAGACGTTAATAATAAATACTAAAACCTTCTCCTTGATCTAACAAATTATTTTCTGAAAACCGCATCAAAATCGGTTCAGCCAAACGCGGGATAATCGCGGACAAACATACATACATACATACAGGTCGAACTGAGAACCTCCTTTTAATCTGTGGAAACTGTCTCTGGATACTGTAGTACCTATTTTTCATACTTATAATTGTAATTTATATCTGTTTGTTTCCCAAATAAAGTAAAATAAAATAAAAATAAAATAAAAATGAAGAAAATTAGAATAGAATCAACTTGGTTTAAAATGAAATTTGAATAAGACCTAACCTGTTTTTATATTTTTCATGATTTTAGTTTAATGTTTCTGTTTTACTAGCCAGCAAAAATATTATGGAACCCCTACATTTTAACCTCTAGCACTTGGCCGAGTTTTTTGTTGGACTTGGATGCCACTTAAGACTGTCTTCATAGAATTCCCAGACAGACTTATGATGAATGTTCTTAATGTAATAAAGATTGAGAATTCCGTAAAGCAGAATGGAGTCTGTTATAATACTCTCGTTACTTAAAATAATGAGGATAAATACTTTCGTCTCAAAAGTTCTTGTTTGGTTCAATTATGGTATTTGAATTGGGTAGCTCTCATAACCTTAATGGACGTGATTTTTATATTATTTTAACTTCAAAGGTCCCGATTGAAAAACATGCAAATTTTAAAAGGTTTCTATTCTAAGAAGATTTTGAACTAAAAACGAAAACTTAAACTTTGCAGCAGTGTTATAAATCTGCTGCAAAAAAAATAAAATTTAAGTATTTAATTTTTTTAATAAAATTTAAGATTAAAAAGAAAAAAAAAATCGGCCTATTGGACGAAATACATAAATTGAATTTTGCATTAAAAATGGGCTATATTTAAGTAGTTATTCCAAAATATATAATAATATGTTTTAACAATCTTCAGTATTAACAAATACTCTTACTCAACTCAACTTAAAAAACTCTACCAAAGTCGGTAGGTACACAAGAAAAATGTCCTCAACTGATTCTCATATCATCCTCCTATATTTTTATAACTCAAGTCATACAAATATGGCGTGAATAGTTAGCAACGTATCGCTGCAGCACGTCGAACTGCAAACCACAGTTCCGTAGTTCACGAACTCAGACCTAGATCTTCTTTGAACTTGGTTCGAGAATTAGAGTTTAACTGGAAGTGACTTTGCTTATTTTTTTTGTTGTCTATACCATTTTTTCTATTGGTTAAGTGATTCGCTGTTCAGTCTTAATAGTTTGTTTTTTATTAAATAATTTATTTACACACAGAAACAGAAACAGCTCATTATTTTGCTAAAAAAAAACTGCCAGCAAAACCCAAGATACTTCTACTTTTGTTTATACCTTATAATATATTACTATCATCGGTTTTATCAATAGTCCAGTGGACAAGTAAATATTTTTAATCTAATGAAGCTTAGTATTTAAAGTAAGCATAATGTTCTGGTAATAACTAAACAAACCCAGATTTAATTAAACTAGACCTTTTCAAAGTACGTTAACAGTTATTTATATTCTTCTTTGGAATTTTTATTTCGGTAAATATAAATTCGAGCTATTTTTATCTTTTTTTTAATATAACGCCTTATTAAAGTTTTTGTATCTTTCCTTTACAAGCAATAGAAGCGTTTACACAAAAATATTAAAATCAATTAAATTCAGGTACTAAAATCTTAAAGCGAGATTATGGACGTCGTGTGAGCGAGACGCTGCTACGTGCAATATAGTGCGCCGTCTCGCTTGCACAAAGGTATTAGTCCTGTTTTAGCAGTTCATGGTACAGGTACATAGCTTACGAACAGATATTATTAAAATAAGTTAAATCCAAAACTTTAAAAGTAATTTGCTTACTGGATTACGGTTAAATGCTTTAGTTTTTGAATAAGATTAAACATTTAATTTGTTTTCTATTTTATTCTCCTTCGTTTAATCTTTTGCATTATGTTTAACTTATAAATCTTAATCTTTAAGATACAGGCCTAGTTTTTCGGAAAAAAAATAAATAGCTTAAAAATATAAGCCTAGTTGTTTGTTATAATTTTAATGAGTGATTTTATAAATATTTATTCAATTCCCTTGAATTATCAACGTTGTGAAATTCTACTAAGATTAAATAAGTTTTATATTTGATTGTTTGTAATTCAATTACGATAAACAACTAACTTAAAATAATTAAAAGGAACGAGAACAACGGGTAAATTGTAAATTGTGAAGCAGTGTATGTAAAAAATTCTCATGGCAATTAAATAAATAACTAAATGCAGACAACATCACATACATTTCTCTGAATCCTAAGAAAGTAGCTAAAGCACTTGTTTCATGGAATCAGAGAAAAGGAAAGTGCCACAAATACCCTTCCCGAGCCAATATAGAGAATCACCATCTGACTACAAACTATACATCAGTTTGGCAGACAGACTTCTGTTTTTTTGTGTGGTTTAACTTGAATAAATAAAATTAAAAAAAATATGCTTTTTCTACATTTTCCCTTAACTTAAAAAGAGCTGGCGATATTTTGAAAACCTATTGTTATCATATCTGGAAATAGAATTCAACGGGAATAAGCGCGTATAGCCCGTGGTCGCAAGCAGACTGGACATGCGGTGACATCGGCCGGTGTAACCCGGTAAAAACGTCAAGCGCAAAAAAGGTATTTATGCATGTACGCGCTAATTTCCCGTTGACTTATATTACTGTAAAAAAAAAAAAACCTTAAAACTGGCACCTTGAAAACCGGTTAAACTTGGTTATCATATCTAGTATGTTTATATCTTAGAGTCATATCCGGCGGCCACCGTTCCGCCGGTTGCATTTTAATGCCTTGCTAAATAACACCGCGACTTTATCACGGCCACTTCTAATAAATCAATTTGTTTGCGCATCATGTTATGGTGATTTTGAAAGTTTTGTGTCTTGGTTCAATTTGTACTAGATCACAAGGTAATGGTCAGAATAAGAGTTTAGAAAAACGTTTAATTTTAAAATTCGTTTTCGTAAAATTGTTGTACTTGTCTTCAGTATCATAGCATTTAAGGTGTATTCTTTGTTAGAGATCCTACTAGTTGTAATAAAATATAATATAATAAGATTTTCTCTAAGAGTAAATGTTTAGTTTTTTTTAACTTATGTATTGGACACTCCTACTTACCCAGTGAACTAACAAAAACAATTGTTACTCCCATATTGAAGAACAAGACAGGTGATAGTTCGCTGAAATCGAACTACAGGCCGATTTCGCTTGCTACAGTCGTGGCCAAGATACTGGATAGTGTGATTGAGGCTCAGTTGGCGGAATGTATCGACCTTCATGATGCACAGTTTGGTTTCCGCGCAGGACTTTCTACAGAGAGCGCGATACTGAGCCTGAGGCATACTGTCGAGTATTATACCAGCAGAAAGACGCCTATTTTTTAGAGCTGTCAAAGGCGTTTGATCTTGTCAGTTACGACAAACTCTGGGATAAGCTCAAAGACACCAACAGCGGCTAGACATGGTCTCAAATATAATGTTTTGAAAAGTGACCTCATGGTATTTAAAGCGGGTACCAAATCAACGGAGCAGGTCCCTCCCGTTACTTTAAACAGAATACCGATATAGGTGGTCACCCGCTTTAAATATCTTGGGCACATGGTCACGGAACACCTAAGTGATGACGAGGACATGGATAGAGAGCATAGGGCGCTGTCGATTAGAGGGCATGTGATAGCTTACAGGTTCAAGTTCAAAGTTTTTTTTTTTTATTAGTTGATACATATTTTTTAAATTTAAGGAACGATAATGTATTTTATTTTTAGATTTTAATTGGTCTGTATTGCTTTTTAAAAACGTTTTAAACCCTTTACAGCAGAATTTCTGGAATAACTATCTTCTATATCCCTTTAATGACATTGAAAAAGTATTTTTTATTTTCTCCACAAATGTCAAATAAAACTAAACGTCTGAAAAAATATACATGAAAGCAAAAAGGATTTAAAAACAAAAGGATATTTTAAGATCTAAAATATTACTTATTATTTATGATAATAATATATTCTCGTATGTTATTTAAGTATAAACATAGAACCTTCCAATTAGGCTCTGTTTCCACCGTGGGTGTACTTGTATGAAACATAAGCTTCTAAGTTTCTGACTTTGATCTACTGTGACCTCCACTTGACCTTATTGTGAGTGACCTTTCGACAATACATGGTTATTCTATTTCGGTGACCTGAGATTATGATCTAGAAATTTTGTGTAACATAGCCTAGAATTCAAGGAGTTAGATTTACTATTTAAAAAAAACGGAAAACAAGATTAAATAATAATAATAATAATAATATAAATCGTTTATTTCAAGCAATATACAACAATGCTAAACAAAGATTACACTGTAGGCCTTTATTATACATATATATATAAGCTATCTAATAATTGGTCAACATTTTTTTTTAACTAGGTCTCGGCACAACAAAAGAAAACAGCTAAATTGGTGGAGGCTTTCGTAAGGGATGCTATGTCATACATGTTGCAACTGATTTTATATACAGGGTGTTAAGAAAACCCTGTCCGATCCATTAAGGTATTGTTAGGTATCGATATCTGATTCCATTAATGAAAAAATTATTGAAAGAAAAAATAAAATAATTTATAACCAATTTTTTTATTCTCAAAATGCACGAGATATAGTCAACGTCGTCACAGGTGCTCCCAAATGATCATACAAAAGGTCGCCAAAAATACCGACGAAAATGGTGGTGTAACTTTTGTTTAAACCTCAAATTTAGAGTATTTTGCGGCCAAAAATGGTTATTTCAAACTTCATTATTATTATTACTATCATGAATATTCCAAATTTAATATTTTATTTGGGCATGTGGTTGTGGACCCTATATCACCCTTTCGGGTCGGACAGGGTTTTCTTAGCACCCTGTATAGAAGCTTTTTAGCTAAATTTATTTCATATAATAATATATGTTATTAGTCTACAGCCTAACTAAGATTTAATGAATTTGTACAACTATAAATATTTTTATTTCTCTCAACAAAGTATTTTCACTCAAATTATGAACCAAAAGTTTCATCTGAAGTAGGAACTCATTTCATCTTGTCAATACACAATCACTTATTTCTCCATTCTTACAAGAGAAAACAAAAACATTTTCCTAACTATAAATTGGGATGAAAACAGCTGAATCTGTTTAGCAGACCCCAATAAGACAGGTCGAATTGAATTCAATGAATCAATCAGGTAAAACATTGATTCTATCTACGTGATGTAAAATTGTTGAGTTGTTTGTTAGTTCACGGAATAATTCGTTTTTTTTTGTTCTATTTCATTTTAAGCTTACTACTATAATTTAAAACGAAATGTTGATGTACGGAAAATTATGCATAAATTAACTAAGAAACATCGTGTCGATTACGTCTGATTTCCAGCAACAAACGCATCATAATGGTACAATTTTATTCGTTTAAGAACTTTAAGGACAAAGACAGATAAACAGACACGTCAAACAAAATTGCAACACCTTTCTTTTTGCGAGGAGGGCTAAAATAACTAATATGGAAAGTTAGTAGTTAGTATTTTTTCAAATGTGTACTTATAAATAACACTAGGTTAACTCCCCTGTATAAATGCAGTAAATAACATACAAATGTCTGACTAACTGTTTTTTCGAAAACAATAATGATCATTATAAATCTCAATCACATCTTTCCAAAACGTTTCGTGCAAAAACAATTTTTACGTAACAATAACACAAAAAATAAATCAGTAAATCTGTTCAACTACAAGCGCGCCCGCGGGCAATCAATAGCAATCAGTACTGATGTTTTTTCCCAATCAAAATTTCATTCGGTAATAGTGTCCGTAGCTTGTCCCGGGCACTCTGCAAATTGAATTCTGTAGCTCTGGCCGAATCAATTACGTTCTGCCCTTACCGGGTTAGATACCAATGATATACTTATAAAATGAGATATTGCATTTTGGAGGAAAAACAAATGTGGGCCTGGATATATTGGTATTGAATTTTTTTCGTTTTGGCGGGCATAGTAGAGGAGTAATTGAACGCAATTGGGTCAAATTAGAGACTTCGATGTGTTTAATAATACTACGTCGAATTTCAGAAGAATATTAATTTGGAGAAATCTAGCAAACCAAATATTAACTGAAATAATATGGCATCTAGAGTTTCTTTTTTTCAGCTATTTTTTCATTAAATAATTTAAGAAAGAAATGATAATTTTCTATCTAAGTTGTTCTTTGAGGAATATAATTATTGTGCTCAACGTTTAAGTAATTTTAGTTATTTATAACTACACTAAAGGACATGGCCGGATTTTGCCCTGAGAATGAATTTTAGAAAAACGAATGTACAGCAACTATCAATATATGAAAATTCCTTATTAAATATACTAAAATTAATAGCCACAATTATATTTCTCTAGAACTTGCGAATAAAAATGCCAAAAAAAAAATAGTGTGCTCGTTGATGTTGTGTAGGATTCTGCCCTCAGAATGAAATAGAAAAAATAATTGTACATCAACTATTAACATATGAAAATAACTTATTAAATATACTAAAATTAATAGCAACAATTACATTTCTCTAGAATTTGCGACAAAAAAATATACCCAAAAATATGTTTAACTGATCTTGTGTTTGTATGTTTGAACTGCGCGCGCACCCGTACTCCTTTCCGTCTGTCAATGAAAGTGACAACCGCAGTCATAACTTAAAAAACATATTGAATGATTGGTTTCTGTTCAAGAAGTAGTAATTATTTTCACATTTTACCAAGTTCACTTACGAAACAAATTCGATAAGTATTTCTTTAGTGAGTACAACATAAAAAGACATGGTTTTTTGCTCCTCTAAATGGATTGATTTGAAATGCATGTTATTTATTGCTCAACCAAAGCGATGAAGAAAGTTTACATAGCGGAGTACTGGGATACCCATCGTGTGAATTTGTTGTGGGAGGCTCTATTATGGACTCGGTGGTACACCAAACTCTTGAAGAAAACAGTGCATAAATGTATATAATACTTGATGACATTGAAAGTATCTTGTCTGAGTAATTATAATGATGATTTTCTTTAAATATCTGTAAAATAAGTAGATACAATTTGTATACAACCAAATGTAATCCTACCGACTGCTAACCGAAATAAACACTTTTCGGGGCTAAACTTCTTAGGATTCACACGCACTATGCGGTTACCCGCAATGCGGCTAGCCGTCCGGCTGACCGCAAGCACAATTATGTATGAACGCTTATGGTTGTCTTGCATTGTATAATATTCTACAAGAACAACCATTATAGTGTCGTTTAAATGTAATGCTGTATGTAATCCAATAATAATACATTGTTTAGTGTACAAAATAGTTTTATTTAAACGCTGGCCAATTAGATCTTAAAATAAAGAATAAAGATTTACCTATTTTAATGTTTTATTGCCTATATATTTGTATATTTTTGACCACTTCGCTTTTTTTAATATTATAGGCTAGGCGTCTAACTAGATACTATAATATTATATTACCAATATATAAAGAGTTCTGCATAGTCATCTCACTGATAGATAGGACTAATTAGGAAGAACGAGAACCACCAAAAACTAGATTTTAACTGTAAAATATATCAACAACATGTTTTACTTGGTATTTCGATTTTAGACCCTTTTTCCATAAGTTGACTTAGAGTGTTCCATTTATTGAATAGAATTCACTGATTTTATTTATTATTGTTATTGTATTTCTCCTATTAATTTGGCTATAAAACTCGGAACTGATACTCATTGCTATTTAAAAAAATCTAGGCGCTTAACAAGAAAAGAACCTATTTACCGGATCTCTCGCAAGTTCCCTGACCATGAAACCTATACTATTGTATAGACAAAACCATAAGCTTTAATATGAGATACTTTACATCACTGTACATGAGTATTTTTTTCAGGGCATAGCTCCATACTAATTCCGGCCATGTCATTTAGATAGTTAATCCATTTTTGCTGGAATTTACGATTTAGGTTCCATAAATTTGTAGCTAAACAAAACTTCTGCGATAAATCCTGTATGGTAATCTGTTAGGGAAACTAAGACTATGTTTTAGCTTTAGTCATGCTACAACGAACGTTAGATTTTAATCCTGAACTGTTCGAAACCTTAGAGTATAGATAAGAAAATAAAGAGTGAGCCTATCAGTGTATGAACCGTGAGCACTAGTATGTACTAGTTTTATCGTAAATTTTGTATCAAGACGGATCGCGCCGTTTTAACAAAACTATTTGAAACCCTAATATTATCCTAACAATGTCGAAACCATCGAAATTTTCGCATATAAGTCTGTCGTTGCGCGAAAAATAACTTTAAATCAGTAAACGAATGTACTAGATACAGACAAAAAGTGCTCTCGCTTGGCACGAAGGAAAACTAGCGATACTAGCGGTCTATATCTATAGTATATCTAAAGTCTATGTTCGAAACATATATTAAATTGATTTTGTTATTATTCACTTTATGCAGATTTATTTTAGGTAATGTTTATCAGGTTGCTAAGAAAATATTTACGGCTTTCATCGCATCTAGCCTTAAACTGGAACGTCTGAATACTAAGTTGGAACCGATGAAACTGGAAGCCAACCCCAAAATCACCTGGTTGCACCTAAGTTCAGCTGTTTCTTTTTGTATTCGTATTTCACTACCTCTAAGATTTATGATAATAAGGTCCTAAGTAACAATACCAGAATATTATAACTTTCGAACCTTAGGTCATCAACCTCGGTAACTGATATAGAACAGACCAAAATCCATTGAACAAGTCTTCAATTTCAGCTTTCTTTAGAATTACACAACCCTAAATATATTTATTTCAATTACTGTATAAAATAACCAACTCCTACATTGATTACCCTCCTTGGCTGAGTTAAAATTCTGAGAACCAACCACATCAGATCTGCTGTCGAAGCTGCTGAAATTTAGTTACAGGAGTTTCATTGTTAAACATATCCGATACTCAAACATCGGAATTTAGATAACATAAATTACTGTTTGTATGTGGTATTGTGGATCTATCGCAAGATTCTAGGAAAATTTCCTGTACTAGGAAATCTTGAAGCAGAACAGTTGCAATTGTGCGAGCGAGATGGCGCTCTATATTTCGCGTAGCGGCGTCTCGCTTCCACAACGACAACCGTCTTACTTTGAGATACCATAGTAATTAGACAGATCTCAATCGTGTTTATATCGCTCTTGTGTTCGCTTTATACCACGAAATTGATAACTGTTCCAGAGTGTTCCACTTGTCTAACTATACAGTCTAACTAAAGCTTTGATTTGATGCCGATTTCAAGTTAGTAACAGTCTTCTATGTTACTCTTAATTATTTAAATAAAATTTACTTTTTGCAGGTATTATGGTCACGGGCAGACTCTTAATTACTTCAAAGAAATAGTTTTTAGGCACCACACGTTACTGTGGGATACCGTGGCATACAGTGTTACCCAGAAATATGGGTAGTGCAAGTCAGATAGGCACTTACTACATGTAAATAGAGTATTTAGCTAAACCCGGTAGGACTGAAAGCCGACCACAACTTAACTTGGAAAAGGCTAGACAAAAGATTGTTTGCAATAATAACTTTTAAACTATCGCACTGCATGTTTATAGTAGTATTATAAAACGGGGATTAGCACCACTTTCACTCGAGAGCAGTGCGAGAAGCGATTGAAATCAAGAAACATCCAAATTTCAATCGGGAAGACGGCTTTAAACTATCAGCATCGTGGTATCCAGTGATTCGCTTAACACAACCGCGCTTTTCTGCAAAGTCGGATAGTGATCAGAATACGGACACAGTCAGTGCAGTGTGTAGGGTACTTGAAAAACATGGGGTAGATGAAAAATCATCAACTTCGTGCACGGAAGGATGACACCGCATCTCCAGTCTGCTTGCGACCATGGCCGGTGTAACCCGGTCGAAACGTCAAGCCCTAAAGGTATTTATGCATGTACGCGCTAATCCCCGTTTTATAATATGTACTACTATAAAAGATTGTTTCTTCGTAAACCAGATTTACAAACTTTGTTTTCCATAATAGTACTATAACAATAGAACAATTATTCTCCTGTACAAGCTAGATTAAGTTTCGAGAAACAACTAGCTATACAATTCAACTGAGACTCGACAAGTCGTTAAGGCTATAACTATTCTCTGCAGGTTCTGAAGGATCTATTCAAACTAATCGATTCGTGTTATGGTGGGGTACAAGCTTTGTGGCCGAGGTAACTGCGCAATGTAAACTGTACGCTTGTGTTGACTAAAGGGGTGGTCAGAGTTAGGGCAGCGAAGAATGTTTATGGAACGTATAGAGAATTTACGTTAATTTTTACCTGACTGTGGCTAGCCAAATAAGGAGGATAAATTATCTTTAATTTAGCTTTTGATGGACTTAATTTAATTTTAATACTTGTTGAGGATATTTTTTAAGACGTTCTGGGTGAACGGGATACAAAATAAGTATAAAGTTTATGGTGCGATATGGAAGAGGCAATTATGTCTAGCAGTGAAACGATATATATCTTATTACGTAAATTGGGTTACTTGGTTACATTAAGTGCCCCATAGTCTCATCGTTATTCACGTTAGATCATTTAGTATTTTTCTAAATATTCTGCAAAATTTATACAATATCCAAAGTTCCAGTCTTACCATGGGATAGTGTGTTTACCCAGTAAAATGGGTCGTGGAGGTCAGATAGACAGTCGCTTCATGTAAAAAACGGTATTCAGCTGAATCCGGTAAAAGTGGAAGCCGACTCCAACATAGTTGGGAAAAGGCTCGGGAGATGATGATGAAACAATATCCAAAAATTGTGTAAGCAAAAAGTTTATTGATACTATTTTCAGCTGTATTTATTAAGCTAATAACCATTCCTTTGCAGTCGGGTAAAAATAATAAGGTGTTAAGTTAATACAACATGAATGACGTTGCTTTTTCTTTTGCATGTTGTAACGAATTGCTTGTACGGCGTAGAAAAAAAGGTATAGGGTAACAAAAGCGAAGCTTTATATTATCAACTAGAGTCATTTAACCTGTCAATAATGTCTGAAAAGATTTACTTGAAATAAAAATACTTTTATTTTTATTTTAATATTTATATTCTGAATGCTAATATATCACTTAAAATGTAATTGTATATTTAACTAGTCTGTTTAAAAAAAAAATGTAGTCTTCATATCTCATCATCATCATTATATTAACCTGGAATCACCCACTGCTGGGTAAAGGCGGAAGCCTATGGCAGAAAAAAGGGGAACTTTTTTTCTGCCATTGTTGTCTGTCTCGCGCGTCCCCCAGGTGGTTCCTGTTAACTTGACTATGTGGTCAAGCAAACGTGCTCTCGGTCGTCACTGACCACTTTATATAATAATAATTATGTATATATCACATCTATATGCCAGCCAAATTCGGTGAGACTGGAAGCCGACCCCTACATTTTATTGGGTGAATTTAAGCCGAAAAGAAAGTAGCAATACAAACGTACAAGCTATTTACTAGCACAAATTCAAACACCGCTAATCAATACCTCAATCTATCTAGACTAGACAGAAACTCAGACACTCCAGCTAAACTTCTTAGTTTCTCCAGCACTTTAAAAGCAATCGGAACTTTAATGAGACCATCTGCGACGTATACCTGTACGCATCGAATGTTCGAGAACACATCAATCCTAAACTTTACACTGTTAGTTGACGACATAATAGTTTGTGCTGCTCTAATTACCCAATTAGGAGAATTAGTTGTTTTAGTGGCTTGGATTACAATGGATGGAACTCCCTAGACAAGTGACAATTCTACAGTCGTCGAAAATGATCGAATGTGTGGAAGATGGAAGTGACAAGACTAAGTCACGGGACATACAAAAAAAAACATTTACGTACATTCGGTAAATTTCTAAACATTGAAGAAATATCACTGGGCAAGCGAAGCACATGGTTCTTATTTATGATAGAAGATACGTTTTTTTTTGTGAAATAAATGTGAAAAGGCTTCTGTATATTGGCAGGTGTGTAGGTGCGTGGGAAACTTTTGTCTTGTATTAAAAGAAGCTTAGTTTATTATAAGTTGCAACATTTGCATTCATGTTTTACTGTAAGCTTTTGCGCAATATGCTGTTGTTGCATTTTCAGATATTAATGCTGATTATGATCCCTAAAATCTCATCATTAAAAAAAAAAGTCTACAATAAAAATACTTCAAAATTAGACTTACAACTCTAATATTATTCTCTTTAGCTATTACACTAAACATCTTGACTTCCAACCTTACATTTTCACCGCCATTTTCTATTACAGTTAGACAAAACAAATGAAAAAGTTATTGCTGGCAGAGAAAACTTAAAATACGAGGGGTCGAAGTTATGATAGGTCGGCAAAATGTTCTGTGAAAGGTGGAAAGATTTTATACTAATGTTTGGAAATACTCATTATTTTTAGTGGCAGTGAAGGAGAAAATAGTAATTTGTTTCTTGTTTTACAAAGGCTGGAAATAAGGTAAATGATTTCGGAGGTACCAAACATAAAATTGTTGTTTTAGAAGTTTTGGCGTCAGCTTGTAAAAATTGTCTATTGTACATTTGAACTACGTATAATTGTTTTAAATAGTTTCATGGAGACGAGACATAGAAAAAAAAAACCGCGTATAAATGAATAAGTTAACAAAAATATCCTAAGTAGGTTGGTAACTTAAAATTTAAACACTGTGTGAACTTGTAGTTTTAATTGTATGGTAAAACCTTGAAACATACCTAGACATTAACCTAACATTTTAAATGTCAACATGACGACCTCCGTGGTCGAGTGGCGTACGCACCGGTTTCAAGGTGTCGCTAGCTCTGAGGTCCCGGGTTCAATCCCCGGAAGGGTCAATGTAGAAACCAACTTTTCTACATTGTCCCGGGTCTGGGTGTTTGTGGTACCTTCGTTGTGTCTGAATTCCATAACACTTCAAAGTAAGTAGCTTCAGCTACTTACTTTGGGTTTAGAGCAATGTAAGTGATGTTGTCCGCATTTATTTATTTATTTAGTTTCAAACTCGCCACCCGAACCCCGAAAACATAAGTCTCATCTGTTTATCTCAACATAACGCCGATACAAAGTTATCTGGTGGCCATGACAGATGCTTCTTCTTTATCGTACAACTAGCTAAGCGACGCGGTTTCACCCGCCGTTAAATCTTAAATAGTATAAAAAAGTTATTATTTAATAATGAGTTTTGTTTTTGTTTTCTTATTATTTTTTTTGCAATGCCTATTGAATTAGGTTGTTACCTGTAATAATATGTGTGGATGTAAATAAATAAATAAAAAAAAAAACAAAAACACTCCCGCTGTTTTTACACTCATATGTTTTAAACTTCGCAACACATTTTGATACAGTTTTTAGCTGTAGATAAAGTTAGACTTGTATTTATAGTGCATAATGAATCGCTTGGTAGTTTAAAACTAATCGATTTTCTTTATGATGTCACACACTATTTTTTTCAGACTTAAGTTTCTAAGAGTATAAAGTTATGTAACCATCACATGACAATCTACATTTTTCATGGGATACACCTGCCCTGGTGTTGTTCGTTGGTCATCATTGTTGATCCTGGCTTACAGGAATTGCAATAAATAAATAAATAAATGCGGACAACATCACATACATTGTTCTGCACCCAAAGTAAGTTGCTAAAGCACTTGTGTTATGGAATTCAGATACAACGAAGGTACCACAAACACCCAGACCCGAGACAATGTAGAAATGTGATTTTCTACATTGACCCGTCTGGGGATCAAACCCGGGATCTCAGAGGTAGCGACACCTTGAAACCGGTGCGTACGCCACTCGCCCACGGAGGTCGTCGCAATAATAGACATACAGGCCGACCTTGTTGCATTAAACACCTATAACTTTTCTCAGGAATTGGTCTATAAAATGCACCAAGATATTTGCAGGTCCGGTGGGCATATCCAAAGTTAAGCGCGTACAAACAAACAAAATTTACCATATTAGTATTACACATCTACCCTTTTGTTTTTCCGGGCCTGCTTCAGATTACAACCATGTTTGTTTTGGAAGAGACGTTTCATTTACAACCAGGTTTTCGTAAGTACTTCGTAGGTGGGTAATAAAAGAAAAACAAAGAAATTTTGATGCTGTACGGATGAAAGAAAAACAGGTTATAATTTTAGTCGTGCTATTTCGCGAGTTTAATTTGGTTGTTAAGGAAGAAGGTTTGTAAGTAATTTTTGGTATGTGATGAATGAAATATTTAAAATACTATGTTTTTATATAATAATATTATTATAACGTGCTCCAGTTTTTTAAGTGCGTGCAAAGAACATTTAAATGTAGTTTTATGTTATAAAAATACCCAAGCTAAGATCAACTGATCAGCGCTACTGAAAGATACATCAAAAATATTTTGATTTTGGCAGAAATTATGTCACAAAAACTACATTATCAAGAACACTAACTAGAAAACCATAAAAAACGATATTTGTATTGTCAAAAATCTTATAAATTATCTACATGCCTATTTTTCCAACATGTTTTACAACATCAACTACAACTAAAAGAGCAATGGATGCCGCTATAATAAATTCACACACAAAGTACTCGAGCAATAAACTTTGATATTCCAAGTTTTAAGCTATAAAAATTAAAGTTCTACTATCTTGAAGTTGAAGTAATTCACTGGCTTACTTTTAATTAGTTTGCAAGTAAACTAGTGTTTTTCTTTGTTATTAAAAATTACGATGCGGGTTGTTAGTTTGTTGCAGGGTTCTCACTTCTTTATAATATTATTTTTCTTTTTAATGAAGTTAAAATTTGATTTGTTTTTAACACGCTTTTATTAGCTTCACTTGTATGTATGTATGTATGTATGTATGTAACCGACTCCTTTGGACTCGATTTTGACCCACTTTAAACGGACAGATTTAATTCAAACTTTGTACACTTATCAAGAATCAGCGACAATATAATAATTTCATAGGTTTATCTCATTAACCTGATTAGGATCACCAGGATTAAATAAATAAAAAAAAAACATTTTTTTTTTTAAGTCCACAAAGCAATACGTTTGAATTCAGACAACACGTATTGCTGCTAAGACTAAAAAGTGAAAAATAAATATAGTTTAAAAAAACTAAAAAACACGCTTTTAAAGTACTTCTAACTAAAAAAGTGTAAAAAAAAAAAGGGTTGCTCGATAGACGAAAAATATGGCACAGAGCGCCCCACGCTTTTTCACAATAATACTAGTGTTTTTTGTTTATTACCAATATCAGCTTACATTAGGAATTATTTTTCACTTTTTTAGTTAGAAGTACTTTAAAAGCGTGTTTTTTAGTTTTTTTAAACTATATTTATTTAGATGCAACTTTGTATAGGACTGTTTAGATTTAGGTTTATTAAGATATGTTTAAAATGTAACGGGTTTGTTTAATTTATTATTTTTAGGTATTGTAGAAATGCAACTGATCATTCAATAGCCAAAGGTAGATAAATTATTTAAATTGTTTTTTTTTCATATTCATAATGAATACGTATTTAGTGTTTAAGTGCTGATTTATAAAATAAAAGCTACATATTTCCCATAACGCTAACAGCGCAAGTAGGAACTATTTTGTTTTTACCATTCATAAGAACAGAATCAATAATATGTTTTTAAGAAAATAATATTTTGGAGTAACAGCCCTATTCGAAAGATTGAACGCAAAAGGTAGATATATGAAGCGTGTGGGGCTTAGTTTGATTAAAACTTCCTTTTTGAAATAACTTAGGAAGGTAAACTTTATGTTTATGAGGTTACAGATGAAACGAGATAAAGAGAAAGATATAATAATACCTTTTGTAACAATAAAGTCTGAAATTATAACATAAAGTAAAGGTGAACTAAAATGTAAAGCAGAAAAAAATAAACTGATACAATAAAAAGCTTTGTCCATTTAAAGGTAAATAAGGGTACAAGGGATAGTAAGTTATTAGTAACACTTAATACTAACATTATAAGTACTAATTGACGGCCTGTTCGTCTGGTGGTTAGTGACCCTGACTGCTATACCGGAGGTCGTGGGTTCGATTCCCACCCAGGACAAATGTTTATGTGATGAGCACGATCATTTGTTCTGTGTCTGGGTGTAATTTATCTATGATATGTATGTATTTAGAAATATATAAGTATGTTTATCAGTTGTCTGGTTACCATAACACAAGCTCTGCTTAGCTTGGGATCAGATAACCGTGTGTGAGTTGTCCCGGAATATTACATTATTATTATTAATCCATCTCGTTAGTATTTGCTTAACAAACACATAAGGACAGAACTTAAAAATGCGAAAGTTTTTAAAGCAACGTTCATTTAAAACTACATTTTTATAAATCACAAAAATAATACAAACATTCTCACCTATTTGCAACAAAACTAGTTTCCATATTATCTGTATAAGAAATCTGAAGAAACTTCGAAACAAAACAAATTCCGATCGGTTCATCGATTTTAATAAAAGAAAAAATAAATAGACTCATATTATTCCGTATCGCATCTTGCACTATCCCGATATACAGGGTGTTACGAAAGTGTGTGACAGTAATTGAAATACTGTTTCTACCAATATAAATAAACGACTCTCTTCAAGAAAGTAATGGTGAATTCCGAAAAAAAAATTACCGCCTTTACTTATTTTGATCAGCTGACGATGAGTCTTCACATTGACGCAACAAAGGTAAGTGTTGGTGTGTCTGTCAGTGTCATCGTAGATCGGAAACGAATTCACTTATTGTGATGCGGCGTTTTTGTCTGAAAGCTGATGTAATGACATGGTTCTCAGCTATAATTTATGAAGATCTCTCAGAATTTTAAAAGATGTCAGGTTTTTTTTTATTTGTCTGGAGTATCTTAAATTTTCAAATTGTGTAAGGTCAATTTTTGTTTAGGAAAATATGTTTTCCTTTGCGAACATTTTTCACTCCTATGGTCAGAAACAGTATTTCAACGTAACCGTATTTTCGTAACACCCTATACATATAACTCGATACAACACAAACTCTACAAGTTTTATAAGAGTTTTCCATTTTACATTATTCATGTACTTGTTTCGCACTAGCTCCGGCATGTGGCTTCGCTCGAGAACTGTACTAGATTTGCAAACCGATAGAATATTTTTCACAATTGTTAGTGGTTTCTGTGCAGTGATTTTTGAGAATTCTGTGTTTTGTATTGTGTTTATCGATATATATTTATGTAAGTAAAAGGTAAAGTTATGTTTATAAAACTTAAACATTATCTTAGCAATGATACTATCACTGTATTTTTTTATAACTAGACTTAATTGTTACTGCATAAAAAGTCAATAAACAAATCTATAAATTATTATTATTATTTTCAGCCCATGCTGTCCCACTGCTGAGCAAGGGCCTTCCTCCCTTCCTTCCATTCTTCTCAACATCCGAATGGATCCCACAAAACCACAGACGACCACGTGGTAGGCCCAGACGGAGATGAAGAGATGAGCTGGATTCCTATATAGAGGAGTGGTCCACGTTTGCCCTTAATAGGAAATAAATTAAAAAAAAAAATAATTATAACCCATTTTAGAAACAGTAAAAAAATGCGGGTTGATAAAATATAAGATTAATTGGTATTGACACTACAGTTTTCACACGTTATTTAATAGTGCCAACATGAATGCATAAAATTATTAATATAACCTTTACACTTTTATAAGTTCAACAACCCATCATACACGGCCCATTTCAAAAGAAAAAATCTCTGACAATCAAGAAAGTAATAAAAAAATAATGATCTTCTAAAGTGGATCCTATTTTAAATTAACGGAATACGGTTGAGAATGGTCCCTATTTTTTTTTTCTTCAAAAGAAGTTACGAGCCAAAGTTGGTGCTTGTGTAAGTTCACAAGTAGGAAATGGCGGTGTCCGGATTAGGGTGGATATGAGTTTTTTACTACATTTTTTTGTTAAAAGGTGGAATATAAATAATGTAGTAGATTAAAAAAATAACATCACATAGTAACATTGCTCTGACTTCAAAGTAAGTAGCTAAACCACTTGTGTTACAAAAATGTGTGCACAGATGCGAAAGTACCACAAACTCACAGACCAGGAGCAATGTACAAAAGGGATCTTATTTAACAGAACTAGTAATTACTAGATACCTTATTATTACCAGATAACTCAACATTCAAGACAGCTACAAAAAACAGACAAAAAAGAAGACTTATCCAGAAAGTTTCCCATGCTATTTATAAGCAATCAAAAACAGGTTAACAGACGAAAAATCTCTGATATTTAATCGGGATATCTGCAACAGAAACATAAAGTTTGACCAAAAAAATTATTTTATCTCACCCAAAAGTATACACACCTTACATCCACAGTATGTCCAAGACAAAGTTTTCGGGAGAGGCGATCATGGAAAAATTTCGCTGACGCCAAGCACCACATTGTAATTATGGGAAGCTTTCTCGTGTTATCGTTGTACTAAGCTTAATACCTTGTAGATTATGTAAAAAAAAATCCGTTACTTTCGTTTGAATAGCTTTTGATATCCTGGAATTCATAACACATATTTATACCGGAATTTGTGTTTATTTTACCTGGTTAACTCTTGTTGCTCTGTTATATTACTTACGAGCGACCCGCCACGGCTTCGCACGGTATCCATAATTTCTCCCCTTTTCTGTGCTATAATATTCATGCATTAAATTATCCTTACGAACATCTTATTGAATCACACTATCTGTTGCTGAAAACTATCAACATCAGCCATCAATCGGGAGCGACTTCATTTTGTACTAAATATGTAAGGCGCAGGCCAGACAGAAGAGACGTAAGACGCAGACGGGGCGCGTACGTAATACGCTTCTATACAAAATGTAAAGAAGCGTCGCGCCCGCGCCCCGTCTCTTCTGTATGTTTTGCGTCGCGACGCTTCTATACCTTTTGTATAGAACCGTCGCGGTAAAGACAAATGTCCGCGCCCCGTCTGCGTCTTACGTCTCTTCTGTCTGGCCAGCGCCTAATGATTATCGGGAGAGGCGATCATGGAAAAATTTCGCTGACGCCAAGCACCACATTGTAATTATGGGAAGCGTTTTCGTGTTATCGTTGTACTAAGCTTAATACCTTGTAGATTATGTAAAAGTGTATGTAAAATTCTTTAAGTAAGTTTAGTTGGAAGTCTGAGTAGGTTGTTTAGATATACTAAAAATTATACATACTTATAACGAGGAATTGTGTTTTTTTACCTGTTTACTACTTTTTAGGGTTCCGTACCCAAAGGGTAAAACGGGACCCTATTACTAAGACTCCGCTGTCTGTCTGTCCGTCTGTCTGTCTCCAGGCTGTATCTCATAAACCGTGATAGCTAGAAAGCTAAAATTTTCACAAATGATGTATTTCCGTTGCCGCTATAACAACAAATACTAAAAACCACATAAAATGAATATTTAAGGGGGCTCTCATACGACGGTGGTACGGAACCCTTCGTGCGCGAGTCCGACTCGCACTTGGTCGGTTTTTACTAATGTTGTTTTGTTACATCACTTATAATAACATAGTTGGATCATATAACTTGTTGTTCTACTATTTCGTATTGTGTAAACAGTAAAATTGTTTAATGATATAAATAGTCATATTTTGGTTGTTGAATAATATGTCTATTTCAATGATAAACATGGTCTTATTTTGCTTGTTGAAAAGTCCAATAATATGTTACTATTTCATAAATTTCGCTTAAATAATCAAAAACATGAAACCTCATCCTTTTTCAAATCGTAATCGTTAAAGAAAAGGCCAACCATTACAAGCTCAATCTAGTCTATCTCGAGATCAGTGATCTTGATCAGGATTGACTGTCTAACATGTTGATCTGACTTCTGTCAATCTTGATCTAGATTGACCGTGTATTGTCTGACATACTGTTCTGTCTCTTCATTTATCTGTAACAATATAAATAAAAAAATGTTTCAGTCTATAACCGTCTTGCTGCTGGGTACAGGCCTCTTCCCATATAGAGAAGGCACGGGCTTTGATCACCACGCTTGCTCAATTGCGGATTGTCGATTTAAGATCCCAATTTCTGGAATCCAAGTAATAACATTTAATGATACATCACTTTGAAATATCACTAAAGTCGAAGTGTTTATTATGAATTTTAGAAGCCACCATTATTCACAACCATAATAGTTATAGTTTACGTTCAAATAATACTCATTTCAAGTAATTTGTAGTGAAAGCGACCCAAAATACTTGAGGACCTATTGTGGCGGAAATATGCATTACTTTAATAGTTATTATAATGGCTGGAGACCATCGTTTATGAGGTTAGGATGTGTTCTCTAGAATGACGTAATATTACGTGGCTTCAGGGTCAAAGTCTACGCCCGCAAGACAGAAACATGACCATTCAAATTTGAACCTAAGTTCATTGTTTAAAGGTACATTTTGCAGTGAAAGAAGATGGAGCAGTAAGCAAGATTTCCGCACGAATTGACATGGGAAAATGTACTTAATGTGTTCGAGGTTTAAGTTTATATTTGTGTGTTTGTTGTTATGTCGTGCGGGTGTGATGCTGTGTTATGGCGTAAGATACCAAGATGAATTAATGACGGTGTGTTTGTGGTCACTAATGTGTTTTATTATCTGTCCCTTAGGCTTTGTTCGTTATAATTACTTTTGGTAGATATATGACATGCAATTCATGTGACAATAGTAGCCAAAATCTTCTGGCTAACCTTTTCAACACTATGTTGGGGACAATTTTTTTAGTCGTCCCGGGTACCAAGGCAGACGCTTACTTTTTAATCTTTGATTTTTTTACCGACTTTAAAAAAGGAGCAGGTTCTCAATTCGACTGTTTTTTTATGTTTGTTACCACAGAACTGTTGACTGGGTGAACCGATTTTGATGATTATTTTTTATTTCAAAGCTGGTGCTTCCCGTGTGGTCCCATTTTATTTTAGTCTAGTTTTGACAGTGGGATCCGTAAGAAATAAATACAATACTTATTATGAAGTCGGTTTTTTTTTGTTTTTCTTTGTTATCATACTGTTATCATACTGCTATCATTTTGTTATCATACTGTTTGAAATGGACCTGTTCCGTACATATAAAATTAAAAACAGAACCCTAAAAAACAAATGAGCAACGTATGTAGTTTGCTACTTAAACACAAAAGTTAAAGGTTCAATACATCGTAATAAAAAGGTCTGAGCTTACCTACTACTACTACCTACCTACCTACTACCTACTTACAACTGAATGTTCCATATTGCGGAAAGAGTCTTAATTACCGTGGAAGTCAAAGTTTCCTGTAATCTTTTATGAACAAATTTAATCACTGCTCAGCTATTGGTTGTTGGGGTTTGAGTATGAATGTAGCCAAGCTACTAATGTAAAGGTACCATGAAAAATTATGACTTGTGGTTTTAGTCAAGGAAAATGGGTTTTAAATACTTAACCAATATCTACGTATATCCTGTGCAAATAAATGATTATTATTTTTCTATACTCGATCAATTCAAGATTAATAGCGAATGAGCGCTACTCCATTTTTTTTCAAAAGTATGACTAATAATTTGAACTTTAGTTGGCGACAACTGCAGAGGTCAGAAAGCTCACTCTATTCAAAACACTAGAAGCTTGCACTCTGTATTTAGTGAGATTGTTTCATACCCATACGGATTAAAGCCATACTGGTGATATTAATTTAATATAAAGGCAATTGCCCATTATTGGCCAAGAAATGCACACGAAAAAGATATATGTAAAAAAAACATCATTATTTATTATGAATTATCAACTTATCCATTTTATCATAAAAGTAGGGAAGATTTTGATGTAAATAATAAGTTTTGAAAAGATTTAGTTATACGATCAACAACAGTCAACACATCGGTCGAAAGAGTTGCCATTTTAAAACCAGAAGCGAATTTAAATCGTTTGTCGATTGATAATCGATTGAAATAAGTGACAGTAAACGGCATTAAAAAAGATTTTTCTTATGACAAATTGTAATAATCCAGGTAGTGCGTTAGCTATTTATTTATAGTTATAAAATATAATTGGCGTCACAGTGTCATACAACGAAATCAAACTAATCATTATTATCGATCAAAATCGATTTTCTATATTTATTTCATTGCACTGGCAACCGCAACGGCAACGTCATAAAAAGTCTTAGTTGTCAATGTCAAACAACAACAACAACAAATTCTTGACCGACTCTCGAAAAATATATTTTGTTTACATTTTGATAAATACCAATAATACTGGTCGTGCAGCAATACAAAAATACTGTTGTAATTGTATTGTAGGCCGTCAAATTTTTTGGATTGTTGTGTTGGATGTTGTGTCCACGTCATGTCAGTTATATGGTATTCAGGGTGGGCACGGCATCAAGTAGTAATATTAATGCACCTGCTCAATTCCTGGATGATGTTTTAATAGTTTATGATACCAATGGCGAGTAAGGAACCAATAGTACTAAAACCTCACCACCAAATTCATTTATGTAGTAATAAATGCATTCTATTTAAAAAAATTAAAATATTTTTTACTATAAAATCCGAAGTTTTATTTAACCGATTCTTTCTTTTATTACATGTTGACAATCTATGCTACATTTAAGACATCATATCATAAGTGTGCACTCTGGGCCAAACTCACTATGAAACTTGGGCATGTCCCTTTAATTATGTTATGAATACTGTTGTTGAGATAAAAAAAATGTTTGTTTGTTAATCTGTGGAAACTGTCTCTGGATACTGTAGTACCTATTTTTCATACTTATGATTGTAATTTATATCTGTTTGTTTCCTAAATAAAGTAAAATAAAAATAAATAAAATTAAAAATTAAAAAAGTATATAATAATATGTAATCGTTGTCGCGCTGATTCAAATGACATAGGTGTACACATGAATGTACAAAGCAGCAAAAAATACTAAAAATATTACCAATCTTGCCGATTTTTTTATCCCAATAGGTTCTTAGCTCCGACCTCCGTGGTCGAGTGGCGTACGCACCGGTTTCAAGGTGTCGCTAGCTCTGAGGTCCCGGGTTCGATCCCCGGACGGGTCAATGTAGAAAGCAACTTTTCTACAATGTCCCGGGTCTGGGTGTTTGTGGTACCTTCGTTGTTTCTGAATTCCATAACACAAGTGCTTCAGCTACTTACTTTGGGTTCAGAGCAATGTATGTGATGTTGTCCGCATTTATTTATTATTTATTTATTTATTTATATCTTAGTTTTAGTTGATAAAGTGTCTAATTAATACTCAAATGTTTAATACTTTTGCATCGTGTATCAGTCAAAGAGATCAGCGGCCTTTGTGTTAAGTCGATGTTTGAGTTTGGACGATCAACTTTTCAGTTTTTACTCGTATATTCGACGTAATTTGAATAAGTGGTTCAAGTTTTAAGCTTTTTGATTTCGCTGTTGCGTTGTCCATTAATAAATAGTAGGAAAATGATTAATAGCGTTGCATATCTGTAAACTACCCCCAATCCAAAAAAGTGATAGTAAAACTTTAAAATTACATATTTTTTTTAATACTTTACTTTACTACTGATATTTAGAAATTATTTTTATTTATAAACTAAATATTTTTTGAACACAATTAGGACAAATTGCACTTTTTTAAGGCAAGTTTTTGTGCAGACTGCACACTGATACATTCATCACATATAGCCGCTAACTTAATAAACGCAGCTGGTCTTTAGGAACACTAAGTTGTACTAAGCTAGTATAAAGTGCATCAACCTTAAACAATCGTTCACTCAAAAACCTGTTCCCATCAACCCCACATTACAAGTTCAGTGCTCATTATTTCCAGCTCCCTAACTTAAGGCACTTGTCCCACTGCGGGCGATGAGTGAGTAAGCGTTCATACTTACTATGCGGCGGGTAGCCGCATCGCAGTGCACATAGACAATTAAATGAATATTACGTACATAATTGTGCTTGCGGTCAGCCGGACGGCTAGCCGCATTGCGGGTAACCGCATAGTGCGTATGAACGCTTACTCTTTACATATTCATCTCTTTCATTGAAACAGGATCTACATCTTGCTGTGCGTTTTTTGCGATACAATAGTCGATAGTTACTCGTTTTCTCGCCCACAATGAGACAAATGCCTAAATCTCTTGACTTGCGTCACAAAACAAGTCTCCACTGTTTTGGAACTTGGACAGCGTCCAGATCACGTTTCGTGGTAGTATTATAAAGTATTCAGGATATTTATCACTGCTTAGTCGGTTGTTGGATTAAGTGGAACCATTTTTTAAAGCGTTTTTGGGTTAAAATTTTTGGTGTAATAGATTTTGAGGGGTTTAAATTGAAAATGTGGAGGATTTTTACGAGCTGTGAAGCAAAGTAAGCTTGTAATATTTAAGTGTACTTTGAGTGGCGGTATTTATTTCACTACTTATATAATTAAAAAAACGTTGCCTATATTTGAAAAAAAATATGTTATCTTGTGATAATAGTGTGTTTTCATATGCTGTTCCACAATAATGAATTAATTTCTTTCTTAATTTCGGTGTTTCTAACCATTCATTGTGTACGGCCGTATTATATACTATAATACAAATCCAGCCTATATACATCCACATGGGCATCCGCATGGCTGGGCACAGGCCTCTTCTCAAATAGAGAAGGCATTAATCACCACGCTTGCTTGCTGCGACAACCATATTAAATTCGAAAAAATGCATGGTAAGAAAAAACAAAGCAATAATTTCAGTCTAGAAAACAAAGTGAATAATATTCCCTCTACATCTTGTATGCTACATAATTTTACATTTCTTAAAGTATTTTCATTTTCGACGGGCGCGGGCGCTGCAATATTGGACATTTCCAAGTCGTCGCTATTGAAAGTTATTGCGACATGACTCGACAAGTCTACGGGAATTATTCTTTTCAGTGCATTGTCTGCGTCATAGTAAGGCTAAGTCTAGCTATTGCTCAGACGTTGCTATTTGCTTTTTGTAAGGTTTTTGAGACGTAATGTGTTTTCATTACATTTTTGTAAATTGGCATGTTCACTAGCATTGAAAAAGAAACCTATAACTAGTCAATTTATGTACCTATTGATTAAAAAATAAATCTCTCTTTATAATATGTAATAATTTGATGACAAAATTATTTTACGGTTTTATCAAATACGTTCGTTCAGTATCGACTTAATTATACACTTTTATATTTTTCATCACGAAAACCCTAGAATTCAAGATAGCATATTTATGATTCCATGTAGTAGCCACTACTAACTACATGGTAAATTTACCTATTTGGTGAAGATGTAATGCCAATGGTACGTAGTTAATTTAAGTTCTTTTAAATAATAATTTATAATATTAGCTAAATAATTTTAGCTAATATAAATTAAATAATGAAATAAAATTGCAATTAACACGCTTGGTCAGTGCACCATCGCTAACAAAAGCAAGCTGCTTATTTCCTTACTCACTATGTATATCGTCTTCAAGTCGTTTGTAGAACTCTCAAGTGGGATGGGATGGCCGACTCTGCCAGGAACCGCACGTAACTAAATACAAACTGCACTTACCAATTGTTCTACAAATAGTGCGGTGTATTACATCATTATGCAGGTTAAGTATTGTAAGATTTTCTTTAGAGTTAAATAAGGCTTTTCTTCGTCTAGGGATTTAAATTGTGTTGCGAGGGTTTCACAAAATTTTCCAACCATATTCATGGATATGCTTTTAATTAGGACAAACGTTTTGTTAATTACATAAACCTGCAAAACCATACTATAATAATTGTGGTATGGTGTCTCTACTATAAGTATTAAGAAATAATTTAGCAAGTTTTTCAGTTGTCTGAATACCATATTGCCTAATTTAGGATACTAATAATTTACATGCTGCCACCTCCCCATATATTATTATTACATATATACAACTGAAAAAGCATTTAAATGGCTGGCGTCAACTTAACGAAACACGTCATACCAGTAATTGACAGTCGTCACTATATTTTAAAACTGCTCGTTGGCCTAGCGGCGCTAAGCGCGACTGCTACGCTAGAGGTCTTGGGTTCGATTCCCAAGTCGACCAAGGTGTTATTGGGTTTTTCTATGAAATTCTCAGTAGCAGGTCGGAGTTTGGATTTGTGCCCGGTTAGTGGCAATAGGCTCGCCCCCTTTTACATGGGACCTAAACATACCGGCGAACTGTGGGTGTACATTGGTACACCTCTGCCTAACCCTTCGGGGATACAGGCGTGAATGTATGTTATATGTTATGTTATGTAACTATATTTTAACCATCACAAAAAGAAAATAAACAACTCAACAAACATCTCACACATAAATGATCCACAACATAAAGTACTCAAAGACCACTTAAACCTAGAAATCCCAAGTCTTCACTAAAACTGAGATAGAACTGAGGTATGCTCAAAGAACACTATTGTGAGTGCATCTAAGCGTCAAGTTGCATCGCCGTAAACGGTTTACGATTTAACTTCTCAGTCGTCATAAAGTTTAGACTGGTGCGACATGAGTTCGAGACACAAGATAGTGTTATACACTTCGCCTGGTAGTTTGTACTTGGATATGAAGCTTATAGACCGAATTGTGTGGCAGCAGGACCGTAGTTTCAAGTTGGTCTTTAGATACTGAAAGTTTATTTATTTTTTTATTTTTAAAAGCAAATTTATTTATTTTTTTACACGACTGCCCAAAAAGGAGTGTTATGTTTTCAGGGTTCATGTATGTATGTATGTATGTATGTATGTATGTTTGTGAGTTTCTTTATTCCACCGTAACTTATAAAAGGCTTGACCGATTTCAATGTTTGTGGTATCATTAGAAGCTTTGAGTTATCCCGAGTGACATAGGCTATGTGGACATTAAAAAATGGTCAAGTGTGAGTCGAAATCGCCTGCAAAGGGTTCCGAACGATATTTTTTTGTGTTGTGTCATGTTTTTTTTTTGTTGTGTTGTTCACTAAAAGGTATTAAATAAAAAAAATAAAAAACACGCCTGCCATGTCAAAAAAATAAAAAATAAAAACAAGTCAAATATTTGCAGTCGGGGTCGGTTACTTGGAACAATTAATTACAGGTCCCCCGACTGCAAATATTTGACTTGTTTTTATTTATTATAACATGGCAGGCGTGTTTTTTATTTTTTTTATAATATTTTTTTTTATCTGATTAAATTGTGAATGATATGTCTAGGAGCAACTCACACATAAGACCATCTAATCCTAAACTATGCAGAACTTTTATTGTGACAAACGAACAACTGATAGCTATGCTTATCATGTTATTATTTTTCAAAATACCTACATACATGTAACCGCATGTACGAGCTTATTCCCGTTGAATTATAATACTACAAACATGCAGCCCGATAGTTTAATATTTATTAAAACCTACATTATATATACATCATCATCTCCCGAGCCTTTTCCCATGTTGGGGTCGGCTACCAGCCATACCGGATTCAGCTGAATACCGTATTTTACACGGAGCGACTGCCTATCTGACCTCCACAACCCATTTTACTGGGAAACACAGTATCCCACAGTAAGACTGGTTGTCAGAATTGACGTAACGAAGATCTATGTATGACAGCCGGGACCTACTGTTTAACGTGCTTTCCGAAACACGGAGGGGTCTCGGTATGTTATAAATGGTCACCTATCCATGGACCAACCGCGGTGAGGGCGGCCCAACCTGTATTATCGGTCAAGCCGTACGGCTTACACTTAGCCACGAGCCCCTCTACAATATACCTATATATACATACTAGCTGTGTCCCGCGGTTTCACCCGCGTGAATACCTAGGTCCCGTTCCCGGTGCCTTTGTATATAATAACAGACAAATAATTAGCAATAAATTAAAATTGCGACTATAATTTGAGATTTAAACTATCCTATCTCTCAAGTTGGATCGAACTGCACATGGTGTGCGAATTTTATTATAATCGGTTAAGTGGTTTAGGAGTCCATTGAGGACAAACATTGTGGCACGAGATTTATATATATTAAGATTATGTCCTAAATCTTGTTTTATTAAGAGATCTAGTAAAGTATTTTTCAGTTCTTAAAAGCGATACCTGAAGTGTTTAACAAATTTTGATATCAAAACGGTTCTTGCTCTTAAACGAATCTTAAACTGATACGCATTTAAGCTTACTTAAATAATTAACAGTGTATAATATATCTTAAGCCGTTATTCAGTAAGCCCATTCTCACCTCATAACACATAAATAGCAATATATTATTTATGCACAAGCAGGCGCGATGTACGTGACGACTTTTAATTATTAGTTACGGAGATACGAGAGATACCTATGAGCGTTGTTAAGGAAGATTATGTTAAAATATGGGTCTTCGTTTAATTATTTTGGGGTGAAAAGTAATTTACTGTTTTTGGCTATCAATATTTTCTTGTATAAGATTTTTAACCGACTACAGAAAGAGGAGGCTTTCAATTTGTTATGTTTGTAACAAACAATAACAATCTTTGAAAATTGTGGATCGATTTCAAAACATATTACCTACTGTTACCGATTTGGTGCACAAATTCAAAAAACCCACAAGGTAAAAAAAATATATATTTATATACATGTATATGTAAGATATATACAAAACGATTATCAAAACGTATACGTTTCATTAGAGTCGGTTCTTTTCTACTTCTACGTATTCATAATTATTATTGACACCAATTTAACGTACTACGCCCTTTCGAAAACCATAAATACAATATTAAATTAAAAACAAATTCCAAACAAGTACCAAACAAATGATAATTACGAGCCAACTCTTGCGCATAAGTCATCCATAAATTTAGAGCCACGTTTACAAGATAAGATTAATTGAAAAGTTAGGGCTGACATCTAACACTCTGGGCCTCGATTCAGCTATTTCAAATGCATGTCAGTGGTCGTTTAGTGTACTTGTCAATGTGCCTAATTTTCGTATTCAGATAAGCCTACAAAAAAGCTCATTGAACTGTCGAAGAGAATGATCGTAATGACCAAATAATGATCGTAATGACAAAGCCAATTCTCGTAAAAATGAACAAATGAAGCAGGTCATTCAGTCAATTCAAGCAACTCTTTAATAGCTGAATCGAGGCCCTAGGCTGAACTCATAACGTTATCTCTTTGAAATTCATTTACTTGTGTAATCTGATACACGTGTTTTCGTAATATAGTAATGCTAATGAGGTTGGAAACTATGAAGTTAGGTTACCGCTGATGAGAATATAGTTGTGTGAGTCGTGATGAAATTGTGAACGAGTTTTTTTGTAAGTGGTATGAAAAAGTGAGCTTGTGATCGAAATCAGCGAAGTTAATAAAGTTGGATCTTAGAATAATAAAGTGACAATAAGAGCTGTGGTGTGATACTACTGGCAATAATCAAGTATCTAAGTAAAAAATATCTCTCAAAAAAATTGTCGTAAGTTACATGAAAAGGTTGGTGAACTTCTTGTGTATTTTTTGAAAACGTTGTCTCTCTGCACTGATATTTATCTTATTTTATTACTATAACAAATATTTTCTCCATGTCACTTTATAACTAAAGGACCAAAAATAAATAGAGTGACCAAGATATTTACCTGCTATTGTATAAAAATACATTTTAATCGGTTAAATTATTATAATACAAACTGAACTATCGTAACCAAAAAAACTACGACCTCAATACACATTATTTCCACCTATTCTTGTATAAACCAAAAACGTAAAACACAAAGAAATCCATAGGTAATCTTTATATATTACGAAAAAATGGTAAAACCTAAATTTGTATGAACGTACAAACGTGTGAGACTTGAATAATAAACGGACAGATTATTCGTATGTGTAAAGCGATCCGGGAATATTAATCCATTTGTCTGTGGGTAAAATCTTATGTGCTGTAAAATATGGTGAAATCTGAGGGGTATAGCAAGTTTTTTTGTGTAAGACATAGATTGAATGGTCATAAATTTAATAATGTGTTGTCTACTCGATTTTTTTTTTCGGTTTTTAAGGTGTCGCTAGTTAAAAGTCCGGTGAAGCAGTCAAAGCCTGCGCTTAGGCTAATATCAAAGACTTAAAAAAAAAAAGGTGTCGCTAGGTCTTAGGTTCCGGGTTCGAAACCCGGACGGAAAAAGAAGACTTCTACTTTTTATTGGGTCTAAATGTTTGTGATAAGTTCGTTGTCTGTGATTCCACAAAACAATTGCTTTAGCTTCTAACTTTGGGTTCAGAGAAAAGTATGCCATTATGTGAAAAAAAAAGAAATCTAGGATTATATTTGTTTTTGTCTAGACAAGTAAACATGTGCAGTGAGTCGAGAAATAAAATCCGGTGCCGAAATAAAGTTACTAAGAACAACTATTTATAGATATAATTGGATATTAAGTCAATGTTGCGCGTTGCGCGGGTGTGAAGACCAATTTACACTATATTCGGATAAAGTATATTTTAATACCTAAGAGTTAAATATAATATATGTGTACATATGTGTAGTTACGTACTTTTTGAGATGTTCAAAGCATAAAAATCATTGTGTGGAATTAAATACAAATAAGGAAAAATACCCAGGCATGCAGGCTTTGAACCATTCACTTCAAGTAAATTGTGTGAACGTAAATAATATGTATCGACGAAACACATAAAGTATAAAAAGAAAACGACCTAACTAGATATTTTACTTGTCAGAAACTTAGGTCTATTAGGCATCCTTTTATTTGATCAAAAGAAAAATACTAACGACTCCTTAATAAAAATGTAATGAAGTCTTAAATTGTAGTCATGGTCAAAGTAAAAGGCTGGAGTCTTAGAGTATACATAAGCAAGCATAGAGTGCGCATCGCTGGTAGCCCGTTGTGAAGAGCGTTAGTACATTTTTGCTGTAAGTACGCTTTTTTACTGATTTTCATTATGACGGCAGAAAATATCGGACAATCGAGAAAATCATAATAACCATAGACACAAAAGACGAAGAAGCGCTTCGCTCTGGTTTGAAACTATTATGACGACGACGTTAGTTCATACTCACAGTTCATGATGTTCACAGTACATACATTGTTACGCGCACTCTATAGTTAACTTGTTCATACTCTGTGGCTTTAGTAATGGAGAGGAGAGTTATTCATATACGTGACAAGACTGAGGCATATTAATCCGTTTGGAAGGAATGTTTGGTGCAATAATGAAATACATGACAATACTTGTGTAATGTAGGAGTAGTTTGTGAGATGGTAATAATGAAGTATGGAAATGATTCTATACTAAAACTGAAGTAGGTAGAGAAAGACGTTCGACAGGAAAACATGTTAATTGATTATGGCCTCTGAATTTTTGGAATTAAAGTCTGTTTATTTATTGTGACATTTTGTCATAGGACTAATGATTACATAAAATAATTATTTGCGAAGAAATCAAATAATAGTAATAATTCAGCCTATAAACGTCCCACTGCTGGGCACAGGCCTCTTCCCATATAGGGAAGGCACGAGCATTGATCACCACGCTTGCTCTCTGCGGATTGGCGATTCTAGATCGCAAATTTTTTTTTTTTTTAGAATCCAGGTTTCCTCACGATGTTTTCTTTCACCGTTTGTCAGAAGTGTCTTAGAATAATTAAGAAAGTACATATAACTTTGAGAAAGCCACATTGGTACTTCCCTGGGTTCGAACCTGCAACCTTGTGCATACAAATCCATTCATTGAACCGCTAGGCCACCACGACGACGAAATCAAAAAATACAAATAAATATTTAGAGATATTTTTTCCTGTAATATCTGGGGGCACGGCAGTGCCCCCGCCAAGTCTCGAGCAAAACGGGCACGGCCGTACCATTCTTTTCTCGAAGCGTTTCGCGGCTATTTCACCCCCCTGTATCATCGATACGGACAAAGCTAGGGGTTTAGGTTTTCGATGACCTAGATTAAGTATTAAAACAAGCTCAGCCTCAAAATAACATGACATTTGAACCAATAGTTTACGAGTTATGAGCGATCAAAGTTACACCATTTTGTCACTCACTGACTCACTCACTGACCGATCATCAAAAATCTAATGTACTTCTAGCAAACTTAGAACCTTAAAATTTGGCACCAAGATAGGTTTTTAGCTACATGTAAAGGAAAAATTATAAAAACGGTAATAAATTATATACCTTAGTAAATAATATGAAACAAATTTATATTTGCGGTTTTACAAGAACATGGTATATGAATTTTGACTGCATTGTTAACTTTGTTCTTTGTTTTTGTACAAAAAGCAAATATTTTTTTAGAAATTTTGTTTATTTATAAAAATAAAAGAAAGAGACCTACAAAAAATAAATGAGATCCCACCAAAAACATTCAATGTAAAAAAAGCCAAGTCTCTCTATGCAATTCTTCCATCGTAAAAAGTTTTGAGATCGCATAGGAGCCAAGTCCTGTTCAACTTAATTTGTAATAATAAATCAATATTTTGTGACTATATCAATAGTTTTGTTTACATTACAATAATAGTGACTTGGCCATGAGCACAATAAGATACAAATATAAAGCGGCATATTTGGAGGAGTTGCAAATAAATGATATCAGGACACCTTAACCGACAGTCGGTATCATCCAAGATCAGTGAACTGCACATGCACTATGGCGCATGTTTAGTCCATAGTGATCTCAAATTCCAATCAGTTACAAAATCATGTCCATAATATATATAATATATAAATTCAACGGTATTTGCACGTAATTAAAAGGAGCAAACGACCTTTAACTTGTGCTCATGGCCAAATCACTGTTATTGTAATGTAAACAAATCTATTGATATAGTCACAAAATATTGATTTATTATTACAAATTAAGTTGAACAGGACTTGGCTCCTATGCGATCTCAAAACTTTTTACGATGGAAGAATTGCATAGAGAGACTTGGCTTTTTTTACATTGAATGTTTTTGGTGGGATCAACTTTGATAGCAGTATGCTCAGAAAATATAAATATGGTATGTTTTAAACACGTTTTTCCATTTTTAAAACTAGGGGAAATTGAGAAACTTAAGAAAACGATGCAGTTGAGTTTTTGCATCTTATTTTTTAATGCATACATTAAATCACAATTCCACACATCCTCCAAACAACAGCAACTAACAAACAACTATGTCTGTCACATAAAGTAAAACATTATAAACAAATTCCTGCGCAGCTCCATTGTTCGAGATAATTTTAATAGGAGTTGCACAACTCCATACGAACGGTGTTTATCTTTCATCTTAGATATGAAGTTTTGCAAGTAATCTCGGAATGCATTAGCTTAATAAAAGATTATTCTTTGTTGATATTCAGATGTTTGTCTACTGTTTTATATGGATTAGTGTTTAGGTAGATTTTTTATTTTTTTTTGTTTGGCAAAGTTGCGGTTTCCAATGAGATTCATAATAATTTTTTAATATCCAATATAAAATTGACCCTTGATTTTAAACGCAAAAATAATGTTTTGTGAAGATAATTTTATTTAAAGAACCGATATAAAATAACTAAAAAAAATCTATGATTTAAAAAAATACCTACAAAAAATTATTTTAACCAATTTTTTTTATCTGTGTACACCATCTAATAAAATCAAAATCAATCAAAATTTTATGTCAGTGAGTGGCGGGTTAAAAAGCGTTCCAGTGTACTTGTTATTGTGCCTAATTTTCGTATTCAGATAAGAACAGTCACTTGCAATCCTACAATGACAACAGCGACAAGCAAGTGTACATTTGTCATTAAACTAAAATTATCTGAATACGAAAATTAGGCACAATAACAAATACACTGGAACGTTTATTAACCCACCAGTCACTGACTTAAAATAGCGGCATCAGGCCCCAGGTCTTCAGTCCTGCTTACACCAAACGAAAATCTTTTGCTAGGAAATATTCTGCAGTCCAAACGCCACATCTTATTAATTCCAAACTATAAAGGTGTAAACTTCATACCAAACCCACCACGAAACAAGCAAGGAAGATTTTATCCCATAACTTAGTATTCCACTGGCACGCTTGTCAAATTTCCCAAGTTTCCCCGCAAGTTGGCAACGCACGCATCGTTTGAGCCAACCATTTTGTTTTGTGTGTGTTGCGATGTTATTCGCATGGAAAAGGAATATTGTTGTTTTATCGTGTATACAAAATGTTCGGTTTAAGAATTTGTTCGATGTAAATAAAGTTTTTGAACTTATTACACAGGCTGTTACCAAAAAATCATATGTCAATTATAATTATTAAATTAACTCATTTCGAGCTGTAATTTTGTTAACTGACTCTATATTAGATGTACTCTTAACCCCTTTTGGGTAGATATACCCTTTCAGTAAGTGATTAAAATCTGGAAATAGGAGATATTTACAATATTAAAGCTAAAAAATAAATAAACGGTACCTCCTTTTTAAGGAAAAATTTACGTCTTTATAATGTTTTTAGATAGATGAGGGCTTCGTTTCTTCTAAGTTTTCTCTTAAAAATAGCAGTAAACATTATCACTGTTTCAAACATTAGCTATCAACGAAATTAAAATATGCGTTCAAAAGTGAAACTTCCCAGAACTCATCAGGGGTACAAAACATTTCTCAAAAACTTGAAGTCAGGGATCGTCAACACTGCTCATTAAGTTTGTAATAACTAGAGAAGGGATCGTCAATTTTCCGGAGTCTCGCTTTAAATATGAATTTCAGTAAAATGTCCAGCCCGACTTTGTAACCTTTTTAACGGTAACAATTAATTATTTTCTCTTCAGAGCGCCGTACTTATCGTTAGCGGAAAAGCTTGGGTTAAAGCTGCCTATTGCGGTGCGACTTTTAGTCGTTATACTTTTGAGCGTTATTATGTTAAGTTGTTCTATTAAGATTATTCTAAAAATGTAATATGTTGTAATATAGGTATAAACAAACAATTTTAGTCGCCCGCTTCTAAATAAAATAAAATTTAAATGAATCAAAAATATATAATTGCCATTTAGAATGATTTGATTATTTAAAAAAAAAATCAATGATTGTTTATATCAATATAGACAAACACATTAGATACTATAATATAATATATTTTTAAAAATAATCAAAGCCTATAACTTTTTGCTGTTACACGAAAAAAATCTCACGCTGTAAAGAACAATCACCACAAGATTAAACGTTTAAACTCAAATCGAATATAAACCGCGATGTAATCCGTAATAACTAGTTTTTATCAATGTCTATACGCGTAAATCTCAGAAAGAATTAAACACAGATTAACGACAAAAAAGTCGCATCATTAGCAGCGATCCTTCATCTGATTCCGCAGATACGTTGCTAAGCTGTGTTTGTTACGAGGCTTTTAAGGTATTAGCTGAACACAGCGACTCAAAATAAAGATAAAAGCCAACTGGACTTGTAGGGTGTTGTTTCATCATCAGATAATTACGCTCTCTTTTTTTCTTAGAGCTATTTAGAATTGAGATGAAGATAGTTTAGAAGGAACTTTTGATGTTAAAACAAGTTTTTAGTCAGTATTTTTGGTCGTAGACAGAAATCGCAAAAAAACAGAGAGGGTTGGAAGAAGAAAGACGAGGCCTTTGCCCAGCAGTGGGATCCTACGTAGGGTAAAAAGAAAAATATTTGATGACCTCCGTGATTGAGTGGAAAACCCACCAGTTGTCAAAGTGTCGCCAGTCTGATGTCCAGGTTTCGATCCCTGAACGGGTTAATGTTGTTAATACCACTTTTCAGTATGTTTTTGGTCTGGGTGCTTGTGGTACCTACGATGACTCCCATGCGATTCGACCACTTTGCTTACTTAGTTTGGGTTAAGAGCAATAAATGTGATGAAGTCCAAGTAATAAGGGCGAACCTTACATACCAATGATATGGCTATGGTTGTTTAAATGGGTTTTAAATAGATGGTATTATTTCCGAGTAAGGTTTACAACTCGCGACTGCTACGCTAGACGCGACTGCTACGCTAGAGGTCTTGGGTTCGATTCCCAAGTCGAACAAGGTGTTATTGGGTTTTTCTATGAAATTCTCAGTAGCAGGTCGGAGTTTGGATTTGTGCCCGGTTAGTGGCAATAGGCTCGCCCCCCCCCTATTACATGGGACCTAAACATACCGGCGAATTGTGGGTGTACATTGGTACACCTCTGCCTAACCCTTCGGGGATACAGGCGTGATGGTATGTTATGTATGTTATGTTAAGGTTTACAAACATACAAGGAAGTTTCTATACCATTATCCATTAATCATCTAATTTTTAACTGAGGGTATATACTTCAGAGGTCCCATATGAATTTAATAAAAGTTGGTCCCTTTTTACATTCCTATGTAATCATTTATACTGTGACTGTCATATTATACTGTTCATAAAGTGTTGAATTATGTGCAATCAACCGTCATCAAGTTACACGAAATATTTAATAACGTGTTACTCCACCAGTAAAATTCATTTCAGCCAAACTAAAATATTATTGTAAATAAAAAACTACATTACTATGTAAAGTTATGATGAAAATACGAGCGGGTCTCATCAAATATGGAAAAATGCATACGTTTTTGGTGAAGGATATTTGCATATTCTCTGGGGGCCAATTCCGCTATTTTAAAGTCAGTGGGTGGCAGGTTGATGAACGTTCCTGTGTGTACCTAATTTTCATATTCAGATGATTTTAGTTTAATGACAAATGTACACCTACTGGCCACTGTTGTCATTGTAGGATTGCCACTGACTGTTCATTGTAGGCTTATCGACGTCCCCGGGGAATAAACCGGTAATCGCAAAAATCAAATTTTACAGGAAAAATGATTTAGTGTTTTTCGAGTATATCTCTTTAACAAAGGAGAATAATGAAAACATTGTTATATGACGGGAAAGCTAATTTTTACCCAAACAGTTTAAAGTATTAAGTGTAACTATTAGATATACACAGAATTAGTTATTCACCAAAATACATATTACCGAAAATGGTTTCAAACAATTTTTTGGGTACTGATGTCTTACGATCCTGACTTATCAATATTATTCCAGTAATGTTTACTTACCGAATTATTATTGTAACTTTCTTAAAAATCTTTGGCATAATAGTGCTTTACTGGATTATTCAACGTGTTTTTTCATTACAGAGAGATATTGTAATCTTCAGTTAACGACTTATTATGGTAAAATTACAAATAACCATAAGAAGGTAAAGTAATGTAACCCGTATTTTATAGGACATTTTTGGTAGTCATATTTTCGTAATCATTAAAAGCTGAGTATGTAAAATAATTTCGCTATCGGTATCTTCGAGAGAATAATTAAAGAAAACTCATAAAATGTATTAAAATTATAATATTTATTAGGAACAAAGTACTCATAGAAATCACAATTACAATCAGTCAAAATATAAAAAGTAGCCAAGTAAAAACATTAATAACTAATCAGTATTATCATCATTGGTCTCACTATTATCGCCGTGATCATTACAATTTTCTACAAAAATCAAAGACTCATAAAATCTGTGGTAATACCGTGGAATCGCACCACTATTGCACAAAGAATTTAAATGAAAAATGCCTTTCTTATAGGAAGAGGTTGATGATAAGGACGTTCCAATACAGTATCTTCTATCAAAGCATCTGGCTTAGGTTTTCGCCAACGTCGTTTGGTTTGGAATTAATTTGAAATATTTAATTCAGAATATGCCTCATCAAAATCATATTTAAAGACGTGAGTCTTTACAGACTTGGACAGGGAAATGGTTAAGTCTTGGTAGTCTCACCAAGAATCGGATGGTTTTTTGCTTGCACTAAGCACAGCACAGCGGGCACAAACTTCTTTCATTAAAATATAGTGTACTTATGTTTATTAAAATAAATAGATGACTGAATATGGGTTAAGTGAAGTTGAGTGAAGATTGCGTCAATATTATCATTACTGATAACTTTAAAAACCTGGCAATGGGCTGTACGCAGCCAAATATTTACATAGCATTTTTGGATAAATTGAGATTTTCTCAGCCTAATATTTACTAAAGATTTTAGAGATACTTACTTAAATAATTTATATACCTATGCAGCGCAACAACTGAAACAAGTTAAGAAAGAAAACACCATAATATATCACATTTTTTAATTAAGAACGATTAAATTCACACATAGTTAAATTGTTTTTTTTGTCTTCTTGGTTACACAAACACAGAAACTCTGTCAGAAACGCAAAATATAACCTGTTTTCCCAAAAATCCACGAGATGGCGCTGTGCAAGAAATTGATTTCGAGAAGATAAACACATCGACTGATCTACGGCCACACATCTTTATTGCTGGTGGAGGACAGTTATCAGGATTGGCTTCCCATTTAATATCATCCAGAATAAGTACAAAGTATGAGAAGTATCGTATAACTTCTGTCATAAAGACTAATACCTCAACAGCTGAGCTCTTAAAATCTACTACCCAAGTGCAAGACAACAAGAAAAATTATTTAATTTTATGTGTAGGTGAATACGATAAAAACCCAAATGAGGTATTGTATGATTTGATAGGAACTTTAAAAACTATACAAAACACTAATGTTTTAATTGTTAATGTGCTTAGAAATAGATCCTTGAATGAAATAATGTTAAATAATCTGTTAAAAAATGTTTGTCACCATTTTAAAAATTGTAAATTTATAAATGTTACCTCTAATTCATATAATAATAAGAAACTGTATATGTTTAATGTTTGTAAAGAATTAAACTTTGTTATAGATTCTGAGTACTACAACAATGAATATTTAAACTTACGTAAAATCTCATGTAACGATATATTGTCTAAAACATATACATCCTCTGCGCCTCTGCCGAAAATAGGTACTATTCCTTATTATTTCAAAGTAAAAAAAAGTGTAGTATCAAGTAATAATTTAAATAAGGAACCAGAGCTGTTTTTTCTGTAAGACAAAATCTTCTGATAATTCCGAGAGCAACAGCAAATGTGCGACCTTGTTGCATCAAAATATAGCAGGGTTATTGAATAAATTAGAACAGGTAGAAGTGTGTCTAGATGAATTTAGACAGAATAAAAACCCTATTCATATTCTATGCTTATCAGAGACATTTGTAAAATCAGGTGATGAAGCCAATATTCGCTTGCATAATTTTAAATTGTGTAGTTTTTTCTCAAGAAAAAATGAAAAACGCGGAGGTGTTTGCATTCTTGTCGATAAATCCTTAGACTGCAAAGATATTCAAGTATGTGATATGCTATCGATTGAAAAAGTATTTGAGTGCTGTGGTGTTGAAATACCGTCACTAAAAATTATAATCTTGTGTGTATATAGGATCCCGAACTCAAACGTTAACACTTTCTTTGAGAAATTAGAAATTCTTATGTATAAGTTAAATTTAAAAGACCATAAAAGATTAATTATAACGGGTGACCTTAACGTAAACAGTTTGATAGACAATAATATCTCAGCTACTTTAAAAGATTTCGTCCACACCTATAACTTAATATTACATATTAATGTACCAACACGCCAGTTAACTTGCATAGATCATATAATGAGCAATATGAAAAACGCTGTTGGCAAAGTTCACCATCTTTACTTGTCTGACCATGATACTGCTCAAAGTTTAGATTTTTCAGTTACCTTTAAAAAGCCTAGTCCAGAGTACATTTATGTGATGAAAAGGGATTATAGCGAAGAAAATACACGGAAATTTAAAGAATGTCTTTCAAATTTGTCATGGCAGGAGGTACTAAATGAACCTGATTGTAACCAAGCGTATAACATATTCTACGAAAATTTCAAGATGTTTTACGATCTATGTTTTCCCATATATAGAGCTAAATTAAAGACCAATACGCAGTCACCGAAATGGTTAACAAAAGGAATTAAAATATCTGCCATTACTAAAAGGAAACTTAGATTTAACTGTTATAAAACCAAAGACAATGTTACTAAATCACATTATTTACATTACAATAAACTCTTAAAAAATTGTATTACAAATTGTAAAAAGAATATAAATAACCGATTTATTGCGAATGCGAGAAACAAATGTAAGGCAACATGGGATATTATTGGGGATAAAATTGATAATCCTGTGAGCAACTGTGAAATTAATAATATAGAGTACAAGGGGAATATTATTAATGATCCTACAGAAATTGCCAAAGCATTTAATGAATTTTATATTAACAAAACAAACAAGCCAAACACGAACCACCCTAACTATACACATTTACAAACTATTGAATCTACTATATTTTTATTACCTTGTTCTGAAAGTGATATAATGAAAGCAGTAAAATCATTACGAGACACCAGTGCTGTTGGATATGATTCTATTTCAACAAACATATTGAAAAAATGTAATGTCGAGATTGCTGAAGTATTATGCCATTTAGTTAACCTCTCGTTTTATCAGGGCATATTTCCTGACAAACTTAAATTATCAATTGTAAAGCCTTTGTATAAAAGAGATAAAAAAGAACATATTAATAATTACAGGCCAATAACGTTAATCCCTATCATATCTAAAATTTTTGAGAAATTAATGCACTATCGAATAACTAGCTTTTTAAATAAACATAGCATTCTGTCAAATGATCAAAATGGGTTTCAAAAGGACAAGTCAACTACACATGCTGCATATTCAGTAATTAAGAATATAACTGAGTTCCTGGATAAAAGAAAGAGAGTATCAGCGATATTTTTTGATATGTCTAGTGCTTTTGATTTTGTCGATCATCGGATCTTGCTACAAAAATGTGATTACTATGGCATAAGAGGCAATGCACTCCAATGGCTGGCAAGTTACTTGAGTAACCGTACACAGTGCGTAGAAATAAATCGTATAGATAAAAATTTACATTCCACAACATACAGATCTCCTTATGTAAACAACGGTTTTGGAGTTCCCCAAGGGAGTGTTCTAGGGCCTCTTCTATTTTTGATTTATATAAATGACATCCCTAAAGTAACAGATTTTAAATGTACATTATTTGCAGATGACATTTCAATAGTTATACCGGATAATAGCAAAGATTTGTCGAGTTACATAAAAATACTTAATAAGACAGTAGAAAACATAGCAAACTGGCTCAATCACAACAATCTAACAGCAAACATATCTAAAACTAAAGTGATTCAGTTCAGAAATTATAATAGTAATCCCACAACTTTAAATATAAGTTACTGCGGTCAAGAAATTGAAGAAATTCATGAGACAAAGTTCCTAGGTATTTTGCTTGATAAGAATTGTAACTGGAAACCGCATATAAAAAGTGTTTGCACTCGTATAAATAAGTTTGTGTATGCCCTTCGAAAGATAAGGAAAGTGGCATCTGATAGGGCCGCTATTTTAGCATATCATGGGTATGTTGGATCAGTTCTTAGATATGGACTTCTTCTATGGGGAAACTCAGTAGACATAAATAAAGCATTTATATCACAAAAAAAGTGTATCCGTGCAATAAAAGGTATTGGTCCAATGGAGTCTTGTAGGCCTCTGTTTAAAGACCTCAAAATTCTTACGCTCACGTGCCTCTACATATCTGAGATTGGATTATTTGTTAAAAAAAATAGTATGTTGTTTAAAAAAGCAAGTGCTACTAAAAAGTTTATTTCGAGAGACCCAACTAAGTTGGCAGTTCCCATGATATCAACGACACTGTTTAAAAGAAATTGTTCCTGGATGATAATTCAAATATATAACAAATTACCTAAAGCTATAAGGGAACTGCCACTTACTAAGTTTAAAAGAGCACTAAAGAAGTGGCTTATTGAGAAATGTTTTTATAATATCTCAGAATTCATGACTCATAAATAATAAATATTGTCGAATGGTATATTATACATTTTATACATAATTGTTTGCTGTATATTTTATTTGTTTTCGTTTTTGGTTAATTTGTATGTAATTAGTAGTTAATCGTTGAGTAATTAATGTTTAATTTTATATCTGGTAATTTTAATAATTGTAATAATTAGAAACTTAGTGTACTTAGGTCTAAACCTAAGAAAATATTTGCATGCCTATGTTATGGCGGAATGTGCTGAACCATGTATTAATATTACCACCAATATTGTAAACCATGTTTCACGCAAATAAAGATTCTTATTCTTATTCTTATTCTTATTCTTATTCTGTCACTAGTAGAAGATGGATTAGAAAGTAGCTACTGTTTCAGTAGGCGGTATTGATACTTATGTTTTTTTCAGGGCATATAGTACACGCCATGCTTCTGCGCCTATGGTTAAGACAAAAAGATTTTGTACTACTAGATGTAATTACACAGACTGCTGGATAAATATATTAAATAACATTAGCAAGATTTGTAATTTTCTATTAGAGTTTGGCCAGGTTTTGTTGCGCTTAATGCAGAATAATTTAAACTTAATACTATTGTTCTCAGAATTGCTATGAGGTGTCTTAAGACATTGATTGTTATTCTATAAATAATACTGGTTATTTTGTAACATTGTGTGACTACGATTGTTGATCAGGATAATTCAAAACAGAACAACTCAAGTTTAGTTTATTTAAATGATGTCATCTAACTAGAAAGAGTTGACTGCACAAGTGCATAGTATGCATTTATGTATAGGACATGCCTACTTATTTATTCTAAGTTTTATCTCAACATTACCATCTCTTGAACATCTGCATGGTAAATAACATATATCGAGAACGAGGCATGGAGTGTATAATAGATGATCAAACGAACTTACCTGATGTTCGATCATTAGGTAAGTTCGTTATACGAAGTGCCTCGTTCTCGATATATGTTCCCTACCCATCCCACCCTTGGTAAAATTGAGATATCCTACGAGACTCTAAAGGAATGAAGTTTGACAGGAGAACTAAGACAGTGTGAAACTAATACTTCGTTTAGTTTTGGATCTGAAAGAGTTTAGTTGCCAAGCGACGCGAGAAAGCTGCATGGTAAATAACATATATCGAGAACGAGGCACTTCGTATAATAAAGATCGAACATCAGGTACTTAAGTTCGTTTGATCATCTATTAGTGTGCGTAATGTGCGTTACATGTGCATTACAATGACGACCTCCGTGGTCGATTGGCGTACGCACCGGTTTCAAGGTGTCGCTAGCTCTGAGGTCCCGGGTTCGATCCCCGGACGGGTCAATATAGAAACCAACTTTTCTACATTGTCCCGGGTCTGGGTGTTTGTGGTACCTTCGTTGTTTCTGAATTCCATAACACAAGTGCTTCAGCTACTTACTTTGGGTTCAGAGCAATGTATGTGATGTTGTCCGCATTTATTATTATTTATTTAAATGTAGAAACGCGTTCTTGACTCGCCGAGCGCGAGCAAGTTCCCGCCAATACGTATAGTAAGGTATGAATTTTTACCGGGATGATAACTGTAACAGTGCATTACCGAAAATGGCTACCACAATATTTACGATAATAAACCTGTAATCGCATTAACCAGATTTTTTTTCTGATATATTTAACAGTATTATTACTTTACCGAAATGTAGCCACAGAACTTAATTTGTAATAATGTATTACGTTATTTTTCTAGTAAATAAAAAATGAAAAATTTCCAAAGAATAAAAGTGTTATAAGGAAAATAATTAGAAATTACCGAAGAAAAAAAATAAAAAAAATTGTATAGTTGAATCCCGACCTATAGATGCCGAAAATGATATAACAGTAAAAAGTCAGTAACAGTATAATACAGGTTTATTCCTTGGGGGCGTCGTTATCTGAATACGAAAATTAGGCGCAATAACAAGTACACTGGAACGTTCATTAACCTGCCATCCACTGACTTTAAAATAGCGGAATCAGGCCCTTGGTTGAAAGTCATAAAGTGTGGTTATCTGAACATGATGGCTTACGTGATAGTATTGTTTGGTTCTAGTAAAGGCGTTAAAATTAATGAGATTTTAACTTTTATTGAGGGTCTGTAAGTTTTGTTGCTTGAGTTCGATTTTGGTGATTTATTGCCACATAAAATATAATTTAAAAACACATTGCGTAATAAACATACCTAAAACACAAACAATTAAATTGAGAAAAAATTTTGTTGAGAAATTTTTCTCCATAATTTATATACCTTTTCTAAATGATTTTTATTCATTTCCTTATTCATACGAAATTTGTCTTGTCATTTGCGTCGACTTAAGAATCTTTTATTCTACACATTTATAGCAACACCCACTACAAAATTGTATGAAAATGTACAAAACCTACATTCAACTTTGACACTTAAAGATGTTAATCTTTAATCTTCCAAATCACATTTCCATCTGTCCACAAAAGGGCGAAAATTTCCACAAACCTTTATCCATTGAATCCGCTTCAAAACCCTACAAAAGATATTTATCTAACAATAATCCTTTCCACCACCATTTAAGAAATAAGTACCCAAGGACCGGAATCCGACACTTAGACCATTTGTCCTTTTATGATGGATGATGACGTATTGATGACGCAAATGGACCAGCCTTACGTGGACTTAGAGTATACAAAGGTAAGAATAGAGTGCACGCATCGCTAGTGGCCCGTAGTGCCGAGCTTAGGCAATCTTTGGCTGTAAGTACTACGCTCTTTCTGATTTGAGAGACTTATCGTCCGATGATAGATGTTTTTTTTGCAAAAACATCGATGGTTATAATACAGTTTAAGAGTAGTAATATTAGATTTTAAGATGTTTTAAAATAAACGATTGTTTTTTGACACAAATTTTACGATGACGCTTGTTCATGCTAGTGCTTATGTTCATACTCTGATAGGCGCACTCTACAGTTTACTTTACCTACTCTAAGTGCAGAACCCTTTTCAAGAGCGGTCTTCTAGTATAACACTATGTATTCAAGCCTTATACGGGCGATATTTACTCTTAAATAAAGGTATCAAGTTTTCTAGACCTCGTCCTTTGAGTCGTGATTGATTAGGGTCTTGTTCAATAACGAAAGGTGGTATAATGCGCTCTATAAATATTAAGTTAAGGAACTGTTGCCCAGTAATGGGACATACAAATTTATCAGAGCATAAATAAGAATAGCATGGAGATTTGATTTTGACATTTCGAGTGTTACATGTTTTTTTCTATTTCATAAATATTGAGGTTGCCCTACTTACGCTTACTGAAAGACCGGTAAATATTCGGTTAATAAATAAAATCGAACTCAGAAACGACTCTTTGCTCAGAAACCCGGCCACATTAATTTAAAGTTTGACATTTGCACTTGTAAAATCTACGTCTCCAATTTAAAAAACACAGCGTAGATCTTATTAATTAATACAGCGCTAATCTACACTTCTACACTTAATATAATATATAATAATATTATAAAGAGGAAAACTTTGTTTGTTTGTAATGAATAGACTCAAAAACTAATAGACCGATTTTAAAAATTCTTTCACCATTCGAAAGCTACATTATCCACGAGTAACATAGGCTAAATTTTATTTTGGAAAAAAATAGGGGACCGTTTCTTTCCTGGGTAGGCTTTTTGCAGCGGTAACCGACATCCACGCGGGCGGAGCCGCGGGCGACCGCTAGTTGGTAAATAAAGTTAAAGCACACCTAGTAATTAAATATTGTTATTGACGTTTAATATAAGAACTTATTAATGTTTGTTATAATGTTTTGTTTTCATTTACAAAGCTGTCAGAAACATTACCAATTGAAATGTTTATATTGAAAATGATAATTAATATAAAGTATTTCATACATAAGTTTATGACGTTTGTGTTGGTAATGACTTACCTTTTGTTTAATTAAATTTTAAAATATTTAAATTAATTACGTTATTGACAAGTTTGATGTTTTGTACAAAAATTAACACAAAAGTTTTTGTAGTGATGGTGTGAATTTCAACACTTAAATGACACGTAATATTAAATTAGCTTTTAATGATTATTAAATTTACTAGATTTCTGTAGGTTATACAAATATTTTGACTGCTCTTAATTATATTCTACTAATTGAATCGTCAATATGTAAATATTGATACATAATTACAGCAATAGCTTTATAGACTTGACGTTAACAACTTGTTAAAAGGAGAATGACCAAGTGACTATGGCACTTAGTATCACTATCAAATATATTGTGCCACAATGTAATATATCTTAATATAAAGTATGATTAAGGTACTTTTAAATGTAGTAAATTTTTTTTTAATAATTCCCCGCATTTTGCCGTAGTTTACCTAATATGACTAAGTGCGGCTAAATGCAGTGGATAACCGTCACTTTTATTTTTAGCCCAAAATATTCGCGTAAAATTGTATATTATTATTATAACTTACTGCTGTGGGTGAAATCCAAGAGGCCAGAGTATTGTGGATTTCGTCACTAACTTCTCTCAACGACTGCCAGCTCAAATGCCGCAGTCGAAGTGAACAATGAATACACCGGCGAACTGAACATTCCATAATGAAATTAAGTAATAGAGTCTATATCTCACAATAAAATAAATTACAATGATAGTAATATGGAGTCTCTGTCTCACGATCACCTTATATCGTAGTCGATAAGTAATAACCACAAAGAAAAATTAAAATATGACATAGCAACTAAACATATTGATTGACATGTTTGAGGTGTCAATGATTGACATTAGAGTGTAGGTAGGAATGTACGGAAAGTTGATATAGAAGTAACTATACAAAACAACTTTTATTTTTATCAGTTTTTGTCCGGGGAAGTTATGGTTATCTACTAATTGATCTAGGCTTCTAAATTAAAAAAAGGAATTATTGTTATCACCAACTTATGGCACAATTTGGATTGAAGCGATACTGGAAATGGTCATTCTCCTTTGGTCCTACGATCCCAAATTTGGTCCTTTTGGTAGTGTTATAGTCACCTAAAAGGCCAAAATACAACTTACAAGGTTCCTTTACCAGCTCTATACATTTATGGTCGACCATAACTATTACCACAGGCCATACTAGTTTAGTTACCTATCATGTCTCTTGTAAACTATTTCAGTAACTAATGCAACCTAACATGTGTAAAACGTTTTCGGACATCAACCACTTAAAATTCACCAAGAGTTTCCACATCATAAACTTTATGGGCAGAATTATTTTGGGCTAGAATAATTTAGATTAAAATGTAGCTCGGTCACAGATTTTAGTCTCTGGCGGTGTTCCAAAGGACCAGAAGTAACGAAACGTCGTACAAAAATTTCACATCACTGAATTTTGAACTTTGATGTTAAAGATAGAGAGTGGAATTTTAAATGGCTGTGAAGGTTAGTTTGTGAATATTTTGCAATTAAAAGTCAGTAGGCTCGAACCCATTCATATATTTTCAAGGTGCGTATATTATGAGTGTCGGAATTTTGGAGTGTAGTTCGCCATGACTGGTTAGAGTGCTCTCGGTATGAATAATTTGTATTGCTTAATATTTTTTCACCTTTTTTAATTACTTAGTGGTTAGGAAATGATATTTTTTTACTGGCTCACGCAAATTATTTTTGAGACTAACTTTTTGCCAAGTTTTTTGTAGTTATGTCCTAAGTATAAGTTGTTGACAAGGTTCTCATACCAGTGTGGACGTAGAGGTCCACATATCCAGTTACTATCATAATATTTTTGAGAGTTGAGAGGTTGGAATCTCGTCACAACGTGAGTTTTAATTCCTTTGTGGTGAGAGTGCCGACTACACACCTTTCAGATTTCATTTCTCCGGAATTTTGGCCGAAAGCCGTTATTTTCCGACGATTTCGTGGCCGGATACCCGATACCGCGCGATACACGACGCCGACGTTGCAAAATTAATACTAATCGTGTATAATTTTAGTTTTTATGTTTATATAGTTTAATTGTTTATGTATAGTATTTTATACTTTGTTATTTTTGTATAGTATTATTGTATTTTAATATGGGCCTTTGGTGCCTGATTCAAATAAATAAATAAAAATAAAATAAATAAAATAAATAATATCCTAACAGAAGTTTCTACTCTTAGTAACCTCAAACTTTATGAAGAACAATACGTTGGCTTTTTGTGTTATTTACTAGCTCTTAAATACGATTCCGCCCCTTTTCGATGTCGTTTACCACACAAAAAAGTAGCTTATATATTGTTTTAGAATTCAAGGTAGACCCATACTAAAATTCATCAAGTTTAGTTGTGTGACTTAGCCGTGAAAGCGGTAAATACAGCCAGACAGACTGTCCTAGTTGCTTTTACATTTAAAAGATTAAAGTATGAATAATAAATACCTTTGTTTTCTACCAAAAATCTAATCCCAGCCTAGACTTATTTTTAAACATAAATATTTTGTTAGACAAATAATAATTTAGGTCAAAGATTTTTACCTAGATATTTTGACAAGGCCGTTTCTCATTAACTATGCAGCAACTATTTAGTCTAGAAACGTTTAGTTAGGCAGCTGTTTTGTCGCATTTACATGTCCCACTAAATGTTTGGTTTCTTTTAATGTAGGGTTTCAAACTGTGAAGTAATGTTCGTAACATTTGAAAATGTTTGGCATGTTTTTATTAATTTAGGCTTTTTATGTTTTCGCAAACAAACCTTACTGTGACTGGAGGTTGTTATTTAGATTTTAGCAAAAAGTTATTTTTTTTTATTTAACTTAATCTACAGGGTGTTACGAAACCCCTGTCTGATCCGTTAAGGTGTATATGTATGATATGTATGATAAGGTATCAATATCTGATAACAAAAATGCGGAAATAAAATGGAAAAAAAAGAAAAGAAAATTATAAACAAAAAATTTTTTTTTCTCAATAGTCGAGAGAAAGTGTCGGCGTTGTCACAGATGATACCTAATTACCAAGCAAAAGGCCCCCAAAAATACCGACGAAATTGGTGTTGTAGTTTTTGTTTTATTCTCAAATTTAGGAAATTTCGGGGCAAAAAATGGTTATTTCAAAATCCATTATTATTGTTTCTGTCATGAATTTTCCAAATTAGATATTTTATTTGGGCATGTGATTGTGAACCCTCTATGATCCTTTCGGGTCGGACAGGGGTTTCTTAACACCCTGTATACTACAAATACTACAGTTGATATAACAATGTAATGGGAAGGAACTGCCTCCTGAGATACAGGCGCTGCCTAGTTCAGGAGGCAGAGCTTCATGATGACAGATGTATGGTTCAGAAATAAAGAATTTATTTATTATTATTATAAATCTGAAGATTTAGTTTGGTTGAACGTGCTTTCCTCTGAAACTGCTAGGCGTAGGTATTAGAAAAAAACTTTTTGCATTAGTAGCCCAATTCTCGAGAAACGTCATAAGCTATTTATCATCACGCTGCTTACATTGAGAGAAAAACAGCGAGTTTCATTTTAAATTAAAAATATTTTAAAAATTAAAGTCTAATAGAAAAAGACAAAATTAAAAACAGACACACAGATAAACAGCGACGAGCAATAATTTTTATTCTGCATCATTTGAAATCAAAACATCTGAGTCTATGTAGTTATTATAAAGGTAATTTTTATTTTTAAGGGTAACGAACTAAATTGCCAACTCAGCTAAGGGTTGAAATAAATCAATTCATTATAATTGGGTATCATATTCAGATTCATCGTTGCCATTGAAACTGATACTCATTTTGGGGACCCGAAAAGGAAAAGGTCTGCTATTCCACTTTTATTTGTAAGGGTCTCTTATCGTTTGTGAAAACTCAATGATTTTTATTTACTTTTGAGGTTTGTTTTTTTTTATTGAGGTTCGAATTCCGATTCTAATTAGGGACTTATTTTTTTATTTGTTTTGGTCGTTTTGGAAATTTGTTATTGGACTGCTACTGATTATATTTTTAAAGATAAAAAGTTTTGTGGTATTAATTTCGCTTCTTACTTTAAGTCTTAAACTGCGACTTAATTTAGCAAAAATTTAGCATAAGAGTTATTAAACCTACAAATTGTTACGATAATTTCTAGAGTAATTACTAACAAAAACTGGTATTTTTACGATCCCACAAAACTAATGTAATGTCTAAAAATAAGTAAACTTTTTCAGCAGCTATCTTCAGCCTATTTAAATTCATTAGCTCATAAACTTAAAAAATAAACGAACATCTGTTTGTCACGCCATCTATGGCATGTCAATGTTCCATCTTTTTACATTTTATGTCAGACCGATATCATAAAAACCATGTTCAAGTTGTAAAAAAGAGAAAACATCGATATCGGTTCAAAAACGATATGAAAACGTTATTGAAACGTAACTTGTCGCTAAGTATTTTTGTGATGGGCTGTAAAAGGCATTAATTTTTATTGATATTTAGTAATTAATATAAATCCTTTATCGGTAGCATACAATAATTGATAGTATTCTTAAAATTTTCTAACTTCTCTAAGGCTATTTACATGTCTGGCCGTTTCTAAAATTGGCCGCTTGGACTTTACACCACTACATAGAAAACACGTTACACTGAAAAAATATCACCTGAGGAAGTTAAAATAATTTCTGATATTTCCTACCGAAGCAAAACGTCACCAAAATGATAAAATACGAAAACTTACTTATTCACTGAATAAAATATTTGATTTAATATAAAGACACATGTTTCTAACCGTACATATTTATTAGCGTCAGTCAATCCGATTGAAATTGACAGTCTATCAAAATGTCGTATCCACAATTCGGTGAATTTATTTTTTCTTTAGTACACAGAAATGTTCTAGTTGATTTTTACTTACTTTTATGTTGGAATGTGACGTGAATTTTCGTCTATTTTAAGGCCCGTTTCTTTAGAATTTCTACTTTATGTAAATACATTTATTAATGTGACCACATTTGGGATACTTATATCAGATTGCCGTTATTAATTATTTTATTTTATTGGGACAACAAACAGCAGTATATTAAGGTTTACATTTCAAGTACTTAATTGCTAAAATAATAAACACACTACCCACAATTATACAAAGTAATTTGATTTTTTCGTTTTTTTTTTGAGATCCTTTATAGCTGTAAAATAAAGCATCAATTGCTTCTTTGCTTGGGACTTTTATACCAATTCGATGTCCAGTTTAAAGATACAAAAAATACCAGAAAAAAAGGTTAAAGAAATATCAGAAATAATTAAACATACTACGTATTTCCTTATAGCAAACACAGATGTTATTCAGAAGTCAACGATTCGTCATTCCCGACTCACTGAACAAATCAGAGAGTAAAAACCGTGTAATACTCACACTCTTTATAAAACACCAACAAAAGACCAAAAGTACTTGATGTATTTTAATTTGTTTGATTTGTAAAAAACGTTGGGGAAATGCAATAAAGAATATGAATATGAATATTTTTGGTATATCATTAGAACTCAAGGAAACCTTAAAATTCTCACGCAAAAGTAAAATCATATAAAAACGGTTAAGCACGAGTCGGACTCACATACATATCACATAACATTGCAGAAGATGGATTATTATTGTGTGAAGGAATAATAGTAAAGTATTTATTTATCTATAATATGTATGTATTTAGAAATATATAAGTATGTTTATCAGTTGCCTGGTTACCATAACACAAGCTCTGCTTAGCTTGGGATCAGATCACCGTGTGTGAGTTGTCCCGGAATATTATTATATTATTATTATTATTTATAAAAAATACATGGTCCTCTATTTTAAATTTCATTCATTGTTAGTATTTTATTTACTGTTTTAACTCCAATAGACACACAAAACCAGTAAACTTAGTTTAAATCAACTGCAATGACGGTGCGAGAGGATACACTTTCCTAATAGACAAAATATAAAAAAAACTTTAAAGGGTTCCGTTGGCATCGAGTAGGGAACCCTAAAAACATTCAACGAAATATTAGAGGTTGTCAGGTCAAATAGCGCCGATTTTCGTTTGACAGGACATGTACTGAAATAGGTGAAAACGTTTACGCTGTTTTCAAGACATTTGTATTCAGCTTGACGATTTCGTGACTTCTAGTTTGAGTGTAGATAGAACAGAAAACATGTTAGGTACTTTAGGCGGGAAATTTGTAGTTGTAGTAGGATTTTGTGTCTATGCATCCAAAAATATGGGCAGTGTTTTTGCACGCAATTTCAACTGCGGGCCGTTGAATAAATAGTAAAGAATGACTGGAAAATATTAACAGTGGATAAAATTTGACATCATAATTTAAGAGTTGAAGTAGACATAAAAACAACTAATTAACACACACCTTACTTTACATTAATACACTTTAAGTTATTATAAACATTTTCTTTAACTTCGATAGCGGTTTTACCTCTACGCCATGTTTTTTTCCGGAACCATAGACTAACTCTCCTTTCGCGGCGCATTCGAGTTGTCAAGTCGCTGGTGTTGGGAAGAAGACAATATAGAAAGAAATAAATACATATATGTGGAATAAAATATTGTACCTATCTAAACTAAAGTGTGAACGCAGCTAATAATGTAAAACGGAACGCGGTTGACAGATGAAAGGAAAAAAGGAAAAAAGGATGTGTGCGAGTGAGAAGGAAAGAATGGCGAGAAACGATCCACGGTTGAACGGTCGATATTTTACGTGTGCTATCAAATAAAAGTTTTAAAAATACAATCTTTGTTTATTTTGCCATATAATCCATAACTGAATGGCCTTAATATATGTGGGATATTAAGGCCATTCAGCTATGGACTCCCCGTGTAATTTTTTTGCAAAATTAACTCACTAGTTCTCTTCCTTCAAAACTTTAAACAAAATGCAAGTGCAAACAAACTATCTGTACTACAATTGTGGCCTCTTTTCCCTACATTTGTAAAGTAAGTTAAGTTAATTAAATATTGTCAAATATTTAAACTATATCGTATAACTTTCGTACCCAAATAAATAAGTAAATATGAACCAATTCAAATACACGAAACTTTGAACTAACACAAACACCCACACTTTGACCTATATCTATAATCTATGATTGAGAACGTCTTTGATCTGAATTAATTGAAAATATTATATTGAAATAGACGATAACTATTAATGAATTTCAGGCTCTTACGTGTGGGTGTTTATTTATTTAAATTTAATTTATGAATTTATATTTGAGCTTTAATTAATGTAATTTCTGAAAATAAAATCAAAGGGTTCTGGTAAATGGGTTAAACTTATTTTGAATTGTAATCAGTTTGTGTGTCTGAAATATTATGAGGCCTACAGCTTTATTGATCAAATTAAAGTCAGTCATAATTACGCGTCAAAATATAATAATAATAATAAATGTGGACAACATCACATACATTTCTCTGAATCCAAAGTAAGTAGCTACAGCACTTGTGTTATGGAATTCAGAAACAACGAAGGTACCATAAACACCCAGACCCGGGACATTGTAGAAAAGTTATTACCTACATTGACCCGTCCGGGGATCGAACCCGGGACCTCAGAGCTAGAGACACCTTGAAAACCGGTGCGTACGCCACTCTACCACAGAGATCGTCAAAGTAGAATTAAAAATTAATCAGAATATTCACACAATAAAGAAACTAAGCATATTGCTTTAATATCGTTCGATCTGTCTTCCTAGATAAGTATCTTGTTCCGATAATATTGTTCAACAGGATATGTGTACAATAGGCACACACGATCTAGGTATCTAGGAGCTTGCTTTAATATACAATATGTTTAGAAAACCCCGTCTGATCCGTGAAGGTATTGTTAGGTATCGTTGTCTGATTCTATTAATGTAAAAAGAAAAGAAATAACCTAAAACAAAATCAAAAAACTTAAAAGGAGAGAGAATCAGAGTTGTTCATTTGGTAGGTCCTGACCTGAGGTATCAACTACCACAGTTTGTCGGACTCTTTACCAGACACTCTGTAGGTATATACAACAACTTGGGTTACAAGGAGTCTCGACATTTTTTCAAGTGTCTCATTTGTGTCAAAGTTAAACGTATTTCGTCGGAAAATATTACATGAGAAAATTGTTTCATTTATTGATTATCAAATTCTGGTGTTTATTGACTTTGTAAGAGACTGAAAAGTGATCTGGTTTTTTGAGATGCGGGAACGAATACTGTTTGTAAGGATCGTTTTTTTGTAAGTAAAGTTTTACATATTATTATATGTAATTTAGTTTATTACGGAAAGGTTGTAGAATAATATTAGGAGTGCCTAAAAAAATCTAAACATTTTTTATCGTTATGTTGACTTTATCTAATTTGGAGTAATCACTGATTTTTTTCTTCCTCCCAAACATATTTTTATATCTACACTACATATTTATAATTCAAAAAATACTTAAAAACTTTATACATAAAAAAGGCAAGCATAAAAAACCCAAATAAAATAGTAATTTAAACTTCTCAAAGACAATTTCCTGTTTATCGATAAAATAAATGATAACAGTCCTCAAGAGGCAATGAAAGCAATTTTCTTAACAGATATTTAGCAATTTTCGCCTGAAATTGCTCTCGTCTCAAGTGTTTTATAGGAGTAGCTTTATAACTAAGACGAATAGGCTTCAAAATTTTGTGATATTTCAATTACAATTTTTTCGAACAGAATTTAGCGAAAATATTTCGAAGTTTTTACTGAAAACAAGTTTTCATGGTTGTATTCATAACTTATACATTACTGGTAAGTGATTTTGGACTATCACATAAAATATTATTTTAAGCGGTGTTTTTACTGGTCACTATACTAATAGGCATACCTATGATGAGATAGTCGGACGCTACGCTACGCTTAAGAAGGATGTGTGCGGTAGCATGCACCGAGCGGTCCATACTGCGTACGACCGATCACTACGAAGGGGCTTGACATGTGGTCGCTTTTCTTAGCAGTGAGGGACCGATAAAGAAGAAGATACTAAGAATAATATTAGGCATATATACATAAGCATCTGATACTACAAAAGCTATGACCATATCTGATTTTTTCTAGGCTATTTTATATAAACTGACCCATTTAGAAAATAAATGAGCAGTGAACACACAGGAATTTGAATATAAAATTCGTAGTACAGAAATAACGTAGCTACTACGCGGATGACGTCACAGCTACGCCGTAGCAGACATAAAGGTTACACAACGCAACTGTCACTGCTACGCGGACATGTGCCCGGAATTCTAAATAGAAGTTCTAAAATTTTAAATTTTGTGAAATTCATCTAAAAGTTTTATTTATTTTTTGTTGCTTTGTTTATTAGCAAGCTAAAAGCGTTTTCGAGTGGCAAAAAGACATGCGTAAATACTAGACACAAGTGCATACATTACACAGTTTGTTAATAATGGGTATTTGTTATGATCTTAAAAAAATTGTCTTACCTTACCTATTACCTTATCATACTTATTACTTTGTATATTTGGTTGACTTAGTACTTTCTCTACCTTCTCTTGACCTTGATTCGTACTTAACATAAAATATTTAAAATCATATTATTTTTGTTACAATTTGTGTATGTCAGAGTAATCTGACATACACAAATTGCTGCAAATAATTATAGCTGTAAAGCTACAACACAAATCATACCTATAACCTTGAAAGGTGATAAAAATAAGGTAAAACCGATAAATCAGCGCCTTATTCTCACTTGAAAATTTTGAAGTAATAATTTCTTAGGTTTACGATATAAATCTTTTCGTTACACCTTTTCTGTCTCACAAATCCCACCTTTTTCCTGGATTTGCTCGTTTCAGAGGTTAGATAAGAAACAACAGAGTGCGCACCAGGGTATGAACCGTGAGCACCAGTATGAACCAGTTTCGTCGTAAAATTTTTATTAAAACAGAGCGGGCCGTTTTAATAAAGCTATCCCAAACCCTAATATTATCCTAATAATATCGGAACCATCGATATTTCCGCATAAAAGTCTATCATTTCACGGAAAATAAATGAAATCAGTACAGGAATGTACAACAGACAGCCAAAGATGTGCTTACGCTCGGCGCCATTTTGCTTTTAGCGATACTCGCACTCTATAGTTTTACCTTTTTTATACTCTATGTCTGGGATTAAATGTGACTTTCATCTGTACGTTCAACGATTCGAGTTCGGGATATTCAGCTTTTTGAATTTCCAAATGATTTAGATCTAAATAGGGATATTGTTCAAAAGGGTTCCGTCCTGAATTCGAGTAGAGAATGGTGATGGTAACTTTACTTGGGACGGATATTTGATCAGATTTACTTTGTGTTGTTACTGAGACTGGATTTTAGGAATAATATTGCGATTTTTTTTTGTTTAAAATTTATATTATAATAAAATATCAATATTTTAATAAAATTTCCATATTGTGGAAACAGTTTATCACATACAAAAATACTACAAAAAAAAGTAAATAAAAAATAGATTAGTTGACCCGTTAGTCCATATTTAAAGACTATATGAATATAACTATAAAAACTTTAAAATAGTGACATTGTTAGATACTAGGCAGAGCTTGAACTTGTAGCACACGTAAGTGCATTTTTTAGACTTTTGCGCCAAATGAAAGCCATAAGCCACTTGGATTAGTCTATTTCAATCCAATCGCCATACATCCAAGGATATTTATAGATGAACTGAAATCTGGTGACTCTAACATCCTCACAACATTTTAATCCATCAATAATGAACTGTTAACTGTAACCCCTGTCACTCAAGCCGACAGTGACAGTATAAACTTCAAGGATCAAGGGTCCAAAGATCTTTGTTTCAAATTGTAATATCTTGTAAACCGCAGTCCCTCATCGGTTGGGTTCCGCGGACTAATTGTCCCTTAAAGTTTGACGCGAAAGTTTTTATTGTGATGTGTCTTGAATGGGAAATGTAACTTAAAATTTTGTTAGTTGGTTTAATATATCCACATAGAAACAACACAAGAAACTTTTAACTACATAAACCCTTAAACATGGAATAAAAAAATCCATGCACATCGCTGTTTGTTTTGTTTTAAGTTGCTTAAACCTTCTTTAAAGATAAAAATAGTCCAAATATTTACTGATTATTTTCATAATGATATACCAATGTTAGTTAATTTATATTATTCTTTACCGATCTGTTTTATAATGAGGTTTACAAATGTCGTATTGAGAGTATCCAGATGAAATTTCGAAGATATCTTGATTTTAGGGCGCGGCAGGTTTCCGTTGATTATAACCATCGTTGCCTAAGGTACCATTTTCTACCACTTGACTGTAGACGTTATATTAATGATATATGTTTCCTGATGAATATAGCAAACGGTTCCATTGATTGTCCGGAACTGGTTTCAAAATTAACACTTAGAACTAATCAAATTGGTTATCTACAGATACCGTTACTAGATGTACCTTTTGCTACTACAAATTATAGACGTAATGCATTTTTACTAAGAGGTATGCGCGGATTTAACAACATCCCCCGCGAGTTAAATTTGGATCTTTTTTCACTAAGGCAAGCACAGCGAGACGGCTCTTTAGCCAAACAGTTTTTTGTACAAGAGGCATCTACTGAAGACTCATAACTTGCATAAGTATATTTAATTAAAAAAAACCTTTCTGTAACGTTTTTAATGTAACTTGCATGAGACAACATTATTCTGTAATCGATTTCTGTATTTGGTTTTATTTCTATTTGTGGAGGCTTGTAATTAGCAATGTGGATATGTAGAATGATTATTGATTTAATGTTATTAGTCTGTAAGCCATCTTAAAACCGATAAAAAAAAAATATCTTGTGGAATTAAAGTTTAAAGATTTTCAAGTTCACCAATCTTAGAATACCCATGACATTTGTACGTTGAACGATATACACCGAAGAAAGTCTAGGCTACGACTTACAGAAATAGTATGGTGAAAACGGCGAATTTCATCCGGTTTGGAACTCTAAAGATAAAAGACACTGACCAAAACTTGCCAAGAATAGTTGGACTACTCGTAACCCAAGCAAACAAAGCTCCATCGGTCTCAAAAATATATTATATAACCAGCGATTTTTTTCTTCATTTATAGACTAATACATATAACAACAATACTGTTATTTTGAACTGATATAGTTTATATAATATTCATAACAATGCCGCCTTTCAGAGCCTGTAGAATAATTAAGTTCCTCCATCTATTCTCAAAGTGTCAAACAAATCAGAACTTTTGAAGTTCTTTCAATTGTTCAAGTATATTTATACTTTCATCTCACTGTTTATTTTAAATTTCTTGAATATTTTTTGTTTGACAGTTTGCTGTGAGCTGTGAAAATGATACTTGGTCTTATATTTATTTAATGGGACTTATAAAATTTTGATAAATAATTATTGTGATTGCATTTGGTAAACGTAACGTTGGATGACCGAGCTTGGACCCAAGCCACGCTGCCGATCCGATTTGGTGGGCTTGGTGTACGTAAAGTTTCCAGTCTAGGCCTACCAGCATTTTTGTCTTCGGTCCACAGCACTGAAAAATTAACCAGGCAAATCTTAGGGTCTTCTCTGGTTGATTTTCAGATTCTGTGCATGACTGAGGCAGTAAATAGTTGGGAATTGTCCTGCCCGGGCACAGATCTACCCGAGCAACGTTCTTCTCAGAGGCAGTGGGACGAGCCGCTTTGCAGTTTGATACGGAAAGAATTAATTAATACGTCAATCAACACTGCAGAGCGCGCGCGTCTCCTGGCTGTGGGAGAATGGGAATCGGGCCTCTGGTTACAGGCACTTCCGTCAACCACTCTTGGTACGATTTTGGATGACAATACTTTCCGGCTCGCCATCAGTTTACGTTTAGGTATACCTTGTGTCGCATGTCATCGGTGTCAATGCGGTGAAACAGTCGATTGCCTCGGTCACCATGGCCTGTCCTGCAGCAGGAGCGCAGGACGTATATCCCGTCACGCAAATATTAATGACATTATTCGTCGTGCTCTTGTCATTGCCGGTGTACCAGCTGTTTTGGAACCCAATGGTTTGGTGCGCAGCGATGGTAAGAGACCTGACGGTATGTCATTGTTGCCTTGGAAATTGGGTCGGCCTTTGGTGTGGGACGCAACGTGCGTCGACACCCTTGCGCCATCCCACGTTCTAAGTTCGGCGGCCTCTCCTGGAGCTGCTGCTGGAGCAGCGGAGACCCTTAAACGGCGGAAGTATAATAACCTAATGGGTAATTATATTTTCGAGCCGTTTGGGGTTGAAACGCTCGGGTCATGGGGTCCGAGTGCACGAAATCTTTTTAAAGAACTGTCAAAACGTTTGGTGGACTCTACTCGTGATCAGAGAGCTGGTTTGTTCCTTGCACAGAGAATCGGCATAGCCATTCAACGTGGCAATGCTGCCAGCCTTCTGGGCACGTTTCCCGCCATTGACAGGGATGACGATGAGTATTTTGACGCGTGTTAGTTTTATTTATCTATATAAGATTTAATTTTAGTCTTTGTTTGACCTCGTTAAATATATTTAATAGAGTTACCACAGATGAAATTTGGTAAACTAGTAAATAAAATAAATATATAAATCACTCGCAACACGATCTTGCGGTGCGTGTGTTAATGCGGTGGTGGCCTAGTGGTTCAATGAACGGATTTGTATGCACAAGGTTGCAGGTTCGAACCCAGGCAAGTACCAATGTGGCTTTTTCAAAGTTATATGTACTTTCTTAATTATTCTAAGACACTCCTGACAAACGGTGAAGGAAAACATCGTGAGAAAACCTGGATTCCAAAATTGGGATCTGAAATCGCCAATCCGCAGAGAGCAAGCGTGGTGATTAATGTTCGTGCCTTCTCTATATGGGAAGAGGCCTGTGCCCAGCAGTGGGACGTTTATAGGCTGGATTATAATACGATCTTACGGAGTTATAGGTGTTGTAATTTTTTTATAAGCATGTATTTTTTCAGTTATCGTTGGATAGATCCTTTGGGATCCTTAGGGAAAAAAACGTACTTCTCATATTATTATTTTAGAGCTGCAGTTTGAACGTCATAAAAATGAATAGACAAAGCTGTCTGAAAAAATATTGCCAATAAAATACAACGATCGCCTATTTCGACATCCAATAGATTTAAAGCGAACAATTCAAACTATGTCAGAACGAGCAATAAAACCGCAATTCACGGACAAAACCCAACAATTCTAAAAAAAAAAACCATTAAAAAACCAACGTCAAAAAACTGACCGAAAAAGAGAACAGAACCGCCCGACCAATACACACCCGGTCCAAAAGGTATCTTAACCGGTTCAACGCTTGTCGATATTCGGATTATCCGAATTTAAGGGTTGACACTAACAAGGGTTAGATTTTCTACGCCGTCAAGAGTGGAAACGGCTAGGGGTTAATTGGACACATTCACTCAATGTTTGAGACGTACGCAGCGGACGGTTAATAGAGTTTCAGGTTTCGATAACCGGGCAATATATCCGGGTTTTGAACCGTGTTACGTTTATTCGTGCGTTTGACTGTTGAGTTCAAAGAGAATTACGTATGAATGTGGTGTGCGAAGAATCTTGATAAGGAAGACACGTGTACAGAAAATTTAAGCAAAAATGATTTTTGTAAAATGTTTTATGAAATCACGTTTTTCCGTAAACTGGAATTTGCGTTATTGTATTCGCACCTTTACACATTTAACCAGTAAGAGTAATATCAATTATAATTGATTACACATACATTTATATAAAAACAGATTTCAATAAAAAATAAATTTACACAATAACATACTGAATGATTTAAAAAATATATATATATGGGAGCACCTGAAGTTTTGGGAATTGATCCACAGTTACAAGAGATATCGCGTAACAAATTAATGTACAGAAAAAATACTTACAGGGTCTATTTTGATAGCTGTATTTAAATTGAGAGTATTTAGGTAGGAATCGATTATGCGTTTGTTTCCTTATTACTTTAGCTTCTTTTTGCAAGATCTGTTTATAACGGTAATGCTACATCACTCTTCTGGGAATAAATTCGAATACACATCATAGTTATTGGTGTTTATTTCATTTTTGATGCATTATTATGATTCTACATTTCCGCACCTATGCAAAAAAAAAATACATGAAAATACTGGCTACAATGAATACTTTAACAAAGCAGAGGGAATAATCATTTCTATATTAAATTAGGTTTACAAAACTAAGATGAGAGAAATCCATTATATGAATGTAAAGCTTTTCCCGTGTGGTATCCGGCTTAGAATTGACCACCCCCATTCCTCCCGTGGGTGTCGTAAGAGGCGACTAAGGGAAAAATCTAGAAGATGGGCAGCAGCGTCTTCTGTAACTTGACCACCAATACTGCGATCCCCAAGCCGCCTGCCAAGCGTGGGGATTATGGCAAACCCCCCCATAATGACAGACACAACGGCGCGACGGCCCCCAGTATCCGGCAGCTCCTCTATCCCTGGCTATGGTAGCGGGCCAGGTAACGGAGGAGCAGGGGGTGCTAAGAATCCCCGGTGGATTTCGCGCTACCACCCCCACCGGACTTTGGCCCCTACAACGCACAACGTCCGCACGCTCCGGACTGACGAGAAGATTGTCGAGCTGGAGGAAGAATTGAGCAGGTTGCGTTGGGACATCATGGGATTATCTGAAATCCGACGAGAGGGGCAGGATACGATATTCCTAGATACCGGCAACATGCTCTTCTTCCGGGAAGGAGACCGAAAATCCCAGGGTGGTGTTGGGTTCCTCGTCCGTAAGTCTCTCATTAACAACGTGATAAAAGTCGATAGTGTGTCAAGCAGGGTAGCGTACCTGATACTCAGAATCACCGATCGGTATTCGTTGAAGGTCATCCAGGTATATGCGCCGACCTCGACACACCCTGACGATGAAGTAGAGGCTATGTATGAGGAGATCTCCGAAGCCATACATACCTCCGAATCTTACTTCACCGTTGTTATGGGAGACTTCAACGCTAAGGTGGGCACTCGGAATGGCGATGAGTTGAGAGTAGGGTCGTTTGGATATGGGCAGCGGAACCAGAGGGGCCAGCGGCTGGTCAACTTTATGGAGAGGGAGGAACTCTATTTAATGAACTCCTTCTTCCAGAAGCGACCATCCAGGAAGTGGACGTGGATAAGCCCCGATGGTTCAACCAAAAATGAGATCGACTTCGTCATGACAACCAAGAAGCGTATATTCATTGATGTCTCTGTGATCGGGAAGGTGAAAACCGGTAGCGATCATCGCATTGTCAGAGGCACACTGAATATCAATGTTAAGCTTGAACGGTCTCGTCTGATGAAGTCCACGCTCCGTCCAGGTCCTGCCCAAATCCAGAATCCCGAAACCTTTCAACTCGAACTGCGTAATCGTTTCCAGTACCTAGCCGAATGCGAAACAGCGGACGAGATAAACAGCGGGTTGGTGGAAGCTGTCCAAGCAGTGGGGTCCCAGTTCTTTAGGACCCCACGCCGAAGAAAGCCTCAGAAGCTCTCCAATAAAACCATTAAACTAAGCTTAAGCTTTTCCCAGCGGTTTTGCTCGAATAGATATCGGTTATTGCAGCAAAATGTTATAAGGATATTATGTTCTTAGAGTTCAGACTAACTCCATACCAAAATTTATCAAAATTAGTGGCGTTATTTAGGCGTGAAAGCGTAACAGAGAGACCTACAGAGTTGTATTTTTATGATGGAGATAGTCGTTGTTTACATTGCTCAAAAGTTCTTGACAACACTTCCTCGACTAGACGGATGTCACAAAGTTTGGCACTAAAGGTAAAGTGGTCAATATACGCCAAAGTAAGTCAACACATGTCACTTTGTAAACTATGTGTGGTGAGACACCTCAAAATGGTAAAAAGGCCCAGTACTAATGGACTATCGACAGTTCTGGACGAAAGTGGAATGTGGGCGGAGCATAGGTCTACATAAAACAAGAGAAAATCGGTTGAAGTGGGTTGAACCTTTGGTAAATAAAGGTTGTATTTAGTAATCGATATTGTAGACTTGTAAATTCTTTTTTGTTTGTGGAAGTCATACAAGGGATGGGTTTTGTGTTGTCTAGCTTTGGTTGTCTGTTTTTGTTTTGTATTGTGTTCTTCAATATTTTTAACAGGCCTTGATTTATATAGATAAACTAGCTGTACCCAGCATGCGTTGCAATGCAATTTTTTCTACCTAGCACCTGCCTACTACCTACCTACTACCACTTAGGGGTATAAAAATAGATAGTAGCCGATTCTCAGACCTACTGAATATGCATATAAAATTTCATAAAAATCGGTCAAGCCGTTTCGGAGGAGTATGGTAACTAACATTGTGACACGAGAATTTTATATATAAGAGATTTTACCATCCCATGTTAAACATTCGAAAACATAATATTGATTATAAGCTTTGCAAGATATATCTGTCTATATAATTATCTGGTCTGCTTTTTTGATATTCTTTGATTTATTTTATCTTTATTATTTAATTTTTTAATACATTTAAAGACAGGGATGTGCTGCTGGGAAACGTATTACGTTATTTCTTCTTTTTACTCCAGTAAGCGAATCTAGTTATCTACAATCAATTTATTTTTGACCTTCAAAAAGCCAAGAAACTCAAATTAAATAAATGGCTTTAATCTTTATCTTAAGGAAAATCTACAATTCTGAATAAACTTCTTTGATTCTAAACAAATAAAAGTTGAGGCGGCAAAATTTCTTTATTCAGGATATAACCACTTTTATCTGGTCGAAACTAGTTTAAAGCGGTATGTTCCTGTAATATCTGTACTGGGTTACTCGGAAACTTTTTCGGTTACCCAGTTACCCGGTTATCCGTATTGAATAAAGGACGCTTTGGTTTCTGATAGCCGGTTAGTGATCCGACATCCGATTCAGAATTGTACCGGAATTGTTTTATTTGATGGTGCGATGATTTTATAATTAAAATAAATAAGTATATTATAAATATAGACAAGAGCTACAAAGAACTAAAAATGAAACGCGAGCAATGAAAAATGAACTCAAAGCTCTTTATAAGTTGTTAAGCAAATATATAAAAAAAGATTACAAAAACCATAGAATTAATATCCTCCAAAAACATTTAGAAAAAAGTGGAAGCTTAAAAAAGGGGTATAAAGAGCTGCGGACAGGAAAAGCATGGATTGATTGTTTGAGGGAGTCGGGGGACACAGCTTATAGCCGAAACGACATCATTAACGTTGCTACAAACTTTTATAAAAAACTTTATAGTGCTCCTGAGATAGCAAGAGACATGAACTACTTTGGAAAGGATCACATTGATACAGAAAAACCGCAATCCCACATAGAGTCAATAGAATGTACGGAAATAATTGAAACAATAAATAGACTAAAACCAGACAAAAGTCCAGGATCAGATAATGTCACCAACGACGCCTTAAAAACCGCCCGCTTCATACTAGCTGCTCCACTTACCAAATTATTTAATTTGATTTTTGAAACAGGAGTTACACCTTATCAATGGTCTGAATCGAATATTATCTTGCTGTACAAGAAAGGAGACCCAAAAGACATCAGCAACTACCGGCCGATAAGCCTTCTACCTAGTATTTACAAACTTTTCTCTACAATAATAAATCAAAGAATTAGTACAACACTAGAGGAAAGTCAACCTATTGAACAAGCAGGATTTAGGAGAAATTTTTCTACTATAGACCACATACACACATTAGAACTGGTAATGGAAAAATATCAAGAACAACAGAGACCGATGTATTGTCATATTCATTGATTACCAAAAAGCTTTTGACACAATCTCACACGAAAGTATATGGAAGACGCTAAAAGCCCAAAAGGTCGAGCAACAATACATAAAAATACTCAAACACCTATATAGTAATTGCTCAAGCAGAGTTAAACTAGAAACCATTGGCCCAATTTTTCCAGTCAAGAGAGGAGTCAGACAAGGAGATCCCTTTTCCCCAAAAATCTTCATTGCGATATTAGAATCTATCATAAGCAGACTAAATTGGAGAAATTGTGGTTTATATATCCAGGGTAAATACTTAAACCACTTACGATTTGCCGACGACTTAGTTCTCCTATCAGAATCGAGCCTACAGTTGCAATATATGTTAGACACTCTACACGCAGCAAGCAGACAAGTGGGATTAGAAATGAATATCACAAAGACCAAATTAATGACCAACTTCAAAAAAACAAAAATAACAGTTGAAAATGAACCATTAGATTATGTGGATCAGTATATATATTTAGGGAAACAAATTGGATTCTGCAGAGAAAGCAATGAACTGGAAGTAGAGAGAAGAGTAAAACAGACTTGGAAAAAATATTGGAGTTGTAAGGAAATATTTAAAAGCGAAATGCCTATCAAACTAAAGAAAAAAGTCATGGACTCGTGTCTCATTCCTTGTCTTACGTATGCATGCCAAACATGGAAATATACCAACAAAGTAAAGAATAAAATAATTACATGTCAGCGAGGAATGGAACGCAGCATGTTAAATATCAAGAGAATACAAAAAATAAACCACAACAAAATACGGTCAAAGTCAAAAGCAATAGATGCTCTCAAATACAGCCAAAAGCTAAAGTGGAAATGGGCCGGTCACATAGTACGTCTTAAAGATAGTAGATGGACCAAAACGGTTACGTCATGGAAAGGCCCATCGGGCAAACGACATAGAGGAAGACCGTACACTAGATGGGACGACGATATTAAAAAAATTGCTGGTCCAGAATGGCAACGAATAGCACATGACCGAGAGAAATGGAAAGCTTTGGAGGAGGCCTTTACCTGAGAGGGGTTCCAGTACAGTAAAGAAAAATGCTACTGCCTATTATTATAATATTAGAAAAATAGTAATTAAGATAATTGTATGTTAAGTGTATAGATATTAGTTTTCTCTTTTTTTATCATTTGTTAACTAAGTATTATAGGTAGGTGACAACATTTGCATGTTAATGTGTTAACTGGAAATAAAAGGCTTTTTTATTTTTTATTTTATTTTATTTATTTTATTATAAATATATCTAGCATTAAAAACTTAAGTTTAGAAGCCTTTTGTTGGCTTATTTATTGACATTTTGGATAGTCATTTTTAAATTAATATGCTTGTCGATGGACTGGAATTAATAAAAAAAAATCTCCCAACCTTACTGTGTAATTGCAGTTAATTATTTTTGTGTTTCAAATATAGTTTCGCACAATCTGTAAGGGTGCGTCCACATCTGACGAACAAGCATTACACGAGCAGCTCGTGAGCTGCTCGCGAGATGCTCGCGATCCGCTGCATGCCTAGTGTCAATAACGCCGTCCAAACGTGGGCCAAACTTTGGCCATTATACTATACGCAATATATTAAGTGCTAGAAGAATCAAAATAGATGCCCCTAAATACTTTGAACAGGTTTCTCTAGACCTTAACAACCCAAACTTAAACTCAAAAATTATTCCAAACTGCAATCCTAAACAAGATTCAAAATTAAACCAACCCCTTTGCTCAAAAACAACAGTGAAATCGATCTTAAACATTAATTTTAGGCTTGAAATATTTAAATTCAAATCGACTTAAAGTTTAATTTCTTATCAGAAAAGCAATTTAAACTTTCGCGGACTTCGTAACGATAGGCTTCTGATATTACCGTGTATGGTTCAAGCTTTTTAGGTTGGTGGGGTAGGCAGCGTGTGTCGTCATGGGTTGTTAGAGGTATATGAGACTTCCTTTTAGCATGTTGTATGTATGATAACATAAAGTTAGTAAAAAGAAAGCGTTTGGCATATAAGAACTTATATTGCTCATAATGAATGACATAATATTATATACCAAAACATTTAGAATTGAAATAGATTATTGTTTGTTTCGTCTAAGGTATTGTATATGGCAACACTTTGTTCTTCGTCAAAACTTCATTAAATTTTAGTTTGTGATACAAAATGCGGTCATCGAGATACATACTAACATAATCTTCCTTTCCTCACAAACTCCCAGCTTTATCTCAATTCTTTTTTATATCATGTTCGAATTAATTTTCCCCCCAAAAAGTTTTACCAAAAAGATCATAACCAACAAATGTAATTTCGGAAGCTCTTCCCAAAAACTCTAAGTATTTCGAATTAACGATAACTGTTTAAGTATTAACAACATCCTAAGCATACACTGCTTTGAAGGCTTTATTTTGTATACAAAACAAAGTTGGGATAATCCTTTCCTATTGGACTCGACTCAATGGTATATGCCTTGGCTTAGCAATGAAGTTTTATCAAAAGCTTTGAGAATATGCAAGGTAGACTAAAAAGGTTGTATATGTTACATCTAGTACTTACAACGTGTTGTTTGATCGTTACACTAGAGACGATACATGGTGAACATATATATGGTAATAATAATAATCCAGCCTATAAACGTCCCACTGCTGGGCACAGACCTCTTCCCATATAGAGAAGGCACGAGCATTGATCACCACGCTTGCTCTCTGCGGATTGGCGATTTCAGATCCCAAATTTTGGAATCCAGGTTTCCTCACGATGTTTTCCTTCACCGTTTGTCAGAAGTGTCTTAGAATAATTAAGAAAGTACATATAACTTTGAAAAGTTACATTGGTACTTGCCCGGGTTCGAACATGCAACCTGGTGCATACAAATCCGTTCATTGAACCGCTAGGCCACCACGAAATGTTGCATATATATGGTGTTACCGTTTTATCGGAACTTATAACAATCCAAAACTTTATTTTACCTTTCACTTGGTTAGCCAAAAGGGAAAGAACCTTTTTGCTATATGAAAGGTTGTATCTATGTAATACCTTTGGATTACATCCTGAATATGTATTTCTTTCAGGTGTTTTGTCTATTACGAATTCGATCAACTTTGAACTTTATCAAAGTGAAAGATTTATTGCAGGTTCCATAGGTCTTATCTTACACCTTAGTCTTAAAAGAATGGGCCTCAGACTTAATATACGAAGCATGTAGGCTGTATATGACAATCTAATCGAAAATATTATATTGTAAGGAGTTTCAAGACAATGTCATCAGATGTAAGGAGTTTCGAGACAATGTCGCCAGCTACCTTTTTTGACTTTTGGTAGTCTATAAAAGCAGGCTGTCAAGAGGAAACGTTCTTCTTTTGCTTGTCAGCTCTCGTTGAGTACGGAATTATTGTCATAATCTGTGATGGTCGCCATTAAGGTCACGTAAGCCATTTTTCCAAATTGTTTTGTTTAATTATTGAAGTTGGCAGTATTTTGTTAATTAATTGTTATGTTGTGTTGATTAAAATTCTAAAGGATTCTTGTCGATTGTATGTTTTTGTAATAAAATTCCACTTCTGAACCTAAAAATATGTTATAGTTCCTTTATTGTTAAAAATCTGCATTCATATAAAATCCATGTTAAAAACTTAACTGTCCCGTTAGTAATATAATAATAATAATAATATTCCGGGACAACTCACACACGGTTATCTGATCCCAAGCTAAGCAGAGCTTGTGTTATGGTAACCAGACAACTGATAAACATACTTATATATTTCTAAATACATACATATTGTAAATAAATTACACCCAGACAACCAGAACAAATGATCGTGCTCATCACACAAACATTTGTCCTGGGTGGGGATCGAACCCACGACCTCCGGTATAGCAGTCAGGGTCACTAACCATTAGACCAACAGGCCCGTCATCAGTAGACACAATAGTTAAACAATGGCAATGATCATATGTGACTCACTGGACAGGGAAGTGGTTAAGATATTTACAGAAGCAAAGAGATTCTCACACCACAATAGCATAAAAAAATAAGTAAGCCATTTAAAAAGTCCAAAAATATTATTACTTACTTAACTCGGCCAGTCTCAAAAAGTGCTTGCTAAACCAAATTTAAACATGAAAAGTGAAAAACTCTGGTTATCAACGAACCCTAGGGACAGGGAAATTTGAATGTGAATGGGGTATCGTTTGAAATGGCTCATTTCGTACATTTTCAAATATGGCCGTTTTATTATTTTTTTCGTACTTCCGTATGCAATTTACACCTTGATTGCTTTTCACCTGAGTGAGCTGTATAGCGTAATCAGTGTATTATGCGTGATTTTGTTGGTATGTGTTTGTTTTTAAAAATAATTATGCAGGCAGAAGAAACGAAAATAATGTACAGTGGATTTCAAATTGTTAATGAAATCGATATTTATAAATTATAAAAAAAAGGAAGATAACGATTGTATGTTCTTTTGTATGTTTTTACGCATATCTCCATGAATATTATAGAGGGGCTCGTGGCTAAGTGTAAGCCGGCTTGTTAAGCTTAGTACGGCTTGACCGATAACACAGGTTAAGCCGCGCTCACCGCGGTTGGTCCGTGGATGGGTGACCATTTATAACATACCGAGACCCCTCCGTGTTTCGGAAATCACGTTAAGCAATAGATCCCGGCTGTCATACATAGATCTTTGGCAGTCGTTAAGTCAATTCTGACAACCAGTCTTACTATAGGATACTGTGTTTCCCAGTAAAATGGGTTGTGGAGGTCAGATAGGCAGTCGCTCCGTGTGAAATACGGTATTCAGCTGAATCCGGTATGGCTGGTAGCCGACCCCAACATAGTTGGGAAAAGGCTCGGGAGATGATGTGTAGTTGATTTTTACAAAACATGATCAGGAATCGTGTAAACATGTAGTTTGAATATCACGGTACTTACATTCTTAGTACCGAAATGCTAGAATGTTCGATACTACTTATATACATAAACACGAAGAAAAGAATTTGCATTTCATAAAAACAAGATGAAAAACGCAACTTATCTTAAAACAAAATCACAAGTTCTTAGCTTCAACTAAATAACCCTGTATATACTAAAGCCAATATGGAAAGAGAATTAAACGTTATTACTAATTACGCAATTATCAACTTTGACAACATGTGTGTTCATTTTAGAATGACAAATATTACCGAAAAGGGCCTAAAAGTAATTTGAATGTGATGGAAACTGAACTGTTAGTCATTGAATTAAGGTTCATAATCCCAAAGCACGTTCATTATTTTTTTAAAGTGGCTGATGCTCGTGGCTAAGTGTAAGCCGTACGGTTTGACCGATAATACAGGTTAAGCCGCGCTCGCCGCGGTTGGTCCGTGGATGGGTGACCATTTATAACATACCGAGACCCCTCCGTGTTTCGGAAAGCACGTTAAACAGTAGGTCCCGGCTGTCATACATAGATCTTTGGCAGTCGTTAAGTCAATTCTGACAACCAGTCTTACTATGGGATACTGTGTTTCCCAGTAAAATGGGTTGTGGAGGTCAGATAGGCAGTCGCTCCATCGTAAAATACGGTATTCAGCTGAATCCGGTAAGACTGGTAGCCGACCCCAACATAGTTGGGAAAAGGCTCGGGAGATGATGATGGCTGATGTATAGATATTTTTTAACTAAAAACAAACGAGTGCAGGACATTGTATCCTTTCAGAAAAATCTTGTAATGAAAACACTTCCTTTACAATTAAATATAATTGCTACTTTCAAAGAGCACTTAAAGGTTTATTTATACAAAAATTGTTTTAACTACAAAGCGAGCAAGACCTCAGACAACGGTAAATATTAATTTAAAACTATAATGCTGGCTGGGTATGTCTGATGGTGTCTTGGACTTGGTAAAAGGATGTTTTTGCTAGCTTTAGAGCTATTTTTCTATTATTTTATCTTTACTGTAAGAATAATGCTAGGTTGAATTTATAAAAGATTAGTAATAGTTGTGAAGTATGTGTTACTGAATGGTTAGGTATCTATCCAAAAGGGGTGACGAGTACATCTGGTGTAAAGTAAATTTCCAAAATTTCAGCTAAAACAAACAACCAAAACAACAAAAATAATAAACTATGTTATACGATGGTAGGGTACCCTTAGTGTGCAAGTTTAACTCACTTTTATAAAATGAGACAGGACTCGAACCCGCGTCTACTGGTTAGGACCGGTCGTTTTATCTACTAAGCTATAGAACTATCTGTATTTAATAACAGTACTAAAGTCTTTTAATGCAAACATGCATCCACAACGTATTTCTGATCATCATTTCCCGAGCCGTACGGCTTACACTTAGCCACGAGCCCCTCCACACAAAGTATTTCTGATCAAATCTTCAACTAGTTACATTTCCAAACTATATTTATGTCCAAAACACACGAATTAACTTGTATAAATTTTAATCTAAAGACGTAAATCGTAATAACAAAGTCATGTTAAAGTTTGTGTAACGGCCCTAACTGGCTCTATAATTCAATTTAACCTGAACTTCCAAGGCCGTATCTCATTTACAATTAAACAATAAAATAATTATAGTATTTAGTCGGAGCAATAAACACTTAATAACATTACTTTTGACAGTTTTAATTAATTTCGTGTAATTATTTTGATGTTTATTATTAAGCCTTAATTATTTTATACAGGTGGGCTGTTTGAGACTTTGATCAGAAGTTTTTTGTGATGAGTTATTTAGCTGTAATAACAATCAATCTTTTTTTTATGTAAATTAGAACTACCATACTATTATGATATTTCTACAGTTTGACACTTTGTTTTCTAAAACAAACAAAAAATTAGTTTTAGTAAGTTTATATTTATAAAAAAGGTATATATTTTATAGTCCTGAAAATTCATAATGATGTTTTATTTATGAATTTGACAGGCCTGTTGGTCTAGTGGTTAGTGACCCTGACTGCTATACCGTAGGTCGTGGGTTCGATTCCCACTCAGGACAAATCTTTGTGTGATGAGCACGATCATATTTTGTTCTGTGTCTGGGTGTAATTTATCTATAATATGTATGTATTTAGAAATATATAAGTATGTTTATCAGTTGTCTGGTTACCATAACACAAGTTCTGCTTAGCTTGGGATCAGATAACCGTGTGTGAGTTGTCCCGGAATATTATTATTATTATTATTTAAAAAAAAAAAATCATATTTAAACATTTCATATTTGTTTTTTTTATAATTGTATTTTATCATAGACTAATACCCTGTTTTGGTACATTCCACTTTGCCTATCTGGGTGATATAACCAGGTGAAAAAAAATTAATATTGGTAGGTACTAATTTTTTGGGTACATACCAACATACATACCCAAAAAAATTAAATAAAATATTACCTTATACAATGTAACACAAAAATGAGCAGTTAACCGATGGATTAAAACTTAAATTATTTATAAATAATACATTAATGGGCATTGAAATTAAGCCGCCAATGGCTGGCAGTATCGTGTTTCATTTTGATAATGTATAATGAGAGCGCGAGTCAAATTATTATAGTTATGCCTCCGATTATGTTTGATATTTTGCCAATAATATTTCCGTTTATTTAAATTGCTTATAATCCAAAATATTGGGCATTATGGCAGTTAAGTGGCAGGTCTGCTAGTTTCTCGTGTGTACCTGTATGTTTATCCATTGTCTCATAGCTCAAAAATAAATGTAGGTACCGATTTCGATATGTTTTTATGTTAGAAATAAATTTGAACGACTTAGTTTTAAGCTAGAAATTTTTGGTTAGCAGTTGGAAAGGTTTCAGTGCTTATAATCGGTATGACTGTTTTAATAAATCGCTGTTTAAGAAAAAAAATGTTTCCCAATGGTGTACTTAACTTAAAGACAAAACAAAAACTTACATCATTATTACAATCTATTATTACACAAGGCCTTACAAGATTAGCTGAATCTTACCAAAGTTAAGTAAGTGACCTTCAAGTCTGAAAATACAATTACCCTTGACCTTGAAAGTCTGGCAAACTGCCAGAACAAGTAGGAAGAGTCTGAGAACTATGGTTATTGAAATCCTTGCTTATCTATCTAAACATCGACGTACGACTGATTGTCAGAAGATACAAGAAAATATCGAAATTGACCTCATTGAAATGAAATAAAGTTGTCAATGTAACATACAGTTCAAATACATTTTATTATTTTTATTTATTATTATTATAAAAAAGATACAATATTTATTTAAAACAATCTCCCACAAAACCGGTTTAGCGGTTTGACTGTGGGTGTTGCGCCGCATTGTTACACAAAAGTAGGTAGGTTTATATTATGTACCAGTACAACTACTTAATTATTTATGTATAGTATTTTTTTAACTTAATTTTAAAAATTCTTTTATCACTTTCCTGTCTAATGTCTGCCGGTAAACTATTAAGCACATAAGGTATACGTTTCTTTAAAGTTCTATCGCCGAAGTAATTGTTGACTCTGGGAACATTATGGCTCCTACACACAGTGCCGGCGGCAGTGCCGCCGGGCGAGCCGCCGGCCAAGCCGCCGTGCGCCCGGCGGCATTCAAAGCCGCACAAAGGAGCCGCCGGCATTTGTTTGTGTGACGACGCGCGACGGCTTGGCCGGCGGCGGCTCGCCCGGCGGCACTGCCGCCGGCACTGTGTGTAGGAGCCATTAAATTTACCGGCAGCCATAGACCGTGTACTGTGGTTATTTGTCACAATAGGTAAGTCATGCTCCTTCCTGCTGTGCTGGTTTGTAGCTAAAAGGTATGAATGTTTTAAATGAACCGGTAAGATGTTACATATTTTAAATAATTTTCTATAATCGCCTTTGCAGCTTAATTTAGTCTTTTTTGTAACTAATAATTTAAGAAATCTTATTTGTAATGACTCTAATTTATTTATATAAGTTTTAAACGTTAGCCCGTAGCTGTCAAGAGCATAACTTATTATTGATTCTACTAAGGATAGATACAGACATCTTAATATTTTAATAGGAACTTTGTAACTTAAATGATAAAACTTACTAAGTAGTATTCTTAATTTACCACAAATGTAATCTATATGACAGGACCATGAAAAACTTTCATCTATTTTGACACCAAGATACGTAACAGAATTAACAGCTTCAATTGGTTTACAATTACAATTTATTAAATGATTATGAAAACATGAGTATTCGTGTGTTATCAATTTAGGAGTAGAAATAGACTGGTGTGAGTATGGTGATCTAATGACTAGAAGTTTGGTTTTATCAGCATTTAGAATGATCCCATTGTCATGGGACCATTTAACTACCGCGTCTATGTCTTGTTGGATTAACTGACAAATGACATTGATGTCGGTTCCGGCGCGGAGCACACATAGATCGTCTGCGTACATGTATGACGAGCAATGACGCAACACTCCGCATAAGCTGTTGACATGCATGAGGTAGCAAATAGGACCACATCCTGATCCTTGAGGCACTCCGCTCCGTACCTCCACCCTGTCACTAAAAGTATCACCCACCTTTACACGGTATAACATATAATATATATATATATATAACGTATAATAATATAACCCTCCTTTGGTTTTGTCGCAGTAGGATTGAAATGATAAGATAAAAATAAAAATATATTTATTTGCTTTAAACATGTGTAGTTTACATCCTAGAAAAGAAGAATAAAATTTAGTATGTATGTGTGTCAACATGTTTTGCCTTAGAAGGCGTACAAATATAATTACATTTTGAAGACAATTTAATTTTAGATTAAAAAAAGGAAAATAATGCGAGTAACAAAATTAAAATTATGAATATAGTAAATCAAATATTACAATGCAAATAATTGATTATAGGTGTTCATTAAAGAAATGTCAATGAGACTTCCACGATGACTACATGTTCTCCAGATGACCAAGATTCAAAGTAGAAAAGGCAGACAGGAGACACACAGGAAACACCTTAAATAAAAATAAGGAAAGTCAAAAAAGCCTTCCATTATTATTTTTTTGTATTTACCAGCTGGGATACATGACATATTATTATGAGGGAATTTTGTATTTAAGAAAATTATTGACAATCACATAATATAATTTTGGACGTAGGTACAATGATTTTGTTATTATGATTATGAACCAAGCACTCACTTCGACTTACAGAAGTACGGTTCCACCTACCACTTTTATTTAACAGCTGAAAAAAAACATGGTTCCAATTTTCTGCTCTCATAGGCCTACATATAAACATATATACATATATACACAGCATATGTTACATACGTAAGAAAACAGATAGGAGCCTAGAAATATCACCCATCCCCCATATTTTATGGACGGGTCACGTACGTATCTTGGACTACAGATTTGGATAAGGCGTTTGGATTGCCTGACTTGGAAAGGCTGTGTTAGAAAATATCACATTTTGTTGAAGTAGGTTTCGTAATATGTCAGTGTGTTTGTACAAGCTTCAGGCATATACTCATACTTATTATGCTTCTTATGAAAGTGTGTCAGCATTTTATTTATTCAACATTTAATTCATAAAATTAAGACAGCTGCAGCAAGTGAGTTCGGCTAAACGAACAAATGAAAAAATGTATATTTCAAAATTAATATTTTACAGTGTGTTACCGAAAGGATATATCAATACATGATTTCTATATGTATATCTAAAATAATAATAAAAAGTAAATCATGTCAATATCTTATTACATCATTTGCTAAATGTAAAGTCAGATACATCGCTTCAGCGGTCGGATTCTGATATTTGGTGTCAAAAAAATTAATTATTTAATTATGAGATGAAATTTTGTAAACTGACTCTATATCCGATCTACTATTCACACCTTTTGTATAGATATAGCCTTTCGTTGACACCCTGTATTCTCAATTTTCCTCACCGAAACGACATTCTTGGTATAATATTCATATTCGTTCACACCTTTTATTTCACCTCATTATACAACCAAAAAAAAAAACAAAACTTCAGTTTCATATCCTCCTTGGAAGACCATATAGGTTTTATACAGTTTCCCATGTGAATTGGACCGACAAAGACAGTGGCACCTGCGCTTGATTTAATATGGGAGCTATGGTGTCAGCTGTTATCCCGTTGTCATGGAGATTAGAAGGATAATTCTGCTGTTTAACATTTTCTGTGGTATTTTTTATGGAACCCTTATGTTTTATAATATGTACGCTCTACGGCTATAAGTGCTTGTTCTGAATATGAAACATTAACCCCCGGTTTCTGAAAGTATGTTCAGTTTAATCTATAGTCAAATTACCTAATCACGATTTGCGAATGTCATTGGTTGATCAAAAAACTGACGCCCAATCACCGCGGTTGACATTTAATTTGACAGGTGATTGATTTAATTTTGTTTTGATCAGTGTTTCAGACAGCGATGGATAAAATTAAATATTCTAAGTAAAATAACCTAAATACGATAAAGTTTTAATTATCTGTGAGTAAAATTTAAAAAGTTCATTTTCGCTTGTTCTAACCTAAATTTCTTTTCACAATTACCTATAAAATCTGCTTTAATTTTAAATAAAACCAGTAAAAAGGCAACTTTTACAGCCTGAAATAATATTAAAGAGCATTCACAATACAACAAGTACAGCAAATCATGAGTCTGATAAAAAAGTCACAGAAGTTTCCCATTCAAAGGGCAGCCGTAACATAACTTTAGTAAAAAGTCAGGCACCCTAATAACATAAATAAAATAGCCATGAAAGAGCTATAAATGTCGTTTCTTGTATCTCTAACCGAAAGTTACTGTGAAGTTGTATAACAGAAGGTAAAACGCTTTTTAAAATAAGAAGCTTATTTCATAATTTCAAAGTATTATTATTTATGTACTTTTTATGCTAGAATGCCGAAAAAGAGTACACAAATAAAAACAAAATAAAAAAATGATATGTTTAAAGAAAATGATCACAATTTAATTAGTTCCTGTAAAGAAAAAGTGAAGAATAGAAATCGGTTTCAAAGAAGATGTAGCATCTAATATTATTTTTTCAATAAACAGCAAATATAATTATATGAATTTAATAATCACAATTATTGTTTTTTTTTATGATGATACAGCCTTTAATCTTTCAAACCATTTTTTTTTATCAAAACGCTCTACTCTACGTAGGTATTCACAATTTACCAAAGTGAATGCTAGGTCTTATTTGATTCTAGTGAATGGTGATGCGGGTAGTAAATAGCTGGTGACGAATGTTTGTGTCAATTAAGCATTTGGTTTGGATTTGTTATCTCAGACATTAAGCATTAAGTTAAATAAAAAGAAAGGAAAATAATGTTTTTTTGTGTATATTACAACAAACGTAAATCAAGACTGTTTTTTTACACTTTAAGTCAGCAAAACATTGTAAAAAAATTGTAACCCAAATAAAATTTGACAAAAAAAAAACTTTTTTTTTTTTTATTTATGTTCCAAGAGCCATTGCTGTACTGTTTTGATTACTCATCTTATTCACTTTAAATTAGTCATCGAATATGCTTATTTCCCTTATCAGTATTCATATAAAATAAATAAAACCAGCAATGTTGGTCAAGTGCCAATCAAAGTTAAAGGCTCACTGAGTCGAACCACTGAAATGCATACGGAACTCTCGAGTGGGATAAGGGGTGTATTAATTACGTAAGGTCCATAGAAGTACGTTATAAGAACGTCAATTTTATTGAGCTGTATTTGTGAAAAAATATACATAAATAATATTCAGAGTGACCCCTTTTGAGTATTTCAGTTCATCTTGATATTGATGGAAGATCATGAGGGTTTTTTTTAATAATGGCTTTTCATTTTGATACTCAAAATTTTGTCTTAAAAAATTTTGGGTGATCATAAGAAGACACATTTTTAAATGATTTAAACAAGTTTATGTAATTTATAAAAATAAATATTTACACACATTATTTATAGCTATTATTATTAGCCATTAACGTCCCACTGCAGGGCAAAGGCTACACATTAATAAAACATTTTTAGTAGGTACACATTGTTGTAATTGAATGTGATGACCTGCTGATTATGTAATGCATCATCCACATTACATAGACAAAAACTTTTACCATAAAACATAAAACAAAGTGAAACTTCTGACTCACCTTTACAATATCAAACAGTCGCAATAGGAAACGGGTCACGCGCTCCCCTAATGACTTTCTCATTAAATGTTCTTAAGGACGCAATCATTTGTCCCTACCTGCTGCTAATCTACTCTAATTGTGGACCAAGAGCCGAAGACATTTCGACGACTCTTCTGTTTGCAGAAATGATTCTTTTTTTTTTATACGTTCCTTTTGAAGTGGTCCTCTGATTTGATTATGCTTTCTGTTATGTTTTAATGCTTTGTCTTCTTTTGTTTTTGTGACATATTTCGGTTGTTTGATTGTTTTATTTTGAATAGTCATATATCTAGTATTATAGGGAAATCAAAAGGTTTCCAACAGACATAAAAAGTAGAGACTAAGTTTAAAGAAAAGGAATACAATAAAGATTCTATGCAGGATTACAGATTCACACTCAGGCAAAACAGGCATTTTCCAACATAGGTGTCATTATGCATTTTTCTCGTAGTTTAAAATGTAGTCCAGAAACTGAAATTGCTTATTCTCTGTAAAGAAACGTAAATATAAATTCAGATTCTCTACTTTTCTATTTGTGGTGCGGTTTTTCAAGAGGTTCGTCGCGGTTGGCCAGAGCACTGGCTTTGACTTGCTGAAAGTATATATAAAATCTACAGACAAAGTCACATAAAGAACATTGTATTTAATAAATCAAAAGATAATTTATCTTAATTATAAGTTAGCATGAAATTAAGTTATTATACAGGATATAATGCCTTACATATCCAGTATAATTACGACAGTAATATTGTGTAATTAGCAGCTGAAAAATCTATGGTAGGTGTTGGAATCGACACTTATGTAGAAAGCTATTATATGGCGACGTTATTTTAATTGTTTTTAATAGTGATGGGATTAAAATGCCGATAAAAATATTATGAAAATATATTTCTGTAAATATTTATCGTGATATACTTAGGGATTGCAATTGCTGGATCCAGCATACAGCAATCCAGCTGGATCCAGCGCCTTTTTAAACATGCTGGATCCAGCATACAGTGCTCAATCCAGCGATGCGGATCCGCAAACGTATCAAATTATCAATTTCTATTGTTTAGTTTTGAGTTGCCGCCATTTTCAAAACGGCGCGGCAACGTTGCCGTTCTATCACTATAGGCTTATGTTTGTTTATTTTAGAAAATTAAACTTATCGTCAGATTTTAAACTGCCTAATTATTAGCGATTAACGAGTGGAGAGAAGATTATTTCGGAGCTTCTTTTGATACAAAAAATTGATTAAAGATTAAAATAGTATTGTTATTACGGTCCTTTTTTGTAGTTAATTTTAAAAGAATTTGTAGGACTGATTGCTACTGATAGCCGTCCTATCCTATCCTATCATTAAACATAAACGTAATAAGATATTGCTTATTTAGAAACATTATCTAAAATGTTATATGAGGTTTTATGTTTGCTATTTAATTTTAAGTTGATTCTTTTGATCTCAAATGATTAAGAAACCAAAGCAAATTGATATCAGATATCACCAAATGAGTGAAAGATTTCATATATTATCGTAAGAAGTACAAATTAATAAAAAAAGTCTTCAAAATGTCGTCTTTTTATTTTCGTTCCACATTTTGCTGGATCCGCGCTGGATCCAGCTGGATTTAGGTCAATCCAGCTGGATTGAAAACGCCGCTGGATTGCAATCCCTAGATATACTGAATAACTGTTCTAATCGCTGTCGGTAAGTTGGCTTAGATTTTAGTGGTATCTCGCAAAAAAAATATAAAGATTGTTTAAAATGCGTGCTTAGACAAATTAAGACAATTAGTAACACACTTACCAGTCCTTCCGTGAAGTTTTGTTTTAATTTCTCAAAATTTGGTATTAGATGCTCATAATTTTTTATATTCAAACTAAAGGCTTTACTCAGAAATCATAGCAACCTTTTTCAAATTAACTGATCCATAAAGTACGCAAAAATATGTTTTAACTTTTAACAAGAATCCCAAAAAATATTTTAATTAGGGACACAAAGTAAGGATTTATTGCTGAAGTAATAAATCATTCTCAAAATGTAAGTTGTGATAAAGCCGTTGGCATTAAAGTATTTTATGTGAATAATAAAAGGTTTTTTAAGTCTAGATTAAATATATCACTTTTTGTTGCCTGGGTTTTTAATGAGCACTGGATTTTGTTTTAAGAACTTTAGTTTGGTGGTCATGTATTTGGTAAGCTTTTCCTTTATATAAAAAAGTGCTTTTTATCTATGACTGTCAGAGAATCAGACAATATTGAATTATAAATGTTATTATATTCTAGTTCTATATAAGACATCTAAGAATATCTATCTAGAATTCTAATAAAAAATGTTTTCATTGAATATTCATAGAAAATTCGTTGAAAACTTGTATTAAACATTTTAAGCCGAAGCAATGACACTGAAGATGTCGCTACTAAGAATTTAGTAATTCTCAAATAAAGTCAAGTAATGCAAGCTAATTGCATTATACATTTCCAACAATCGAGATAAATTTAAAAATACTTAAGCCTAAAATATCGATATTCCGACCAGCCTTATCCCACCCCTATTCTTTGATCGCACGTAATTATCTTTGCCTTTGGTCGTGTATTCCTGATCGCATCATAATTCCAATCTGTCCTATCGAGTCGATCTGATAAAATGCTAAAGAATATTTTACAGAAATTGGAAAACCCAAAAAGGCCGTTACTTGGGCCTAATGTGAAAGCTTTACAATTTTGGGGACTCTTGCTCCCCAAAAATGTGTTCAAAAAGTATTTCTACATTTCCATGCATATTTTGGTAACAATTTTCACTGCGACGGAATACATCGACGTATGGTTTGTGAAATCGGACATGAATTTACTTCTAAACAACCTGAAAATTACCATGTTAGCGACAGTGAGCGTCATCAAAGTCTCAACGTTTTTATTCTGGCAGAAATATTGGAAGAGCACCATCGAATACGTCACAAAGGCAGATTTATACCAGCGTGAGACTACTGATCCAAAAAAGTTGGAACTCATAAATGCGTTTACGAAGTACTGTCGAAAGATAACCTATCTGTATTGGTCGTTAATGTATACGACTGTTATTATTGTGATGGTTCAACCGATCTTCAAGTACATATCCTCGGAAACTTACAGAGAGAATGTCAAGAATGGTACGGAGACTTACCTACAAGTTGTCAGTTCGTGGGTGCCTTTTGATAAGAACACTTTGCTTGGATATTTTGGGGCATCTGTTTTCCAAACTTACGCGGCTATTTACGGTGGAGGTTGGATCACGTCTTTTGATACTAATGCCATGGTAATCATGGTGTTCTTTAGAGCAGAATTGGAATTGTTAAGGATTGATTGTCAAGATATTTTTGGGAATGAAACGGCGGATATTGAACCTGAAGTGGTCATGAGTAGGCTGAAGGATTGTCATAGGAGACATGTTAATTTGCTGAAGTGAGTATGTTAAGATATTATTTTTCAAGCATGTTAAGCCTCCAATTCAAATAGAGTTATGAGTAGTATCTAGCGATGCTATTTCTAGTAATAGATGCTTAACAGTTAAGACAATGATGAAATATGACTTAATTATTGCCTGCCTGGTACAATGTTAGTTTCAATTTTTAAATCTCGATGCAGAAAAAGGGGTTTTATACGGTTGACGTATCTGTATGTAGCGATATAGCTCCTTAATAAATGGATAGATTGATTATTTAGTTTTAGCCATAATTTATGAAAATCCGGTCAGCATTTTGAAACGTGCCAGCAAAGCTCTACAATATTTGTGGTATATTTATTAAGCCTTAAAAACTGTCCCATATTACTTACACTATATAAGGTGGTAAAAAATTAACTTTAAAAAAATTAGGAGGATGCTCGGTGTCGATAAATAAACATAACTAAAAAAAAAAAAATTGTTTTGAGCGATTTTATTTTTTCACTAAAATACAAGTAATTTTTAAAACTATGTTTATGCACACTGTACGCTGTGCGTTTCAGTGGTGGAGCCGACACGGATCTCTCCCCAGCGCTACCCTTTACCGATCGTCAGTCACCTCAGTGTCGCTCGCGGCAAGCGGGACAAGACGGCCTAGGTACGGTGCGCATATTAGGTTATTTACGCGTAATGCAAATAATTGCGTATCTTTTGATCATAGCTTTTTTTTTTAAATATTTCTTCGTGATTATTAATTGAATATAATTTTCAACAACTCTTTTTTCTTAAAGTGATTTTTTTAACACCTTATATAGTGAACTTCTTGAGTATTATTAACCGACTTCAAAAAAAAGGAGGTTCTCAGATTGACTTGTATGTCTCAGCCGCTAATAGCAAATTTTAGTACTATATTATAAGGACAGACACCGACTCCAAAAATAACAATAATTGTGCTTGAAGTATAATTATACTTATTATCCTAATATTTTGGTTATTTGATAAGCAGTACATTTAAAATTATTTAATACTTTTCAGTGAATCGGATTTTTGAAGGCGGTTCTCTTTTTTTTTTAAAGTTTTTTTTTTATTTAATACTTTTTATTCTCACTTGAATCACACTGAGCGATCTTAAAGCAGTCTATTTTAAAGTTGCAGTCGGGACCAACTTCACGAAACACTAAGTTCACTAGCATTTAGCTGACACTCAGTTAAGTTCTAGTTTCAGCTTGATTTTCCTGCAAAGTAGCATTTTTAGCACTTTGGAAGGTGGAAAGATAGTTTAAAATTACAAGAGATAAATAATATAAATTAGCGGTCCTTTTGTCCATTATTACAGTTAACTTAAATTTGTACTATGTTGTGTGCACATACACATGAATACAATCAAAATGCCAGTGCTTCCTTTAAAAAAGGACACAAATTTACAAAAAAATAATTCAAGATATTTGTTTGTTTTAAAATGGTTTTAAAATAAATGCTCTTAATAGAAAAATACATTTTCATTAAAAACAAAAAGCGTGAAAATTTACCTAAATCCAAAAACATCTTTGACAATTTTCTTTGAATCCATCATAGTTATACACAGCTTAATTTCCTATTTAATACTTCAGTCCAGAGAGACAAACGTTTCACCACATTGTAAAACCAAGTTTAAACTCCAAATTACCCTCAGCGAATTCAATCTAAGTTGAACATTTAAATCTGAACGATAAATTCTTGGTCTGTTTACTGTGGTATTAAAACTAAAACCTGAGATTACTTGGAAAACAGAGGTTAAATGTCTAAGAGCAAGATTATGTGATCATTTGTATGTACAATAAGATGGTATATGCAAAATGAAAATGGAGAAATACAATCAATTAAAAAAACAGGTGATTGTATTATGATTATTATAACACTTGAAACTGTTATTTTATTTAATCTTCGTAAAAAAATATTGCAGTATATGATTTAGCTATTAGCTTAACTTATAAGTATGACAGTTTTGGAACCATGACTAGTAGAATCTTTGTAAGGCCTGCTAATAAGTGGTGCATTTTTTTTTTTGACCTATGTGACATTTTTTTGACAGCCCTTTTGTGTATGTATGTATGTATTTAGAAATATATAAGTATGTTTATCAGTTATCTGGTTACCATAACCCAAGCTCTGCTTAGCTTGGGATCAGATAACCGTGTGTGAATTGTCCCGGAATATTATTATTATATATGTACCTATTTTTTTTTTGATAAGTTACTTAAGTGGAAGGAAAACAGTGTTTTTAAAATTAAGAGCGATTAACTACTTATTATTTATTTCAGGTTTTCTCGCCTATTCGACTCATGTCTTTCACCAATTATGCTGCTCTACATGTTTGTATGCTCCGTCATGTTATGTGTTACTGCTTATCAAATTACGGTTAGTATATTGATAAATAACTTACTTCACTAAATATATTTTCATGATTTTCTTTTTTAGACTTGAAATCGTGTTGCTGTCTAATTTAGACAGTAGTCTTGTTTTCTTGTTTAATTTTTCGGTCCTACACTTGCTACAATTTTATACAATAATATATAATTTGTTTTAAAATTCCACTTTCTAAGAAAACCCATTCTAAATCACCTGCTTATATCATAGAAAGATATGCAACTGAAAGCTTCTATTTGGTGCACAAAAAATAAGATAAAAACACACAAGTAAACAACAACAAAAAATAAATACTTAGTTGCACTGTCCAACATGCAGTACAAAAACCCGACTGCTTAAAAAACACTTTAAATAAAAACTGAAAAGTAAAAAACAAGTTCAATAAGTCTAGAAGTGTAGATAGCAATGTTATTAGTACAAAAATTTAATAATCAATACACAATCAATCTAATGAGAAACATAATTGGTTTTTGTTTGACGTGACATATCTAAGAACACTTTAATCGATACGAATCCAACGATACCCTAATTATCGAAATCCATTCGGCCGTTACGAAGATATGAGGTAATAAAGAATATTACACACGTACATACATACATACATACATACATACATACATACATACATACAAGATACGCGCGAAAAACATAACCCTTCTTGGCAGTCGGGTAAAAAAAGGTCGCAAACTCAGCATATGCTAGGTGTAGAACCAGCGCTGGTTTTCAGTTGGCACCCCACAGTGACACACGTTTTGTATGTAAATTAAAGCAGTTTTCCCATTACGGGCGAGAAAACGAGTAACTATCGACTATGTTATCGCTCAAAAAATGTACAACAAGATGTATATCCCGTGTAAATGAAGGAGACGCATATATAAATAGTTACTCGCTGACCGTTCACATTGGCCGGAGAGAACTCTCTCAGCATTTATTTGTTGCGGCGGCGCGGCGACAAGAACTTTTAAAAATAAACTCGCTGAGCTATACTCGGTCTATTCGTTAATCGCTCATCGCCCGCAATGGGACAAGTGCCTCAAACAAATCAACCACATTCAGTCAATGTATTCAAAAAAAATATTACAAATCGTTTAATTTGTTTAATTTCAGATTGAAACGAGTCCAATGCAGCGATTTTTGACCTCGGAGTATTTAGTATTTGGGGTCGCTCAGCTATTTATTTACTGTTGGCACAGTAATGATGTATGGTTTGCCGTGAGTCTAAATAATTATGTTTTGTTTAACTAAATTTACTAATAATGGAGTTGCGGCGCAACTTGAGTGAGGTATTTGTCAAGCTGTAGAACAAAAACCGATAAGTTGATTTTGTGAAAAAATAATGATATCTTAGTTTGTATATAAAATATTTAAAACCAATATATCTTTTGACGACTTCCGTGGTCGAGTGGCGTACGCACCGGTTTTCAAGGTGTCGCCAGCTCTGAGGTCCCGGGTTCGATCCCCGGACGGGTCAATGTAGAAAACCACTTTTCTACATTGTCCCGGGTCTGGGTGTTTGTGGTACCTTCGTTGTTTCTGAATTCCATAACACAAGTGCTTTAGCAACTTACTTTGGGTTCAGAGCAATGTATGTGATGTTGTCCGCATTTATTTATTTATCTAATCATCCAGAGCTATGTTAACAAAAAATATTTTAAGTGCTAATTCTTCAACCTAATTTTTAAAACTGAAATGATTAAATTATGAGGAAATATTGCCTCAACAGAAATAAAATGAATGTCCAAAGGCAGAAAATTAGTCACCGTCGTACATAATTATCATTTACCATTTTGTTATTTTCAGCTACTGCATTCAAAAAGAAAATCGTTTTCTTCTCCAATATACCCTTAACTATTATTTGATTATTGTTTTTCAGAGTCTAGATCTATCGCTGGGTCCTTACGAGAGTATCTGGTGGAGTAAGGATGTGAAGTACCGCAAGGACCTGTACCTACTGGTGGAGCAGTTCAACAAAATGGTCGTGTTCTCTGCTGGGCCGTTTACTAAGTTAACTGTAGCTACTTTTATTAGTGTAAGTACAGATTGATAGATTACTCTTTCAAACGTTTTATTATTTATGAAAAATTACGGTTTACGAGATTTGACTTTGCAATCGTCATTAGAAGATAATAATATATTAGGGCGCGTCCAAATCTGACGAACGCGCACCAAACGAGCATTACACGAACAGCTCGCGAGCGGTGTGCGCACGTCTGGCGGACGGGGCTGACGCACCCTTACAATATTGATATGCATGTATAAAACATCTATACTTACTTATAATAAATCTGTAGAAGTGAAAATTCTGTACATTGAAAATATCAAAAAAATTAATGGCGGGGGGTGTTACTAGACCGACACCAAACCCAAAAGTGTGAAAAAAAATATTTTTGTCTGTCTGTCTGTCTGTTTGTTCAGGTATCACGCAAAAACACGCAATTACGATGAAACTTGGTATAATTATTCTTTATTATCCTGGGCACCACACTGGGTAGTTTTTATCCCGGAAAAGTATAAACAATAAAAAACAAACTTAATTTTGCGGTTAAAAACACATTGATAATTTTCGTCATCCACGCGAACGAAGATAATTATTTATCACTTTATCGCTATAGGATATAAATTTCTACATAAAAAGTACGTGTGGCGTTGTAAACATTCACCATTGCTACACTTGATGTAGCTATGAGAAATAATCATATTATATTATTACAATGAATACAAGCAAAATAAAAGATCAAAAAGGTAAAATAAATACACTGTTAAACATTAACTTCAAACCATTCATTGATATAGCACTTATTAACAACAAAGCAAGGATCCAAATATGTCTATAAAAGCAAAAGAAATTATACCAAACAACTTATTACCTCACTTACTTAGGCCCTTCGTACACGACGCGACTCAAGTCTCCGATACCCGACGACTTCGAACAACCTTCGAACAACTTACACATGGTCATCTGATCCCAAACTAAACAGAGCTTGTGCTATGGTATATGGTAACCAGACAACCGATAAACATAAATACAGACGAATGACCAATGACAACCTCCGTGGTCGAGAGTCATACGCATTGGTTTTAAAGGTGTCGCCAGCTCTGAGGTCCCGGGTTCGATCCCCGGATGGGCCAATTTAGAAACCCACTTTTCTATGGTCTCGGGACTAAGTGTTTGTAGTACCTTTGTTGTTTCTAAATTCCGTAACACAAGTGCTATTACCCACTTCTTTTGGGTTCAGTACAAAGTATGTGATGTTGTCTGCATTTATTTATTATTATAGATAAATTACACCCAGACACAGAACGATTGATCATGCTCATCACACAAAGATTTGTCCTGGTTAGGAATGGATGAACTCTCAGTTTGTAAGTTTGTATTGCGGTAGTTGCTTGTAGACTAAAATCGTCGGGTATCGGAGTCCTGCGTCGCCTCGTGTGTAAGCGGCCTTAATCGTGATTATTACATTCGTATTTATTCCTTGAATTTTCTCCTTTCAGATCCTCAAAGGCGCCTACAGTTATTACACGCTTCTAAGCCAATCACAGATGAAATAGAAATCTTTACTAGGAAATTTTATTATTCACACAATATTATTTTGTAGCTTTCCGGTTTGCGCTGTAATTTTATTGAAGTAGGTAAATAAAGGATTTATGAAACATAATGGCATTTTTTTAATAATTGGTTGAATTAATTTACAGATATCTTTAATTAATTATCAGTGACTTCCTTTAAGTCATTTCTAAATTTCAATTTTTGATTCCCGAAATTATGTCCCTCTATTTAGTACTTAATTATTAAGTAGTAACTTTCCATAGAAATATTTTTTTGGCTACCAAATCTCATATCCACAAAAAATCGGTTATTTCCCACCAAACGAGAAACAGGTGTCCCTTTACGATCATTTTAGTATTTCCCGACCATTTATAACCAAATCGTAATTTTATGACATGTAATACAAAAACAAATGAATGACACGTCAATCCTTCATTTTTATTATAATTACTGTTTGTGGGCCATAAAAATTCATATCGTAGGCTGGTTGAATAATTATGTTTGGGTATTCATATCAGGCGATCCTCTGTCTACATGTTATTTGACCCAAATATCCTTTTGTTAGGAGGTTATGTAAATATTTTTGACAGTTGGGTTCAAAAAGTCTGACAGCCTGTTTCACCTAGATAGGTTCTGTTCTGTAGATGTTTTAGGGAGCGTCCACATCTGACAAAAGAGCATTACACGAGCAGCTGGCGAGCTGCTCGCGAGCCGTTCGCAAACCACTCGCGAGCGGCGCGCGCACGTCTGTCAGACGGACACCAGTGCGTTGGCGGCATGCTTGCGAGCGGCTCGCGAACGGCTCGCGAACGGCTCGCGAGCTGTATATGTCTATTCTGTAAAAAATTTCGGTATCGAACTTCACCTGAGTGACAATAAAGCTCACTTCAAAAGTGAACCCAATTGGCCTTGATTTAGAATTCAAATTCGAGAATACGTATTTGACATCTCACCGCGGATTCCGCTGTCGAGACATGAAAATAATGTTACAGAATAGCACTATAGACTCGTGTAATGCTCGTTCGTCAGATGTGGACGCACCCTTAGGTACCTATTCTAGATAGGAATAACATGTCATGGCACTGAAAACGATATCGTCAGAACCGAAAAGTTTTGTCTAGTCGTTCTCGATTTTTTTGGGTAAACTTGAATGTAAATAGAAATAAACAGCTATACATTTAAGATGCCTTTTGACTGTAATGGCACAATATAACCTACTAATCTTACTTAATAATTAATACACTATATTACATTTCACCTCCGTGGTCGAGTGGCGTACTCACCGGTTTTCAAGGTGTCGCTAGCTCTGAGGTCCCGGGTTCGATCCCCGGACGGGTCAATGTAGAAACCAACTTTTCTACATTGCCTCGGGTCTGGGTGTTTGTGGTACCTTCGTTATATCTGAATTCCATAACACAAGTATAGTGCTTAAGCTACTTACTTTGGGTTCAGAGCAATGTATGTGATGTTGTCCGCATTTATTTATTTGTTGAAAGTCCGGTGAAGCAGTCAAAGCCTGCGCTTAGGCTAACTGCAAAGATCTCTACCAAAAAAAAAATACATTTGTTTCTTTTTAAATGAAATTAGGTGCAGTTAAATACTTGGAATAACACAAAAAATACTTATTATGTAACTCTGAACGGAAATGATGCGAGCAAAACCGCCAGTTGCAGTTAGTAAAAAATCAAAATATTAAAGAAAAGTTAAGGAATAAAAGGTTTTTTTCACTGGTGCCAATGCGACAAAGAGATACCTCAAACGAAAATTCTTGGAAAAATATCTACCGTTTACAGAGATTTCAACGTAACAATTTTATGAGTCTATAACAATTTCATTTAAGTATTTACGTGTATCAATGTTTGTAGTGTTATTTAAAAAATAAATATCAATTCGTACCTTACTGACTTTAACAGTTAAATTTATTTTATTGATGTATTTATTTAAAGGAGATATTTGGAATTCTTATATTTATTTACTTAAACATAGTGTAACGTTTTTTTGTTTATGCTATGTTTTGATTCAGACAACAATGAAAAGGTACAAACATACTGCAAATTATTTAAATCTATTTTCACAGGTTCTGCTTGTAAGCCTGGTAAAACTATTTTTTTATATATTTTCGACCTATTTATTCTATTTCTGGTGTAATTATTTAATTAAACCACTAACGAAGAAGCATCATCTCATCTCCCGAGCCTTTTCCCAACTATGTTGGGGTCGGCTACCAGTCTTACCGGATTCAGCTGAATACCGTATTTTACATGGAGCGACTGCCTATCTGACCTCCACAACCCATTTTACTGGGAAACACAGTATCCCATAGTAACACTGGCTGTCAGAATTGACTTAACGACTGCCAAAGATCTATGTATGACAGCCGGGACCTACTGATTAACGTACTTTCCGAAACACGGAGGGGTCTCGGTATGTTATAAATGGTCACCCATCCACGGACCAACCGCGGCGAGCGCGGCTTAACCTGTATTATCGGTCAAACCGTACGGCTTACACTTAGCCACGAGCCCCTCTACTACAACACTAACGAAGAAGCAATTGAACGGGGCTGGCATGTCCTAAGAATAAAAGCCCCTAAAATAAAAGATTATAAAAAAAAAAAAAAAGAAGCAATTATTGGTAATTATTTAAATCCGTAAAATGTCTTTACCTCAAAAATCTAACCTAAAACATATTGACACTCAGACTTGAGTACTATAATGTACTTACTCCCTTTGAACCCTATTTTAAGTTCAGTCACATTTCCAAAATTATACGCAAACTCAATTTAAATGTATTTGACATTCTCGATCTGGACTACGAAGTTTACAGTTGTTGAAGTTAGGGGTCTCATATATTTTGGGTACTAATAACAAGGCTGTAGGAATTCTGGAAGAGACTGTTTACTGAAATGTCAACCACGCTTTAATGAGGTTTCGATGATGTTTCTTAATATTTTTGACTAAATCGAGTCGATAGGTTATGGCAAATTTTTAATTGCAAAAAACCAGTGGATCCTTAAAAAGTGACTTTTTTTAATTATTCTTTGTGACATTATAACATTTTTTGATGATACAACTATTTAATATGATTAGTAAAAAAAAAACAACCGACTATAATTGGAGTTATATGGTCCACCTTTGAGGTACATCCTGTAGATGTTTTTTATATCGATCCACAGTACATACCCGTCAGAGTATACATCGCGAACCATTTAAAAAAACAACATACCGTCGAATTAAAAATCTCTCCTCCTTTTGAAGTCAGTTACAAATTTGTTGATTTATATTACCTGCATCAAATCACACACAATCATCTAAGATCACCAAAAATCTTAGCCAGCTCCATCCAGTATCACCTAGATCATTCGCATACAAAATGAGCAACGAGAGACTTTGATACATTCCTCACTTAAGCCACAACCTCACGAAACTTCTTACTGAAGCTACCTAATGAAGACTATGCCTGAAATTTTAGCATAAATTTTATAAAACGGTGTTATGTTAATGGTTTTATAACTGCCTCGAATTTGATGAATAATCATTTTGTTGCGAGTCATGTAAGGGTTTTGTATAACTTCTGTATGGAGATCCCTGAGGAAGGTATTGTAAGGACGTTAAATATTGACCTACTTTATTTGTTGTTTTGTTGAATTGTTCTGTGTTATTGTCCCTTGCTAGGTTCTAAATGCGTGTACACATACAGAGAAGGAATAAACATAAATCACCATACATGCTGAAAACAAATGATAATTTAAGGTTTTGATTTTTTTATGTCATTTAAAATTTTTCATAAACCGCGCTAGTCGGTTTAGAATAACACATGCTTGGACATTTTTCGTTTTCAATTTTATAAAATTGTATTGACCTTTTTTTTTCTTGCGGGGGGAAACCTTCAAAAGGCTTCCGGTCTTATGGGGATTTATAAGACCGGGGAGTGTGGGATTTTTACCGCACTAAAGCCGCCCCGTTGGTCACCATCAGCACATGAAAAGGGACTTCTGTTACCTATTAAAGAACAAACCAGAAGTCCCCTGTTAGTCCATCCAACAAAGACATTGTAGAGTGCGTGAGTTAGGCCCTAAGCAATTACTTCAGAAAATTGTTCAGGGTGCTTAGAGAGTTAACATACTAAAAGTCCTGACATCTAGGGGGTGAGGCGGAGTGGGGGGAGGGGGTTAAAGTTCCCATTTTTCAGTTTTTCGCTAATATCTTTTAAACGGTGCGTCATAGAGATAAGAAGTCTTCTACGCAATGAAAGCTTATAAAATTATGTACAACTTTTATCTTATACACTTTTTCACATTCCTACTTCACTTTCGAACTACACGTTCCGGAAAAGTGAAAATTGAAAAAAAAACTACTTGAATTGAACACTACCTCTTGTATACTACTTCCTTCACGTTATTTGGGGATAAAAAGTATCTTATATCTTAAATCAAATCCTACTATATCAATTTACTAAATTTTATCCAAATCTGTACAGCCGTTGGGATATCAAAACTTTTACCTTCACTTGTCTTATACACTTTTTCCAAATTTTCACCACTGTTCGAGTATTAGTGTGATGTGACAACCATTATGACATACCGAATGTTAAATATGAGCTAGTATATAAATTAGGTATTTTATTGATAACATAAGCTGGGAGTACCTCCAAGCGGTGAAGGCGGTAACAGTTTGAGATCTCGTTTTCTACCAGTGGTAATGGAGCAGAAGCGGGTCGTCACTTTTCATTCCATATTTCCTGTCGTAGAAAACGAGATCTCAGACTTCATGACTAATTGTTTTTTATGCGCACATAATGTAAAAGAAGAAACCAGAACGCTTTTCAGCAGAAGGAGAATAGTACATTCAGTTAAAATGGATAATCCAATTGCGTAACTAATGACGATTACAAAGCAAAGAACTGTTCTGGCTGCTCCCCTGCGTTACCGGGTAGGCTACCATGCCAAAGAGGTTGAATCATAAACGACAACAATAACATAAGCCCGAAGGCATGGATGATTATGGGAGTTTTAGCCAGTGAGATCTCGTTTTCTACGACAGGAAATATGGAATGAAAAGTGACGACCCGCTTCTGCTCCATTACCACTGGTAGAAAACGAGATCTCAAACTGTTACCGCCTTCACCGCTTGGAGGTACTTCCAGCTTATGTTATCAATAAAATACCTAATTTATATACTAGCTCATATTTAACATTCGGTAATGCTTGTCATATCACACTAATACTCGAACACTGGTGAAAATTTGGAAAAAGTGTATAAGACAAGTGTAGATAAAAGTTTTGATATCCCAACGGCTGTACAGATTTGGATAAAATTTTGTAAATTGATATAGTAGGAGTTGATTTAAGATATAAGATACTTTTTATCCCCAAATAACGTGAAGGAAGTAGTATACAAGAGGTAGTGTTCAATTCAAGTAGTTTTTTTTTTCAATTTTCACTTTTCCGGAACGTGTAGTTCGAAAATAGGTAGGAATGTGAAAAAGTGTATAAGATAAAAGTTGTACATAATTTTATAAGCTTTCATTGCGTAGAAGACTTCTTATCTCCATGACGCACCGTTTAAAAGATATTAGCGAAAAACTGAAAAATGGGAACTTTAACCCTCTCCCCCCACTCCGCCTCACCCCCTAGATGTCGGGACTTTTAGTATGTTAACTCTCTAAGCACCCTGAACAATTTTCTGAAGTAATTGCTTAGGGCCTTGCTCACGCACTCTACAACCCATTATGGGTGATTTATTGACTGAACTATGTGCAACGCGTGTTAGAGCACATCCCTGGAAAGACTTTAAAGAGGTCTCCCCTGGGCCTCGCTTATGCACAGCAGCATTGACCAGTGCTGCTGTCTTCTCTGAGGACATTTGATGGGCGACAGAGTCCCCTCTCTGAGCACCCATGGCCTCAAAGGCCCACCTTCGTCACATGTTATAGGTGGGTCTTCGGCGTATTCAAACTTAACAAATTCAAACTTACAACTGACTGACTTTGTAAACCAATAGGTTATCTAAGTAGGTAGATATAGAGGTAAATGGAAGAAAAATACACATTACGCCCACACCAATTAATTGATAACAATACAAGAACATTTCCCTATTGACCTTGATTAACCTTTATAAAATTAATACAAACACCCTTTTTCTAAGTCACTACCCCAATTTCCTTACTTCTGAGAAATACTAACCCAAACTCGTTTTAGTTAGGTAATTGTAACCAGACTAACTTTGACCAATCAGACTAACAATAACCCTTGAAATGCTAGCTAAGTCGTGAAACAAAGCGGTGCTTAGGAAATAAAATGAACGTTTAGACTTTGGACCTGGGGCCGTACCATGATCTCTTAAGCCGGTACTGTTGCGGCGGGAAAAGAGACGGCGCACTACACTGCGCATAGCGCTGTCCCGCTTACTCCACCGCAACAGTCCCGCTTTAAGAGCTCATGGTACGGCCCCTGCCTGTAATTGTTTCGACATTATTCTTTGAAGTAGATCCGTGAAATTCAATGGTAGAAGTTCAAAATTTTCTTGGAATAAGGAAGATTGTAATCTTGCGTTTTGAAGTTATTTTGCGAATTTGTACACGTGTAATGATCAGGTATGTATATAGGTCTATTAGAGAGAATATTAGAAGTTTATTAAATTAATGAATTGTCATTATTGTAGTAGAGTATAGGTTGGTTTTTTTGGTTGAAGTGTTTTTTTTAATTATTCACCAAAGATACTAAAACGGTACTCCGTTATAGTACGTTTTGTGATTATGGATTATGTAATAACATGATAGGAGTATGTTATTACATAATAATATCTAGCATTACTATCATTAAACTTTTAAACGATTAAAAATAAAATTTTCGGCATCAAACCGTTTTGCTGTCGCTTGGCATTTGAAAATAAGGTAATACAGCCTTTGTGTTTCTACTAAGGAAAACATTATTCCTGAAATTAAATTGAACCATACAATTAACAAAGCGGTTACGTCCAGCGGTATCTTCCCGTACCAATTAATTTAGGTTATACCAAAATACATTTCCAAGTAACAAGGCCTTTGATTCAATAACCTTAATATTCAAGGAATAGAAACACAGGCCTATTGAATTCAAATGAAGTGTTTTATTTCATTAGGGATCATTTTTGACTAAAATTCTGACGAACGAATTCGACGAAAACTTGCTTTTATAATTTAATTAGGTGAAAATAAGATCGTTTTTCTAGACCCAAATAAAAATTTCCTGGAAGGTTTATTGTACAGTATACTATAAGCTTAAAGAGGTATTTCAATTAATTAAATTAGACATTTACTTACACACACAGAAGCGTAACTAAAGACCTTGATTGACTTGTCTTCTACGTTTACAATTGAATGAAATAATAATACAATAATAAAAAAAAATAAAAAAAAAACGGCGTATATACGTCCCACTGCTGGGCACATGCCTCTTCCCATATAGAGAAGGAACAAGCATTGATCACCACACTTGATCACTGCTGATTGACAATTTCCGACTTCAATTTTTGGAATCCAGGTTTCCTCACCATGTTTTCCTTCGATGATGATTTTATATACTAACTTTAGTTTAGCAGTAAAATTTTAATGTAATAAATAAATAAATAAATGCGGACAACATCACATCCATTGCTCTGAACCCAAAGTAAGTAGCTGAAGCACTTGTGTTATGGAATTCAGAAACAACGAAGGTACCACAAACACCCAGACCCGGGACAGTGTAGAAAAGTTGGTTTCTACATTGACCCGTCCGGGAATCGAACCCGGGACCTCAGAGCTAGCGACACCTTGAAACCGGTGCGTACGCCACTCGACCACGGAGGTCGTCAAGTAAGTAGTTAGTTTAATAGACAAAATGAACACACTACACTAAAATTGGCATCACTCAAGTACTTTATGAACGAGGCAGGTCAATCACAGGTGTACATTTAAAAGCTTTTACTGAATTAAGCAATATTTTGTTCATTTCAGAAATAATTGATTTAGGAAAATTAAGTGGAAGAGAATTGGCACGTAGGTACACTTTCAAAGTGGCAATTTATTAGGGCTTGATTTATGTTTTGTATTAGGATTACTTACTTAGGATTTCTAGACTTTAAATTTGACAGTTATTGGCAGAATTGAAAATAAATGTACCGTCTTCTTGAGATTAGATTACTCAAGACTGTACATCATTAGATGAAAACCTGAAATTGATCCCGCAGGAACACAATGAATCATATCATAAAATTTTTTTAATTATCCAACATGGCGGCGATGTGGTTCGCCACCCATCACGTCTCGTTCCTCGCGGGGGCGAAAAGTGGCCCACGGAGAGCCGTTTCGCTACGTTGAATGCAAGAGGAGGAATGGATGGTAAGGTGGATGAAGTATGTCAGATGATGGATGTTGAGACAAAAATAAAGAAAGGTATGAGTAGTATGAGATGGTTTGGCTATGTCGAGAGAATGAATGAAGAACGATTGACAAAAAAAAGTGTATAAGGCGAGTGTGAATGAAAAAAGGCTAGGTCAAGAGTACCATAAACCGAACAGAATGTAAGAAGGGAATAATGAAAGTGGACAAAGCGAAAAAAGTGTGTAAGGACCGTAGCAGGTGGAAAAAAGTGGTCTTGCCTACCCCTACAAGGGAAAGAGGCGTGATTATATGTATGTATGTATGTAAAACCAATTGATTAAGCTAATTTAAGTTATTTATAATTTAGAGATGACTTAGAGTAATTTTTACACCGATATGTACACGGGTTTTTAATATTATTGCGCTAGAACGATGGTTATGTTTTTGGACTGCATGTATGTGTATTTTTGGCAAGCTCTATAGACATAACGGTTTGATAGATTTTCGTTTGGGTCAGTTGTTAGAGTGACAGTTTATATACCAAATAAAAAAAGACCTTAAATGGTCCAGTTTTGCACCGTATAAAATGTCCCCAAAATTTCAGTTAACTAACTATTTTTAAGCAACAAAAAGCAAATATTATTATGTACACGTATATTAAGGCCGTACTGGTAGGTCTAGATATACTAAACAAACTAGCGACGTGCCCCGGCTTTGCACGGATTCCTCTTAGAACACTCTATCCTATGGCGAGAACCATTTGAAAAGTATTGTAATAAAACTACTTTTACGGATTGTATCGCGGTTTGTATTTGAATATTTTGAATTTTAGTTCCCGACCTTTCGACACCTTTGTAGTTATCATGGTCACAGGCAGACTGTCTGTCCGTGTCTGTCGCGATAAAATCCGTAAAAGTAGTTTTATTTCAATGTCTGACATTCGCGTAAATCTCAGAACTCAACATTTGAAAAGTAATTCGGATATTTTTGAGTTCATTGCATACAGACAGACAAACGTGACGTGTTTTATGATATACATAGGAGAAGACAAATATACAATAAAAACATGCAATCATACATACACATGTAAACACAACAAATTGAAATTTTTTCCCTCCGACCAAAAACGTCGCATCCTTACTAATATTATAAATGCGAAAGTTTGTTTGGATGGATGTATGGATGTTTGTTACTCTTTCACGAAAAAACTACTGAATGGATTTAAATGAAACTTTACAATAATGTAGCTTATACATCGGGATAACACATAGGCTATAATTTATAAAGATAGTGTATGAATTGTCATTCACGCGGGTGAGACCGCGGGGCACAGCTAGTATTTATATAAAAACCCTTCGTTTGTTTTTCATTTTCTTTGTGTGTTTATCTGAAACGTAAGGAGGCTTTCAAAATAATTGTTGTTTTTCCTCCTAGATGCCTAGATAGAATAAATACGAGTGATAAAGTTCTTTTTATGGCTTCGGAACTGCTTATAAGCGTCTTCAACATGTAGGACTGGAATAAGGTTTTGTGTTGCTAAGTAATATACAGTTTTAGTACAATGATATAAAGTCAAGTGATCTTGTTTTGTTTCTAATATTAGATTTGTAGAAACTTGGTTATCATCATCGTTCATTGCGATTGCCGAGCTATCGTGGGTAGGCGGGCGAGGAGAATTAAGAACAGCGACACTCCACCGAACACGTTTTGCTTCAATGCGGAGCCACCAGATTCCTCTTCATCCGACGGCCGCGAGCAAAAGAGCCCGGAGTTGCGTCAGTGTCAAGAAACGTCAACCCGCTTGTCATGTTTCAGCAGTTCCTTTTTACGTTTCTTACACTAGAAATAGCGAAGCGCCTACAGATTTGATATATATTTGCGGTAGAAATTAGTAGTAGTGGAAGGAATCGTTGTGGGTGTCCTTAAAATAAGTGTTTTTTTTTTTATGTTTGTTCGTGGATTTTTTTTTTTTTTCTTTCATACTTATTTATGTAGGTAATAAAAGTTTATAAATGAAAGTAACTTATATCCGTTTAAACTAGGTGTATAAAAGCTTTCTTTTATTGGACTGTTTTTTCTAATGTAATCAATTTTACCTCAACACAAGAAATTTATTATTACTGTAAAATAATAAATAAGCCTCTATTTCATATTTCTAAGTAAAAAATTGTCTTAAATGTTGTTAGTAAAATTAGCAACTTTAATTATCCATGTTTAAATATGGACCTTTAGGGGAAAGGCCTCCAACTTCTTCCATAACGAAATTTATAAAAAAATATGGACAAATTGTCTACAATTTTATCAACAATAACTGTATCCTAATTGAATTCCACAAACTTCTGTAAAGTCTACAGCAACAGTTGAAAACAATTAGGCTATAGGCTAACTACGCAGTTGCGGTCAAGGGTAGGATTGTCGTTCTAATTGGTACCTCCGTGGTTACGGGAATTTCGAAATATTTGACGATAGAAATATGGATGGAAACTTTTGTAGGTAAGGCTCTTTGATTTTAAGGTTTGGTGGAGAAACCATTTGTATTAGGTAACATGTAGGACTCTGAACTGAAGATAATTATATTATATTATTATATTATATTCCGGGACATCTCACACACGGTTATCTGATCCCAAGCTAATCAGAGCTTGTGTTATGGTAACCAGACCACTGATAAACATACTTATATATTTCTAAATACAATACATATTATAGATGAATTACACCCAGACACAGAACAAATGATCGTGCTCATCACACAACCATTTGTCCTGGGTGGGAATCGAACCCAAGTCCTCCGGTATAGCAGTCAGGGTCACTAACCACTAGACCAACAGGCCGTCAAAAAGTATGTAAAAAAAAGTTCTGAAAAGACAAAATAAAATAACGAGGCACTTCACCTACCTTTCGTTCAAGAAAAACATAAATAAACACACACTGAAAGGAATAATAAATATAAATATAGAGTGTACGTAGGTAGGTACTAGAAATTTATTACTTTCATGGCCCAAATTCCTGGATTTAACATCTACCTAAACTTGTTACACATCGTATTAAAGATTTCTGATGGAGCAGGCTTGTACAAGATAATTTCCGAGAAAAGCGTGCCAATTGTCTGTAATTTATGCCTTTATGTTTTAACAGGTAGAGAAAATAAATGAATTATTCTTCTTCTTTGTATCCGGTACGCTCTTGACAGAGCAGTCGTGATCGCTATGTGCTCGTGTCGGAATGGGCACATGTGATGCGCTTCACGACGTGTCGCCACCGCTGCCTGTTAGAGGTCATCCTGCTGCACTCGTTAATAGAACGTCCAATGGCAGACTTGATTTGGTCAGTCCAAAGCATAGGTGACCTTCCACGCGGTCTTGTGCCTTGTGCCTTGTCACGTCGGGAAAAATGTCCGAAGAATGTCAGGATGCGAGACTGTACTACAGAAAATAAATTATTATATACACATAAATGTTAAAACGAACAGGCGTCGATGAAGTTTATATAGGACAACTTCTAAGGAATATGTAACTTGTCAAAGTCAAATAAAAATTGAAATCAATCCATGGTAGCAGTAGATATCACGTAACATAATAAAAAAAACATGTCATCAAATGGAGAACCTCCTAATTTAAAAATCGGATCAAAAGTAAAAATATCGAAATTTCTAGACAAGCACATTCACTTAAACTAAACATTCTATCTAAATAATGATTCTATGTTTTTACTTAACTTAACGTACCTACAATAAATTGAAGATATATTCGAAAAGTTTTGATCAGCATCCATTTCTGGATTGGATAAAAAACATAATTTACGTCTGGAGTCACAGCTGTTTGCTTACAGTCGCAAAAACTAGATACAAAGTGAATTTTAACTAGCTTTGGTACCTTACTGTTGGGAACGTTTATTCTTAAAATAAATGACTGCTAAAATTGTTTTGTTTTGACGGGTTGAACTTTAGCATGTGTCAGAGAAGTTTTAAAGGAAATAATGGAAATGAATAGTATTTTTTTTTTTACCCGGTTATCTGATCCCAATCTAAGCAGAGCTTGTGTTATGGTAACCAGACAACTGATAAACATACTTATATATTTCTAAATACAATACATATTATAGATAAATTACACCCAGACACAGAACAAATGATCGTGCTCATCACACAACCATTTGTCCTGGGTGGGAATCGAACCCACGACCTCCGGTATAGCAGTCAGGGTCACTAACCACTAGACCAACAGGCCGTCAAAGTATGTAAGATAATCTTTAGTTACATTTAGGTAAATAAATAAATGTGTATTTTTATAGGTAAATCATACTCCTCATACTTCCTCATACTCCTCTTCAACTCCTTCATTGATTCTCTTCTAATATGAAATTATTATCAGTAACTTTAAATTCGATCTTTTTACATTTATGTGTTAAAAGCAATTAAAAATACTCCTTTGGTCTATTTAATTTTACTTATTCTAATATCTTATTGCCTAAAATAATAAATCTAGAAATCAAACTAAACTTTAACGATTATTAATTTGTGATCTAAACCAGCCAACTGGTAACAAGATAATCATTAAAAAATGTTTAATGATCCGTTTAAAATCGCCGAATCCGTACAAAAAACTTTTCACAATCAAATCGTCAATTGAACTCTTCCCGGAATCCTATTACCCGTCGAAATTAATCTCAAACAAATGAAATCTCAATTTAGAAGAAAAAAACTTCAGAATTAAATGAAGGAGGCACGACAGTTTGCTTATTGAAATTTTTGAATGGCAGATAGGCGCTGATTCCCTTATCCGCAAAATAAATCAAAATTAAACCATCGCTGTCTTTTACTAACATACAGGGTGAGATAAGGACGGCAATAAGCCAACAGCTAACTTTGACGTGTCGATCTTGTTTTCGACTATAACATCGTCTGTTTTAGTGCACATGTTTTTGCGTGTCGGTCAAATTTGTACGAGAATTTATTCGGAACTAAATTTGACAGCTCTAATTTTCGTCTGTCCTTTTCTAATTATGTACAAATGAGAGAGATAACGATTGCCTGAAGTAAGTTTAGTGAGTGTTTAACAGAATCGGGGCCATTGTGCGACTAAAAATCGCAAAGATCCAATTAGTATCGTATCGCTCAATTAATCGGTTTCTGGTATAAAAATAAAGGTCAATTAGTATGTGAGAATAAAAAGCATAAAGAAAACAATGGACAAGAATAATAATTAATGGTTTTTGATATTGCTTTGAGCAAATGTTAATGTCAGTTTTAGTTTCTAAGATTTTTCTGTTCGTTCGTGGAGAGGAAATTAGTTTTTAAACCAACTTGTCTCTTGTTGCGTAATCATGAATTATTCTGAGAAGTTTTATTTGTGTGATTTCATACAACTTAAGTAATTTTATTGATCTAACTAACGGGTCTGTTTGTCTAGTGTTAGTGACCTTGACTGCTAAACCGGGGGTCTTGGATTTGATGCCCACCTAAAAAATGAACCATCTTTGTGTGATGTGTATGATCATTTTTTCCGTCTCTGGGTGTTATTTGTCTATAGTATTTGGAAATATTTAAGTATGTTTATTAGAGTTATCTAGTTGCAACAAAACAGGCTCTAGTACGGGATCCAATGACCGTGTGTGGTTCATCCCAAGATATTATTATATTCATTCGTCCAAACCACTTACACATATTAGTTCCACAATTTAACATAATAAATCTTGAATTTTGATGCCAAGCTATGCTAGCAAGCATTGCACCTAAGTCCGATGTAAATTTCAGCTTAAAGACTTAATAATTCAGCCTTACTTGGTCAGCTTTATCTCGCTAATTCGGCTGCATCATATGCAGCTAAACTGTGAATGTAGACAAAATCTAGAATTGGATTCGTTCCAAATGTAATTAATTCCACACACTCACTATGAACGAAAACTTTAATTGGAGTAGTCCTTAATGTTACGAATGGCAGAAGTGATTTTTTTGTGCTTTGTTTCGTTATGAAAAAAGCCTCAAATAAAATTTAATTTTGGATTGTGTAATTAAAATTTTATTATTTTGCTGCGGTAATTGCTTTGTTGAGCTTGTCATGCAATGATAATGTAATTGCAGGGTTTCATAGAGGTTTTTTTATTGGTTTTTGTTTGTGAAGATATTATATTTTGAGAAATACGTGATATACTCGTAGTTGTATGCTTGGGGCAAATAGCTTATTTGTAACTATCTATAATTTTATGTCATATTTTAAGTTTTAATTAGCTATTAGTTTCTCATGCTTTTATGTGTTCAATTATCATGGTTAAGATTGTATTTAATGGCATTATTGTCATCCTGGTTCTATTATAAATTTACCTCAAAAATTATGCGGCCGATATTTAAAATACAATATATTTTTGAAAACAGTTTTGCCTATTCGTATTACACTAAAATCTTCCAAAATATACCTGTACAAAATACGTTACAAACCTTTACAACACAATCTCAATTCAAATTCCACCATCGAACTAAACTAATTAACATCAAACAATCTTTAATTCAAAGCCAACTCATTATCCAATCACATTAATTCAGTCAGCACAAATCAATCCAAAACATCTGTAACCTCATAGATTTAACTAAGCGATTTTACGTCTTAATTCGCTAATTCTTCACCCCAAGTTACGAATTCTTCGAACAATGTCGGCAATGAATTTAGTCATACTGGATTTAGTCACACTGGATTTAGTCATACTGGATATAGTCACACCGGATTAAGTTATACCGGATTTTATCGAAGGAATTTTCATTGCTTCGATTCTAAGCCTAGTATGTTCTTTTTACAATGGTTTTCAACGTATCGTTGAGCTCGGTATTAGTATATGGATTTGAATTCACGGTATAGGATTATTATAAATTTTAGAAAGAGAATTTAAAATTTTTCATTTTAATTTTTCTGTTAATAATCATATTAATCTTAATTTCTTCTCTATTCTTAATCTTCTTTATTCCCAATCTCCTAATCTATCAACAGTCTAAGCTAAGTTCCAAATCCCAAGTCACTTTACCCTTTGCTAAGTTTGTAGAGAATCAGTAAATGCATCGATTATAATAATTTTCACACCATGTTACAGTTTATCAAAATATGCCTTAGGCCGCCCGTATACGGACTGCTTGAAGAAGTTTGACTGCTTTTGTTTCGACTTTGTCAAAAAGCAAAGCGGCAAAAGGTGAACGTGATGCGTGAGATTGGTGGACAACTCGCGCAGTCCGTGTATGAAACTAATAACAAGCAAAATGAATAAAGCGATTTTCCTCTCTCCGATTATTTAAAATTTCCTGTGCCCGACAGGGTCCATAATTGTTTCTATATTTTTTTTTCTATCACCTATAAGTGTACATTATTTATTTAATTACACATCTATCATTACAGGTTACCCTAATTCAATAGATGAAGTAAATCTAAATTGCAGTAAGCAATAAACGATTTCGATTTGATTTGATTTGATTAGGTACGTAGATCACTTACTGCTCTATTTATTACGAATTAAAAATTGTTTGGCAAACTACTAAACAGAACAACCAGCATATGATATACAGTCTTGAAGTTGTATAAAGGTAAAGATTACAAAAAAAAAAAAAAAACTGGTTTTTCCTTTTTACTATATCACAAAAATATGATTGCATAAATAGTCCTTACATTTACACCGAGAAATGCAGAATATAAGCCAAAAGCAAGTTCCCCAAACAATTTATAGGTTGCAACTCCTGTTAAAAGGAAACGTCATCATTAATTCGTTGCTGTATCGACTGGTCGAGCAGTAACTTTAAATATTAACCTGTGAATGGTTCCCGATTCGCTTTTGTCTTTGTAATAAACTTAGTACATTGTATAGTAAAGTTTAGATCGATAAATGTGTGAGTTAGTTTAGTAGTTTTGTTTTATGTGATACTGATATCACTAGACAAATGATTATTTATACTTTTTTTGGGTTTTCGAACTTTCAGTAACTAGGGATAAGTTGGAAGTGTTTTTCAGTACGTTATTATATTATTTATCATAGCCTTACTCTCTATGTTCTGTAGTAAAATTAAGGCCATTTAAGAACAAAGTGCTTCCTCAAATACCTCAAGAATGGATAAACCAATTTACATGATCTTTGATTATTGAATACCCTCCACCTTATAACAGGAACGGGAACTACATACGCGGCTGAAACCGCGGGGCACAGCTAGTCTTAAATAAAGACTCTATCCAAGTTACAACCCACTTTAATATAAATGTTACTCCTCAAATTAATCACAAAACACTAACTGTTCGCAATAACATTTCATAACAAAACATAGTCATTACAGCAATTTATTCTAAAACTCTGTACCAATTATAAGTTTGTGTTGGCCGCTCAAGTTGGCCGTAAACCTGATTTGTCGGCCCAACACAGCCCAACTCGGCCCAACTAGTTGCGGTCCCGTATAGTTAAATGTACGATAACGAGCGATAGTACACTTTAAGTAATATTAATACTTGCAAACAAGTGCAGCGCCAATACTGCATCTGAGTTTAGTGTTTGTTGTTTTGGTCGCAAATGTTTGGTGCCAATATTGGACTGGTGATTTAGAGCTTATTCGAGTGCAAGTAACATACAGAGATACAAATATATCTATACATGATATATACGTATTAATATCTTAAATATAAAAGTGTTTGTTTTTTTGTGTAGTTTTATGTCTCACATAGCACAATTGATTTTGATTGAACTTTGAATCGGGAAAATCTTGAAGGCTAAGACAGAATATTTTGCCGCGTTTCGGTACCTTTGTACATATTATTATTAATTTATTTTACAACTAGCTGTGCCTGCGACTTCGTTCGCGTGGATGACGAAACTTATCAATGAGTTTTTAACTGCAAAATTAAGTTTGTTTTTATTGTTTATACTTTTCCGGGATAAAAACTACCCAGTGTGGTGCCCAGGATAATAATGAATAATTATACCAAGTTTCATCGTAATCGAACCGGTAGTTTTTGCGTGATACCTGAACAAACAGACAGACAGACAGACAAAATTTTTTTTTTACACTTTTCGGTTCGGTTTCGGTCTAGTAACACCCCCCGCCATTTATTTTTTCGATATTTTCAATGTACAGAATTTTCACTTCTACAGATTTATTATAAGTATAGATTTAAATACTGTATAAGTTATGTGAACATAAACGCGGGCGGCATGGCTGGTAAAATTTTTCACACATAATTTCCACTACTTGCCTGTTGGACAAATGAGTAGAAAAATGTTAATTAAAAAAAATGACAGAATCCATTGAAATAGACTTAAAAAAAAGAATAAAGCGTCTCACTTAGAAATAAAGATAATTTTGATTCATGTTATTATAAAACATAAAGACCAAACATTTGCTACCAATTTTTAGTTAGCCCTAATCCGTAAGGTTTCTTGCGATTAAATGAAGCGGCTAAGATAAAGAAAGGCCTTGATAAAGTTCCTTGTTTTTCTAAGTTCTTTGTTCTGAAGTTCTGTTGTGGAGACATGAATAAACATTACGAGAAGTCGGGATATAGTGACCAGTGGTTTACGGTTTGACCTTTAGCTGAAAAACTTGTAAGAATGTTTAGATTTTTTCTGGCCTATTTCGTGTAGGACTTGCCAGCAAAACTTTTTAGAAGACTATAATCTTTTTTTTCTTCATCAGTTTAGCCTTTTTAAACCGTCGGTAACCCATCCATGGAACAACCGCGGTGAGCGCGGTTTAACTTTCATTACAGGTCAAACCATACGGCTTACATTTAGCCACGAGTCCCTATTTTTTCCCGCAGATGGCCAATTATTATTTTTATTAAATTTTATTTTATTTTATATTATATAAATAAATAAAACTAACACGCGTCAAAAAACTCATCGTCATCCTTGTCAATGGCGGGAAACATGCCCAGAAGGCTGGCAGCATTGCCACGTTATATGGCTATGCCGATTCTCTGTGCAAGGAACAAACCAGCTCTCTGATCACGAGTAGAGTCTACCAAACGTTTTGACAGTCCTAGTTTTTTTAAATTAACTTCATATCAAGTACGCTTCTCACTTATACGACGAATAGAAAATACTAGTTCCTCAATAAATCATATTTCTTTTTTTACACGATCCAATAATAATCCGATCCAATATTGCGGGTTCCCGTAATCGCATTGGTTTGCCCAAACCTTATATTTATACGAAAACTTTTTTAGTTCCTTTTGTGAAGGCCTGTAAGTTTAGTAGTTATTTAGTTTAGCTACTTGTATAAACTTTATAATATTTGTGGATGTTTAAAGGAAGGTTTTAAAAAATTTCATGCGAATTATCAAATGGTAATAGGAATTATTTTCTTTGTGTGTCTTAAACTTATAAATAGTTAAAGCTAAGTTTAATCTGTGTATAGTTTATTTATTTCTGATAAAAATAAAACGTATATCTAATCATTGCAAAGTATCTAGCTTATCTTTAAGTCTTAGGATTAGATTATTTTTACTTTTGTTAATTTATTGTGGTACCTTACGAGGCTGTCTTGGCGCACCAGCGCAAAAAGCCTCATCAAATAAATGATTTAAAAAAAAAAAAAACAGACATAATGTCAAAACTACTACTATTTTTATTATACCGTCATTTTAATCATGAGAGAATTATTTTTGTCACACATAAATACTTTCAACATTACTGGCCGGTATTATACAAACAGCCTACAGCGAATGAAAAAGTCAAAAACCGAATTTGCATTCTATTTTAATTAAAAATACACACAAACAGTTTTTGTCACTAACCGGATTTGCATTAGCCCGAATAAATAACGCAACTGTCACCAAACAAAAAACAAAACAAAACATTCTTTATTTGAAAACAGTTATTCCGAATACAAATCTAATGAAAATAAAATAAATTCGATGAAAGGAGTAGTTCAGGGACAAAAGCTAGTTTGAATGAACGACATGAATGAATGACACAGTTTTTATCAACTGAAAGCAGTCCCATTCACTTTTGTTCAGTATTGAACGAGTACCATAATAAGCCATTTGCCTGAATTGACTTTCAGTACGTAATGTACTTATTGATAAGTGCTCAAAATTGAGGCAGTTGATATTAATTTCGACACTTTTGGATCTCCGAATGGAGTATTTAATACCTCCGAAGTGAGTTGTTTATACAGAGTTATTGTTTAAAGAGAAACGCATTAACTGAGTACCAAATATTGGTTCTCGAAATATCTGTATGAAAGTGGCTTTTTAACATTTTTGGTATTTATTTTTTACTATTGTCTGAAACAGACTGATTAAACCTAAATAATCACACTGAAAAATACAATATAATAAATCCAAAAATAAAATCTACTTTGTAAATTATATGAAAAAATTGACATAAAGAGGTAACAACGGTAGGCACAGAAGGGGCCTCGGTACATTTAGAAATGGTCACCCATCTACAGACGAACCGCGGCAAGTGCGGTTGAACCTTTACTATCTGACAAACCATGGCTTACACTTAGCTATTTTACCGAAGTATCACAAAAGCTTAAGCAAACATAGTTACACTATGAATGTGTTTTTGTTACTATATCAATGGATTTTCGATCTTTGCTGTATAACATTCACACTGCGTATTGAATAACGCTACACAAACAAACAAAAAGTTTATTTAATCCCGTAACGAGTTACGTCTATTCAATGTTTTGTTTGAATACATCTGCATACGGTTTAGCTCAGCAACGCATTTTATATTTTAGGAGGTAAACTATCATTTTATAAGCTGGGCTTAAATGATTAAGTGTAAGCCGTTCGGTTTGACCGATAATACAGGTTAAGCCGCGCTCGCCGCGGTTGGTCCGTGGATGGGTGACTATTTATAACATACCGAGACCCCATCGTGTTTCGGAAAGCACGTTAAACAGTAGTTCCCGGTTGTCATACATAGATCTTTGGCAGTCGTTAAGTCAATTCTGACAACCAGTCTTACTATGGGATACGGTGTTTCCCAATAAAATGGGTTTTTGGAGGTCAGATAGGCAGTCGCTCCATGTAAAATACGGTATTCAGCTGAATCCGGTAAGACTGGTAGCCGACCCCAACATAGTTGGGAAATAGGCTCGGGGAGATATGTATTAGTCTCTGCTGAATATAATTTATAATATCCGTTTAGTAACAGTTATTTAATATTAAATAAAATACGCAAAAAGAAGCCTTTAGTATTTTACGTGAAGCGACTGCATATCTGACCACAACTGGGTAAGTGTTTATCCCTTGAAATTAAATTACTTTTATAGACTAGACTATCTGCCCGTGACCATGATACCTGCAAATGTGTTAAAACATTGGAACCTACTAGTCGGTTCTTTTAAACAGAACCGCGCAATTATAGTCATTAACATTTTGGAAGTGTCTGAAATAATAAACTTAAAAAAAATACTTTGATTTGTGTAAACTATTTTGTTTTGTTTTGCTACCCACGCTTAGGCAAACGTAGTGTAGGACGCCCTCCGGCTAAATGGACCGATGACCTGAAGAAGGCAGCAGCAGCTGCAGCTGCTTTGCATCCAGTGACTGGATACAAAGGGCGGGAGATCGTGCGGTGTGTCGCTCCTTGGGGGAGGCCTTTGTCCAGCAGTGGACTGCAACAGGCTGATATGATGATGACGAGGATTTTGTTTTGAAAAACATTTTCATATTAATAAACCTCTCATCCCATTTTTGTAAGTGTAGGTAAATTACCACATATTTTCTTTGATAGAGTTCATTCATTCTTACATTAAATATTAATACCGTATTAATACCGTACAAATGTAACGATAATTCACTTCCCATCAGTTTACGAGACCATAAAGTAACAAGTGACGTGTATAAGGTCCAAAATATGGGTCAGGTGAGGCCCTTGTAGGACCCTTAACATTTATTAACTGTTACTGAAGTTATGGGAGAAGTTTATGCGTTAGGGAGCAATGACTTTAAGTAATAATATTCATTAGGTATAGAGATATGGTTAGAATTTGAAGAAAGAGAGATCACTACTGTATTTTGTTATGTTTTATTGTGGTGTCTTAAAATGTCAGGTTTATTGTAAGTATAAAAAAAAACATTAAAATTTTTAGTAAAACATATTTATTAAAATACGAAAATACATATCATATTTTTCTTTAAACACAATGTTGGAACGACCAATTAATTATTTAAATATCTTCCATACACTTCAGCCTCACAATTACTCATTCACAAAATACAAAACATAATAAAAAAAAAACAGTAAAACACTCAACCTCCGAATCAAATTCTTTCCTCTCGTTAGCAACGAAACCTCCATAAACACTAACAATACATTTTATATCCGAACTATCATTAAACGTCAGCACAAAAGCACTTAGCCCATCTCACTAAAAATAAAACTATCACATAAAAATGAATGTTGGTTAGACGGGCCTGTTGGTCTAGTAGTTAGTGCCCCGGATTGCTGTAAAGGAGGTCGTGGGTTCGATTCCCACCCAGGACTAATCTATGTGTGAAGGGTGGGCGAATTAGGGTCGGTTCATCTCTGGCGGGGGGCGCGTCGCGTGTTGTCGGTTGCTTGGCGCCGGGGCGGGCGGATGCGTGGTGGAGCGTTCGGCCTTTCACACTCAACTGATGTTGCGTTAGCGCATCAGGTGGTTGGATGTCTCATTGCGTGTTTGTTCTGGCGTTGCGCGGCCGATGGTGCGCGGCCGTCGCCGTCGGATATGAACCGACCCTTAGGGTGCTGTCTATTTTTTTGTATTTTGTGTTTGATGTTCGATAAGTGCTACTGTGTAGCTTATATTGAATAAAGAATATTTGAATTTGAATTTGATGAGCACAATCATTTGTTCTGTGTCTTGGTGTAATTTATCTATAATATGTATGTATTTAGAAATATATAAGTATGTTTATCAGTTGTCTGGTTACCATAACACACTGCTAAGCTTGGGATCAGATAACCGTGTGTGAGTTGTCCCGGCATTTATTATATTATTATTATTATACTGTTTCACTTCAACATAAAACCGGCCACACTCAACTAGAATTAACTTCAGTATTAAGAGATCTCATTTACTGCGAAAATTAGTTTCTATATATCATAATGGAAGATATTAATGTAATTACTTCTTATGGGGACAGTTATTGTATGGCCTGATAAGATTTCTGGTAACTAAGGTTAAGATGAGTAAATTGGTGTATGAGTAAAACTTAATTGAAATATGTTACTGCATGTACAGGATAGGAAATCATTATATACGTTACATAAAGATCTCTCTGCGTGTTTGTTTTCAACATGGTATAGAAGACTAATAAAAAGCAGGTAGTCCAGACTGTCATACGTATTTCACAGTCGTTAAGTCATTACAATTCTGATTAATTATTTTCATAGCTCATATTCATAGGTGTAACTCCAATTCTAATAAATACATCAATGTTTCAAAATACTTTATGGTTTGTTTTAGTACGTCGACAAGAATTTTACGAAAAGTGCAACAATCATTTTTTAATTTTTGTCTTGACAAAATATAAAAAAATACATCACATTCTTATAATGTACATCTAATTGGTGTTATACTATTATGTTGTACACTTTAATGTTCATTAAATAAATAATTTAACGATATATATATTTTTTTTGTAAATACGTCTAAGTAAAAAGAGGTTAGTAGAACTAACGAAATGAGTTACAAACATTTAAAGTTAAAAAATAAGTAACTAAACCAAACAAGATTAAAAACAAAATAAGCTTGTAAAACAGCATCACTTCTTTAGCACAAGAAAACTAATAATAGATGTACTAATTAACGAACTATACAGTGTGTTGTTTATTAAGTAAACGAACTTCAAAATTCACAGTATTCTGTCGCAGGCAAGTTTGCGTCAAGAACTTTAACTTTAAGTTTAGAATTAAGCGTTAAGTTGCACCTTCACTGTATACAGTGTGTTTTCATTACTATCTTGATGCAATTAAGTGTTAGTAACTTGTGCTGACATCGCTTCTTAGAAGTTTTACTTAGAAAAATACCTACATACCTATTTTTTTTTGTATCCTTCGTAGTGTAGTTTCTACTGCAAACGTCTCTCACGTTGGTCACTTGCATCTTGTAAAGGAAAAAAAATGTAACAATAATATTTAAAACAGTAGCAAAAAAAAAACACTTTTTCTTCTGCTTAGCCTCGTCCCAAAGTATTGGCTTCCAGGCTTACCAGATTCATAAATTTGCATGGAGCGTCTGATAAAATTACTAAAGTAATACCTACTGTTTCTTTTAAATTTCTTGGCACCTTCTTATGCTTTTTCTCCACCACCCAAAGGTAGACTGGTAGAGAACGCCTAAGGCGTTAAGTCCGCCATTGTACATTGTGTGCAAGAAGTATTTAATAAATAAATAAAGGTCAGCAATTAATAAATATACTGCACCCTGTTTTCCCCTTTAACACACCTTTTTTAATACTCTTGCTATAGACAAAAACTTACCTGCATTAAATTATTGTACAATTTTCAATTCCAGCAATTTCTTTGTATAAAATTTTTCTTGCTTCTCAAATGGGACATCATCATCGAATTGTCCTTTTTTTCAATTATTTGTGGTCTGCGCAACGCATATTGAGCTTCCATTCATCTGTTTTACTCGCCATCTTTCGATTCACTCCAGTTTCTCATATCTTACACAAAATTACAGTGGGACAGTTTTATGTCAATTATTGTCAATATCAATTGTAAAGAACTTTCCTTTGTCTCCATATCATTTCCAATAAACGGCATCCAAACATTAAAAGTAAATATTTATGAACACGATACGATAAATCATTGGAAGCTTTGTCAGAATTTATTCAGTATTCAACCGTTTCCAAAATAAACACTACAGGGCCTCGATTCAGCTATTTGAAATGCATGTCAGTGGTCGGTCAGTGTACTTGTCATTGTACCTAATTTTCGTATTCATGTATGCCTACAATAAAATCTCATTGAACTCTCGAAGAGAATGATCGTAATGACCAATTAATGATCGTAATGACAGTTAGTAGAATGCCAATTATCGTAAAAATGACCAAATGAAGCAGGTCATTCGGTTAATTCAAGCAACTCTTAAAATAGCTAAATCGAGGCGCTGTAGCTTTGTAGTGCAATAATATAAACGTATGCATTATAAATTGATTTCAAATTGCATAGTTTATTAATTATGAGTATAGTGGATATTGTTATTTTAATCTAATATTTTATACATATAAATATTTTATTATCTACGTATACTCTACTTTAGTTACATGACTCGATAACGGAATTATTTATTCATAGAACGGTATATTAAAAATATCAAATTTAACTTCTATTTAAAAAGAATATTACTGTGTACAGTTTTTTATTGTACAGTATTGTTTGTATAAATTATAAACCTTTGCGTGAAGTGTTAAAATGATAATTTATATTTAGGTACTTTTATTATTACTAAAGTGACAAAGAAACAATGTAGCTGGCATTCAAAAAAACCAACTGACCGTCTGAACGATGATAAAATGTTCAGAAAAAAAAATGGTAACAGTGTCAACTTCTTTCCGTATTTTAGACAGCTAATATATTAAATTCCCCTCTATTTCAAGTACATTTCCGTCAAAAAAATCCTTAAATTTACAAACAAAACGTTCAGGTGACTCACAATTCCTACCGAACTATAGACAAAACTGATACAAACCAATCTACGTAAAACAGACGAATTCAAATTTGTTTAAGAGTATTGTTTCTATAAAATTTTATACCTTTGTATAAAAATTATAGAAACAATACTCTTAATAATATCATTTTTAACAATAAACAATAAAATCATTTTTTAATTATTCAAAATTAAGTTAAAAATGATTTTATTTCATATATTTTTTTAAGTAGTTACATAACCATAACGTACTCGGATTATAACTAAACTGACAAAGATTCAGTCTAGCGTGTTCACAAAAACAATTGACTGTCTTTCAACGAGTGAATTTTGTTAGATGTAGAAAATTACTAGTTTTAATTAGGTCATTCTTTAACCTGAGTGTTTATAAAAAAGAACTAATATATTAACCACATTTTATTTCAAGTACATTTCCTTCAAATAAAATCCTTAAATTAACATAGAAAATGTTCAGGTGATCCACATTTCCTACCGACCTATTATTATTTATTTATTATTTATTTTTAAAACATCACATAATATGTTGCACAATACAATATCCCACAAAACCAGTTCAGTGGTTTGACTGTGGGAGCGCCGCGCCGCTTTAGTTTTGATATCCTATAGATAAATATGTGATACAAACCATCATCTACATCTCCCGAGCCTTTTCCCAACTATGTTGGGGTCGGCTACCAGTCTTAAGGGATTCAGCTGAATACCGTATTTTACATGGAGCGACTGCCTATCTGACCTTCACAACCCATTTTACTAGGAAACACAGTATCCCATAGTAAGACTGGTTGTCCGAATTGACTTAACAACTGCCAAAGATCAACGTATGACAGTCGGGACCTACGGCTTAACGTGCTATCCGAGGCACGGAGGGCTCTCGGTATGTTGTAGAAATGGTCACCCATCCACGGACCAACCGCGGCGAGCACGGCTTAACCTGTATTATCGGTCAAACCGTACGGCTTATACTTAGCCACGAGCCCCTCAATACGTAGATCGGTTTGTAAAACTTTGATACAAACCAATCTACGTAAAATGGAATCCAATCCAACGGATAAAACTATTTGCGTTTATTTGAACACGTAACATACAGACGGTTGTATTATTCAAAATGAAATCCTTATGTATATATACGAGTTTGTGTTTTAAATGTATGTGGATGTGTAATTCCTTGTTTTCATATTATATTGTTTTAGTTGTTAGTTTAAATTTATTGATAGACGTGTGATGTTTTCGACCTCCGATGCAAAAAGATGGGTGTTATAAGTTGGACCTGTCGATCTGTGTGTTTGTCTGTGCCATCGTAGCTACTAAACGAATGGACCGATCGTGATGAGTGATTTTTGTTTAAAGCTGACGTGATCTGATGTGTTCTTAGCTATAATTATGAAAATCTTAACTACTTTGATGTCTTAGTTTAGGAGTATTATTTATACATTCTGTGGTAAAAGAAACAGAATAACTATAACCTTACAAAAAATATAAATAAACTATACTGTCGAGTTGGAAACCTCCTCTTTTTCAAGACGGTTAAATATAGCAGCAAATCGTCTACCAGCAACACTTATCTTCTGATTACAAAATCAGAGAGCTATATTTAATCAAGTTGCCCGAAGTCGATCGATTTAACTGGCCGTAATAATGGGAAATAATGCAACCTCAGTTTAATGCTTCTGAGAACCAACTACCAATGTATGTTAGTAGGATACGGCCTAATGTAGACGAAGCGGGTATTTCATGCGAGTTGAAGTACATTGCGGGGTAGTAAGGGTCTGGTGGAACAAGTGATAGTTTATAGACGGCAATGTATTGTAACTTGATTTGATTGACATTTCCCGTATTGCTTAAATAACTAATAGAGAGTAAATGCAATGGTTTTATTTTGGTTTATTTATTAGTGCATGTGATAAGATGTAAAATAATGTATCAATACAGTTAGTAAAGTAGTCCAGGATGTAACGCAACACTACAGAGTGAATTGTGCCCGTTAGTTATGATAAATTTTAGATTTCTGCTTTTCATAACATTATTATTTGCAGTTGACTTAAAAGGCAATTAAAGTGCAATTGACCTGGGCCTCGATTCAGCTATTTAAGAGTTGTTTGAATTGACCAAATGACCTGCTTCATTTGGTCAATTTTACGATAATTGTCATTCTGCAAAGTTCTTAATGAACGTCAAAATTGGTCATTACGATCATTCTCTTCGAGAGTTCAATGAGATTTTATTGTAGGCTTATCTGAATACGAAAATTAGGCACAATGACAAGTACACTGACCGACCACTGGCATGCATTTAAAATAGCTGAATCGAGGCCCTGTCTATATTTTTGACTGGCTCGATCTGTTAAAAACCATTGACACGAAAAAAGTTTTTTTTTTATCATTTATTTGATGAGGCTTTTTGCGCTGGTGCGCCAAGACAGCCTCGTAAGGTACCACAATAAATTAAATAATAAATTAACAAAAGTAAAAATAATCTAATCCTAAGACTTAAAGATAACTTAAAAAAGTTGAAACAAAACTAACTAGCTTTTATCCTCATGCTATTTTTCAAATTAAAAATCTATTTCCTTCAATGCGACCATTTTCAGAAATGTAAGACCTAATTCAGTACCCACAATGCGGTTAGTCACACATTATCTATCATATTACTGAATCCAGTGGCGAGCCGCTAAGCTTGCGGGATGCGGCGTTGCAAGTGCGATTCTCGTGCGGTCACCAAGCGGCTAGCGGTTGTAGTGTGACGAAATTATACGTAAAGACAGGTCAGTGGTGAGGAAGGAAATTGAATCTTATTGGTTTTGTTTAAGTTTTGAAATCGAATGCGTTGTTACTTGACGTTTTTTTTTTTTTAATGATAAATATTTAAAGGCATTCTCTATTTATAAAAATGCATATACTATTGCAAACACGTTATTCATTTGTCATTTAACCCCTTACCAGCCACAATACGTACACATTATCTATCATATTACTAAATCCAGTGGCGAGCCGCTAAGCTTGCGGGCTGCGGCGTTGCAAGTGCGATTCCCGTGCGGTTCTCGTGCGGTCACCGAGCGGCTGGCGGTTGTAGTGTGACGTAATTGTGTGAGATGAAAGGATTTCTGTAATACATTGTGGACACCTCAGTGGTGACGGAGTGGTCATTAATAACTAAGGTTTGTAAGCTTATCTACCCAGTTTCTTTGGTATATCTAATAAGCTGTAACAAATATTAATCACTTACAAGTACTTATGCTAGACTTGGAAACTGAGAACGTTAGTTATTTAGGGTACCTACAGATAGATTATATTGTTGGAAATTTGCATAACAACTATAAATTGTTGATGCTATCAATCTAGTACAAATTCTAAGGTAGACTAGATGTGATACTGTCTAAACAGAGTTTATTGCCAGGAACCATTTGTACAAAAAAAATGAAATGGTTTTTATAATTCACCAACAATACTGTTACGTATATGGAAGTAATTGCATAAGTTAACGGTAAATTATTTTCGAATTTATGGAAGATATACAATGCTAGAGACAAAAAAAAAACAGGTAGTCCAATGCCTTAACACAGTGTGATCAACAAGCTTTATACCATTTTAAAACAATGGATATATATTATCCTTAAAGTTTCTTTAGAAATGAAGACATTACTGTAATTCTGTTGTTCATTAAAATTAATCACAGTTGAATGTTTACCCATAAACGAAGTAATACTTCGTAGTAAAACCTTGAACAGTTCCATTTACCAATTTGATGCCAATCTGACATTTACAAAGATTCTGGGTAGTTTCAAATTGGTGTAATTGTGGAGTATAAGGTCTAAGCGCTTACTATGAGCTCTTGAAGCGGGACTGTTGCCGTTGTGGAAACAGTCCGGCTTTAAAAGCACATAGTACAGATACTGGTTAACAGTGGTTAGGTAAGCGAGCTTGCAAGAAACAAATTACATACAAAGAAATCGTATTTTCATAGTTTCTCTAGCTGTGGTAAACTTTTGTACAGCTAACCACCCCAGATCAAAATCAAAATCAAAAATTATTTATTTAACTTAGGCTACAAAGTAGCACTTATCAAACGTCAAAAATTATTACAAAAGGACAGCACCCTAGGGGTCGGTTCATCGGCCGCGCAACGCCAGAACGAACAAATACACAACAAAACATCCAACCTCTCATACCTGACGCACTAACGCGTCATCAGGTAAGTGCGAAAGGCCGAATGCTCCACCATGCGCCCGCCCGCCCCAGCGCCACACGACCGACAACACGCGACGCCACCACCGCCAGATATGAACCGACCCCAAATGGCCCACCCTTCACCGCTTCCTAAGTGCTCTGGCTGAGGAGAAGAGACGGCGCAACAAACTCCCCAGTAGCCATGTCATTACAATAAAAATAATAAATAATATCAAATAATAACAATAAGGGACCGCGCAAAGTGAACAAGTAGTTAAGGTAGATGGGTATCATACTATTAAATCAAAAATATATTTGTCTGTAAAAGCCTCATTCTTGACGAAATATATAGTTTTTTTAACGTTTCAATTCTTTCAATTTTAAGAAACTGAACAAAAAGGCAAGTGAAGTCGGCATGGCAAAATTTCGTAGTCCAATTTTTCCACTCAAACTTTTTCTGTACTACATGTTTCGCATGATTTCTCGCGGTATAATTGCTTCCATAAAAATTTAACATAAGAAAAAATTATGGAAAATCACCACTTACGCCAAATTTAATCTATTGAAGTATATATTTAGGCATTATATACTTAACGTTTATTTTTCCCGTGGGAGGATGAAAGATACATACAAGTTATCGCATGACAAAATAGCATGATCCAGAGCTATTTCCGTATCAAAAACGATTATAAAAATCCTATTTCCAAAACGATTCTTTACTTAACGTAATGAGAACATCCATTGTCGACGTTTGACAAAAATATCTTATATTAGGATACAAAACTACCCAATCGATTCAAGATTATATCTCGAAACATACGATTTTATATCTTTCGCAAAAGTTCTGTAAACTTTATATCGAAGTCATTAAGGTTCAATTTAGCTTGGCAAGAAAGTTTTGAATGGATACTTGAGTTGTGTAACTGAGTTTTCCCTATCCTAAAGGGATTTTTTCAGAGAGTTTATGATCATTTAAGATATCTTTTGAACGCTCCTTTGGCCGATGTCACTTATTCGATACAAATATTTGATAATATTTTTTTCTAATATAAAGAAGTTTGTTTGTGCAATATTTTCGGTAATCTCTGCGTTTTACTTACGGCTAAATTCTTTTGGGTATTTCGAGTTCTTTTCGGATTGAGCAGTTTTATTTACTTTTTATAGTTTTTGGATAGTGAAGTTAAGAGTAAGAAATTGTATGAAACATGATTGTATATTAAAGTAGAGCATTTTATCTTCCAAAAAGAGGCAGAGGCAAAATGATATTCAGTTCTTTTATTATAATCTTTTAGTATTAAACGTGTAGTAGTAAAAGTGTAGTATTGCGATTAGAATTTTGGAACCTACTACTACAGAGTCTGCTTTTAAAGTGATGTAGGTGCTAAGAAATAAGGTAATTATGGATGAGCATCAATAAAGTTAGTTATATGATAGGTAAGGTAACACAGGTATTCGGTACGGTAAACCGCTTGCCGAAAAAAAACCAAAGCTGAATCAAAATGGACCTTATGTCTTTGACATAAAGACGATTATAACGTAGTCTTAGTAGTTACTTGTTACCCCTAGATTTCTACAGAAAAATACTAAAACAACACAAAAAATATAGCACAAATATCGGCCTTAATCAGTATTGAGTTATGTCAGAGATTACGAAAATAGCTGAGAAATAAGTTACCATAAATATAAGCGTGTTTCACGAGTATAAGAGATAGTGTATACACTTGTGTTGGTAAAGCTGACACTTTATGCTAGACGCGTGAGGGCATCAAATAATGGGGTGTGGTTGTAGTTACAGCGGGTTTATAAGCGAGTGTATTTATTTTGTTTTGTTCGGTTGACTGGGTAACTAAAAGTTCTCATATCGTTCTCTCGTATATGTACGAGTATATATGAACTTTTAGTGAGGTAACTAAAAACATTAGATAAATTTTGCTGATAAGGTGCACACTAACAACAGTGCACAAAGGCCATGTTTAAAATTTCTAACACCCAACTGAGTCAAGGCTTATGATACATCACTTATTATTACTTGTTAGTTTAGTTGAGATTATATCTAGTTAACGTTGAAAATGTTGTTAATTTTAATACCAAAAGTAAAAAATCTTCAACAAATTTAACTATCTTTGTAGATCCCTAACCCTATGAAAACAATAAACTTCCGTTCCAAAAACCATAACTCGCAATACAACAACAGTTATCACATAACACATCAAAAACTTATCCAATATTCTTGCACCATAACCTAACCACAACCGCAATAATCGCCATAACACTGCTTGCATTGGGACCTCACCCCAACAATGCAAATGTCCATAGTTTCAAAGTTTCTGCTGTCTTCCACTTCTAAAGAGATTTACGCGTCGAGTTTCGACTCGGCCCTTTCGTTTAATATCACAACATCTTATTAAAAGTAAAACAAAAGATGTTTCGTTGTTTTGTTTTTATTTTGTTTTGTGGTTGGTTTTATTGTGATGTAATTGTAATACGAGTAGAATAATTAGGTAAGGCTCGGCGCAAACGGGCCACCGACCACAGCCACCGGTGGCCAGCGACGGCGACTTAACACACTTTTTAATATATTTTGTATAGACGCGCCGCACACGTGTAGCCGGTGGCGGCCACGCGCTACAGCAATAAAATATAAGAAAAAGAATTAATGTTAAGTGGCTGTCGCTGGCCACCGGTGGCTGTGGTCGGTGGCCCATTTGCGCCGAGCCTAAAGGTATTTATTAGATGTCAATGTAATCATAATATCAATATTAATGTGACATCGATACATACCTTTATATAATTTGTTATGTAAGATAACAATATTGTAGGAATTAATCCAGGGAATCTCAGGTTTGTACCTATATCTAAACGGAAGATTTAGTTCCAAAAATCAAAAAATCATATTTTATAAACAAAAATTTGTAGGTTGAGTATAGAGAAATAAAACAGAATTGGGTATCTTTATCTCAATTTATTTTATAAATCTCTATTACATTTACACATTCTCGAAACCAAATAATTATATACCTCTATTATCACCGCTTAACCATCTCTTAAGCAAGAAGGTTTTATTCTCAGCCACAAAAACCAAGACATTACACCAGAAGGAACGTGTTAACCTAATCACGCCGCTTAAGTCCCGGACTCATTCCAGTCACGTCACTACCCCGTCGCGACGGATCCCGGGATTTATACCGGAATCCCGGCGTCGCCCATCCCTGATTCCCGGACTGCATTTACTATTCGTCCAAGTGGCGCTGCATTTTTGCTGCCAAATACAATTTTGGACAACAGCTTCAATGTAAGGAAAAATTGCGGTGAAATTTCCATTTTTAGACGAGAATCTTTCCTTTAAAATGATAACCCTACCGCTTTTGTGCGAAATTGAGCGGGACTCGGTTGTATCCTAATTTTGTATGCCAAGATGTTATTTTTTAGTCCAATATGTTTTCCGGTATAATTTTATAAAGAATAACAAATTTAATTTGCAGTGAAACAGAATTAGATCCTTTCTAAATTAAATAATACCTAATTATACCACTACTTTTAAAGTCATAAATATTTTTTGCATATAAGTTCCACAGACCAATTGAAGGAAAAAGCAGAAGTGGAAACCTACAGGCAGCTGAAGGAGTTGGCTCTGGACAGAGAAAGATGGAAATTGCTACACCGACAAGGGCCTAGCTCTTAAATGATGGATGGGATGGATGGATAAGTTCCTAAAAGGAATTTGTGTTGCATAGTGACTGTTGTGTTTCAAAGTCTAGACTTATGTGCACACGAAAAAAGTAAAGAACTGTGCAAAAGTATTTCTTCAACAAACAATATTTCCGAAGCTGAACTACCATTGTCACTGTTCAGAGAGATTACATAGCTATAGAAATAGCTTTGAAAATAAACGCTTACTAAACAGAACCGTATATTAGGATGCCACAGTAAATAAGCCACATCGATAAACTGCAAACACTAATTAGCTAATTGCGATCGATACAAGTTGCAGCACTAAATCGTCCGTACGCAACAAATGTCGTACGTATCGCTCGCAACAAATGTCGTACCGATCGCACGTTACGTACGTATCGTAGGATTGATGCGGTAACTGAACGATTTGTTAACTGCACTACATTGAACTGGGAAGAGGAATTTTAGCTCCTAATCTAATACTAGGATTTTGGTGACGGAATGTGGTAATTAAGTAAGCGGTCGAAACGTCAAGCTGTTTAAGGTAAATTAGTGTTTTCGCGTAAATTCTCTTTAGGGAAATTTATAGTTGCAAGATTATGGTAAAGGATGACGATAAAGAATGGGTAAATGAAAGACACCTAATGAAACAGATGTTTTTATTTGACTACAGCAAAGATTGTATAAGAAGGTAAGGTATAAGAACAGCACCAGAAAAGGGAATGGAGATTGATATAATTGATTACAACCAATTTCAATGTTTATTTGGGACCACTTCTAAGGTATATGATGATGAGTAATTGATGGCAAAAGATCCATAATTGCAGGAGATATAGCTTAATTGATAATTAATCTCTACAGATGCGATTATTATAATTACCAAGTGATAGGTAAAGATCCATTGCCACATAATCAAGGCCCACAAATAGTAGGAAATAAAAGTAAACAAAGAGCTTAAAAAACGACACTCTAAAATACAAAAACTTAGCAACACTATCGTCATAGACATTCAGAACAACTTTAAAAACACTAAAAGAAAGTGCTATCTTTTAAATAAGCACTTCTTTCAAGTGTTACATTAGGAAATGAGCTCAAAACGAAATGCGAACGGAACACATATGGGTATTTTATCTTTTTTCCTTGCTTTTAGAACAGTAAAGTGAGTTATTTTCACATTCTCTCTTGATTTATTTGGAGTGGTCTGTATTTGATTTGTTTAACAAAGGCGAGGAAATTTCTGCGCTGAAAATCTTGAGTTGGAACATTTTTTGCTTTTAAGATTATTTGAAATTTTAGGTAGTAAGTTACCGTAGTATTATGTGCCTTGATTAAAAATTCTAGTATATTGTCGTGAACTAGAGTAACAGCTTGTAGAAAAAAGGCGTATTTTTTCATTTTTTTTACAATGTTTGAAAAAGGGATCCCTTCTTTTTGCATAATATTCTTTGTCCTAATATACTTTGGCATAACGATTTTGGCATAATTTGTTTTGCCATAATAATACTTTCCTATATTTTTTTTTAGCATACAGTTTATGTTGGCATAATTATGTTGAAGGCTAATTTGTTTTGGCATAAATTTAATTCGCATAATGTTACTAGGCCTAATCACTATTAGCATAATAGAAATAACGGAAACAAATTTGAGTTAGTGAAAGAAACGAATCGCTGCAAAACCGACTCCACGTAGTCTATTCTGCCCTACCCTAGAGTGTAATTTAGAGTCGCGTAGGCGCGGAGGGGTGAGGCGGCCCGCGGGCTGAGGAGCAGGTGGTCTTAACACTCGCCGCCGCGGCTGAGGCTGGCCGGCAAAGCCGGCCAGCAAGCCGAAGCCGCGGTGGTGAGCGTAAAACCATCTGCGACGATAAGCTCGCGTGGGGCCGCCGGAACCCTGCAGCGCCGGAGCCGTGACAGAAACCATGCCTGCTGCATGTTGCATGCTGCATGCTGGCTTGCATGCTGCTTGCTTGCTTGCATGCTTGCTTGCATGCTGCATGCTTGCTTGCATTCTGCATGTTTACTTGCATGCTGCATGCTTGCTTGCATTCTGCATGCTTGCTTGCATTCTGCATGCTTGCTTGCATTCTGCATGTTTACTTGCATGCTGCAGCAATATTGTATAGAAATGTGTATTAGTGTCTAATATTTAAGGTGTTAATTATTAATTCTTTGTTATGCCTGTAAAATTGTGTATGATGAAGTTTTTTCATAATTAAGGAGTTAGATATTTGTATGATTAGTTTGCTTATAAAAGTTATGCTTAAATATCATTATGCGTAAGGATATTTAGGCTTTAGAATATTATGCTTCACAATTATTATGCTTAAAGTAAGTATGCCTAATAAATTATTCTTATAAAGTTATGCCAAATTAATATTGTGCGTAACTATTATTAGGATAAATACAATTATGCCATGTTAACTTATGACATAAAATTTTATGCTTAAAAATAGGGAACCTTTGAAAAATTGCTAACTGTAAGTTAATTTCTTAAATTTAATACTTTCTTAGGAATTTCGAGGCACGTGCTTTTTATTATACAAAACTATCGATAAAACACCATTTAATTTTAGTAATTTGAGTAATACGCAATTACAGTAATGCAAGAACTAAAACTTAATGTTATACTTATCGCTGTCACTGTGGCGAAGTTGTCAACAGCCTCGGACACCACGGCCTATCATGTAGCCGTAGCGCGGGCCGCATGGCGCGGCATGCGAATATAAATGACATTATTCGACGAGCTCTTGTCGCCGTCGGCGTTCCGGCTGTACTCGAACCCAATGGCCTGGCACGCGACGACGGCAAGAGACCGGACGGCATGTCTTTGTTCCCGTGGAAGGTGGGTAGGCCTTTAGTGTGGGACGCTACTTGCGTCGATACTCTTGCGCCATCCCATCTTCTTAGTACGTCGTGCTGTGCTGGCGCTGCTGCTACGGCTGCTGAGAACCTCAAGCGGCGGAAATATACCAACCTAGTTGGAAGTTATATCTTCGAGCCGTTTGGGGTTGAGACCCTTGGTCCGTGGGGTCCGAGTGCACACAGATTTTTTAAAGATTTATCCAAACGCCTGGTTGACACTTCGCGTGACCCAAAGGCTGGCTTCTACCTAGGTCAGCGAATAAGCATTGCCATACAACGTGGCAATGCTGCCAGCCTTTTGGGCACACTCCCAGTCGACAGCGATGTGGATGATTTTTTTGATGCCTTGTTTTAGTTGTTAGTTTTATTTAGTTTATAATTCTTCTTATTCCTTGAGTAGGCTTAGTTTTTATATTATTGTAAATATTTTATGTTATACTTATAAAATAACCTTCTTTAAATACTATCGTTAAATTAAAGAGAAAATAAAAATACCATAAATATATTATAAACGAAACCACATTCGAATCAAACGAAAATCGACCTTACTGCTTTAAAAATAAAGTCTTTATCAACATCAATATTACTTATTTGCGGTCGGTACTACAAACAATTCAATAAAATCATATTTTCGTATAAAACATAACTCTAAACGTCGATGTATAATTTAAGAGATACTTACATCGATATATCCTATTCGAAATATCGTAAAATTTTATTTCTATAGGTTACCCTTTTATGGAATAAGGCTATGTGAGGGTTTTTACAATAATATTCTTAAATAAATATAACGTTTTAGGAGACAGATTTGGATTTAACGGTATTATAGGGATACGAAGAAAACAATACTGAATTTTTTTTTATAGTAAAAGTGTCTAGAAAGGTATCGTTTCTGATTATTTTTAAATGACTTCCTTTTCTATGTGTATATTAATACTTGGTTATGTTTTTTTGGGATAGCATTTTTAAGTAGGCATCCCTATTGTATAGGTAAGGGTATATAAATAGGTCCCTGTTTGTTTGGGCCTTTTGTACTATAGATTTGAATACCGAAGAAAAAAAGGTAGGTGTACAAAAAATCCATTTACATTGTCTGTCCATCGCATCATTGCTTCTGAAATAAATGAATCGATTTCCATGCAGTTTTCTACTTGATAAACCTTACTTCCTTACTAATATTATAAATGCGAAAGTCTGTCAGTATGTTGTTTGCGCAATCACGGCTAAAGTACTGATCTGATTTAAGCGAAATTTAAAGCTAAAGCCTGAGAAAGGACACAGGCTACCTATTAATAACATACCTATTGATGCTATATATAATTTAAAGAGACATAAGTTTACGACCTGTTTAGTCGCTTTAGTATATTTTAATATTTGTTGTGATAGAAACCTTAAAACCTGTATATTTGAAAAGTTTAACCTCCTATTTAAAAATGTAAAGCGATTTAAAGTGGGACCTTTGTTGCAATCGAAACCCATGTTTTCTGTTATGGATTTTGTAAGTGCTCTTGAAAATGTATGTAAAATAATATAAAATGCAGGCATTAAAACTTTGTGTTTGGAGTCCTTTAGTAGTTACCTATTTTTAAAATAAAACTGTTTTTTGTACGCTTTGAAATATGAAATGCTGAACTAAACAAAAAATCTATGTCTAAATCTACGTTCGATAGATTGAAAGTTCGAATGAGTGAAGTAACTATTTTAAGCCTTTTTTTATATTTTACGCCCATAAGTACATGTTTTTCTGAGGCTAAAACATTTCAATTATTGTAGTCATAATAGCTAGAAAAATACCTGAAGAAAAGTAAATGTTTGATATCTGAAACGAAACTAAGAGATCGATGTAGTATGGCCAAAATCTAATACATCAATAGACTATATAATGACAACCTTACAAAATCTATCTTTTGATACACTTAAATCTTTTATTTGGGCGCAGAAATAAAGTATATTTTATTGCTTTCTCTTAGAAGAGGATTTCACCAACTATTTATATAAGTTTTATGATGTATTTGCTTTTTACGGCAATATATTTTTTGCTGTTATATCTGTACGAGTGGTATTGACAAATGTAGATCATGTTTATTCAAGAGATATTGTACTGTATTCTTATATTGATTTCGGTTTGGGTTTAATATTTTGCGAGTTTTAGAGTCCTTGTAGTTTGGTAAATTATTGTTTCTTGACCATAAAGGACGATATAATTCCATGCCACGAGGTTTAAAACCTTAATAGGCATAATAGGCCTTGTGATGGATTTTTATTTTTTTCCCATTTAGAGAAGGCACGAGCATTGATCACCACGCTTGCTCTCTGTGGATTGGCGATTTCAGAACCCAAATTTTGGAATCCAGGTTTCCTCACGATGTTTTCCTTCACCGTTTGTCAGAAGTGTCTTAGAATAATTAAGAAAGTACATATAACTGTGCCCAGCAGTGGGACGTTTATAGGCTGGATTATAATTATAATTTTTTTTTTTTATTTATTAATGAAGAATATGATAGATGAAAATAAAAAATAGATAGGAATGAGGTCATAAAATCAAACAATACTGGCATTAAGAACTCATGATATAGGCTCATGTTTTTTTCAGGAAAGTGACTGGCTGCAAGCGTTAACTTACATAAAGAATGTGATAATATAATCAGATACTAAATGAAGTTCTGAGGTTTACGCGAATGTCGGCGAATGGTCTGCCCGTGACCATGATACCTGGGGCCCGAGTCTGCTATTTACACTCCGTAACAGTGAGCTCATAGTTGCAACGTCCGGCGGCGCTCGGGCCCTCTCGGGTGCACTCGGGCCGGTTCGGGCGCGACTCGTGCGCGTTCGGGCGGCCCGAATGCGCCCGAACCGGCCCGAGTGCACCCGAGAGGGCCCGAGCGCCGCCGGACGATGCAACTATGAGCTCACTGTTACGGAGTGTAAATAGCAGACTCGGGCCCCTGCAAAGGTGTCGAAACGTCGGGAACTAAAATTAAAATACAAACCGCCATAAAATCCGTAAAAGTAGTTTTATTTCAATACTAAATGAAGTGTTTACACTTTATAAGTACAAGCTGAGGAAACCTATAAATAAAAAATATAGATACAACAAGTACTAGAAAACGGATATTTCGAAGGACTACATGAAAGAAATCCGAGAAACAGTCTTTTGAGATGGTATGAAATACTCTCTTTGACTCTGGAAGCATCACTTGAAGTACGTCAAAACTTTCTCAACAAGATCCCTCAGACACATACAAGAGAACTGAAAGCCCTAAATGAAAATCCTATCAATAACAAAATCAATCCAACAGATAAAACTAAGTCTTACCCACTCAATAACAACAGATATCGGCCGAAAAATTGACGTACTATTACTCATCGCGATCGGTTTGTCTGTCTATCAAGCGAATGACGTGTACAAATGGAAAATTTACCCGCCCCGGGCATCTGAAAATATGACGAGAAAAGTCTTCGGGAAAAGTTTTGGCGATTGTTGAGTGAAAAATATTGACGTCCCTACGGACTGGGCGCCAACGTTTCCCTGATTACGTCATCCGAATTTCGAAGTTTTAAATATTATTTTTTGGTGTGAATTTTCATTGTGAATCCCTTTTAAGTTTGGATGGATTTTTTTTGATCTTCTGTTGTTTGGTTTGTCGTTTTAATTTCTGATTGGAGTTTTGTTACGTTGGTTTTTTATTAGCTGGTTTAATTATTTTTCTTCCACTTTTTTTCTACTTGATTACTTTTTCTCTTTAGAATACTGTTTACGAAGTAATGGATATGTGTCTTTAAACTGAATTTTATATAAATGACTTCCAAGTTTCTCCAAAATTTTGCAAAAAAATATTATGATCGATTCGCCAAATTCATTTCACATATAAAGTTCAGACCAGGTGAAAATAACCTTTCATGATTTGTATTCATTCACACATAATGGCATCCAAAATCATGAGCAAACAAAATACTTTTGTCGCTCTTTAACTCATCAATCATACCAATACACATGGTGTAGTCATTTGTTTTACACGGTTTTTACATTACGAAGGAACATCCTTCGTGAAAGCAAATATCGGTGCAAAGTTGATTTTACCCCCAAAAGATTTTTGTTTTTCGACGAAAAGTCGAGTGGCATAGATTTTTATATTGTATTCAAATATGTATGTTTTCCTTCTTTTCAATTTCCTTGTCTTTATAAAGATAACTAATGTATTACATTTGGGTTTTTTGTAATACATTAATTACCTCACAAGACTAGATAGTAGAATCAAAAATTGAACTTTGAGTTTGCTTTTTTTTGTAAAATATAAAAAATCATCAGCTGAATAAGCATGGCTCACAAATTGGTATACACACTAGTAAACTAGATCTGAAAGAAAAATCAATCTCGCACCTATAAAATTTTAACACCTTCATATTTTTTTAAATTATTACACTTGAGGCCAAAATTACTCGTCCAAACTTCACTTGTAACACAATACATTACACATCTCCATTGAACAATGAGTTCGGGTATCCGAGCTGGCCTTTTGTTTGGCCGACAGTGTACGACAGTTGTTATATAAAACCCAAATAGTTTGTAGCTTTTTGCTTTGCCTTTGAGCATGGCTTTATTATGTTGGGGACTTATTTCTGTATATAGGGTGTTGTTAATGTGAACCTGTGAATAAAGGTTTCTCGTACAATGAAGGGAGGGTGAAACTAGAGTGTTATTATTTGGATACGACACCGTTATGGTGTGGGTGTAGTCTTAGGTTATATATTTAGAAATATAAATGCATAGGTATACATACACTCATAGGTACAAGTGGCCGGTTAATTGTGCCCACGAGTGTAGTTTTTAACTGAAAACTTTAAATAAGTTTAGTAGGTAAATTTCCGTTTGTAAAAATACTTTATTTTCTGGCAGCTAAAATACGTGTGTCTGCAATTTTTGCACAAACATTGCACATTATACAAATACCAAACAATCCACAAAATATTTACAAATAATCAAGTATTTACAAAATACTTAAAATAAATAAGTTAGAATGTTAAAAATTCAATTTCTTCGAAACGAAAATCTACATATATCAAGGTAACACTTTTTTTAACTTGGCTTACTAAACTTTTTTGACTTTTTAGCTTTGCTTAATCCATAAAATGTAAATACAAGACACCAATCTGAAACACCACGATAATATTCAAACCGAACCCATTAACTCAGCTCATTTAAATACCTTCTTCAGTTACTGCAGGACAGACTAATTACACCAGTATTCGAGTTCCAATGTAACTCGGCTAATACCTTTGTTTGCTCGGCAGTGTACCAACTTGCGGCCGACATTGTTTTGTGTGAATAATATTCTGGACAAAATAATGTAATGACAGGAACTTTGTAGTTTTAATTGTGGACGTTTTGCTTATTATTTTGTGTAGCTTTGTAACTCAATCTGAAATTTTGTGGTTCTGATTTGTGGAAGTTGAGCTGCGTGCTATTTATTTACATGGTGCTTTTTTCATTTAATTCGCCGGTATGTGTCATTCTATGTTGTGTTAGTTATTTTAAGGTGTAAGGTAATGACAAACGTGCCTTTTAAATTTAAGAAAATCTTATAGGCAAAATGTCGTGGTGGCCTAGCGGTTCAATGAACGGATTTGTATGCACAAGGTTGCAGGTTCGAACCCAGGCAAGTACCAATGTGGCTTTTTCATAGTTATATGTACTTCATTGAAGGAAAACATCGTGAGGAAACCTGGATTCCAAAATTTGGTATCTGAAATCGCCAATCAGCAGAGAGCCAGCGTGGTGATCAATGCTCGTGCCTTCTCTACATGGGAAGAGGCCTCTGCCCAGCAGTGGGACGTTTATAGGCTGGAATATTATTATTATAGGCATTTCCACTTTTTCTCAAACCGGTAGGTATATGACATGCTACGCTTTATCATTTATTTATTTTATCAGTTATTTTAAGGTTTAAAGTACTGACAGACAGACAGATCTTACTTTCAGCTTTAAGAATGTCTTAAAGCTGAAAGTAAGATTTAGTAGTACTGATTTCAAACAAACAAAATTACTTTTAACGAATTTTAGTTCCGGACGATTCAACATCTTTGCAGGTATCATGACCACAGACAGACTGGTCGGCCCGGTCATTTCAATATCTATTCAAGTAAATCTCAGAAAACATTTTTTTTTAAACCAAACTTTATTAAAAAAATGATAAGATGATACTAAAATACATAATTATAATACAGTTTAATTATTATTCCTCCCGTTTTAACACTGTCCATATTTTACCACACTCAACACATTTACGTACTAGCGTAAAAAAAAAAACAAACTAAAATGAAACTGAAACATCTCCCTAGCATTTACTTAAAAGCAAGATATTTCAGGATCTACCTCAAAGGAAAGGGCGCCCTTATAAATATGACCTTCATCTTTGTAAAATATTCGCGAAACTTGTATAACAGAAAGTCCAATCAATAATGCGTTATGTACGATTTGTTTATATGTAACCTGAAGCTATGTATTTCGGTATTATGTTTTTTGTATTTTCTCCTACTATACAGAATGTTACCGAAAGGGTATATCTATCCAAAACAGGCGAAGAGTACATCTAGTATAGAGTCAGTATACAAAATTTCAGATTTAAATGAGATACTTTAATAATTAAATAAATAAATAAATGCGGACAACATCACATACATTGCTCTGAACCCAAAGTAAGTTGCTAAAGCACTTGTGTTATGGAATTCAGAAACAACGAAGGTACCACAAACACCCAGACCCGGGACAATGTAGAAAAGTGATTTTCTACATTGACCCGTCCGGGGATCGAACCCGGGACCTCAGAGCTGGCGACTCGACCACGGAGGTCGTCAAATTGTTTTCCAATTATTGAAAATATGAGTCAAATCATAATCAACGTGTGATCGCAATGCTAGGGTTAATATCTTATTACGTCTAATGTTGAATGAAAATAAAGGTACATCACTTCAGTGGTCTAGTTATGATTGTAGTGTCAAATAATTGATGCGAAAAAGGTATCTATTATTTAACTAACTTATTTTGGGCTGAAATTTTGTAAACTTACTCCATACCAGGAGTACTCCTCACTCGTTTTGAATTGTTATACCCTTTCGGTAACACCCTGTATAAAATTTCCATTCGGTAACTAACAAAATGGCTTACATGACCGAATTAACCAGTGCCTCCATACATACATCATTAACCAAACCGCACTCAGCATAAAACCTCATTACCGTCGATAAAATCATTCCTAAACGTCTACTCAACAAATTGTACGGAATGGCAATTAGCTCGCTCTCTGTTTGTTTTCCATTCCTGAACCGAACTCGAGTTTACATTCGATGCATCCTAATTCGATCATTCTTAGTCCTAATTGTGCTCAGAATGTGCTCTATGTTTTATCTATATCCATTAACCATATACCAGAAAACATTCCAATCAAAAGAATATTTTTTAATGCCTAGGTTTATGAACATATATGATTTTAGTAGACAGCTTCGTACTTTTTTATTTTGTGTATAGGTACATAAATAATTAAAGAACAATGTAAATGTTTTCATGTTTAGGATACAACAAAGTATTAATCTTTTTTAGACTGGAGTAAGTCTCACGACTGCCCAAACTCTTTTTGTCTCAAGCTAAGGTGTTTCACAAATATTTATTTCTCTCTTGTTGAGCCTGTAGTGCTATTCTGTAACATTATTTTCATGTCTCGACAGCGGAATCTGCGGTGATATGTCAAATACGTATTCTCGAATTTGAACTCTAAATCAAGGCCAATTGGGTTCACTTTTGAAGTGAGCTTTATTGTCACTCAGGTGAAGCTCGATACCGAAATTATTTACAGAATAGACATACTGAACTATCCAAAGACACTTTTCATCGATTCTTCACTTCACTTTTTTCAGAAAAGTCGTTCATAAATATTTCATTAATCTGAACATAAATACCTGATCAGAAGCATTATACCAAAAACGCTAGCAATCAAAACATCAAGTAGGTAATTACTAATTAGTCTTAATACAAAGATAAAACGGAATCTCTCAAATGCATCGTTAATTCAACACGAAAGCCAGCTTTCGCAAACTATTTAAACTGCTGTTTCTAACGAATCGATCCTCCAATTATCTGATGGTAATCCTTTTGGAAATTGCAAGTTTGGGAAAAGCTAATTTCGAAGGAAATTTTGTGTTCCCATTAACATAGTTATATCGTCGTTGATTTTGATGCAACTAGGTAGGGCCTTGAAAGGAATTTTGCACACGATATATATCGATATATCGGTTCGTCAGTCATGATTGTATATTTAAATAGTTTATGTGTGCAAGAAGCAGGTCTTTTGCGAGTAAGGAACCTAGTTATATTAGAATTATAAAAAAAAAAAAAAAAACATCCGAATTGAGAACCTCCTCCTTTTTTTTAAAGTCGTTAAAAATAGAATAATTATGTCAGACATAGATACCTAGAATCTTTTATATACTAGTAAGAAACTTCATATTCTACATTTTGCAAATGAAGAAAAAAGAAAGGTCTAAAATTACTTCCGCCAGTCATGAAATACTGATTACTAAATTGTAAAAAGCCTACCTATTCACTCAATACAAACACATAATTAGCACCGTATCAAAATCCCCAAACAAACAAAAACAAAACCCAAGGCATTTAATAAAAGAATTAAACAAAAGCCGAAAATTCCCCTGGACTCAATTAAAAGCCTTTTAATTTCGATATCAAAGTTAATTGGTACGGGTCACGTTGACACAGATACCCAAATCCTTTTTGGAAACACGCCGTAGGAGTTAAACCTTTTTGGTGGAATAATTAAATAAAAAACTGGTGTGTGCAAGTTCGACTCGCGTATGAAGGGTTCTGTATGATAGTACGACATTTTGTACGGGTTTTATTACTTTGAATGAACACGCTGATCAATTGTTTTTTTTATTTTCATTTCTGGGCAAAATTCAATATTTCATTCAAGAAGAAGGTTACCTCAATTTGATGGTATGTTTTTCTCTTTTCTTCTGGATTATTTTTTATTTTGATTTTTCTTATTTTTGAAAGCTATTATATCAAACAAAGTCTACATATGAAAGCATCATCTCCCGAGCGTTTTCCCAACTATGTCGGGGTCGGCTACCAGTCTTACCAGATTCAGCTGAATACCGTATTTTACATGGAGCGACTGCCTATCTGACCTCCACAACCCATTTTACTGGGAAACACAGTATCCTATAGTTAGACTGGTTGTCAGAATTGACTTAACGACTGCCAAAGATCTATGTATGACAGCCGGGACCTACTGTTAACGTGCTTTCCGAATCACGGAGGGGTCTCGGTATGTTGTAAATGGTCACCCATCCACGGAACAACCGCGGCGAGCGCGGCTTAACCTGAATTATCGGTCAAACCGTACGGCTTACACTTAGCCACGAGCCCCTCTACATATGGAAGCACAAAACAAAAAAACACTCAGCAAAAAGCTTCTAGCCTTCATTACCTACTGACTGACAGACCGACCCCCAGACGGTCAAAATGGATAGAAAAATAGACAGAAGGGAGGACAGTAATGGAGTCCCTTTCTCATTATTGTCGCATCATTTATTGTCGCAACCGGCATCATCTTATTGCAACACCATCATGTAGGACTGTCAGTAGAGCGAAATCCCCGTTACCCCGCACGCTTAAATTACTGAACCAATTCCTGGATTCGAGACCCGAGTGTGACGTGTTGCGAGTAGCAGAGGATTATTTTTGTCGGAGTGTTTGAAGTTCTGTGAGCGAGTAGAGTAAAAAAAACATAACATAACATACCATCACGCCTGTATCCCCGAAGGGTTAGGCAGAGGTGTACCAATGTACACCCACAGTTCGCCGGTATGTTTAGGTCCCATGTAATAGGGGGCAAGCCTATTGCCACTAACCGGGCACAAATCCAAACTCCGACCTGCTACTGAGAATTTCATAGAAAAAACCCAATAACATCTTGGTCGACTTGGGAATCGAACCCAAGACCTCTAGCTAGCAGTCGCGCTTAACGCCACTAGGCCAACGAGGCAGTTTCAGTAGAGTAAAAGAGTGTTTAAAAGGGAAAAAGACCTAATTAATACGATTATATTGTACCGATGTATAGCTTCTAATTTAATTATTATGTGTTATACCTACCTAGATGTAATGGTTTTAATGTACCTACATTTTTGTTCTTTGTGTTATGAGTAGTGTAATTGGTGTATTCTAAAAATAAATAATTATTATTCTGATACAGATCCCTAAAATCAGTCTGTATTGAAATATGTAACTTTGTAATTTTGTACTGAAATTTTCAGTTCATTGTGTGGTACTTACCCCGAAACGTTAATAGCGTGGGGTATCTCATTAAATAAGCTTGTTACTTATACTTTAGCAAAAACTCTTTTGTAGTTTTTAGCTTATTAGGCTTTATATTTAGATTTCTAGGTACAAAACTCATAGTTATCGTAAGCTTTTATTTATAGAAAGGAAAACTTGTATTTCATCACTTGATCCATTTTTTTTAATAACGATCTTGTTCAGAATATTTTTTTCGTAACTCTAATATTATTTAGTTCGTCAAAACGTTTCAATGATTCAAAAATTAAAAGCCTTAGAAACTTCTGATAATTTTAGTCTATTTTTGAAGTAGTGCGTGGCTATTCCTTTAAAGATATTGAGGGTAAAAAAGTTTTCAGTGAATACTAAAATATGATGAATTAAGTCTTGTAGTAACAGGAAAAATGTTCAATATTAAGACTTTCTCGTGTATCACGGATGCGTAACTAATATAAGAAATTATTTTACCCAGAAATTCTTGCAAAACTGTCAAAAAAAAAATAGATAGTCCTGAAAAAAACATACAAAATAATTAAGTGTACCTAGTTCATGAAAATTGATTTTATGTGGGTCTCAATTAGATAAGTAGCATTGTTAATTAACCGACTTCTAAAACAGGAGGTTCTAAATTCGTGCACATGTGTTTTCATACTATGAATTTGACGCGATAACTGAGTCAAATGTGTACCCATTTCAAAAAATATTTATCGATATACCTCAAAGATGGTCCCGTTAGTAAGTAGTTTTGTTCTTTATAAGTCACTTTTTTTTACATAATATGCAATTAATTATTTATTTCTCTTAATATTTTTACTATTAAAACTAATATTACCTACTAGCTGTGCCCCGCGGTTTCACCCGCGTGAATGACAATTCTTACACTATCTTTATAAATTATAGCCTATGTGTTATTCCGATGTATAAGCTACAATATTGGAAAGTTTCATTAAAATCCATTCAGTAGTTTTTCCGTGAAAGAGACAAAACACTACCTTAAATACACTGGCAGTGAAAACAGGTATACGAGTATCATAGTACCAGTCAATAATACAAATAGCAAATCCTTTTAGGAACTTACCGTGTACCTTTTTGTGGGAGCTGGACTTACCCTCGGAATCGCCTTAGGCCGTTTGGGTAGCCTGTTCTACCTTTGTTTTAGTGAGCAAAAAACATAGACTAGTTACCAACAATTGTTCAGATAGGACATAAATTATCGGAAAGTCCAAATGTATAATAATAATATTCCGGGACAACTCACACACGGTTATCTGATCCCAAGCTAAGCAGAGCTTGTGTTATGGTAACCAGATAACTGATAAACATACTTATATATTTCTAAATACATACATATTATAGATAATTTACACCCAGACACAACAAATGATCGTGCTCATCACACAACATTTGTCCTGGATGGGAATCGAACCCACGACCTCCGGTATAGCAGTCAGGGTCACTAACCACTAGACCAACAGGGCCGTCAAGTTCGGAATTCCAAAATCAATTATCGGAAAGTCCAAAAGTCGAGAGAAGACTAAAATGTAAGAAGGGAAAAGCTTTTAAAAGGCCAACTAAATAGGTGGTTCGCCACCCATCACGTCTCGTTTCTCGCGGGGGCGAAAAGTGGCCCACGAAGAGCCGCTTCGCTACGTTGAATGTAAGAGGAGGAATGTTTGGTAAGGTGGAGGAAGTATGTCAGATGACGGATGTTGAGACAAAAATTAAGAAAGGTATGCTGAGATGGTTTGGCTATGTCGAGAGAATTAATGAAGAACGATTGACGAAAAAAGTGTATAAGGCGAGTGTGAATAAAAAAGGCCAGGTCAAGAGTACCATAAACCGAACAGCATGTATGAAGGGAATAATGAAAGTGGACAAAGCGAGACAAGTGTGTAAGGATCATAGCAAGTGGAAAGAAGTGGTCTCTGCCTACCCCTACAGGGAAAGAGGCATGATTATATGTTTGTACTAAATAGGTAGCAAAATAAGGCCCGTGTCTTCTGTTTTAACGAGATATACTCAAAAACGACCAAAGGGATTTGCATATACTTTTCACCAATGGATAGACTTGTTTAAGAGGAAGGTTTGTGTGTATGTACAGCGCAATGGTATACTAAACTGTAGAGAGGCCTGCGAAGGACACGGCTATTTTAAAGGTAACTGATATAAAAAATAGCTGTTTACAAAATCTATTAACGTTTATTAACGTCCACAATTGAGCAAGCGTGGTGATCATTGCTCGTCCCTTCTCTATATGAGAAGAGGCCTGTGTGAGGACCAGCAGTAGGACGTTCATAGGCTGGTATTATTATTATTATATTATTACTAACGTTTTATGTACCCGTGCGAAGATGGCACTGGTCGTCATGTTAATTAAATCAAATTATTCTTATCCTAAAAAGCAACAACCATACATAATTACTCATTGTCACTGTGAAATTGTCACTCCCACAGATTCCAAGTTGACCTTGACCTCCAAAGGTCACTAATAAGGTCACTGCGAGTCCTCTAGTCTCCTAATGAAGTCATAATTAACGTATAATGCCGTCTGATTACCGTACTGATACTGCGTTATTACTCTAAAGGGTTGGGTAGCTAATAAATGTCTGTGTCTATGTGTGTTTGCTTAGATATTTGGAACCAGCCATGAAAACAACGTGTTTTTAAATATTTTTTGTTAAAAAATACTGACAAATAGAAAATTACTGATAGGTTTTAAATTGCTGAACAGGTATTTATAAATTGTAGCTAAGAATTATCTCGATCATTTCAACTTTCAAACAAAAGAATTCCGTCATTATCGGTCTATTCGTTTAGGAGCTACGATGCCACAGACAGACGTACAAATATAGATAGATACGTGAAAATTATAACACACTCTGTAATTAAAGATAAAAACACAGAAAAATATTAGGTATTGAGCAGTAATTTTCATTCGGTACATTATAACGTGTCTGTCTGTAATTTTTAATCTATGTAGATCCATTACAACTGAAACAAGTCTCAAATACTTAACATCTTAGAAAATACACATCAAGGTTTATTTGAATTGTAAAAATATAAGTACCAAATAAAATGTAGACAATAACGTGACAAACATGTTTATTTAACAAAATAGGTTACCAATGTGAATTTAGGTATATTATAGTAGACTTTTGGCAAGTACGTATTATTATTTTTACATTAAAAAGATTTTTATAAGCAAAATAAATAAATAATAATAAATGCGGACGACATCACATACATTGCTCTGAACCCAAAGTAAGTAGCTAAAGCACTTGTGTTATGGAATTCAAAAACAACGAAGGTACCACAAACACCCAGACCCGAGACAATGTAGGAAAGTTGATTTCTACATTGACCCGTCCGGGGATCGAACCCGGGACCTCAGAGCTAGCGACGACCTTGAAACCGGTGCGTACGCCACTCGACCACGGAGGTCGTCTAGTATAGATGTTTTAGATCTTGTAAACTACTTAAAACATCTTTAAACGATATTTTTAGACACAAATAGATTTTTTGGATGTAACTTGATGATTTTCATCCTAGTTTTATTTACTAGGATAAAAAAATCATCACTTACTTTTTACTAAAGTTATATCGATTTCAATGCCCAAAACCAAACACAGTATTTCGTTATCTAAATCAACAAAGAAAACCAAATAAAACTCAACAATGGCTGTAAATCTTCGATCATTTTCTCGTTTGCGGTCACAATGTCCAAAGCTTAGAGGGTAGATAAGAAAGTACAGAGTGCGCGTATCAGAGTATGAACCGTGAGCACTAGTATGAACAGGTGTCGTCGTAAAAATATTTCAAAACGGAGCGCGCCATTAAATAAAACTATGTCAGAATCTAATGTGGATAACATTAGACTCTTATCGGAACCATCGACATTTCGCAATAACATCTGTTCTAGCACGGAAAATTACTAATATCAGAAAACGAAGGTACTACATACAACCAAACTTTTTTTACGCTCGGTAACATGGGCTTTAGCTACGGGAACTCTTTATTTGAAATAAAACTAGTTTTTACAAATTTTATCAGGGCTTATTTAGATTTAGTTCCCAACGTTTCAAATCTTTGCAGGTGTCATGGTCTCGGGCAGACTGAAATAAACCGCAATAAAATCCGACAATTTTATTACAATGTCTAACATTCGCAAAAATCTCGGAAAGCACTCTACAATTTTTTCTTTTTTTTAATCCAAGGTCCAAAGCGTTTGTACTCAGTCGCCATGTTTCAACATCATGTCATTTTCTACTCCAACGCTTATCCGAGACGAGACGACGTGAAAAATAACCTCTCTTATCTCTTTAATAAGTATTATTTTTCAATCGACTTGTTTTTTCGCTAAATGATTGATGGAACTGGATTTTTGTAGTGTTGGTTGTTGGAGGATGTTAATAAATAATGATCTTTTCTAAAGGAACTAAATATATCTAGAGTAAGTATAAATAGTCTATACTGTTGGTCTGATGTGTTGTGCTTAAGTTTCCGAGAGGATTGGGTTTCAAAACCAAACTATAAGGGCCACAGAAATTCACGAAATTAGTTATAATAATTCATTCTATAAAAATACAGATAATAAAGAAATTCTAAACACCTCTGTGTTTAGGATGCTTATATAGGGAGCGATAATCACTTAGGTACCATCAGCTGAATCAAAAGCATATTGGTCGGCTACTCATATTTATTTAACTCTATTGTTATAGACAAAATGATATTAAACAAGGTCAATAGATAATAATAATGTAGTAAGAATGAACGTTTTAAAAAAAATATAAATTGAACTTATAACATAGATTTCAAGAAATAAAAATGTGAAGAAAAATAATAGTTAGCAAAATCTTTTGAGAATTTTCCTAAATATGCCCGACGTACTTATTCGGTCTAGTGGGCATTGAACTATCAAAATAATTATGTCTAGTTATCCTAAAATAACCGACTCCATACTAATTAGTCCGTCGATTTTTCATCCAATTATACGTGTAAAAATTAATGATTCTTGAACAAATATAGAACAATAGCGTTTCACAATTAGGGCTCAGTGCCTGTACTATGAGCACTTAAAGGACGACTGTAGCCGACGTGCGAGCGAGACGCTGCTACGTGCAGTGTATAGCGCCGTCTCGCTCCCACAACGCCAAAGGTCCTGCTTTAAGAGTTTATAGTACAAGTACTGGTTCTGATAATGGGTAGCGTAATTTTTTACATCCCACCTCCGTTTCATATCCAAAGGGCGACTCATTAAAATTTTACGCACCTTTTTACAAAAGTGGTGTTAATTCGCAGAAAATCCACTTAATTTAATACTAGCTTGGGCCTACCTTTTTTCTCGGAAGAACGACAATTTTAAAAGAAAGTAATTTCCTATGATAATGAAAAATAATGTCAGTCAATGTTGTCAGTGGTCTTCCATTGACAACATTGACTGACATTATTTTTCGGAAGACGGAATTTTAGGAAGACGATTATTTTCTTGATTCAATTTTTATTTTTATAATGTTAGTCTTATTGAGAAACTGTAGGCACACGTATCACTATTATCAGAAAACTAACGGTGCCCCGCATTTTCACCCGCGTTAGTACCTAGTCCTCGTTGATAATATTTTTATACTTATGAACCCAAAAATACAAAAAACATGAACATCGGTCCACATATTCTTGAGTTATAAATGGATGTAACTAACCCCGATTTTTTGTTATATTAAGATTTAGCAATCATCAGCAATTATATTTTGAAGTATACCTGCAGAATTATAACCGTTTTCTATCTTTGAAGATCTAACTCACAACAACAATAAATTGAAATACCTACATCTATTCTCAAATTAACAATACACAAAAAAAAAAATCAATTATCAAAAAAAAATACTCCAAAATATTCCCAAATACAAATGAATCTTCTGCCTTTCCTTTCACATAATATTTTTACAGAAATTAACATTTTGATATCGGAGTCACGTCTGTTCTGACACCAGATGTCGGGGCCACATAATTACAGCCTTTTTTGTATATTGCTTCGGGTTTTCTAGAAAATTCGATTATGGTGGGAAAAGTCGATTACAGGTGGTTTTGCTCGATTTTGGAGTTAAGCTAGAGTGTAGATTATCGGCGGTTAACGGGTAAAAAATCTAGTAATTATGTTATTGGTAGACTACTTAGTACGGGTAATGTTTACTCGTAGATATTATGAAAAATAAACCTAGTTTTATAAAAAAAAAAAAACAAATAGAACACCGAGATTTTTATAACCATTCATGTAAACCGGAGCTTTATGTTTAAACATGGGCGCTAACAGCAAGTAAAAAACGTAGTGTTAAAAAATCTCAAACATTGTAATTAAAAATTCCTACCTAATACTACCTAAGTAACATCAAATTGAGCTTATTCTCCAAACGTTTGAATATAAACATACTTCCATACTCTATCCTAACTTGTGGCGCAATAAACGTACCGCGAATTGCTGGCTCCATCGATTGCCGGATTACTACTGACTCGTTTGTCATAGTTACATCAGATTCGGTAATAAAAGTGTGTGAAGGACATGAGTATACAGGGTGTTACCAAATGGGTATATCAATCTAAAAGGGATGAAGAGTACTCCAGGTTTAGGGAATGTTTACAAAATTTTAGCTTAAGAATGAGTTAGATAAAAATGTATACACAATTTTTTGTTACCTATATTAAAGCAGAAACGGCGGTATGACTTAGATTCTATTTTATCGAAGCGACGCTTTTGGGCCTATGCCTATGCCCAGCAGTGGGTCATTATAGGCTTATAATAATAATGTTGCGGTAAAAAATCAAAATTAATTAAAATACTACTGGCTAATTTTTGTCCAATAAAATGTAATATTATGAGATAACTTTATATTACCTAAAAGGCAAGTTTTATGTTATAAAACGGGCTGGAATTCCGAAAAAAACAATACTTTACCTGAGCGAGTAATTTATTATGAAAACATTATATCAGTTTGCATTTAAACACACTAAAATTCAACCAGCCGAACCATCCAACATCTAAAATCTTTACCTCTAAACCAAAAATACAGATGCCATAAAATTCTTTCATAAAAATATATCGAACTTCCATACGGAGTGCATTTGGCACTTCGGAGATATACACAACACGTGCTTCTCTCACCAACACATAAAGATACCTACATCGATGCATTGCATTACGTTGCGACCACAGAGTAACAAAAGCAAAAACTATAGAGAGCGCGTACCGCTAAAAGTCCATTGAGATGAGCGTAAGCAAATTTTTGGCTGTATTTAGTACATTCGTTTACCAATTCAAGTTATTTAACAAGCAACGTTCATGCGAAAATATCGATGGTCCTGATATTATTAGGGCAATATTACGTTCACCAGTGCCCTAACCAGAGAAAATTAAAGGAGGACAGAAAGGCCTGTGTCCTGCAGTAGCACAGTTAGGAAATTTGAGAGAAAAAAAAATGTTTTTGAGATAGTTTTATAAAAACGGTGCTAAACTCTGTTTTGATACTGCTGGGCACTGCTGTGTGTCTATTCTGTTAAATATTTCGGTGACAGGTGAAAGTGAAGTGACAATAAAGCTCACTTCAAAAGTGAACCCAATTGGCCTTGATTTAGAATTCAAATTCGAGAATACGTATTTGACATCTCACCGCGGATTCCGCTGTCGAGACATGAAAATAATGTTACAGAATAGCACGGCTGGGCACAGGCCTCTTCCCATATAGAGAAGGCACGAGCATTGATCACCAAGCTTGCTCTCTGCGGATTGGCGATTTCAGATCCCAAATTTTGGAATCCAGGTTTCCTCACGATGTTTTCCTTCACCGTTTGTCAGAAGTGTCTTAGAATAATTAAGAAAGTACATATAACTTTGAAAAAGCTACATAGGTACTTGCCAGGGTTCGAACCTGCAACCTTGTGCATACAATTCCGTTCATTGAACCGCTAGGCCACCACGACATTTCGTTTTGATACTACTACGACGAAACTTGTTCATACTAGTACCCATGTTCATACCCTGATATGCGCTCTCTGTAGTTTTTTATATATCCCTTAGGTTGCGCCGGTGACAAAATATGTCGCTAGCAGATATCAAAGTGGTGTTTGATTGACGTTATTTTCGGAATATTATGGTGTATTTTGTAGGTTGTTGGTTTTGAGGGTTCGACAACCAAAGGTTGCGTACAAGAGTTATCAATACTACTTTTAGATCGTGAATGTGTTCGTTCTAATGAACAACATAGGCAGAAACATATAAAATTGTGTTCACAAAATTGAGTGTTCAGTAAATTATAGCGCATTAAATCTGGTAATAACAGAAAAAACAAAATTTTTATTGGCTGCTATGGACAAACGTTATCTTAAAAGATAGTAGGGAACCACTCGTAAGCAAATGAATCGACTCTCACTTGACCGGCTTTTGCATTATTGTGTTTACATTGAAGTAATGTTTTTCGCTTTTTAAAATGATTTTCTGTCTCGATAAATAGTCAATACTTTTTAAGTAAACCATGGAAGCACGACTTATAAAACGCATAAACGCAAAAAAAAATAATATTATTATTATAAAGTTTTGAAATTGTAACTAAGATTACCTAATATAATCATAACACACCATCACGCCTGTATCCCCGAATAGTTAGGCAGAGGTGTACCAATGTACACCCAGAGTTCGCCGGTATTTTTAGGTCCCATGTAATAGGGGGCGAGCCTATTGCCACTAACCGGGCACAACTCCAAACTCCGACCTGCTACTGAGAATTTCATAGAAAAACCCAATAACACCTTGGTCGACTTGGGAATCGAGCCCAAGACCTCTAGCGTAGCAGTCGCGCTTAGAACCACTAGGCCAACGAGGCAGTTTATATTTAATTTAAATTTATTCGATTTGGCTAGTCAACGAGTTTATTTGAATCTATCCTACCATGTCCTACAAAGACAAAGTTTCGTTCTAAATAAAAATTCAAGTTTCATTGAAAATTTAGCATAGTCGTAACTGTGAATTGTTTCAACTGTTTTATAGTTTCAGTACATTTTAGTTTTGTTTGTTCTTTCAAGCGTTGTAGCATCGTTTCAGTTTTAATATAATGTTTGCTATAACCGGATAGTTTAAATTCAAAATACAATATAATAGTCACAAACGAAGATTTTAATCTAGGAAGATCTGTTGTACACAGTCTGTACACAGTATTATGCTTAACACAATGCTATGACGAAATACTTGGCGAAACTTTAAATCATTACCCCATAAATTCTATTGACAGTGTCTACATATTACTACTAAGTCTAATTTTGTATGATTTTTTTTCTTCAATGAGCTTTGCCCAGTACCCGCGTTTGCGCGTTTATATTACCCGCGTAGGTATTATTATTATTGCTTTTTTGCTATTCAGGGTGAAAGCGTACCTAAAAGGAACCTAAAACCTTTATAGGTATTGTTTTGTTTTATTATTATTTATGTGTTGTATTTTCTATGGGCCCTAGTTGCCTGAAATAAAGGAATTAATAATAAAAAAAAAATACAAAATCATGAAAATCGAGCTACCAGTTCTCTACTTATAAGTATTTCAACAAACCCAACATTATTTTATAAAATAAACCAAGTTTCAGATATTACCTCTTTACAGTATATTACAAAAATATAACTTAATAAATCCAGTTCTAGCCTTCAAAGAAATACTTTTTCAATACGATTTTTATTCTGCCACAATATCTTATTACTAGTTCTTCATTCAGTTCCTGAGTAAAAAACCTCAGCGTTCCCAGAATAAAAACTACTTCCCTTCCTTGTTTACTGTTTATGCGATTTTTTTTCTAAATAGCACTCTCAGTTTTTTTCCTTCCTTGTATAAAAGTTGTTTATACGTAAAACGTGAAGTCATAACAGTTTTGGTATTATTCTTGATTTTAACAGTCTAATTTTCTTTTAAGCGTAAACATTATATTCATGCCTTATTAATATAGGCACATAATAATAAAATACAACAAAAAAAAACATTTTTTTTATCTAAAATTTGTCCTGCAGAATAATCTTAACGAAATAACAGACAGACCACTGTACCGAAATAATAAGATTACAGTACCCATTACATTACATTTAAAATACCTTATTTCAAAATTACGAATAACGATAAGCCTTAGATACTGGTCGATTATCGTTATTCTTAATTTATATACAATATATTTTACATCATCTTCATCATCTCCCGAGCCTTTCCCCAACTATGTTGGGGTCGGCTTCCAGTCTTACTAGATTCAGCTGAATACCGTCTTTTACATGGAGCGACTGCCTATCTGACCTCCACAACCCATTTTACTGGGAAACACAGTATCCCATAATAAGACTGGTTGTCCGAATTGACTCAACGACTGCCAAAGATCAACGTATGACAGTCGGGACCTACGGCTTAACGTGCTATCCGAGGCATAGAGGGGTCTCGGTATGTTGTAGAAATGGTAACCCATCCACGGACCAACCGCGGCGAGCACGGCTTAACCTGTATTATCGGTCAAACCGTACGGCTTGCTTACACTCAGCCACGAGCCCCTCAATTTATATACAATATACATGGAACACAAAAACAAAATCTGCTTACTTCAAGCAAAAGAGTTTGACAAAATACTCTATAAAACTCACAAACAACATAATTTTTAATGTAAAACATTTCCCTCTAAAAGAAAACAAAATGTAACTATTATTTTTATGGCTGTTTAAATAAAAATATACAACGCCTGTAACTCTCTTTACGTTTTCCTTGGAAATAATTGCAACGGTACATTTGAGAAAACAAAAATAAAACTGCAAACACTTGCATATTTATACTCAACATTAAAATGAAAGGATAGCTTGCTGTTTTGATCGTTTACTTGAAATATTTAAATGAAGTATCACGACGTTTATTAAAAATTGTGGTAAACACTGATACTTGTTATATGCTACATGCAAATTTGGATGCGTTTCTTATCTCAAGGATTTTCGTAATTTCCGTGGTGTCACAAATACAAATTGACTTTTGAAAAATCTTAAAAAAAAATATAAATAAATGCATAGAAACACAATATATGGATCAAAATAATTATATGTATAACCACAACACCACGACTCTTCGATTGGTATTAGGCTATTGGGCGTTTTACTTCCCTAATATGTAGACCAATTGAATTTAATAAAATAGATTAATTTGGTTGTGATTTGATGGTCATAATTGATTCCGACCACAACACAACATTTTAATGACTTTAAAATAATAATTATTTGAAACTATAAATACCTAACGATGAAAAAGATAAAACTGTTTCTAAAGAATGAGGATCGCAAGATATTAAATTAAGGTAATGAAAACAAGCTCATAATTTTTAAGTATAAAAATTTACGAGATAATTCGCCATCGAACGAATCGTTTCGACCAATAGCTTTGCAGTAAAAATGTCCAACTTTAAAGATAAAAATCTTAAAATAGCGTATTAATTGACCCATTTATATATTTTCTGGGTTTTGGTCGTACAAATGGTCTCTTTTCAAATTTTTATTAGGAATCTATTTTATGGATAGTCAAACTGTCTTTAGATGCATTAATAATAAATCTTGAAGATATAAATCAAATTCACACTAAAGTTAACTATTTGCTACTAATATTAATGGGCAATTAAATAAAAATAAACTATTGTAAAACGGTTGATTGTTTCAAGTACCTCCTAAAACCTTTTTTATTCTTAGTTTTTCTTATAAAAAAAATCTTAAACGTACTCCAAGATAATCCCTTTAAGGGGCTCGTGGCTAAGTGTATGCTGTACGGTTTGACTGATAATACAGGTTAAGCCGCGCTCGCCGCGGTTGGTCCGTGGATGGGTGACCATTTTCTTAACATACCGAGACCCCTCCGTGACTCGGATAGCACGTTAAGCCGTAGGTCCCGACTGTCATACGTACATCTTTGGCAGTCGTTAAGTCAATTCGGACAACCAGTCTTACTATGGGATACTGTGTTTCCCAGTAAAATGGGTTGTGGAGGTCAGATAGGCAGTGGCTCCATCTAAAATACGGTATTCAGCTGAATCCGGTAAGACTGGAAGCCGACCCCAACATAGTTGGAAAAAGGCTCGGGAGATGATGTACTCCAAGATAATGCCTCACTTTTGCATTTCCTTCTTTGTATAAAACGAAAGACAAAAAGATAAATTTTATACCACTAGTACATCTTTTCCAATATTCCCATAGCCTTTTACCAATGAATCCAAATTGGAGCTACTTTTAATTTAAAAAACATTCTCCGCTTATGTCCCTCACTAGGTTTTTTTTTTTGGTAGAGATCTTTGCAGTTAGCCTGAGCTCAGGCTTTGACTGCTTCACCGGACTTTTGGCGAGGACATTAAGGCCTCCAGCCAGAACCCTCACAAGGTTGTTATATTGTGTTTACACGTGTACTTATCCCTAGTTATGAAGGCTATAAATATCTTTTTACAACATAATGTCCTAATTAAAATGTTGGATGCTTGTCTCGTATATTATTATAATCATGTGATAATCGTCGGACAATGTATGTTCTTAGGCTGGCTTTGCATTTGTATTGTTAGTTTTTTCATTGAAGATACAAACACATAATAATATGACCTGATTAGCAAGAAAAAAAAAATTATCACTATTCGCAGAACCTCCTACTTTTTTTAATTCGGTTAAAAACGGCCAGAATCATTATGGCATTTTTCATATTATATTTGGATTTTCGTGCTTCAAGTATGAAGTTCAAAACCGAACATAAACTATACCAGATTGTTACATTACATATTTGTACCAAATGTGGTTTTTAATGCTTTTTCAATTTTTTCCACCAATAAAAGAAGCCCTAATTTTTATTTTATTGCCCTTCAACTCTTCACATTTTCTCTAATTAGAGTCCTACTTGTCATATTTTTTGTCTATTCATCTTTATCAAACATCAACTCCGATTCTATTATTATCCATACATATTACAAGATCTTTCCTAATACTCTCCTAAACCACTATTAACCAAACACGTGTATTAGGAACCCATAAAATGAATAAGAATCACTCCGACTAATCGCAGCTAAACGCTAATGTGCACTAAACCTTTCGGTCGACGCGTGTATCGTAACGCGATCCTTAGGCAATCGTGTAGCTAATGAAGTTGGGCTTATATTGTGTATGTAATTTTGCGGTTATGTCGGATAAGTTCTTAATTATGTCGCCAATAAATGATTTTCTTTTTGTATTGGGGCTAATGATTTAGCTTGAAGCCTAGATCAATATTGGTGACTGATTAATTTTAATCATTGTGACATTTTTTTATGTTATGTAGCTACTATTAATAGCAATGAGGTTTTCACGATAAAGTTGGATTTAGCTAGCTTACTTGTACTTAACTTGCTAGCTACCTAGTATCCTAATAGTTTATTAAAAAAATATTCACTCTTGCTTTGACAAATGACAGCACGAATAAAACAAAAGAATAAACCCCTAACTGTCATTGCGCTAGGTGAAACCACCAAAAGATAAATAAAAATTGATGTATCTTTTGTTAAAAAAGAGTCCACACATTCTGTATGTCATGTAGTGTACTCATAAATGTTTTTCTCAATAGTTTCGGATACGAAATCCATGTATCCGCACACATCATAGTCATCCTACACCCATTAGCGGACACTTAACGCTTCGGACTACGTTACTGAAGAATTTGCCCTCAGAGAATAGATAAGAAATTATAGAGTGCGCAAATCAGAGTATGAACCATGACCACTAGTATGAACTAGTTTCGTCAAAAAAGTAGTGTCAAAACAGAGCGCACCGTTTTAATAAAACTATTTCAAAACCTAATAATGGCGGAACCAATGTCATTTTCGCATAAACGTCTGTCGTTGAGCGGGAAATAACGTAAATGAGTAAACATACAGCCAAAAATTAGGTAACGCTCGGCACATTGGGCCCTTAGCTATACGTTCACTCTATAGTTCTGACTATTTTTACTCTATGTTGGCTCCCTAATGAGTAGGAGACAGCTTAACGGAATCAATTACTGCGTTATGACGTCACTTCCTTATTGGCTGCTTCTGTTTATGTGATTTTCTGTTATGTTAGATGGTTAAAAGGTAATAATAGTAATATAACCACTCAAATAAAGTATGATACAAAATATTCTATTACAAAATGTACTTAACACTTAACTGATGGCATTTTTTTTTCCATTTCACCATCATTCTTTTTAAGCCACGAGACTGGTAATGACGTTTAGAATTATTATAATATATCTTTTTTTTAATGAGTTTCCTTTAGCATAGACTATACCTACAACTCTAACTTAGTTTTACATTAATTATATCTAGTTTTTTCAAGGATTGTTAGCGATAACATCTTTTTTCACCTATATTTTGACCTGAAAAACTTTACAGACAGGGTACAAATAAGTCATAAAAATGTAGAGATCAAAAATACTCCTAGTTTTTTATCTGGATACCTAACGATTGAAACACGACATTAAAACTCCTTTTAGTAACAATTCCCGCACTTAACAGTCCAGCCCCTGTACCATGAGCTCTCAAAAACTGTACTGTTGCGGTTGTGGAAGCGAGACGGCGCACTACACTGCGCATAGCGCTGTCCCGCTTACTCAACGGCAACAGCAAGCAGGACTGCTTTAAGAGCTCATGGTAAGCGTACAGAGCTCAATACAAAAAAGATCGTCCCGAGAAATAAATTTTTAAGTGGTTCAAATCCGTTTCACGTATTTTAAAACGATCTTCGACATCTAAGGCTCTTTACACACTTGGCTACTTTAATCTCTGATACGCCACAACTTAAGTTTCAAACGACGCCTGCTTATATACGGACCTCTATGAGTTTATTTAGCGGTAGTCGCTTGTAAAACGATCTCCGACATCTAAGGCTCTTTATACACTTGGCAACTCAAGTCTCTGATACTCGACAACTTTAGTCTCGAAAAACGCGTGCGAATACGAACCTCTATAAGTTTTTTTTAGCCATAGTCGCTTAGAGACTATAGTCGTCGGGTATCGGCAACTTGTTGCCTCGTGTATGAGAAGCCCAAGTTTCCACATGAAATATTTATCTCATGCTTGACCGGATTTCGTTCTATTGCTGACCACATCGTTCGTTCTGAATGAACTCATTAGGTAACTAGATAGAAAAGGACGGGGTATTTAGAGCGAGATGGAAAGCATTAATGAGAATTTGTTACTCGAATTTAAAGTTTATGCTGTGGATGGTTTTAAATGTAGATTTTTTGTAGAAGAAGTTTTGAATGGAAAAAGTATATAACATTAAAAGGCTACGTAATTATTACCATACTTAACTGGTAAAGGCCATTTTCGTTTGAGACTAATTTAATTAATAAGAACTAGAAAATTGTAAATTCAAAGTGTAAAATAAAAACGCCTATAAGAAACACCACATAATATTGAAATTCGTAGTAATTTACATTTTACATAAAAACATTTTCAATTCTTCTAAAAACATGACCTATATTTTAGTCTAGATTAAAAGGACTGGTCTATATATACTCACGTTTACTGAGAATTTATCACAGAATATCGTCTAGGGTGTAATGCATTTAACTAATTAGGGTTTTATTTTTATGAATGTATCTCTCCACCATATCTTACTACTTTTGACGGGCCTGTTGGTCTAGTGGTTAGTGACTCTGACTGCTATACCGGAGGCCGTGGGTTCGATTCCCACCCAGGACAAATGTTTGTGTGATGAGCACGATCATTTGTTCTGGTCTGACTGTAATTTATCTATAATATGTATGTATTTAGAAATATATAAGTATGTTTATCAGTTGTCTGGTTACCATAACACAAGCTCTGCTTAGCTTGGGATCAGATAACCGTGTGTAAGATGTCCGGAAATATTATATTATTATATTATATTACTTATAAGAAATACGCATACGGATTGACTCTAACTATTTCATTCAACTAGTCGGCTATGCATTATGTTATCTTTCTGTCTTTTTTTTCTTTCGCAAGGTTTCAATGTAGTACCTACATGTGATTCCCATCCATTCTTGGATATTAAATACCTCTGTTTTATTGCATTAAAATCCTACACAAAGATTTTCCCCATTGGAAACAGATGGCAAACTACATTCCCTCTCAACTTAAATCCGCCATTAACGCTATTATTTTTAATGGCATCATCACTATTATACAACGATTTCGCACTGAAGTTATTATCCTTTTAAAGAGTAAATCTCGTTAGAATCCGTCATGGAGCGTCAAGAAGTACAATCACTAGCAAAAGTTTTAGCAATTCATTTCATTTTTACTCTCACGTCATGAGTTCCGTCAATATTTTTTGTTGGAACGTAGCTGAAAAAGTTATTTTTGTTATATCTGTTGCGAGAGTATTTCGAAAGTTAATTATGTTCTTTTCATGTTACATTTATTCGGGTGTATAATTTACTGGTGTAGGAAAAATGTTGGCTCAGGAAAGTTACAAGTATTGATGGTAGAACAAAATGATGTTGTTTTGTTAAGGAATATTCGGGAACGAATATCTTTTTTAGTATTTCGTCTTGTCCAAAATAAATCTTCCGTTTACTTTATGTATTACTTGTACCAAAGTAATGCCAGCCTAAAATAATTCCACTGCTTTGCACAGGCCTCATGTAGAGAAAGCACGAGCATTGATCTTCGAATAAATAATAAAGTACGTTATATTACTTTTAAAACGTATTGATAATTGACATGTATTGAATTCGAACCTGCGAACTTATTCACACGAATCTGTCCATTGAACCGCTAGGCGACCACGACTTCTACGAATCACGGATCAACAAATTCACGAATGTACAAAAAAAATGGTAGGAAAATTAAATCAAAATAGACCACTAAATATTAAAGCGATAATTTCTCAGCTCAAAATCCCACCACGACACCTCCCATTTTATTTTCTACCTGCTGACCAACACTAAATGTGTTGTATAAACTAGCACTTTCGCGCACAACTGTCCTGTCGTCCCATCGCAGTGAAAATGACAAGGCATTTCACGTGATCATAAATATAAGTCCGGCTACACTGATGAATACCCGGTTGTCGGCCAGGCTTACCCGGTTTCTGATACGAAGATCGTGTGAACGAGGCCTTAATCATCTTGACGTGTTTTGTTTTATTACGGACATGTGGTTGTGTGTTTATTATTGTTTCGCTTTTGTTTCTGATAGTTTTTTTTTTCGTCCTGGAAACTAGGGTTCTTTTGTTGTAGATATTGGCTGGTAGTAAAGGGACTAACGCTTAGGTTTTGTTCTGTACTAGCTCTTTTGGCACTAGGATAAATAAGTAGGTATATTTAATATTAATTAAATTAAGAATATTAAGTTGTGCGAGTGAAATTTCACCTGTGAAAAGATTTACCTAACCGAAAACTGGGTACACAAGATATCTGGTACTTAGTAAAAGTTTTCTAATCCATGCGTCCCTACTTATTATAATAAATGCAAAAATAGCTCCGTCTATTACGCTTTCACTGCTTAAGTTCTTTACCGATTTTGATGAAACTTAATATAGCATAACCTTGAATCCCAAGAAATAACATGAACTAGTATTTGTCGCGATACCTGAAACTCTTGCGATTTATGAAGCAAAATATTTCCATTATATTTTCACCGTTAATTTTTTTCCTTTTATCGTCTAGTTAGTTATAGTTTTAAGTATTTAAAGTTAAACTTAAGTCAATAATTGTCTACCGGTTTGAAAATACCGTAGATCGGTCAAGACCTTGTAGGTACAGATTCAGCTCGTATATAACTAAAACCGAATATATATTACACGAGACGTATTGCTGACTCGATGCGTGTCAACGACGATTTGTCGTCCACCGATTGGAGGCCGAAACTTTCCGTCATTGGTGTGACGTCACGATCGAGGAATGCCGAAAGCCAAAAGCCGAAATTGTGGTGAGCGTTAGCGCTTTACTGCAATTCCGTTCGTCTTTTGTTTTTTGCTTTTTGTGTAATATCGTTTCATGCTCGTCACGTTTTGGAACTACACTAGTTCATTGGATCTGTAGTTTACGTTTTTTAGGGTTGTGGTTGGTTAACGGTTTAATGGTCAGAATTGTAGAAAGTTGCAGTTTTGAATCCAGCTGTATCGAAGAGTAGATACTTCCTACTACGATGTAAACATTATAATATACAGTCATCTTGATCGTAATTTGTTTGCGTAGAAAAAAGTGCAAGTCCTTAAAATCCTTCTCGTTTTACCTTATTTCTTTACCAGAACAGACATTAACTTATTCTCTAGGAATTAGGTGATTAACATAACATAACATACCATCACGCCTGTATCCCCGAAGGGTTAGGCAGAGGTGTACCAATGTACACCCACAGTTCGCCGGTATGTTTAGGTCCCATGTAATAGGGGGCGAATCTATTGCCACTAACCGGGCACAAATCCAAACTCCGACCTGCTACTGAGAATTTCATAGAAAAACCCAATAACACCTTGGGCGACTTGGGAATCGAACCCAGACCTCTAGCGTAGCAGTCGCGCTTAGCACCGCTAGGGCAACGAGCAGGCCAATTAGGTGATTAGGTTACAAAAATATAATTTGTATTGGTTTACACAAATTTAACAAACTTATTTATTTAGTCCTTTACTGTACATAAAAAAACGCAAAATAAAATAAAGAAGAAACATGTACAAAAGGCGGCCTTATTGCACCTAGCAATTGCTTCCAGGCAAACTTATTCAATTACTAGCTGTGCCCCGCGGTTTTACCCGCGTGAATACCTAGGTCCCGTTCCCGGTGCCTTTGTACTATTAGGGGTGGAAATGAATCCGACAAATCACTATCGTAACAAAAGTCAGGATTACTTAATTTGGTAATTGAGTATTCGTCAATTTTCTAATTTTCAGCGCAATTTCGCAAACTTTTTCTTTAATAAGAACCTTCTCCTAACAATAACAAACACAAAAAAAAAAAAGAATTAGCGAAATCGGTCCAGCCGTTCACGCGTGATGCCGTGACCAAGGGAAATAGGATTTTTTAAATATATAGATTTAGTACTATAAAAGATACGACTAACAACAAATTAAAAAAAACATAATCGTCACTTAAGTAAACATAAAAAAATGTGTTACAGTTATGTCTTGAACTTTACCCACAAAACGCGTTTAACAAAATGCAAAAACCAGAAGGCTAACTTAATATATTTCACGGCGCATGCGTCCTACTCGACATACAACCTCTTTGGGGAGGGGGTAGATTGGTTCTCGATTCCAAAGGCGACGCACGCCTGTACAACTCAACCCGTTACATCGTAGTGCAAAAAAATGCAGTGAAGTGACATTCAAAAAAGTAATAAAAAATATGTGTTTATTATCATAAAGTGTTGTGAAAACAATTTATAGGAAAATATAAAAGTGGTTTTAGTGATGTGTTAGTGATTTACGGTGAGTTGATTTTTAATTATTTATTATTATTTTTTGTTTTGTAAAAATAAATTTGAGTAAATTGCAAGGTAGGTAAATTTTGTGTGTGATTCCAAAGTTTTGAAGTTACATTATCGTATGAAGTTTTGAAACAATTTGAATTGTTTCTTAATGACTTATTCTGAAGATAAAAGTTATTAAGCGTGTTTAAAAGCATTTTGTCGAAGTTTACAAATGTTCGTTTAATTTAAATTTTACGATTTATGTTTTATTTGTAATCGTAAAGTGATTGCGTAATATGAGTTTTAAATACTTTTGATATGTAATTGCGGATAAGGGTTTAAAGATTTATGTATACTAATGAATGAAATAATATTCAACCTTATTATTTTAATTAAAATATTACTTTTATAACAGGAAGATACAAAGATTTTTGTTTTATTCGTATGAAAATTCGATAGTAATAGAGTGGTTTGGTACGAAAATTACGATTTTACATGTTATAAATGATATTACTCCTGTGAAGAGTTTTTTAATAATGTTTTTGTGTTCACGGCTTATGGAGTGATTTCGTATCATAAACGGTTTTTTTTCTTTCGTGATTATGAAATTCGAGAAGGATATTTATTATTCAATACGACTTAAACGTTCCCTTTAGGTACGTTTATACTTAGGTACTAGTTTACCATTTATAAATTTATATTTTTATATGTTTTTATGCATTATAAATTTAAATAATATTACGGTGTATGCAAGTATAAACTGTTTGGTCATGGAGAGATAAAATAATTGGTTCGTCAGCGATTTCGTAATAGGGTTGACCGTACAGGGTGCGTCGGTATCGTAAATCGGGAAAGCTATTTTTATACAACCTGTATATAAATATATTCTGCAAAAATTTTAAGTACCTATAAATAATAATGTATTTAAAAAAACTGTAGGAACTGTGTAGTATGTTATTATGGGTATTTTATTATTCATAAATATAATGAATTGTATTAAAAGGTGAAGGGGAATTACAAAGGGACTTAAATGGGCTAGAATAGTGATTATTTTTTTGTTTTGATATTAGGATTATTTCGTTATTTTGGTTTCAAATAAACGCCTAGTGTCTTTGCTATTTTGTGATTTGTTGATAGGTATTTGACGTAAAACGTGTATATATATATACCTATTATAATTTTGTATCTTAATTTCTGGATACATAGGCTTGATTGTAAGGCGAATATAGGTTTAATGAGAATGTGAATTTTGGTGTAAGAAGAGGCTTGTAAAAAAAAAACGGTTCTTTTTAGTAAAATATCGTTTTCACTTTAATTATATATTAGTAATCAACGAGTAACTAACTGGGTCAGACTAAATGCGGAAGTTAAGGTATCGAGTGTTATAACTAAACTGGTTTAGGCTTGTATCTAACTGTGGACCAACATAAGCTTAGAGAAAACATTTTATTGCACTCAAATGAAAAATTTGAATTATATTAATGATAAACAATAAATGTATCATTAATTGAACAATACATTTATATTATTATCATGGTTATTTAATTTTTTCAGTCTAACCAGGTTTTTTTTTTTAAATAACCTTTTATGTGTCCCACTGCTGGGCAAAGGTCTCCCCCAATTTGCTCCAAGCTTTTCTGTCTGGAGCCGCCTCCCACCAGGCTTTACTATTTTAAATTCCACATAACACATATTACACCAATAATTTTACAATTGTGATAAACAATGCTGGTTGGGCTCAATGCGGCAAAATAACAGGCTATTACTTTTAAAAGGTTTTACTCAAAATACCTAAATAATCATTAAAAATAAAAACCAGATTTGCTAGTCAATTACAATACTTTAACATAAGAATAAATGGTAGGAAAAGACCGCAGTCTACCACATCATCATCTGCCTTGCCTTTTTCCCAAACTATGTTGGGGTCGGCTACCAGTCTTACCGGATTCAGCTGAATACCGTATTTTACATGGAGCGACTGCCTCCATGGGGGGTGGAGATGCAAGAGTCCGGGCTTCCAGAGCCTTGAAAAAGGCTCCGACTACTCCGGCAAAACACCTGGTGCCATCTTTCGCCTTAGTGATGGAGCGACTGCCTATCTGACCTCCACAACCCATTTTACTGGGAAACACAGTATCCCATAGTAAGACTGGTTGTCAGAATTGACTTAACATAACTATGTAAAATAAGGACTGCCTATAATGTTTATAGAAGTATTTATACCTCAATAATCAATTAACAAGTTCTAACAACTTTAGCTACTGGAGTTAGAGTTAGGTAAGCTCTTAATACTCAGGTCTCGTATACCACATTAATGGAAATATAAGACCTAGGTCTAGCCTGGTTAGTGTCCTTTGAAAGGTTACGCTAGTTCGTGTATTGAATACTAGATATACCTGGATGAGTATTTAATTTTTATAGGCGAGGTAAGTTTTTTTCATAGAAGTAGGTTTTAGGGTTCCGTACCCAAAGTTTAAAAATAGAACCCTATTACCAAGACTTCGCTGTCTGTCCGTCTGTCTGTCACCAGGCTTTATCTCTAGACTGCTTTTTTCAGAGTATCTCGAGCTCTTTAAGAAATATTGGTGTGTGCAAAATAATATTATTAGTGACAAGAAAAAGGCCTTTGTACAGCTGTGAGGCAATAAAAAACTTGAATGGAATTGAGGTTAAAAAGCTATGGCGAGTTTGTGGCTATATACTAAGCAGGTTATCCTTGATAACCTGCTTAGTATATAGCCACAAACAAACAACGCACCACATTATGTAGCAGAAACTCCTACTGCATGGCTATTAGAATTTATAATAAAATACCAGATTGTTTAAAAGACCTACGCCTAACACTGTTCAAGCGCCGATTATTTGAAATACTTTTAGATAAATGTTATTATTCTGTTAGCGATTTCATTAATGATAAAAATGTATTAAATGTTACTAAATAACTACTAGGTAGATTTAAGTACTTAAATAGATTAAGAAATTTGTACACCAGAAATGGTAGAATATAAGAAACTTATTATTATAATATGAATACCTAATTGTACTATATTCTGACAAAAAAACTCATCCCTCTTTCTTTCTTTCTAACTAGTAAATGACATAACATGGCATAATTATACATACTTGTGTGACATAAGTAAAAAGTATCTTTTAACTTATGCCGTTATACACAAGTACGCAGCTCTACCATTTTACTGAACAACAATAATTAAAAAATGAGTTAAGGGTAATGGGTTAATAAAAAAAAATCAATGACGATTTCAGTCATTCACCGACTAAATAGAGGATGGCATAAAAGTGCGTGAACTACTAAGCTGTTCAGTATTTTGAAATAAAGTCCGGTGAAGCAGTCAAAGCCTGCACTCAGGCTAACAGCATGCAGCATGATCTATAGCAAAAAAAAGTGTTCTGAAATAAAAGCTATCTTAGAAGTATTATCATCATCTACAGTTTAGTCTATAGCACTGCAGAGTATAATTCCTTTCTTCAACAACATGTTATATTTCAAAGTAAAATATACCTAACATATTTTTAAGCTCGTTGATAACCTCACTCGTGCAGTAAATGTGACGGCAATCCGACATGACGCGGGACAAAACTCTATAGCGAGAGTTTTAAGTCCCGCTTGAAAATTTTATACACGCAGAGTGTTGAACGTTAAATAAGTACTTAATGTGTAGATCCGTGATCGTGATGAATGATTTTGGTTTAGATTGACCGTGTTATGGCTGCCTAAGTGAATAACATGGTGATATAAAGGACATGTTATTTGTTTTTACAGTGATGATGCTTAGATCTAATCTTACCACAAACAGGTATGTATTGGTTACATCCTTTACCTTCTCACATGCACACTACACTCATTCACTACATACACGCACACCCTACACTTACTCACTACATACACACTTACACCTCACATTTAAGTTACTCTTTTCATTTTTTTTTTATTTTTCCCCTATAAATTAGATTCTGTTTTCCATGTCACCATTGCTAAAATGTCCCGAGATACTATAAACATGGCTTTACTTGTCATGGAGAATCACTGACTCCTAAGTCACAGGCCTACACCTAGTTTAGGAGTCAGAGTACCTATATTATTGTGAGCCTGTAATAAGCCCTTTATGTCTCTTAGTTTTAAGGATTTTTGTAATGTGATGGCTTTTTTGGTGAAATAAATAATAATAATACTTATTATTATTTAATAGGCTAGTTGACTAATTTTGAAACACTGTTTAATTCCTTACCATGGTGCCTGATCTGAACAAAAAACAATACAAATGCAAGAAAAACCATCATTTACAAGTATTTTCGTTTTCAAAAAGTTGATTTAAATTTAGCTCAAAAATCTCAAACCTGTCATGGCGTCTTGGATGACGTTACGGTGTGCAAAATAATCCTATTATTTAGTTAAAACGTTATCAACATAAATGACGTTTCGGACATGTTTCGAACTTTGTGACGTCACGCATCTGATTGGTGTTTTCTGTCACGTGCCTGAACACCTAATTTTGCTAAATTTATTTTACGAAAATAAGAATAATCTTTTGGGTTTATTAATAACAACTGTGTCGTTTATAATTTTCACATCAAAAGTAATCCATGGAAACTCTTAACCATCCAATTTGCTTCTAATGGAAACAAACCTATTGTTTTTAATTGAAAATATGCGGATCAATGATACGTATGTAGGTAGGAAATATTACAGAGACAAATCTTCAACCGGCACACAAATACAGTTTTGGATGTCTCCTTGAACGCTTTGTGATAAAATCAGTTTAAAAAACGTACATAATGTCATAAAAAACCCCACTATGCAAAAGACGAGTTTTTGTTAATTCCTGACATTATGTTTCTTTGACTAGAGAACATTGTCTAAGCTGTCTGTTTTTGAGGTTGCAGAGAAACACACATTATATATTATTAAAAAAAAAATTGTCTATACTGTCCCACTGCTGGGCAATGTACTTAGGTACATACTACATTACCCCGCACCACCTCAACCTTAGCTCTCGCGGTTTAATACCTCTTTCTGACGCTGCCATTCGTTTGCTGTTAGCTATGTCCTTCGCCTAGCGGTCACTATGCAATATCAGGCAAGCGGTTGACGTGACCAGCCCAATAACAATTCAACGTTATACATCATCATGTATATTACGACTAGTTGTAAATCTCCCGCTTTAGGTAATTCCTCATACGGAGAGCAACTCTCATCAATCACGGTTGCGTAACGCTTGTTACAGGTTTTATTATAATGTTTCTCTTACCCTAAGTTTGTGTTTCGTTCACTTTGCTTTTCGTTGGAGTACAAGTAAAGTAGTAAAGTAAGTATTAAAGTAAAGATATTATCTATACATTAAGTAGCTTAAGCACAGCTTTCTTAATGTTAGATATTGAAATAAATCTACTTTTTACACGACTGCCCAAAAAGGAGTGTTATGTTTTCAGGGTTCATGTATGTAGGTATGTATGTATGTATGTATGTTTGTGAGTTTCTTTATTCCACCATAACTTCTAAAAGGCTTGACCGATTTCAATGTTTGTGGTATCATTAGAAGCTTTGAGTTATCCCGAGTGACATAGGCTATGTGGACATTAAAAAATGGTCAAGTGTGAGTCGAAATGGGGCCTGCAAAGGGTTCCGAACGAAATTTTTTTTTGTGTTGTGTCATGCTTTTTTGTTGTTCACTAAAAGGTATTAAATAAAAAAAAAATTATTAAAAATTAAAAAACACGCCTGCCATGTAAAAAAAAAAAAACAAGTCAAATATTTGCAGTCGGGGACCTGTAATGAATTGTTCCAAGTAACCGACCCCGACTGCAAATATTTGACTTGTTTTTTTTTTTTTTTTTACATGGCAGGCGTGTTTTTTAATTTTTAATAATAATTTTTTTACGGATTATGTCGCGGATTAATTTAGATTTTAGGTCCCGACGTTTCGACACCTTTACAGGTATCATGTTCACGAGCAGACGTTGCCTAAGTAGCCACTACTTTTTAGAATATCATAGGAAATCGGGCAGTATTTTTGCAGTATAAAAATTTACATTGTAATAAAAATAGTAATCTGTTTATACTTTAGGGTCAATTGAAGTATTGCTAAGTAAAAGCATTCTGGATCAACTGACACTGAGATTGGTTAGGGGCATTATATTTATTTTTTTCGTACAAAATAATGGTAATTGAAAAATCTTGCAACAGCATTTTTGTTTTATTTTTTTTTATCTTTTTATATGTAAGTATTTACCGTAAAGTGCCAAAATAAATTCCGTACCTTCTACCGTCTAAAGGAAGGGACCAAGGTTTACAGCTGGATAGATACCGAAACATCCTTTCACCCGGCTTTCGGCTAATCGGATCATATCCGGGTGCGCAAAAAAAAGGATTGTTACATCCAAAGTTTGGTAATTTTTGTCCGGAACTAGAAGTGGGACCGTAACTCGATTGGTGGGAGACCCATCCGTCACTTATAACAATATTACGTTTAGTTGTGGATATAATACTGTTTCTAGCCAGACAGAAAAATAAATAATATTATATAGTATACTAGTCGACGTGGGAAAATTTAAAAAAGGTATCTAGGTCGGACTGGATGCGGAACGCGGAAGACTGGTAGTGGTATTACCTATCTTTCGACAGCAAAGCGATAAGATTTGACAGCGAAAATATTATATTATTGACTAGCTGTGCCTGCGACTTCGTTCGCGTGAATGACGAAACTTATCAATGAGTTTTTAACCGCAAAATTAAGTTTGTTTTTTATTGTTTATACTTTTCCGGGATAAAAACTACCCAGTGTGGTGCCCAGGATAATAAAGAATAATTATACCAAGTTTCATCGTAATCGAACCGGTAGTTTTTGCGTGATACCTGAACAAACAGACAGACAGACAGACAAAAAAAATTTTTTTCACTCTTTTGGTTTCGGTGTCGGTCTAGTAACACCCCCCGCCATTTATGTTTTTGATATTTTCAATGTACAGAATTTTCACTTCTACAGATTTATTATAAGTATAGATGACAATATTATAATAATAATTCCAGCCTATAAACGTTCCACTGCTGGGCACAGGCCTTTTCCCATATAAAAGGCACGAGTATTGATCACCACGCTTGCTCAATTGCGGATTGGCGATTTCAGATCTTAATTTTGGAATATTATTATACAATATAATTATACAATATAATTAATCATATCGCTATAATGTCATACAAATTACAAATACAGGAGTAATTCTAAGATTTTCGTAATCGAATCCTATCGCTTGACTTTCACAAGTTAGGTAATACGGTAGGCAGTGTTGTGTCTTAATTGGAAAAGGCCTATATTCAGTGAATCGTAATAGTCAGTTGATTGATTGAATATGAATATGTGCCTCTTGATTTTACCCGTATTACTCCCCAATTTATGAACTTTAAAGGATACAGGGGAGGAGGGGGGGAGGATGATAAGTAATATCCCATATTTATTCAAGTTAAATTTAAATTGTCTTGAATATAAAATTGACGATTTGATTTCGTAATGACTGGCCTGTTGATATAGTGGTTAGTGACCCTGACTGCTATACCGGAGGTCGTGGATTCGATTCCCACAAAGGACGAAAGTTTGTGTGATGAGTACGATCATTTTTTGTGTCTGGGTGTAATTAATCTATAATATGTATGTATTTAGAAATATATAACATCATAACATAACATACCATCACGCCTGTATCCCCGAAGGGTTAGGCAGAGGTGTACCAATGTACACCCACAGTTCGCCGGTATGTTTAGGTCCCATGTAATAGGGGGCGAGCCTATTGCCACTAACCGGGCACAAATCCAAACTCCGACCTGCTACTGAGAATTTCATAGAACAACCCAATAACACCTAGGTCGACTTGGAAATCGAACCCAAGACCTCTAGCGTAGCAGTCGCGCTTAGAACCACTAGGCCAACGAGGCAGTTAGCAAGAAATATATAAGTATGTTATATTATATGTATCAGTTGTCTGGTTACCATAGTACTAGCTCTGTTCAAGTTGTCGCAAGATATTATTATAATCCGTAAGGATTTCAGAATAAAGTATCTAATATCGGCAACATAATACCTACTTAGATAGTTTAATTGCCACCTAAGCTCAACTTCATTACGAAGCTAAGTTCGTCAGGTCTCATAGTGTAATGTGTATCTAATTATATTGACTGTGTACATTAATTAATTACACCTAGATTCGTAGACCTTAACAATTAATAGCTCATGCTTCATTTGGCTTCCGAAGCATAGTTATTTGACATATTATATAATATTAAACATCACACCAGGAATTACTTGCGAGGTAAGTAGAGAAGGGAATATGTTGTTTTTTTTTATTTACCGATTACAAAAAAAGGAGGTTGTCTATCAATCCGTTTGAATGTTTCGCAATTAGAGATTTAGGAAAAATAAATCTAATGCTTATAAGGATCAGTTTACGCTACAACTTCATATTTTTATGACTGTTTTAGCAGTAACAATCTAAAATGAACTTTATTAACACATCCAATAAAGTCGATGTTAGTTTATGTAGACTTCTAAGTAAATTGTTGTCACCCACAAGTGAGCAAACGTGGTGCAAAGTGCTCGTTTCTTCCGTATGTGTTTTGTTTAACATTCTGAATAACTAGCGAGATTTATATTATTCGTCCAAGATACCTTTAAATACAAATTACATTTTACATAATACTTTCAGATCGTTTATTAAGTAGCCATGGCTAAATAGGTATCATTTTATTTTATTTTATTTTATTTGGGACATAAAACAGTTACATGCTAGAGAAAATACAAGAAAATCCTTAAAACTAAATGAACAAACATGTAACCCACTCCAATGTCCACATATTAACATCATAAACATTAAATAATAAAACTTAATTAAAAGCTTTTCAATAAGCGATTATTTATTAAGCGATTATTAGAGAACATAAAATGAAGAATAATTATACTTAATCAAAACGGTAATTACTAAAATCATCAGTTTTTAAATCGAAACGCCTTGATATCGGAGTTAAAAATAAATGTGAACTTTTGTATAAAAGGGGATCCAATCCAACCCTTTTTTTATAAATAGAAAATTAACTGGTTGATACCGAGAAGGGTTAAAAGGTATCAGTTACAATAAGGTGACTAAGTGCCTACTTTGTAATATAATGCTGGTGTTTTCATGAAACTGTGGAAAAATTCAGACAAGGTTCACACCAGGGGCCCGATGCCGCTATTTTAAGTCAGTGAGTGGCGGGTTAATAAACGTTCCAGTGTACTTGTTATTGTGCCTAATTTTCGTATTCAGATAAGAACAGTCACTTACAATCCTACAATGACAACAGTGGCAAGTAGATGTACATGCGATCATCCGAGATGAACGAGATAAAAACAAATTTAAATGTAAACTTAAAAAATATTTAATAGATTCCTTACCATAAAAACGATATATATATATATTTAAGCACAATATAAATAAATATGTCTAATAAAATGTTATAATATATTATATGTTAAATGTAAAACAAAAGTTTAAAATTGATCTCACAGTCAAACAGTTTGTACTGTTTTGTGGGACACTGTTAGCTCATAAGAATACCATGTACCTTTGTAACTAAATAAATAAATTAAAAAAAAAAAATTGTCATTAAACTAAAATTATCCATCTATGTTCTAAATAAATAAATAATTATTTTTGTAGATCCTAGGTGAAGACCTAGGCTTTGAGCTATGCTATAGCCTTTAAATGTTTGCCTATAATTACGGTGACACAAAATCGCACGGCTAGTCAAAGGTTAACGAGGTTTCTACGTCAGAAGTCAGCCTAACAACCAACAAAATAGGTACATACCTTGCCTAGCAACTAACAGCATAGGGTGTTAAGACATCCTGTCCGATCCGTTAAGGTGTTGTTAGCTATAAATATCTGATCACATTACTGAAAAAAAAATGGAAAACAGAAAAAAAATAAAACCTAAAATTTTTTTTTTTTCTCCTAAGTCGAGAGAGAGATTCGGCGTCGTCACAGGTGCTGCCAAATGATCAAAACAAAAGGCCGCCAGTAATACCGAAGAAAATGGTGTTGCTATTTTTATTTTAATCTCAAATTTACGGAATTTTGCGGAAAAAAAATCGTTATTCTTGTTACTATCAGAAATATGCCAAATTTTATATTTTATTTGGGCATGTGTTTATGAGCCCTACATCACCCTTTCGGGTCGGACAGGGTTTTCTTAACACCCTGTTTATAAATACCTATTTACATACTTAGACTGATATATAAGTATTCAAAAAGGCTAAAAGTACTTAAGATACTGTAAACAGGCTTTATCGGTATAGACGTCTAAATAAAGATTTTCAATAAAAAGACATGTGGTACTCATTTGTTTCATATCTTAAGGGCTAAAGGGATAAAAACCGCTTTTGTGAATAAAGGTTTCTTGAAAGAGGTTGTGTATTATTGAAGACGATTTACGTAGGTACTTTGATTTGCGATGTTCAAAGTTACTATTAGTTTTTAGTTACTGCGTAAATTCTAAGATTACTTATTTTTATGTTCTTTAGACTATCTTTTTATGATATAAAAAATACGTAAAAATGTTGTCTCGAGGTACTTTTATTTTAGCTTGTTTTTTTTTTATAGTGGTACATTTCTTCCTCATTAACATATACATAAAACATTTATATATATTATTTATTTAGTTTATTAAATTCCCCGATTGACATCAAATGTCAGTGCCGGCCACCGCTGAAAATCAGCGCCGCGACACTGTCTCGCATAGGGTCGCTGCATTTATGCTGAGCGGTGGGCCATTTCGCGTGCTTGTGACGCATATTTATCTTCCTATTTATGTTTTTTGTTTTGTTTTGTTGTTCCTACGTGTATTTAAATTATGCCTCATAACCATGGCGAATAAATGTTTTTTCTTTCTTTCTTTCTAACTTTTCAAAAAGGACCTTTTATTGGAACATAGGAATTATACACAAGGTGTCACATACATTAACATATTATTTTTTTACCGAAGTCAAATAAAAATACCGCAATACCCCAACATAACACTAAGCATTTAACTCATAAGATCATCTCCCGAGCCTTTTCCCAACTATGTTGGGGTCGGCTTCCAGTCTCACCGGATTCAGCTGAATACCGTATTTTACATGGAGCGATGCCTATCTGACCTCCACAACCAACTTTACTGGGTATTAACACAGTATCCCATGGTAAGACTGGTTGTCAGAATTGACTTAACGACTGCCAAAGATCATAGTATGACAATCGGGACCTACGGCTTAACGTGCTATCCGAGGCACGGAGGGGTCTCGGTATGTTATAAATGGTCACCCATCCACGGACCAACCGCGGCGAGCGCGGCTTAACCTGTATTATCGGTCAAACCGTACGGCTTACACTTAGCCACGATCCCGTCCATAGCATTTAACTCATAAGATCTTTCCTTCAAAATTCCATATTTCAAGCCCCAAAACTTCTACATTTCCTTCATTATTTAGTACTAACTTTATCACTATCTTTCAGTACATACAAATAGCATTGATGAATTAGTTTGTTGTGCGCTGTTCACACAATGGCTCTTACTGGACACTCGAGGGTTCCATTCCAGTAATCAATATTACACTTCAGCTTTGTAAACGACCGACACAATAGCCCTTACATTTTACTAGTGACTGCCTGTGGCTTTGCTCGTGTCTGTATCGGTTTTTGCGGCAAAATAGAGGAGCAAGTGTTCTTTCTAAACCTATACTTGGTATATGGTAAGTTTGGACCAATATATACATCAACCAATCATATAAAATAAACCGTGACTTAATCCGTAAAAAGTAGTTTTATTTCTATGTCTAACATTCGCATAAACCTAAGAAAAAATAAATTTACACATACCAAATTGCATCAAAATGGGTTAGAGACGTAAAAACGTTTTAGACAGACTGTCAAAAAAATGAGAAGAGAGAAGAGTGTCATCATTACGAGTTTAGTAGTTTAGACGTGAAAGCGTATCAGACGGATAGAGTTAATTTAACAATCATAATGTACTAGCTTTTGCCTGCAATATCGACCGCTTGGATATCGGTTATTGTAACAAAAAATAGACTATGTTATTTTATAGGATCAGAGCTCACTCCATAAGATGTTTTAATCGAAATGCGTTTAGTAAGCGTATAAGACAGACAGAAATTCAATGTACATATAACATTCTAGTTTTGTTCACGTGGGAACCGGCTTCTGTGTATATATCTAAGCTTACTTCATTCCAAATTTCATCAAAATCGGTTTATGTTTAGATTTTGTGTGACGACAGTTGAAAAAATATGGATGCAGTTTTAGTATGTTTTATTCATGAAAATATAAAAAAAATGCCTTTAGTTTGTTAGTTAATCAATCATGGCTGCATGGCTAATCGGATTTGAATGAAATATGATACTGTCAGTGATCTGGATTAAAAATACTTTTTAGTATATAAATTGATGTTAAGAATTTTTTTAACCAATTTATTTAATTGTCCCACTGTGCGAAAGCCTATTTCCGAAGTTTATACATAATTATAAAAAATGCTTTAAGTAAATATCATGATTTTAAAGTGCAAATATCAAAATATTTATTTCAACAAAACTGATTCCAGTGGATACTTATGTTATATTTTATTTTTGGTTTAATCAAAATTTACTTCGGAGTTTCACATTTTTGTTATTTGCAATTTCTATTTTCATGCTAATTGACCACTGAACATGTCAAACCCACCCAAGTATGGCTCTCAGCTCAAAACTTCTAAAGTTTTAAACATATATACTTAATGAGAGACCTCTCAATTTAAAGTGGTTAGCTAATATCAATTTCTAAGCTTTATTTAACAATCAATTTTAGTTTTCTTTCTTATTCTTTCTTATAAATAAATAATAAATAAATAAATGCGGACAACATCACATACATTGCTCTGAACCCAAAGTAAGTAGCTGAAGCACCTGTGTTATGGAATTCAGATACAACGAAGGTACCACAAAAACCCAGACCCGAGACAATGTAGAAAAGTTGGTTTCTATATTGACCCGTCCGGAGGTCGAACCCGGGACCTCAGAGCTAGCGACACCTTTAAACCGGTGCGTACGCCACTCGACCACGGAGGTCGTCAATCAATCAATTTTAGTACTTGTAGTGGCATAAGTGTAAAGTGACACGAGTCGCAAAAGATGCGACGCAAGCAGTTTTGTTAGTTGACCGCGGGGTTAGATGATCGCTGTTTCCTTTATCTCACTTGACGCCCTAAATAAATAAAGACTCTAAAGTTCTCATATGTATTTACTAGCTGTTGCCCGCGACTTCGTCCGCCTTAATTTCTGTTATTATGATCGCGATGAAGAAGTTTAAAAACAAAAAAAAAAATATTTCTGCGTAAATTATAATTTTAGTTAATATTATGTTGATAAAACTCTAGCCAATAATTGGTAATAATGCATTAATTTCGACCAAAATTTAAAGTTTTAAGTTTATAGTGAGTCAATCTTAAAAGATAGACATATACCGTCGCGGACATTTTTTTAGATCATTTAAAGAGGAACAATTCATTCTTACATATTTTTTAGGTATCTCTAACCGTTTACGTAGAGCACGCATCGGAAGCCTTCAAAAATGAATCGTTTTCCCAGTTTTTGCAACATTTTTCACTGCTGCTTCGCTCCTATTAGTCGCAGCGTGATGTTATATATTCTAAAGCCTTCCTCGATAAATGGACTATCCAACACAAAAAGATTTTTTCAAATCGAACCAGTAGTTCCTGAGATTAGCGCGTTCAACCAAACAAACAAACAAACTCTTCAGCTTTATAATATTATATAGTATAGATTATGTTGATAAAACTCTAGCCAATAATTGGTAATAATGCATTAATTTCGACCAAAATTTAAAGTTTTAAGTTTATAGTGAGTCAATCTTAAAAGATAGACATATACCGTCGCGGACATTTTTTTAGATCATTTAAAGAGGAACAATTCATTCTTACATATTTTTTAGGTATCTCTAACCGTTTACGTAGAGCACGCATCGGAAGCCTTCAAAAATGAATCGTTTTCCCAGTTTTTGCAACATTTTTCACTGCTGCTTCGCTCCTATTAGTCGCAGCGTGATGTTATATATTCTAAAGCCTTCCTCGATAAATGGACTATCCAACACAAAAAGATTTTTTCAAATCGAACCAGTAGTTCCTGAGATTAGCGCGTTCAACCAAACAAACAAACAAACTCTTCAGCTTTATAATATTAGTATAGATAGTATAGATTATGTTGATAAAACTCTAGCCAATAATTGGTAATAATGCATTAATTTCGACCAAAATTTAAAGTTTTAAGTTTATAGTGAGTCAATCTTAAAAGATAGACATATACCGTCGCGGACATTTTTTTAGATCATTTAAAGAGGAACAATTCATTCTTACATATTTTTTAGGTATCTCTAACCGTTTACGTAGAGCACGCATCGGAAGCCTTCAAAAATGAATCGTTTTCCCAGTTTTTGCAACATTTTTCACTGCTGCTTCGCTCCTATTAGTCGCAGCGTGATGTTATATATTCTAAAGCCTTCCTCGATAAATGGACTATCCAACACAAAAAGATTTTTTCAAATCGAACCAGTAGTTCCTGAGATTAGCGCGTTCAACCAAACAAACAAACAAACTCTTCAGCTTTATAATATTAGTATAGATTTGCACTTAAAACTATATGGAAAATAGAAGCACCTACTTAGAACGATTAAATATTTATAGGTATAATTGTTGAAGTTCCTAATTGCAATGAGATTATGTAAAAATTTCTTCTGTCTCATGCTGCTATTTAAACTCTTCTTCGGGAATAGATTCGAGTAAATAATTGTAATAACATTATATAAAAATATTAAATAAAAAAAAATGCCATATTTGTATCCTATAACAAAAACAGATTTGGAATAGTTTTTTTAAGTTATGTTATATCCTCTTTTGTAAGTATACAAAAGAAGGTTCAGTAGAACCAAATTGAATAAAAATAAATATGAACGTCATTGTTCAGATACACGCAACAGAAAGTATTGTAATATTATCGCTGTTCTAGTCAAATACCATTTTAGTTGCATATTTTAAGATATTACTAATTTTAAGATGAAAAGATAAATTAGAATTGTGTACTTAAAAATCCAAAATGGAAAAGTAGCAATAACCAAGCATGGATTTTAAACTTCCCAATAATATGAAAGATACGGGCTGATGTTATTTTACACAACCGAATAAATAAATAATTTAACAAAATACACCTCTCTCTGTACTTTCAATACTTCCGAATATCACGAATTTCTTCCGGCACACGAGTTATTAATACCCAGAATTTAATTTGTATCTTTTACCCCAAGTTTTTTGGGGTAATATCAAAAGGGGCGTTCGAATTCAATAAGGAAGTTAATGCAAATTGTGTCGGAGCTATGGTGACAGCATTCGGTGTTTTGTAACAGGAAAAAGCGTTATATTTCGAAACCCCTCTAATATTACCTCTTGGTGAAAATTCTTTGATGATACTCTTAATATTAAGGAGGAATAAATTGTTTTTACCATTGAGTTGGTAAAACATTTCTACGTTTCTTATTTCTTTAAAATATTTTTGTCGATTAACAGTGAGACGCTGCAGTCATATGTTCAATAAAGCAATCTTGTAAAAAGTAGACAGTGTTTCGCGTATCATCATCATCTGCCTAGCCTTATTCCAACTATGTTGGGGTCGGCTACCAGTGTAACTGGATTCAGCTGAATACCATATTTTACATGGAGCGACTGCCTATCTGACCTCCACAACCCATTTTATGTTTCACGTATGACAAACGAAATTAATATTATGATAATGGCGCCCAACGTAGGACCATTTGTGTAATTTTCATAGTTTGCTGTATTAGTAGTGCTGTTCTTCAAGAATATTAGTTATTTTATGTTAGCTTAATGTAACTCCTAATATACAAACAGCAAGTACTCTAAACATGAACAAGATCTTACAAAGTTCGCAACACAGCGTGAGCTATTCATATAAACCTACCTAATATCAAACAGGTTGCAATTCCTTCATGACGTAATTAAGTTCTATTTGCAACGTGATGTGTGCTCAAATTAGTTTCATTACGCAGTAATATACAGTGTTTTGGAGTATTAAGGTATTTTATTAATATATATAATATATATATATATATATATATATTAACCTACTCTTAATGCTAGAAGTCTGATTGTTTCCTTCCATCTCAAAATGCGTGAGAGAGAGAGAGTAGTCATCGTCACGGGTGATGTGATGACGTCGAACTTCATGGTCGTATTTTATTTGGGCATGTGATTGTAAAATCTATATCAACCTTTTGGGTTGTACAGGGTTTTCTTAACAAATTGTATAATAAAATTGATAATACATTAATGTACAAAATAACCAACTTTAGATTAAAGTATTGAACAATAAATAATGAATTTTACAAAAAAAAAACAACTAGTGTTTATATGGGAACATATTTGAGGTACCTATAATTGTACCAAAAATTAAAATTAAAAAAAACACACACGGATGAATTGAAAACCTCCGCCTTTTGGAAACGGTTGAAAATTAACGAAGCCATCATAACGACATTGGACACTTAGTATTTTTATGACATTCAGTCCCAGTTTTTATCTTAGATGTCCTAATAAGTAGGATTTTAATAATAATAATATTCCGGGACAACTCACACACGGTTATCTGATCCCAAGCTAAGCAGAGCTTGTGTTATGGTAACCAGACAACTGATAAACATACTTATATATTTCTAAATACATACATATTATAGATAAATTACACCCAGACAACCAGAACAAATGATCGTGCTCATCACACAAACATTTGTCCTGGGTGGGAATCGAACCCACGACCTCCGGTATAGCAGTCAGGGTCACTAACCACTAGACCGACAGGCCCGTCAACTGGCCCGTCAATGTATGGTTTTAAAATGATAATGACTATCATTTTAAAACCATACATTTTAAAGTAAATAGTTGCCGTTTCCAAAAGCATCTCAAGTCGTATTAGATGGTGTTGCTGACAATATCATCAAATTATGATTGTCAACTCATTTTAACACATTTTTTCCGTAACACAATTCAAAATTAAACGTAAAACCACAAAAACAAAACACCACCAATCATCCTAACAATTTCACCTTCCTTCAAAAATTCCAGGAAAAAACAACCCAACATGCTTACACAAAAAATAACGCCCTTGGGACAAAAGTATATGAAATTGCAGCATTTAAGCCAAAACCTCTTTTACTCAAACAGTAAACATTTGCTGAAGGTAGAATCCTTTTGATGTGGAATATGAAGTACGAAGATGACAAAGGGAAAACGTACAAATGAGTTGGTCTGACAAATAAAAACTAAAACATGCCTGTTTGAAGAGGGCCTTAAAAGACCTTTCTGAAAAATGTTACGGATGTATTTGAGCCTACATTTTTAAATGCTGTGCTTGTTTTGTTGATCTTTGTACACCTACGTTACATATTCTCTTTTTGGGTAGAGAGCGAGGATGGTGTTTAGTAGGTTTTTTTTTTTTTGTAATTTTGGTGTGATATCAACAAAAAAATTATAATTACGCATCGCCAAGATTATTTTTTTGAAAGTATTGATCTGCATCGTTATCCACATTACATCAGCAGAGGCATTATATTTAGGTATTACCATGAAATAACAATTAATATGTTTAATTTCCTTTAAATAAACCTTACGTTACTCGACTTATAGGAAATAGTCGTGCAGATGATACTGCCAGAAGCTTACTGCTTCATTACACCAACTCACAACAGTATAAGCATAACAAGAAAAACAAAAGAACGTCAACGTTTTTCCGCAGAACTCATTTTCCAATCACCTCACCGCAATTAAGTCTTTTAATAATATTAGTTTTATAAACGCTGGCTTGTAAGCAAAAAGAGTGAAAAAAAAATTTTTTGATGTTGTAGAAAATATTTGTAAGGAAAGTGGGCTTATTAGCTTGATCGCTGTAAGCAAAGGTAGATGAATGCTCGATCTTTGTATACAGGCTTTGCTTTGCTAGTAAAATAGCAATTACTGGGGAATACTATTGAAATTAACAAGCTACGTTTGACGCGTGTTCATTTTATATATTTATTAAAAGTTCTAATTTTAGTATAGTTGTAAGTGTTAATTGTTATATTAGATTTAAGTGTGGAAATTAAATAAAAATAACTACAAGCTACGTTTTGATGTTATTAATATTTCGTTAAGTAAATTTAGTTGAGACGGCAATGGCGCAACGTTTTGAGTTTTTAATAGAATGTTGAGTTTGGGTGGGTGATCACTTTAATAAATTAAATACCTCAACCGATGACCGAAAAATTTGATTAGAATTTTGTAATACAATGTTTAATTTAAAGGAAGAATATTATTACGAACAAACACATAGTTATAATATTATTATGGACGAAATATTTTCGACGAAGTATACATATACGAACAAAAATACAAAAAAAATAGAAATGAGTATTATTTTTTTCTAGAAATAAAAGATTTTCAGATTAGGAATGATCCAGGGTAAAATAAGGTGGTATAAAAAACAGATAGAAATAAACCATATTATATTTCAAGCTAACAAAGTTATATAAGCCAAACCAGGTCCTAATTTAATCAATCAGGAGCCTTGTTATGTAAATTTAATACCTTCTCCGACACGTACGAAAATTTATGAAATTTTCTCCCAAGGCATCCTTAGGGGTGTAAAAATAGAAATGTGTATACGATTTAAGTACATTTGAGTACGTAAATAAATTATTTGTTGAAAGCTTATACCAAGAAATGGTATGGAAAATGTATATTTTATACATTTTACTTAAGACCTTTTTTTTCTACATTTGATTTTCTATTTTGATTTTATATTTGACGGGCCTGTTGGTCTAGTGGTTAGTGACCCTGACTGCTATACCGGAGGTCGTGGGTTCGATTTTCGATTCGGTCCACCCAGGACAAATGTTTGTGTGATGAGCACGATCATTTGTTCTGGTTGTCTGGGTGTAATTTATCTATAATATGTATGTATTTAGAAATATATAAGTATGTTTATCAGTTGCCTGGTTACCATAACACAAGCTCTGCTTGGGATCAGATTACTGTGTGTGAGTTGTCCCGGAATATTATTATTATTATTTTCAATTTACACTAATTATGATTCGTTTAATAACGATCTGGCCATTACGTATTCCAGATTCAAACCAATGTCATCGAGAGATTCCCGCTAAAAAAAGGAATAAAAGCCAAATAAAAGGAAGAAAAAAGGAAACGGGATTCCTTTTTCAAATGTAATGTAATCAGGCGCGAACTTCAGTGCAATTATCATTTGAAATTATGGGGACCTTGTCGAAACGAATTTGCATAACAGGGAAGAGAGAAATCGATAGATAGACTCGTTTTATTCTAATTGATTAAGGTTGGTTAATAAAGGCAATTGAGTTACCTTCATTGGATGAAAGATAAATACTATTCAAGACGAAGACGAATTTGTAATTGAGGATTCTGTTTATATAACTAAATCTACCTCGGGTATCGATTTTGTGAGAATACAGTTTCGTCTTTGAGCTTTATTAGGCGGGTTTTAGATGTTATTACCAAAAATTGTAGACCTGTTTTAAAGGCAAACAACTGTTTGCAAATTAAAAAAAATCATTTGTACAAACACACATAATTATTTTATACTAAATTGGTTAAAAATATACTTACGAAACTTTCTCTACTTTTACTACGAAATTTCCTCGAAATTATCCATTACATTATTTTTTATCTATTACATAAAAACTTATCGTTATGTAAAGCTCTTAAATAATATATTTTATACTAGACGAAAATTTCAAGGAACTTGTGATAACGAGTTCTTTTCCCAGAAATTATCGTTCTCACTATTCCACTTGGTTAGAGGTTCTATATTCTCATCATCTCCCTGCCCTGTTCCCAATTATCTGGGGTCGGCGCAATGCGTATTCAGCTTCCATTCATCTCTACGAGAGAAGAGGTTCTATATTCTATCACTAGTAAATACAGGAAAATTTTCATACCAATTTCCACTATAAAGAAACTATTTTTAAGCAATCGTACATCTCTGACCTTAGCAGTTAAACCAATATTGTCAGCAAGTATCATTTACTTTGCACGTATAATTTATTTAGGAATTTAAAAAAAAAAAAAAGTTTACTTGTTTCGCCTGCTCACTTATCACACAGAAAAAACCCGATTTAAAATTCCAAAGACTGTAAAAGGAACTTCCAAAAAGCCAAACACTAAAAGACAAATTACTAAGGCAACAGAAACTTCAATTCGAAGTTCTAGTTCAGTTTGACGGTCAAACACTGAAGAGTCGACTCATGTTTATGCAATTCTGTTCAAACAGACTCTGTAAGTTCGATACGGTACTGTATTGGTTAGTAATGGCGCTGTAATAGATACATGGGATTGTTGTTTTAGGTTCGTACAATTTATTAAATGATTCGTGAGATATTGGCCCTGATTCTGTTAAAAACACACTTAACTCATTTTAGGTCATCGTTGTCTCTTTCACTTGTAGAGAATTAGAAAAGGACAAAAGACAATCTGAGCTGTCAAATTTGAATTTTTAAAAGTGAACGACACGCAAAAACGAGTGCACTACATGTGTTGTGTGAAGTTATAGGGAAAACGTCGTTTGACACTACTAAGTTAGTTGTTGCCTATTGCCGTCCTTTTCTCACACTGTATAGTAGTAAGGGATAGCGATGGCCCAATTTTAATTTAGTTTTCGTTCAAGGGAATCAGCGCCCTTGCTTATTGAGTTGGCAATTTGTTTGTTTTTAGTGAGGTTAGCGTGTATACAATAATAGGCCATAAGGTACTGTTGTTTTAGGACGTTACTTACTTGATATCTTTATATAAATTGTTGACCTTAAATAAATGATATACCAAATAAGAGTAAATATCGCGATGATGGTTTCGGTTAAAAAATATTATCTGAACAATGGTAACAGACAGACAGGTGAAAGTAGATATATAAAAATGAATTATGGAAGTATAATAAATAAATAAATAAATGCGGACAACATCACATACATTGCTCTGAACCCAAAGTAAGTAGCTAAAGCACTTGTGTTATGGAATTCAGAAACAACGAAGGTACCACAAACACCCAGACCCGAGGCAATGTAGAAAAGTTGGTTTCTACATTGACCCGTCCGGGGATCGAACCCGGGACCTCAGAGCTAGCGACACCTTGAAACCGGTGCGTACGCCACTCGACCACGGAGGTCGTCATCGTATAATGTAATATAAGTGTGAATTGAAAATAAAATATTAACATAACATACCATCACGCCTGTATCCCCGAAGGGTTAGGCAAAGGTGTACCAATGTACACCCACAGTTCGCCGGTATTTTTAGGTCCCATGTAATAGGGGGCGAGCCTATTGCCACTAACCGAGCACAAATCCAAACTCCGACCTGCTACTGAGAATTTCATAGAAAAACCCAATAACACCTTGGTCGACTTGGGAATCGAACCCAAGACCTCTAGCGGAACAGTCGCCCTTAGCGCCACTAGGCCAACGAGGAAGTCTATAAAATATTAGGAAATAAAATATTGACTTCTTTAATCCTATGTAAGTTGATTTCATAAATGAAATAAATTCAACGATAAACAAAAAATAAACAAAAAAACAACTGCAACGAGACGCATACAACCAAAGCAACAAAAACAATTCTCACTAGTTGCAACTGCAATTCTACAAATGGATGGAAAAAAAACTGCATCTCAGTTCAAACAATTAAGCTTTCACAAAATTGTACTGGACTCTTACAAATGGTTACAAAAAAAATCCAAGACTCAAAAATATTTACAACAATACCGAACACTTCGAAAGATTAATAATAATATCCTGGGACAACTCACACACGGTTATCTGATCCCAAGCTAAGCAGAGCTTGTGTTATGGTAACCAGACAACTGATAAACTTACATATATATTTCTAAATACATACATATTATAGATAAATTACACCCAGACACCAGAACAAATGATCATGCTCATCACACAACATTTGTCCTGGGCGGGAATCGAACCCACGACCTCCGGTATAGCAGTCAGGGTCACTAACCACTAGACCAACAGGCCCGTCAAATATCCACTCCATATTGAATACGTTTCATTCAGACAGTTTTTTGTGAAAATTGAAATGCCGATAAAATACTACAATAGTTCCTGACAAGGTTGTCCCTCGGCTGGTAGAAGCCGGTTTAGAACAATGCCCTAACTAACGTTCAACTGGACGAATAGACTGGAAATGGGAAAAATGGGGGCTTCTGTTTTGTGTTGGTAGTTGTAAACTTCAAATCGGATGCTGATTTTCATTTTGAAAGATAGGTATGTAATAAAATGTATATCAATTCCACTTAAATAGATAATAGGTTTTAAGTGAATATAAATATTATTTATTTGAAGAAAAAATGCTGTAAATGTAGATTTCCAAGCATTCTTGGGATATTTTAAATCTTTATTCTATTTAATTATAATGATATACCTACCTCATTTAATTTGGAGTTGACTTCTGTTTAGAAATAATCTGCACAGATCAGATTACGTCACCAATAATAATTGTGGTCTTTACCTTTACTGTCATATTATTTAACACACTTCACGGTTCTACTAATTATAACAATGTCTACTTAACTTATAGTATTTTTTTGCATAAATAGCCCTGTCGCGTCATTATAAACACAGTTCCAATCATATTTTTTTTAACCTAACGTGTAATTATATTTTCTGGCCGTTTGGGGTCGAAACGCTTGGGGTCATGAGGTCCGAATGCACGAAATCTTTTTAAAGAACTGTTAAAACGTTTTGTAGACTCTACTCGTGATCACAGGGCTAGTTTGTTCCTTGCACAGAGAATCGTTATAGCCATTCAACGTGGCAATGCTCCCGCCATTGACAAGGATGACGATGAATTTTTTGACGCGTGTCAGTTTTATTTATTAATATAAGATATTTTTTTTTTAATATAACAATACGTAGAGATAAAAATTCAAAGAATCGGTTTCCTATAAAGAATTTATCGCATATTCCCTGAGGTATGACAAGTGCAGTATACAGCTTTAGTAGGTTGATCCTATAAAGAAAAATAGTGTTACGATACTTCTGAGTTGCGATAGTAGAATAAAAGGTTTTCGACATAAAAAAAACATGCGCCGGTTTTATCTCAGGTCTGATGTATCGGGGCGCTTGGCAAACGATTTGTGTGGATAAATAAAAATGGTGTTGATACCAGAATTTGTTTTTGATGGATAAAACAGCTGATGGTTGGTTGAACCATCAAATATTTGTCAGAAATTTTTTATTGTGTTTTGAACAAATTTGTGTTTGATTTGACTGATTTACTGGAGTAATATATTTTTTTCATACTTAGAGTTAAAACATTAAATAACATTTAGGACATCAAAATTAGTTAGAAGCATATATAATATTGAGGTCTGAGGTTTACACGAAAGTTAGACATTGAAATAAAACTAATTTTACGGATTTTATCGCGTTTTGTATTTGGATTTTAAATCCCGACGTTTCGACACCTTTGCAGGTATCATGAGTTTGCCCGTGACTATGAAACCGCGATAAAATCCGTAAAGTTAGTTTTATTTTAGCATTTTTAATTGTAATAACATAATATTTTATTTCATTTACAGAAAATTTATATTCTGTGAATAAAATAATAATGTTTCAGGTATTCTGGGAACATTAAATATTATTATTATTTAACAGCTCGTAACGCTATTTGACTATTTATTCGTCGCTCCTGTTATTCATTTTGTAGGTTGTTGAACTTACAATCATTTAATTACCAAGTTTCCAACAATACATCTCGACTTTAATTTAAAATTAATCATTTCGTCGTCGCAAGAGTTTTCCTCCCTTTTCTATCTTTCTTAGAAATAAATTATAGAATCAGGCGTTACTTTGCGGAAATCCATGACATTAAATGTTATGAAAAATATTTAATTTTAATTCCGCTACAAAACTTTTGTAGCGGAAAAGGGTAGATGACTAGGTATGAAAAGTCAAAATTAATTTAGTCCGCCATTTAGATAATCAAAATATAATAGACACATATTTTTTCTTTTCTCAAATAAAATACAAAATACGAAGATAAACCGCTGTAAAGTTCAGGAGTGGGGGCTTGTGACGTCACGGCTAGGTACAATTTGTACTCAAACGTGACGTCACGCAAGAATTGTACTCGCTGTATCTTCGTAATTCTTTGTTTACGGGACTAAACAAAAAATACGTGTCTAATATTTTTTTCTTATCTAAAAGATGGACATAAAAATATATATTTTTTTTTTTATAATATTTAATTCTTAGAATTAGTCAACTTCCATTCCGTCTTAAACTTTAAAGAGAACTTGAAATAGGTTCTTACCTTGCCATTTTTTATCTCAGCCCTTTCTGTCTCACCGCAGAGCAAATACTTCTCTACTCTTCATCTATTTCCTTCTGGTTAAGGGCTGTTGTGAACCACCAGGTTCTTATCATTAAAATTATTCAAAACCTGATTGGTCAAAGTTTTCGTGACCCATCGATATTCTGTCAATTACACGTAAATCAAGCGAACGTGATTGGTTAGTTAAAACTTCGACGTTCTACGGTGCTGCAAGGATTAGCCAATCAGCTTTGAGAGAACGCTTGTAGGCTAGTGCTTGTAATGTAGATTCAAACTCATAGCGTCCGTTGGGAACTACGTGCTGGATATTGGAAGTGTTAATAATATTTAAATATTCATATGACTAAGTGCATGCAGGTTTAGTGACGTAGAATGTATTGTGCTATACTTGTAGTGCATTAACCATGATTCTAATACGCTGTTTATAGTTTTAGAACTATGGTCATCATCATCTCCCGAGCCTTTTCCCAACTATGTTGGGGTCGGCTTCCAGTCTTACCGCATTCTGCTGAATACCGTATTTTACATGGAGCGACTGCCTATCTGACAATCCATTTTACTGGAACACAGTATCCCATAGTAAGACTAGTTTTAGAACTATAGTATCGTCCTAAATGACGAGTACATATGATATTATCAAAAGCTAGCCTAGCTTCTCAAAATCAAAATATTTGTAGCTCATTCTAAACGTTAAATGACTCTAGATGTAGTTTTCAAAATGTCATTCCTATTGAGAAAAAACAGCAAGAATATACATAGGTATACTTTTGACTTCTTTTGTGATCCTAACCTAAAAAGGATCACATTGAAGATTCATGACGGCAAACAATTCCTAGTACATTCGTTTGAGCTTCTACAGTCCATATCCTGCTGTCAATTGTACAGCAATCATCTAAAAACCGGCAATAGGTAACAAAACAATAGAAAACCAAATCTCAAAACAAACATCATTTCCAAGCAAACTACGAGTGAAGTAATAAAATTATCGATGCGAACAGCAGTGAAACGGAGGGTATTCCTAAATAAATTCATAGGTAAACGTGTGAACACATGTTACCTCGTGTTTTCGCAAAGAAAAAGGTTTGCAAACAAAATATTTTCGATGCCATCTTGAATTCCATTTGCCCACCCTTTTCATTTGAACCCAGAGCTTACGTTAACGAAATAGAAGGTAGATACGGTTGAAAGTTTCCAGGTTTATATTTCACCTTGCCTCAATCGTTATTGGCGCTCAACGTGGGGCACATAGTTTATTCTAATAATGGTTTTATTTTTTCTTCCTAATGTAATTGAACAAGATTTTTATGCTTATTATTCCACGACATTAACGCTGGAAGTAATATTTTGTACTTGGTGAATCATGTTTATACTAAATTAATACTTCGCATGACGAAAAGAATTTCGGTCTTTTTCTGTGAGAATTGATGTTGGCACCTTCTATACAAAAAAATGAACTCAGCGTGGGTAGGTTTTTAAGCATCAGACTAAGTTACAAGGTTGAAGAAGATATAAAATAACTTTTTATCACACAAGTAATTCTGGCGGGGGTTGTAAAAATGGACTGTGTTGTTTAATCGACATGAATAGCCGGCTTTATTACGGGTAGCCCTTTACGGTGTATACCCTTATAATATCTTAATAAAGCAGGGATCATCAAAACGGCTTTCGCGGACCATTGGTGCGAGCGACTAGGATTACAATTTTGAACCGAGTTAGAAGGTTCTTTTGGAAGAAAATTTTGATGAATTTTGCAGGTTGTGGTAGGTTACTGACTGTAACTGAAATGGTTGGGCAGAGATCATTGACTCGAGAAGAAGAAGATGGTGAGGCAGTTAATTATCTTTAATTTGCCATCACGGTAAAAGGAATAAAAAAAATAAAGCGCTTTAAAAAAACAGATTATGAATCGATTTCAAAAGGAGGAAGTTCTCCATTCATTTGTATGGTTATTTCCTTATATGGTTAGAATTTCCCCGGCAATTGGGAATAGATTTTTCAAACGCTTATCGATAATCAAAATATTTTTGACAGAAGTGGTACCTATATAATTTTATTGAAGTCGGTTCCTACTTACAAGTTGGTATAATCAATTATCATTCAACAATCAAAACAGACCGCTCTTAAATACCGTTTCCCGTAATCACGCTAACTCCGAAGCTTCATTCAAAGCTTCATTCGCTGTCGCAGGTTGTCGCGCTCAAATTTCACAGCAAACAATAGTGAAACGCGGCAGCAGTGTTACCTAATTTGCGATGCCAACGCGATAGGATTTGACTACGAATATTGCAATTTAGTGCTGTCAAAATACCGCTGTAACGTCATGCAAATTACAAATTTGATGGAACTGATTGTTAAACTTCCGCTAACGTTTTGCTATCGCTTGGATTTTGCTAGTTATCTCCTCGTATTTATTTTTAATCCCCGACGCAAAAACGAAGATTGACTTGTCAGTGAGTGTAGGTATATGTGTGTCTCTCTATGGCATCGTAGCTCCTAAACAAATGGAGCGATTTTAACGCGGTGTCTTTTGTTTGAATGCTGATAATGATCGACTTGATTCCTAGCTATAATTTAAGAAAATTTGATATTTTTTTTTTGATTTTTGATGTATTTTTAAGTTCCATACACACAAACTGTTCGTCTGCATATCCTGTTAGTTGTTACCAAGGCGTTTATAATCTGAGAGCTCGATAGTGATTTATTACAATCTTCACTAATGAGATTTATTCAATTATCATGATTGTGTACTCTTTTAGATTCTGCAAGTCATCACTAACTTTGTTTCCTGTAAGATACATACAGGAAACAAAATGACTTCTAATCAACATTGTCTAAGGATTCGTCGATGTTAAATCATATAAAAAAACATATAAATAGGTTTTTTTTTGTTATGCCGTCTTCCGATTCATTACTTATTCTATCATCTAAAAACAATACTAGATGACGAAAACTCCGCGTAAATAAGCTTATTCATTAGCTAATCTCTAAAAGCTATTTTTAAAGCTAGAAGCTTCTTAAATATAATTAGATGCAATACTTTTATTCCTACATTTTCTTTACCATACAAACCGCGTTTTAGTTTTCCTTTATATTTTTATAGTTAATAACCCTTTGTCCTCGTAATGAGCGCTCTTACTAAGATATAAAAGAAGAATATAAGTTGATAGGGTACTCATGTATTCAGATATTCTTGTGTCATAATTTTTGTAATAACTTTTTGTTAGGAGTTTTCATGATCTCATCCGGTAGCAAACGTGGATACTATTTTGGATATTATTTTGACTATTTGATTTATAGTATTTTATTTTAATTTATATAAATGAGTAAATAAATAAATGCGGACAACATCGCAAACATTGCTCTGAACCCAAAGTAAGTAGCTAAAGCACTTGTGTTAAGGAATTCAGAAACAACGAAGGTACCACGAACACCCAGACCCGAGACAATGTAGAAAAGTTGGTTTCTACATTGCCTCGTCCGGGGATCGAACCCTCGAAACCGGTGCGTACGCCACTCGACCACGGAGGTCGTCAATAGTGTCGTGCTACGTAAGACTAGTAGTACAACTTTTAAAAAAATTGTTATACAGGCTGTTACTGAAAGGGTATATCTATCTAAAAGGGGTGAAAAGTACATCTAATTTAGAGTCAGTTTACAAAATTTCAGCTTGAAATGAGTTATTTAAATAATTAATATCAAATTTTTGCCACCAATTAAACTCATTCATCGAATCAATAAAACAACCTGTATATTTCAGTCATAAAGTTAGTGGCTGCATGCGTATAAGCTTAGCTCAAGACTAAATAATAAACATGCCATATGCCAATATATATAATGCCAATAGTTAAAACATTTCCCGATTCAATTGTAAAAAAATAAGAAAAATTAGATGCACGGCAACAAAAATTAAAAAAAAATAACAGAATAACAAATAATTCCATTATCAATTTCGACAAAAAACATTTAAGCCTCAAAATAAATGAAAATGTAAACCGTTCCATTTTATTTTTATATTGTATTTTATAAAGTATCACTGATGGGCAATAAATAAAGAATACAACGTGTAAAATGTTTTATGAAAAAATGTTACTAGCTAAGTTAAATCTTTAGATAAAATGACACAAAGACATAATATGAGTAAGGTAGAACATAAGACATTCAATATTTAAGTTTTAGACATGAGGTTTATAGAGGCATAATACCTATATTACTGACCTCCCATCCCACTGCTGGGCACAAGTCTTTCTCATGTAGAGAAGAAGTGAGAGTGTTCATGATACTTACTCAGAGACCTACAAATAGCAAATAAATTAGGTGATAAAAGTGTGCAACTTGGAATAGTGCTTAAACATAAGTTATGACTAACTTAGTCATTGCGACAATTATCGTGCGATTTGCAATACATTGCCGTCTATGATCGATCACTTATGACACCATAGCCGCGTGGCCCCGCAATGTACCGCAACCCACACGATGTTTCTCGCATCTTCTAAACCAGTCTAAAGTGCAAGAACGTAGACACTTCCAACAGTCAAACAAGTGCGACATTTTTCAAGATGGCGCTCACATTTGTACAGTAAAACAAACAAAAAATATGTAACAAACACCAAACAATACGCCACTCGGAACGTATACCACTTCACGTTCGATATCTCATTAAGAATAAACTCAATTAAATTCATTCATGTGAATAATTGCTATTCGGAATCCCGCTGTCCGTCGGTAGAAAAACATTATCATATATATTCATCATTATATGTTTCAAATTTTACATAGTTAGAGGTGTAATAAAAGTTTGTTAGTGTCAGCGCCTCTGTCGGAAGCAGCCATTTTAGTTTATAAAATAATAGATAAGCTAGAATAAGTATATTTATATGTTTAGGTTATGATGGGGCTGGCATGGTCTTATTTGTGACTAAAAGCCCCTAAATAATAAAAGATAAAAAAAAAAGTTTTGGTTACTCAAAAACTGGATAAAGAATTAAGTACACGTTATGATATGCATACTAATGTAGTCTATAGTCTGTCTATTCTTGGCACAATGTAAGCTTGGATCTCAAGGAAGGTAATAAGCTTTTTTTGCTACGATAACCAACATCTACGTAAAATAATAATATAATAATAATATTCCGGGACAACTCACACACGGTTATCTGATCCCAAGCTAAGCGGAGCTTGTGTTATGGTAACCAGGCAACTGATAAACATACTTATACATTTCTAAATACATAATATTAATTATTAAATCATAAGTATGTGCTGAATATGATATTCATTATTTTTTAATTTTGTTTGCTTTTATGAAGGCTATTTACAAGAATACTGGGGAAAAGTTTATAAATAGCTCGCGTACTTCAAAGGTGCCTACTAGAAACAACAAAAAAACGAAACTCAATAAATTAAGTTACGTGTGAAAGAAACAAAACTTTAACTTACTTCTTAGTTTTTCTTGAAATAAACGTAAAGAGCATTGACTTTACTTTTTAGTCACCTAAAGTATTCTATTAACTAAAGTATTTTTTCTTTATATAAACATCAATAAACTGAGCTACTACATAAAACAAAAGAACGATATTCAAATAACATCTACCTCTCTCTTTTTTTTACATAAAACAGAAAGAGACAGACGACATGACACTAATACGGTCTCGAAAGCAAACAAGACATTAATAAATGACATTACGAATTTATTTATTAAGGAAAAGCTTTTACTGAAGCTTTATTGTAATGGAAGAAAAACAGATCTAAATCTGATCATCTATGTAATCCTATGGGATGTTACACCTCTTTTTATTGTCGTGGGTAAAATAAATTCTGTGAGGTTGATAACCTGTAAGGGGGATTTTGGTTCAAGACAATATTTTTGATAAACATTTATTTTCTTGACTTATTCCAAATATCAAAATAAGGTAAAAAAAAATACTGTAGTGAAATAGAATATTCTTTTAAATATAACTAAGGTATTTAAAAAGGATTAGGCTCTCAATTTGTCAAGACAACATAATGTGGTCATAAACACACTCTAAAGGTCAAGGAGCACCTTAGTATGGAAACTATACCCACGCGGTACAGAAACAAAATAAAGTGAAGTAGACAGATTAATGTCTCTAGTTAACGATAGTATGGGTTGCATTACTTGTTACTTGTTACATAGACTGCAAGCACAAAAAAAAGTGTATTTTTCCATGTGTATCACCAAATATTATTTTAATAATAATTAAGGTCTTGGACGCGCATCGCGAAGGCTGGTTTGAAGTTACGCAAGAAAAGAGTGTCCGGAATATCTCGCATAAAAATCGTTTTTCTTTCATTGACAAACTAATGGTAATACCGCAATAAAAAATAAAAAAAAGTACATGAAATTAAAAGTGGGGTATAACTTAACAATTCAAATCTAGTTTGGTTTCTGTACGCAAGTTTTCACAAACCGGGTCTGATTACGCCCAATAACCTTTGTTCATTATTTTTTTTTTATGTGGTATGTAACCATTTGCATGACATCTGTTATTATAATGTTGTCAATGAATTTGATTCAACTTAAGACTTCTATATTTAGCACAGAAATGCTAAAGCTAAGTTTAGCTAAAATACCTTGATGTATCCTGAAATTAAATTAGTATAATAATAATATCTTTGAAGGTGAACTTTAATAAAATGCTAATCTACGATTTATTAAATAAAATAAAGTTATCGAAGGTTTAACCCACACAAAAACTTTCATTATGATATTATTTTCTAACCTTTGAGTTGAATTTATTATTCTCAAAGGTTAGGCAGTTCACCATCATATTGTCATAAAGCGAGAAAAAACACCAAAAAGATAAAATACACTAATTTGAAATATTATCTTATTTCAATTGTTTTTCTGTATACACTTATATAGTGTTTCAGACTACCTTTTGTTTCATTTAAGTTTCAAAGAATGCCTTTGTTTAAATCGTTATCAAATATCAAGACCATTGTTCTTTAGTTACTGATTAATTTAAAGACAATTAATTTAATTTTACGTTTAATGAAATTTGAATTCTGCTTCTAGATAAGATAGGTTTCAATTAACTATTCATTCTTCGAACGAAGTTGAACTTTTGCTAATGTTAAATTAATATTTACAAAAAATTTACTTATTTCAATAACTTCAAAATTTGTTAATCCAAGTTTTATGTGATGATTGAAAATAAAACAATTTTAATACAGAAAGACATTTAAAACTCAACAAAGGGACATTTACATAAACCTCTGGACATCAAAATTCAAAATATTTAATCGATATCTTAAATTACTTATCAAAGAAAAAATATTTCGACTTCAAAACAGCTCTATAATTTTATTTATGAAATTGATAACCACAAACCACTTTCATATTTTTTAAAAATAATTCAATACGATGTAGCTAGGGTATCCTGAAGCAAAATTCTTTTCGAGCTACTTAGAAAACTTGTAAGATTACTTCTATTTATAACTGATTATTTAAATGTCTTAATTAATAAATTTGATAATTTAAAGGTCAAAGTTTTCGTTATATCCTTTCAACTTATTCCATAGCTCCCGGTAATTTACTGTTTCACTCAGGTACTCAAAATTCCGGGTGTAAGAAGATTTAGGTTTGTTAATGAATTTTAACTAAAGTGTATTCTCGTTAATGTATTCAGTTATATTAGGTATAAGGGTGTTTATCACTTAGGCTTAAAGTTGTTAAATTTAAAACTACACCTCACGTTTTGCATTTGAATAAATCAGTCTGATTCTTTGAATTTAAACAAAACAAGGGATCCGAAATACAAATAAAAACCAAAAAACATAAAAATACAGTATCTTCTTCTGCAATTTAAAAAGCCAAAAAACTTTTATTTAAAAACAAAATTTTGTAACGTAACATGTATGGTTAGTTTCAAACGCTGAGGTTTCTTCGTTTAATAGTTAAGAGTATTTTGGATCAGCTGACTAAAATCGGTTCATCTATTTAAGAGCTACCACCCACATGAACTACTCACAATACTGCAGAATATGGCTAAGCAAGAAAGAACAAAATGTCATTCAAACCATTACATCCAAACACCATACAAAACATTTTCCTCCAATTTAGCGAACACCTGCTAAACCTTTGTAGGTCCCAATTATGTATGAGCTCTATTTGTATGAGAAGGGGAATCGGAACAGTTCTGTCGAACCTTAAGGGCCGGACTCCACCAAAACGGAGATGAGCGAAGCGCAGCGGAGTAGTTTTAATAAGCGAAGTATCAATTACATCCTCTGCCTAGCCTTTTTCCCAAACTATGTTGGGGTCGGCTACCAGTTTTACCGGATTCAGCTGAATACCGTATTTTACATGGAGCGACTAGTAATTGACTGCCACAACCCATTTGACGGGGAAACACTGTATCCCACAGTAAAACTGGTTATCAGAACTAACTTAACGACTGCCAAAGATCAACGTATGACAGTCGGGACCTACGGCTTAACGTGCTTTCCGAGGCACGGAGGGGTCTCTATATATATATCGTATAAACAGTCACCCATCCACGGACAAACCGTGGCAAGCGAGAAGACTTAACCCTCATTATCAATCAAACTGTTCGGTTAACACTTAGCCACTAGCCTTCTCCACTCCGCTCAGCTCGTCTCCGCTTTGGTGGAGTCCGGCCCTTAGGTGATAAGCTAGAGTCTATGCATTATTTATAAGACTTGGAATTTTCGTGTGTAGTTAGGGAAAGTAAGGGGGCCGGAAAATCGGAAGAAATTGGACGTTAGTTTACATGAATGGGTACATCGAACAATAGTGTAGGTCTCGTGTTCTACAGAAATAGATTTGAGAGACTATTTCCAATGCTAAGGTAATTTTAGATTTCCTAAAAATAGATATTTTTTGAGAATTGTTAATTTTCGGTTTGCATTCAATGATATTGTTATACTGACGGAATCTAAACCAAAAGGCAGGCCTATGCTCAGAAATCTTTTGTTTTTCAACAAGTATATATTCCTCTTATATGGATAAGGTTGTAATAAAATATTAGAAATCATAATGATGTTAAGGAACGTGAAACAAAAACTTGTTTAGAATTATACCCAACTATTAACCTCAACAATAGAATCAACATCATTAAGCAAGATTTTTTGGTATACACTTGAAAAGTCACTGCTCCTAATTCCTCAATATAATAAACTAACTTTTCTTCTACATTTATGTCCTTATAAGAAACACCATCCACAATCAACCAAATTCAATAACCACCACAAATGTAACATTGACATCAGCAAAACTCAGTATCACACAAACGTAACTACTCGTAACCTAACCCCCAAACGCTGTATTAGTTCTTATACATAGAAGATAGATAAGAAATTACAGAGTGCGAATATCAGGGTATGAACCGTGAGCACACATATGAACTAGTTTCGTCACAAAATAGTTTCTTCTATTATATAGTTTTTATAAAACGATCTCATTTCACTAATAATATCAGAACCATCAATATTTTCAGGTAAATGTCAGTCGTTGCACGGAAAACTACTTAAATGAGTAAAAGAATTTACTACATGTGCCTAAAATTTGCTTACGCATGGCATAAGCTGTTAGCGATACACGCACTCCATAGTTTTACTTATTTTTACTCCATGGTTCTTATACATAGCTGAGAGCCTATCGATTACTTGCGGACAGTAAGAAAGAGGAGATGCGCCCTACGCTTTATTAGTTAAGGCGTTATGCAGGAGGCAAGCAGCAAAATAATATGTATATTTCTGTAGTGAAAATTATTCATGTTGTCTAGACGTCTAAATGTATACGATGATAATATTTGTATCGACAAGTAGCAAAAAATAAATTTTGGATCATACTCTTCCACGTAATAATTAAAATCGCTACAAATAACATTAATCCATACGAATATTATGAAATTAATAATGGACCAGGGGTTATCGGTTAAAAACTATTTTTTGAAATTGATCCACAATAACCTGAGATATCGTGTGACAAACATACAAAAATAAACTAATTCGTTATGTATTTAGACAAAATTTGGAATACCTATAGTTAATAAATAATAAATAAATAAATGCGGACAACATCACATACATTGTTCTGAACCCAAAGTAAGTAGCTAAAAGCACTAGTGTTATGGTAATCAGATACAACGAAGGTACCACAAACACCCAGACCCGAGGCAATGTAGAAAAGTGATTTTCTACATTGACCCGTCCGGGGATCGAACCCGGGACCTCGGAGCTAGCGACACCTTGCCTTGAAACCGGTGCGTACACCACTCAACCACGGAGGTCGTCAATAATAATTCGTTTAACACATAGAATACTTTTTATTGCGATAAGTCCTTGGAAATGGAACTATACAAGTAAACACATATTTGTTTATATTAAGGAAAATTATTCATAGTCTAGTCTAGACATTTGTTATTAAATGCATGCACAATGACGATTCGTATGATAAAGAAGTTATGAAAATTGTATTTACTTACAAATAGCGCTGTGAATGTTTCTGTAACTATAGCATGACTAATTCCCTAGGCAAGTCGATTTGGACGCTACATTGTCACTAGACGATATTTGAGACGCTTAATTTTGTTCTATTCTGGCTTTTTGTTGACATAGATGGAGTACGGGAATATCGTGACGAAATATCAGTCAGCCAAAAGTTTGTTAAAACTGGTCAATATCTTTGTCTGTGTCGCTTTTCTCAAGCTTTGTTGGAGCCGGCATCCAATCTTACAGGATTCAGCTAAATCTGGGTCTGACCTTCACAACCCACTTTACAGGGTCGCAGAATCTTAAGTGCCCTGTAAACGATCAAATTGTTTGTCAAATTTTACGTGTTTGTCAAATCATTTGATAGTGTACAGCTGTGTTTGACGCGTTTGTCAAACAATCTACGTGTTTGTCGCGTTTGATGAAGTTTGATGAAAATCTGGATTGATGTGGAGTTTGACAAACAGGTTTGAACGTGAACGGCGGTGTTGGTCAAGAAAAATCTCACTGATTTTGTTTGCGTCATGGAGGACGCTACGCCCAGTGACGAATTTGTTTGATATTTGGTTTGATCGTTTAAGCTATTGATGAAAACGTGAAGTTTGACACGCAAATTTATCAAGCAAATTTGTCCGTTAACAGGGCTCTTTATGGTAGTTGTCAGCAATGTATAACTTAACGACATTTAAAGAACAGAGTCTGACAGACGTGACCAACGTCTTTAATGCGTTATTAACCATCTCATCATCATATTTACCATCATACGTCCATCGAATGACCAACAGTCATGCATTTTAACCTTCATTATCAATCAATCCGTATAGATCCAAACAGCTGATTGGTCTGAGATTGACCGTGATTTACCTATTAAAGCAATTTACCCTAATTCTGGTTAATCGACACGTGTTAACCTTACACGTGCCATTACTAGGAAAAGGATTTACAAAGAAAAAGTTTAACCAAATTTATATTCACATATGTCGTGGTGGCCTAGCGGTTCAATGAACGGAATTGTATGCACAAGGTTGCAGGTTCGAACCCAGGCAAGTACCAAATGTGGCTTTTTCAAAGTTATATGTACATTCTTAATTATTCTAAGACACTTCTGACAAACGGTGAAGGAAAACATCGTTAGGAAACCTGGATTCCATAATTTGGGATCTGAAATCGCCAATCCGCAGAGAGCAAGCGTGGTGATCAATGCTCGTGCCTTCTCTATATGAAGAGGCCTGTGCCCAGCAGTGGGACGTTTATAGGCTGGATTATTTATATTCACATAAACACACACAATTCTAACATAATAATGTCCTAGAAGAGAACAAAAGATAAATACCGCTTAACAATATCATTGAAGACATTTATATCCTTTACAACTAACAATAAAAGAAGGTTTTTATCAAGACTTAGGTCGTTGACCTTCAGACAATTGGCTTCATAACTGCTGACAATTTGAACAAAACAAACACTGTGAGATAGAAATTGTTTTGATTTGCTAAATGGTAAGATATAAAATATAATAATAATATAATTGACTATTTATCCTAGTTGATATAATAACCTAATGGGGAATTATATTTTCGAGCCGTTTGGGGTTGAAACGCTCGGGACATGGGGTCCGAGTGCACGAAATCTTTTTAAAGAACTGTCAAAACGTTTGGTAAACTCTACTCGTGATCAGAAGGCTGGTTTTGTTCCTTGCACAGAGAACTGGCATAGCCATTCAACGTGGCAATGCTGCCAGCCTTCTGGGCACGTTTCCCGACATTGAAAAGGATGAGGATGAATTTTTTGACGCGTGTTAGTTTTATTTATTTATTTATATAAGATTTAATTTTAGTATAGTTGTAAGTGTTTGTTCTTGTATTAGATTAAAGTATTGAATTGTAAATAAAAGAAAGATATGAAACTATAAACAATCAGTTTCAAGATTTTTTATATCACTATCTACAGCAACAAAATCTATCAAAGCTAATTTTCACAATACCTATTCAGTTAATTTTTATATAATTCCAGCCTATGAACGTCCCACTGCTGGGCACAGACCTCTTCCCATATAGAGAAGGCACGAGCATTGATCACCACGCTTGCTCAATTGCGGATTGGCGATTTCAGATCCCAATTTTAGAATCCAGGTTTCCTCACGATGTTTTCCTTCACCGTTAGTCAAAAGTGTCTTAGAATAATTAAGAAAGTACATATAACTTTGAAAAGTTACATTGGTACTTGCCTGGGTTCGAACCTGCAACCTCGTGCATACAAATCCGTTCATTGAACCGCTAGGCCACCACGACTACAAATTTTTATATGAATAAAATATAGAACATAAAATTTCCGAATTATTATGAAACTAAAAAAATACTCTCTAAGATTTTTTATATAACTATCTACTAGAGCAATAAAATCCAGCAAAGCTTAACTACCTTTCTCTCGCAGACACATAAGTTACAAACAAAATTACGCGAAATCACCTTTAGCATAAAGCCGTCCATTTCGGTAATAATAAAGAAGGAGCCATTCCGGCTTAGATTTATTTGGTTGCGCCTTTCTTTGGATACGATGTTTGTTATCCAATAACAAGATAGGTTTAACTAGTATATTGGTTGCTTTATTTTGTGTCTTTGGTGGTTTATTGGTAGTTTAAGTTTTGAGTGATTAGGAGGCTATGGTTGAGTGTGGTGTCAAATTGTTTTGTATCTTGCTTATTGGAAGTAATATTAAATCCATATGTAAAGACACGAAAAAAATAATATTTACGGGAGCGAGTCCCCGTTTCCATAACCTTACCTACTACTGACGCGGGTCAAACTGCGGGGTAGCGCTAGTGTTTTTTTTGTATGTGAAGTTTTGTATCTCTTGCAGTTATCTTCTTAATATATTGAACAAAGTAGGGTTAATAACGCTATTTATAAATAGCGTAACTAACCCTTCTTTGTGTGTGTTATCAAGACGTGTGGATAAAATTTTCGTCATCTTAGATTTTTTTCCAATAGCAGAGTGACTACCAAAATATTTCAAAAATGCAATATTATCTTACTACGGGCCACAGCTAGTTTTAAATAAAAAGACTGCACAGATAGTCGAGTGATATAGGTCACTACAACGAATACCACTATGCGACCGTCGTCGTGCTGTGCGTTGGATGCCCGCATGTGTCAAACATTTGTCTGATCCACAAATATTTGATCTCTAGGTGTTCTTTGTAGTAGCGATCAAAATATATAAAGTTAGTTAAATGTACGCACCGGTTTCAAGGTGTCGCTAGCTCTGAGGTCCCGGGTTCGATCCCCGGACGGGTCAATGTAAAAAACAACTTTTCTACATTGTCCCGGGTCTGGGTGTTTGTGATACCTTCGTTGTTTCTGAATTCCATAACACAAGACAAGTGCTTTAGCTACTTACTTTGGGTTCAGAGCAATGTATGTGATGTTGTATTTGTTTATTTATTTATAACACGGGGCTTTAAAAGTCTAGTCATGTAATCGATACACTAAAAGGTGCAGATGGCTAAACTCTATTCTAACGTATTATTGACTCAGTTCAGTTAGCTTGCGACCACGGCCGGTGTATCCTTTTTTTTTTTTTTTTTTTTTCGGGGGGAAATCCTCATGGACTTCCTCCGCCTGGGGAGAGGCGGAGGGGCGTGCCGGACTCTTACCGGCTAAAACCCCCCGGTGTCTCCTCCTCGCACGTGCGCGTGGGGCCGCGGGAATCCGGATTCTTCCGCAGCCCCACACTGGTGCCGGCCCGGTCTGTCCGGGCCTCAGCTCCTGCACGGGGTAGTGAGGTGTACAACTACCCCGTGCACCGCCTCAGGGGCGCGCGCCGACACCCGCGCGCGCCTCCGCCTCGGGTCCATCGAATAGGGGGCGGGGACTTCCCCAAGTCCCTCGCCCCTGGACCCATTCATGGGGGGCGGAGAAGGGCGTTGTCCGCCCTTCCCCTGCGCCCGGTGCGTCTTCTGCGGCCGGGGAAGGGAGTCGAGATCTCCCTCTCCCGTTCCGCAGTCTCCTTCTGCGACATCACGTCCTCGCAGAAGGACACCACCGCGTCCCACGACTCTGCGCTACCGACCATACTCCGCACTACGGCCGGCAGCGACAGGTCGCCTCCTACTTCATTTGCGAGGACACGGCGCTGCTCCTCCCAAGCTACACACTCAGCGAGCGTGTGTTGCGCCGTGTCCTCCCCGCACTGGACGCAGTGGTGGCACCGAGCGTCCGGCTCCCTGTCTATGCGACACAGGTACTTGCCGAAGCATCCATGCCCCGACAGCACCTGCGTCACCCTGAACGACAGGGAGCCGTGCCTTCTCCCGAGCCAGTCGTCGAGTACTGGCCGGATCGCCTCGACGGTAGCGAGGCCGGCGGCAGGGCGCAGAAGCCTTTGCCGCCATTCCGCCACCAAGACCTGACGGAGCTCTCCCCGGCGCAGCTCGATCTGCCGCTGCACCGGCATCGAGCCCCGTGCCCGCTCTTCCTCGCGCCATCGGTACAATGACGCGAGTACTTTCGCCTCTAGGTCCCAGGGCGGAGATCCGGCCAGGACGCAAGCCGCCTCGTGGGAAATCGTGCGGTACCCGCGGACGACTCTGACGGCCATCGCCCTCTGCGGCCTGCGCAGAATGGCGAGAGTGCTGGCCGTCAGGTCGAGCGCCCATACGGGAGCCCCGTATAGGGCCATGGACCGCACGATTCCCACGTACAACCGCCTACAGGCGGCGCTCGGGCCCCCCATGTTGGGAAGCAACGTTGAAAGCGCGCCCGCCGCGCCCATGAGCTTGGGCGCTAGCCGCCGGAAGTGAGGCCCGAATTCCCAACGGCTGTCGAGCACCAATCCTAGGTACTTCATGGTGAACCCGACAGCTATCCGAGCCCCACCGACCACGATGTGTGATCCCGGCGCCGGCGCCCGCCGGGGGCCATGAAACACCATGGCCTCCGACTTGTTCAGGGCCACCTCCAGGCCCAGGCGCCGGATGCGGCTCACCACCTGTGACACCGCAGCCGTGGCTATCAACGTCGCTTCCCTGTGCGAGCTCCCCCGGGCAGTGACAAGCGTGTCGTCCGCATAACACGTCAAGTCTGCGCCCGACGGGAGCTCGCCTCTCAGCACCCAGTCGTAGCCGATGTTCCACAGGAGCGGTCCTAAGACCGATCCCTGTGGGACACCGCACGACATGAAGTGCTGACCAGCACCGTCACGTCCCCTGTAGGTGACGCATCTCTCCTCCAGATAAGCCCCTACTGTACGGCGGAGGTAGGGAGGCACGCGGTGGTATACCAGTGCCTCCCGAATACAGCTCCAGGGTAGGGTGTTGAAAGCGTTGGAGATGTCTAAAGACACCGCCAACACCACCCCACCCCGGGACACCGTCTCCTCCGCCAGGCTCCTCACGCGCATGATGGCGTCTATGGTGGAGCGCCCCCGACGAAAACCAAACTGGTTGTCGTCCAGGTCCGGCCCCTCCCTGCACAAGTGGCTGACGAGGCGATCTGCGATAATTCGCTCAAACAGTTTGCCCGCCTCGTCGAGCAGCACTATGGGCCGAACGGCCGGTGTATCCTGGGCGAACCGTCAAGCCCGTTAGGGTAATTTTACGCATGTTTCGCGCTTATTCCCTTCAATAATATTATTATTATAAACATGTAGCGCGGTAGTTTAAAAGTCTAACCATCGGACGGAGGCGCCAACTTTTTAAATTGATTAAAATTTGATCTCCAATTCTCTAAATTCAACATCCTGTAAGTATTAACAACCCGAAAACACTGTAACAAAATAACAAACTCGATTCTCAAACTGAAATATTATTTCAAAGTGCTGAAAATACTTTGAAAACTAAAATAAAGTGCTTTCAAACTCAAAATGCAGTACTTTAAAAGTTAAAATTGAGTGGATCGCCTCAACAGTACTGTGCAACTAAGTAGCCATTGAAAACTGAAGGCTCCCAGAGTTTAGCATTCTTGAAATACAGCTATTTATAAAAGAATTTACGAAAATTAACTTGTAGTCAACTTATGACAACACTGGAACTTATTTTTGGCCACAGTACAGTTTATTCAGTAAATCAAGTCGGTTTAAAATTGCTTGTGGATTCTTTTGTTAGGCTATTTTTGTGATATTTATCATTTTTATAGGAGCCTTGCTTTTCTTTCATTTTTCATGCTTCTCTTAGCTTTTTATACGACATATTTTGAAAGACTTTTGTAAAGTAAAATAAATATTAAAAAAGTTTCTTAGTACCGCTAATTTAAAGCAAGGGCCTCATTATTCAATTCCTTTGGCGGATGAAGAGCTTTATATAAGTAGTTTTTAATGGTGTTGTGGTCCACTCTTTTGATTCTACGACATAAAAAGTGAGTCTTGTGTTTTTTTGTAGAAATCTTACTGCAAAACGTAAAGAAAGTCCAGGATTGTGAGGTATATAATATGAACTATGAAATCAGACTAACTTATATCTTTCAAAAAATATAATTATCAAAAGTATAATAACCTAATGGGTAATTATATTTTCGAGCCGTTTGGGGTTGAAACGCTCGGGTCATGGGGTCCGAGTGCACGAAATCTTTTTAAAGAACTGTCAAAACGTTTGGTAGACTCTACTCGTGATCAGAGAGCTGGTTTGTTCCTTGCACAGAGAATCGGCATAGCCATTCAACGTGGCAATGCTGCCAGCCTTCTGGGCACGTTTCCTGCCATTGACAAGGATGACGATGAGTATTTTGACGCGTGTTAGTTTTATTTATTTATATAAGATTTAATTTTAGTCTTTGTTTGTTCTTGTATAAGATTTAAGTATTGAATTGTAAATAAACATGTCTTTCAAAAAGATGTGTTTCTATTTCTACATATAATTCCAAAATATATCTGAAAAGCTTTTTGGTAATGGTTTTTATTTATACCCAGGGAGTGATATAGAACTTCCAGATTATTTCCAAGTTAACCTACTGTTTGCAATTCCACTGTGTCCTTTTCAAGTATGCCTCCAAGGCAGCCGTATAAAAGCCGACGATTTATTTTTAATATTATTTCCCTCTCTTATTTACACTCAAACTCGATTTTCGGGAAATAAATTCATTTTCAATTCATGTTATATTTCTGTAACTGTATTTTAATGGGTTTCAGTGCTTTCAGTGCGAATACACGATGACTGAATATTATTATTTATCGGTATTTTTGTTTGCAAAATCGGTGCTTGAAGGATTTAAGCATTTTGTGTGAGGTGGTTATTATAAACAGCTATAAATAAGTGATTTTATGTCGATTTTGTACTGTTTGGTTTGTAATTCATTGGCGAATTAATGATACTGCCAATATTCATTCGTTATTATAATTATTATTCATCGCAATTGTTTATATTCTTAAACTTATAGGTGTGTACTATTCTTTAATAATCAATACGAATATAAGAAACTAATAATTAATAAAAAAAAATAAAAACACGCCTGCCTCGTTTAAGAAGAACAAAAATTCAAAACTAGTGGATAGAATTAAAATCTTAAAACTAAAATAAAAAATACTAAATACAAAAAAAAATATAGCAGTCGGGGGACAGTTCTGCAGTAAAATATCTTTATCGGTCTGAAAAAAAAATCGTTCGGAACACTTAGCAGGCGATTTCGACTCACACTTGACAATATTTTAATGTCCTCATAGCCTATGTCACTCGGAATAACTCAAAGCTTCTAATGATACCACAAACATTGAAATCGGTCAAGCCTTTTAGAAGTTATGGTGGAATAAAGAAACTCACAAACATACGTACATACATGAACCCTGAAAACATAACACTCCTTTTTGGGCAGTCGTGTAAAAAATGAGACTAGTTTTGATTCGTCTAAAACGCTTTGCCCCTGTTTCTTTAGCCTGTTTAAAACGAAGATTTTCTTCTTCTTCTGCCTACCCTTTTTCTCTAGTTATGTTGGAATTGACTTCCTTTCTATTGGAGTCAGCTAAATAACCCATTTTACGAGAAGCGACTGGCTATCAGATTTCTAAATCTCGTTTTTACTGAGTAACACAATATCTCACCGTAAGACTGGTTCTCACAAATTAAATAAGTATTTTAGTTCATTAACCCTTCTCATCATTCCCCAAAAACCCTTCCACAATTAAGCCTTCGTAATCATAGTTAAGACGAACAAAACTTTTTACACTGATCTTAAAATTCAACATCAGAAAACGAGGTCAATGTTTATGTTGGCTAGAGCAGAGTAATTAATTCTGAGTGGATTTAACAATTAACGATCGAGATTTGTACCCTGGCTGTAGCAAGATAGGGTTGGCAAGTAGTGGTTGCCAATTTGGTATAGTTGCCAATTAAGATGGAAATACATATTTCAACAGTTAAATAATTGGTTACTAAGGGGCTATTTTGCCAGTACCATTCGTACATGAGGTGCAAGTCTCCGATACTAAACGATTGTATCTTAATGACTACTACCATTTAAACCAAAGAGGTTCGTTGGTGGCTAAAGTAGGTGAATATCAGATACTCGCGCCGGCCCGTGTACGAAACGGCTTACAGTAAAATGCGTTCCTGGAACTTAACTTTCCTGGAAAAGAGGAAAAGAATGGTCGCATTATAAAGCTGAAATGTCAAATGTTTTTGACACTGAAATTACTTAACAATTTTATGTTGGAACAGTCCCCATCTCGGAGGTGGGCGCTAACAGTTGCGACACAGTTTTTTGTAACTAATGTGGCTGTTAACGCATAATTAATGTTACTTACTGGTTTTTGTTCCAATAAATGATTTTGATTTTGATTTGATTTTGACTGAACATTGCGTAATTCGATAAGAAATGTAATGTAGCCAATAATAGCCATTCTACTTTATAATAATAATAATAAAACTTTATTTTCAGACCATAGTCCATACAGTATTAGAGGGAAACAAAATCAAATCAAAATCAAACAAAACAATAAAACTTTATGTGTATGTTAATAATATTCTGTGATTTCTGCTCAAATTACCTATATTTATACTTTATAAATATGTGATAAATGTAATCTTGAAAACTATCTATTTAAAACATATTTCAGCGTCTTCCTTATTGAAATGTTATAATAAACATAAATTACACAAAATCAAGCACCACGACTTTATTTATCGATTCAATAAAGCCCGGATTAGGCTCCTTTAAGTTAAGTAAAAGGTAATTAAGAGGCAACCCTAACTAAAAGTCGTTATTTAATCTTAAATAGCCGGAGATTATACAGTAGCCAAAGTTTTCGAGTAAAAACTGAAATCCCGTGCTCTATGATAAAACAAATTTTATACACAGCTAAGTTAGCAGCCATTATTTCTGAAACTATAAAGTCTTCATTTTTAGGGTTCCGTACCCAAAGGGTAAAACGGGACCCTATTACTAAGACTTCGCTGTCCGTCTCCAGGCTGTATCTCATAAACCGTGATAGCTAGAAAGCTGAAATTTTCACAAATGATGTATTTCTGTTGAAACCACATAAAATGGATATTTATGGGGGGCTCTAATACGACGGTGGTACGGAATCCTTCGTGCGCGAATCCGACTCGCACTTGGCCAGTTTTTACAAAATATCACTTTGCGAATTTCAATAATGCATCAAAATATCATAACTTGGATAACATCCTAAAATGTTGCATTATAAATAAATGTTTGCAAAGTTGCAAAATAATGCCTAAATACCTGAAGTTGAAACATGGTTTATTTTTCGTCAATTTACTGTCAGTAAAATTTAGTGAGTTACAAACAATAAAAAGTATTGACCCTGGTCAATTTTTGTTTACTTACTTGTATCTGCCTTCTAGATCTCCTTTGAATACATCTATTTTATCTAGTACATGCATGCTCAGGACATATATCGTGTCATCTGTCTGTCTATCTGACTTTCATCAAGTAAATTAAATCCACAATAGCCCCAAATCAGAACCATCTTGTATAACTGCTAACAATGCCAGAAAAGCTGTCTTTAGAGAAATATAATCCAGAACAGAATTCGATTACTTAAACTGCATCAGTCTCTATTGAATTCTAAGCTGGAACAACTGCAATCATCAATCGTAGTGTTCATTGAATTGATCCCTTACTCTTCGAGACAAATATCCCGTTTCCGTTCTTCAGATTTTCAATTTGCTAAGAGATTTCGTTCTGTGTACCTTTTCAAAAGCTATTTGGATTTCGGATTAGGATTTCAGCCGATGAAGGCTTGGCAACAGTTATTTTCCTTATAGAAAATTCTTGATTCTTTCGAAATTAAGTAGTTCCGTTTGGTCTTGGTTGGCGGCGTGCTTGAAAAGCGTTAAGTTGGATTTTGTTACGAAAAACTTGAAGATTTTTTCGCGATTCCATGTCACTTGAGTAACAAGAAAAAGATTTTTATCAAGTTAAGATGCTTGTTCAAAATTTTGGGCTTTACAGACTTATCTTTGATAATAATTTTAAAGTTAAAATATTTTTTGTAAACCTTCATCACACAAAATATTTTCCACTGAAATAAAATTTTACCTAGAAGCATTAGGACCATCATATGAACACTTATCTAATCTATGCGTCTTCCTCTATGTATAATACTGATGTTCACCAGAAACCAATGAGACCAAAATCCAACTTAACAAATTCTTTCCAAAGAACACTTAAGTATTAATCAGTTCATACAAGAACTTGCTCTATTATACCATTATCTAGGTATCGATTGAGTCACGTATGTGTGTTATATTGATCCGGTCGTTCAGCCGTCAGACTGTCGCGTCTGTCCGACACCCGTCAAACAGATATGGTACATAAAAGTTTATTGTTTTAGTGCATATTAATGTGTTTGTGTTGTGTTATGGGACTTTTGGTTCTTATTTGAGCTTGTGTATTGAATTCTTGGAAAGGATGGATACAAATTTGAAGGCTAATTTTTTCAGTACCAAATTATGGGGAATTCGTCGGCCAATTTTAGAAGTAACAAAATTTCGGGGATTTAAAGAAATGTTAAAATCGAAAATAATCTGAAAGTCATTTAGAAAGCTATGGAAGACACTATAACATCAAGCAACTCTATTGAATAGATCTGAACAGGGTATTTCAAATAAGGAAAAACACCATAAAGCGGAAACTAACCCAATGAGGGTTAGAATTGCAAACTAGCCAATCGAACAAGCCTTCAAGTCCAAAATAGCCAATATCAGCCAATGTGTACATAAAACACAATGGCCAACACTAACCAAAAACATGAAAAGGAACCCAAAGGCAACTATAACGCTAAAAATAAAAGAAAAAAAAGCAAAAAATACCACATTCCGGACAAAACGACTTCGAAACTCAACGGTCTACATCAAACGACCAAATATATTAATCGAATCGTCTTTTAAAGTAATTTCCTTGGACAATTGGAAGGACGAAACAGAACTGGGAGAACGGTCGACGTTTCTTTTGATGGGGACTGTCGTTTGCAATCAAATTACTTGGCGAATACTGAAGTGATGGCTACTGGACTACATGGTTATACATAGGGTATTTTGAACAAGGAAAAGATTACGATTTTTTTTTAGATGGTGGATGCATGTCCAAATAAAGAAGAAATGGGAAAATAATCTGTTAGCCCATCAGTCTTTTACTGAACCATTCTGGTTTCAGATTCTAGTTCCCTTTACTTTATCGAATACAATAGTAAAGATAAAGTTGACTAAGGACAGAGATTGGTCATTATCCATATAGGAATTTCGACACTATGTAGACGAAGTTAGCATCTACTTTAGCATCTACTTTATTAGTAAAACATTTCTATAATTTAAATACACATGTAATAATATCGATTTTGTTTTATTTCTTCAACTCAGCGGCACACCCTCATATAGGGACTGGCTGGTGTTCCAAGGCCCATTGTAAACTGTATGGTGGGTTTCTCATTACCGAAGACAGGCAAAACTTAGCTACAAATGTTTAAATCACTGGCAATTCTTTTTTTTTTCTTCTTGTTGCTTACTCTTTCCCGATTGGTTTACAAATAAATAAGAGTTTGTGAACCTAAAAACCGTAATAACTTATTTAATTTCTTTAAATATGTCTAAACATACCGGCGAACTGTGGGTGTACATTGGTACACCTCTGCCTAACCCTTCGGGGATACAGGCGTGATGGTATGTTATGTTAAATATGGCATGGAAAAATGTCACGTTTCACTACCTTTAGTCCCTCGTGATTTTTAACCAAGATTTTAAAATCCCCGAATATGTAAAAGACTCAACGCTTATAAACTGTATAACAATAAATTGTTACCTATATCTAATGTATTTAGATTTTAATGGACATACTTTTTACATCCACTATGTTACTAACATTTTCAAACTATTTTGTATTATTATTATTATTATTATTTCTTATCTTTCACGGGTTATCCTCAGCAATGAGAATATCCGGTCCTTTGAAAGGCTTACGTGGGGACATAGGTCCAACACGCAGAGGCCTTGTTGAGAACTTTACTCTAATATGGGATGGGGCATCTACCAGGACCTATTCATCCCTGCCATATGAGAGAACAGACATGAACGGCCCAAGGTAGCTACAGAATTATTGTAAATTGTGGTGCTAAAACTAATTTGTGTTATGGGTAGGTATATCTTAAGTGGATTGGTTCTAAATGTTATTATTATTTCCTTTATTTTCCAATAAACTTATAAAATACATTTTTAAATATATAAAAAAACAATATACATTTAAAAATATAAAATATAGTGTCCAACCGGCCTCGGGACAGGGTCCAAGCTGCCGGTGGTTAGGACTCCAGAGAGAGGAACCTCCTCACAATACGCGCCGTGTCGAGAAGTACCGCTTTCTGAATCAAACCCTTGACCCAGGCGCCTAGCGCGAGCCTCTTAAGGTGTTGGTCGAGGCTCTTGGCTATTATGCCGTTGGCTGTAACGACTATCGGGACAATAATTATTATTATTAAGAGCCTGAAATGTAGCACTGCTGGGCAAAGGCCTCCCCACTCTCCCTCCATTTATCTCTCTCAAGAGCCGCAGCTGACCAGTTCGGTAAAAATGAACATAGGTCATATTTTGTGTATTGAACAGTAAATAACTATGGTTCTAAATAACAGCCACTGTAAATATGTTCAAAATAATAAAAAATGCCACACTAAAATGATATCAAAAATCATATTTCCCCTACATTTTATCGATACAAAAACAAAAGCATCTGTTATCAATATCGTAAAAGAAAAACAAAACAATTTTAATTAACTAATAACAGTGCTTTTAGTGTTTGTTTGAAAGTTTGCGAGCCTTTGACGGCTAGTGATGGGCTGTATTAATATAATTAGTCGACAAATTGAATATTAATTGATTTTCTGTTGAATTTGCGGGAAAATTATTATGTAATTGAAATAGTTTTGGGAGGCGCGGTATCATTTGTTTGTGTTTAAGTTTTGATGTGTTGTGTTGATTGTGGCTGTGTATGTAGATTGTGGTCGTGTTTATTACTTCGGGAGACTTTGAGTACTTCCGCTAAGAAATAATTATGTCAGGACTATCAAGCTACGTAATCTTGGGGTTGTGTTCCTTACATTATTGCTTTATTTTTATCCCATTTTTTACTCGTGTAATGGAATAATAAAGTGGAGAATATAATATATATTAAGCATATTTATTAGTTTTTAAATAGAAGTAGAAGTATTGAAAAATAATAGTAAAATAAATCAATACTTCTACTACCTCCGTGGTCTAGTGGCGTACGCACCGGTTTCAAGGTGTCGCTAGCTCTGAGGTCCCGGGATCGATCCCCGGACGGGTCAATTTAGAAAATCACTTTTCTACATCGTCTCGGGTCTGGGTGTTTGTGGTACCTTCGTTGTATCTCAATTCCGTAACACAAGTGCTTTAGCAACTTACTTTGGGTTCAGAACAATGTATGTGATGTTGTCCGCATTTATTATTATTATATTATTATTATTACTTCCAAAATTTAACACAAACATCTGCAACAAATAATACAATGAATCTCCTTGAACGAATTCTTTAAATTCATTTATTATTTTTACAAACTTTTGTTTCAAAAACCTTTTAGAACAATGTTCTTTCTATAACACAACCCATTTTAATTTAACAGACTCATCTATAACTTTGGTAAAACAATTTAGAAACAAATCGATCAATGTTCAGCCGAAATCACTTAACCTAGAAATGAAAATCGTATTCCAGCCTTAGATTGCTCAAGGGACCTAAATATCGATAAGATTTTATCGATGATGGCGAGTCCTTATTCAGAATAATGTGGTACTCCAAAATATAACGGTGTTTAATTTTGTTTCTTGACATTGGCTTGCTAATTTAATTTAAAGTCTTTAGAAAACTTTGTTTATAGTACCGTTGAAGCGAAATATCTTGATAAAACTGAGGGTGTATGATACTTCTTCTCTGCTTGGTCTTTAAAAATAAATTCTTTGTTTTGGAGTCATTGAATTATTTTGAAGGTGACCTTTAAAATAATTAAATGACGCCACGTGGTAACGTTTATATACAATCGACTCGAATGCGATACTTTTTAGATTCTGATCAAGATTAATGTCCATCGTGCATTTGAATGCCAGTAAGACTGGTTAACAGAATAAAAAGCCACGATGAATCATTTAAATAGGCAAATGCTGCATGAAAGTACAATTCAGCAGAATTATGTGATACTAGACGCCAACTCCCAGAAAATTGGGAAAATCAAGGCAGAAGATTATAAGTAATAAAATAAGCAATGCAACGAGAAACGCAACGGGCAGCGCAACGTGCAGTGCAAAATATCCGATACGTTTTTATGTAACGTACGTAAATTCGTAGTGTATGTGCGTGCAGTTGTTTTTAGTGCGTTCGCAAACAGATTGAAATGTATAAGAATATGAATTATTATAACTTTTGAGAATCAAAAAATATAACATGGATTTATTATTGCTAATCTCCTCTAAATATAATAATATTTATTGTAAAAGTGATTTATGATACAAGCTTGTACATCCCAATAGACTTCTGGGGCCCCACCCCAGAAGTCTATTGGGATGTACAAGCTGGGGACCTGGTGATCTGTAACACAGGTTTTAACCTACAACAGACACCAGCTCCTCACATATAAATAGGCTTTGCTAGATTTAAGTTTTTGTTTTCTAAAGGTGTTCTTAGAAGATAAGTCTATTTTGTGAGGAGGAATAAATTAAATATTATTAAATTTTTAAGTTAGAAAATGATGCATTGCACGTTTCTTTGCATGATAATCTGTACCTAAATTAAAGTCGCCAATAAAATATCTAGGCGACAGATTTCATACAGATTATCAACGACTTCGTCTCACAGTCTCATCTAGGTTTGCCTTCAGGCATGGCAAAAGTAATTTACGTAAAACCATTTCTGTTCCTTACAAATTAATGTAATAGGTTTGTTTAAAACAGAGATGTTATCTAGCTTTATAATCACGATGAAACTAATTTAATGTTTTTGTAAGTTGTGTCTCAAAGATAAGGATGGCTAGACCTATTTTATTAGGAAAGATTATGTCGCTTTTTAGGGCTTTTATGCTATTTTGTTTAAGATAAATTTAATAAAGATAATTTTGTATATTTGGAGATTACAAAAATAAGATAATTGTCATTACTTTTTCGCGTCTATACTTCAAAGTTTACATAATTTGTATAACTATTTATTTAATAAAATACAAATTTTGACGGGCCTGTTGGTCTAGTGGTTAGTGACCCTGACTGCTATACCGGAGGTCGTGGGTTCGATTCCCACCCAGGACAAATGTTTGTGTGATGAGCACGATCATTTGTTCTGGTTGTCTGGGTGTAATTTATCTATAATATGTTTGTATTTAGAAATATATAAGTATGTTTATCAGTTGTCTGGTTACCATAATACAAGCTCTGCTTAGCTTGGGATCAGATAACCGTGTGTGAGTTGTCCCGGAATCGGGAATATTATATTATTATTATTAATTACATTGATTAACTCAATCTTTTAATCTTTTTGTTGCACAGAATAATGCCAAAAAAATTCTTCTCGTAGGGTTCCAAAATCAATATTTCAAAAATGAGCTTCTTTAAAGAAAACAGACGACAATCTATATTTTGATTACTGTTCTCTCTACAACAAAATAAGATACTATCGCTAAGCAAGCAATAGTATCTTATTTTGTCTTGAAATTGACATTCGAACGCCAGTTGAAGGCTCTCGAGTTCGTTAGTGTCAAAGCGGGTTCCGTACGTTTCTGAAAACTGAGAAAACTGGGAAAATGAAACTGTGAAGTGCTAGCTCACTGACGTACGAAGCTAAATAAAGAATACTACTTTTATATTTTGCTTAAAATGCATAGTTGAAGAACAATTTTTGTTCTTTTCTGGCATCTTCATGACCTTATAGCTTTTCCAGTTTCTTAACATTATATTGTAATTATTAATGTATATTCTGACATATTTTTATACTAAAAAAACATGGTGAATTGTTCTGTGTAACCTTTCCTGGAGCTACGTTGGGGTTGGCTTCGAGTCTCACAAAATTTAGCTGAATACTCATACTTTTTATAGAGTGACTGTTTAAGTGACTGCCACAACAATTTATTATTTAAAAGTTACAGTAAAATAATCATAACTACTGGTGAGTTTGTTGCGCCATTTCTTCTCCTCAGCCAGAGCACTTAGGAAGCGGTGAAGGGTGGGCGATTTGGGGTCGGTTCATATCTGGCGGTGGTGGCGTCACGTGTTGTCGGTCGCGTGGCGCTGGGGCGGGCGGGCGCATGGTGGAGCATTCGGCCTTTCACACTGACCTGATGAGGCGTTGGTGCGTCAGGTGTGAGAGGTTGGATGTTTTGTTGTGTGTTTGTTCGTTCTGGCGTTGCGCGCTGCCTTTTCCGCCGGATATGAACCGACCCCTAGGGTGCTGTCTTTTTTATAATAATATTGACGTTTGATAAGTGCTACTTTGTAGCCTAAGTTAAATAAATAATTTTTGATTGGATTTGATTTTAATTTATAATTCGATAAACATTAATTTATATGTGAACCCATTATAATAAATCGTGGAAATCAATGTTAATTTCTTCTCAATACATATAAGAGCCTCAACAGTGAAACCTTACAAGGTCAATATTGCCACCATGTTTACGCCAACCAAAATCTTTAACACCAAAATGAGGGCTAAATAAAATGATGTACAAATAAGTAAAAGTAAAATCTTATCGAGGATATAACAGTAATCCGGAAAGGTAAGAGATAATAATCAGTTCTTACCTCGTTATTATATGAAGGTAACGTTCAATTACCTTTGAAATTAACTTTTGAAGTTAAGAGAAGGCATTGGCAGTATCAGGGTTGGGTTTGAGATGCTTAGAGAAAACAAACTGAATTTGCTTGCTTTTTCTTTTAATCTGAGATGTTTGGGCTTGAACATAATGTTTTATATTATGTGAAAACATTGTATTTAACCATCTTTTGTTTTTCTATGCTTTTTATGTAGATGTGTAATCACTAAATACAGAAATTCTATATCCAGTTGTAGATTAAGCAGTAGGTAACTTGCAATCAATAATCCAGTCAAATGCGCTTCACACCAACTTACATGAAAATAAAAGATATACTTTTTATTATTTGTTATTAAAACCGCAACGGAATTTCAACACTACCTAATACGGCGGACTGTAGAGGCTTAGTAATAATTAACACTAAAGATATAATAGGTATAACGGTATACAGAAGACTTGTCTTTATATTACTTGCTGAACAAATACCTAATTGTATTCCGTACACGCATACTAATTATAATTTATGTAAACACCATTTCCCTAACCAAATAAGGAGATTAGTTGTTGAATTGTAGAGTATTGTAGGCCTACATTATTCAAAGCACTAGTTATAATTTAAAGACGTTAGTATATTCTAGTGTCGCAATTAAAGGCGGGACACACGGAGTGCTTGAAGCAGTTCGACTGTACAAGCGGTTGACAAAATAAAAAGACTCCGAAAATTAGGCACAATAAAAGTACACTGGAACGTTCATTAACCTGCCACCCACTGACTTTAAAATAGCGGACTCGGGCCCCAGTCCGTGTGCGTTGATCACTGACTGACTGTTTAAGCAGTTCGTGTACGCGCGGCCCTATGTACCTAATAGAGAATTATTAATTAACAGTAATGTTTATCCGTTTGAGATAGGTACTTAGTGCTTTGCTAGAGATGGTACTTAAGTGATATCTGTTAGTGTCTAAGTCTAAACACTAAATTTAGGTAAGAGACTTGTGTACACTGGAACTGATAGATTTGTTTTGAGAAATTAATAGTAGTTTCATTTAAAAGATTTTGTTTGTGATGACAAAATGTTATGTAGAAATTATTGTAATAATTCTAATGTCGAAATATAGGGTTAATAATTACCTGTAATGAATTGTTCCAAGTAACCGTCACCCGACTGCAAATATTTGACTTGTTTTTAATTTGTTTTGATATGGCAGGCGTTTTTTAAATTTTTTTTATTATATTTTTTTATTTAATACCTTTTAGTGAACAACAAAAAAAATATCGTTCGGAACCCTTTGCAGGCGATTTCGACTCACACTTGACCATTTTTTTATGTCCACATAGCCTATGTCACTCGGGATAACTCAAAGCTTCTAATGATACCACAAACATTGAAATCGGTCAAGTCTTTTAGAAGTTATGGTGGAATAAAAAAAACTCACATACATACATACATGAACCCTGAAAACATAACACTTCTTTTTGGGCAGTCGTGTAAAAAAACATGTTATTCACTGTTATGTAATGTTAGTTTAAATATCCCTATAATCTGCAATCTTTTTCAAAATGCCTTCAGTTTTGAGCCTTTTGCTACCTAAAATTTTGATCAGTAAACTGCAAAAAAACCGTCACATTATGTATGGAACAACATCATTTCCGTGCCTCAAATGTTAATAACTTCATATTATCGTACAGTAGGTAATCGCGAAGATAAAAACAGTCTATATTCATTGCTATCCAAAGTTCCAAACCATCTCAACAACTCCATACAGTGGGTACACAACCAAACGGCAACACTTTGAAACACCATGTATAATTGACTAATTAATGAAGGCAGCTTAATTGACAGTTGTAACCTATTATACGCGTTGGCTCCACTCAAGTGGAAACTTGTTTGTCTAATACGAATGTTAGGCTTTGTCTAGATTGGTAATTGTCGCACAATCGTACGAACGATGTTGTCGGACGATGATGTTAATATACATATCTATGTTATATGTATAACTAATAATATTTATATTATGATGATGTTGTGAATGATCTCTGTAATGTGTCCTAATTGGAACTGACAACTCATTTCAAGAGCAAGAGAGATAAGTAGGCAACAATCGTAAGATTCCACGATCTTTCTATAAAAGGTACTGATTTTAAGAGTCCTCATTGGTCGTACAATGATGAAATGATGAAGACAGATAACATTAAGCGACCATCAAGACCTAACATTCATTAAACACAGAAAACATTCAAACAATTTTTGAACATATTCATTAATTGTCACAGTGAAACAAACTCATAACATAACAAACCATCACGCCTGTGTCGCCGAAGGGTTAGGCAGAGGTGTACCAATGTACACCCACAGTTCGCCGGTATGTTTAGGTCCCATGTAATAGGGGGGGAGCCTATTGCCACTAACCGGGCACAAATCCAAACTCCGACCTGCTACTGAGAATTTCATAAAAAAACCCAATAACACCTTGGTCGACTTGGGTATCGAGCCCAAGACCTCTAGCGTAGCAGTCGCGCTTAGTACCACTAGGCCAACGAGGCAGTTCAAATTAACTCACCTCAAAAAATACTTGTAGTATAGAAAATTATCTGCAGAATGAACTAATCTTAGGATAGTAGAACTTCAACGTCTGATAAAATCTTACCATTTTTCGTACGATCAATCTCATAGTACGAAAAAATCGTACCACTTGCTCATATCGTCCAATTGGGACGATACCTTACTGTACGAATTAAGAGATTGTTGGTACTCTAATGGGTTCCGATTTAACCGTATAATGTCGATCGCGGTAATGACATGACGAGATGTAAAAGGGTCGGTTTGAGTGGAAATTAGTGTTCTGTTTATATACCTGGAAAACATTTACATTCGAGTATTGAGTAAATACATGTTTATTTTATTTCGCATTTGTTTTTAGTTGTGTATGTAAAATGTTATGTTGTTAACTAAAGAGGTAGTCCTTTGCTAATATTTTAGAGGATATAGTGACAATAATTCTTATTAGTTTTTTTTTTGGAAGCTATTGTGGAGGTCGGTTTCTGTTCTCACCGACAGCTAAATACCGTATTTTACGTGAATGATACCTATTGCCTATCTGATCTTCATAGCCTTTTTAATTAATAATAATAATATTCCGGGACAACTCACACACGGTCATCTGATCCCAAGCTAAGCAGAACTTGTGTTATGGTAACCAGACAACTGATAAACATACTTATATATTTCTAAATACATACATATTATAGATAAATTACACCCAGACACAGAACAAATGATCATGCTTATCACACAAACATTTGTCCTGGATGGGAATCGAACCCACAACCTCCAGTATAGCAGTCAGGGTCACTAACCACTAGACCAACAGGCCAGTCTAAATTCTATTCTCTTGGTAACGTTAGTTGCCAAAATGTCATAGCCGGTTTTTTAACTGTACAGTTTGTTACCGAAAGGGTATATCTATCTAGAAGGGGTGAAGAGTACATCTGGTATAGAGTTAGTTTACCAAATTTCAGCTCAAAATGATTTACTTAATTATTATTTTTTTCGCAATAATCATTTGTACTCATATATAAAACGAATAGTATTCTTTATTGATTAGGCACCTAAAGGGATCACCTCTTAAGAGGCGAAAAATCGTTAAGAAATCCAATAAACGCTATATCCGGTAAAAAAGATGGACTGAGTTCATTAACCTCTCAAGGTTATTCTACACAACAATATTGGTATAACATTACCAGTTTTTGTCTAGTCTATCTTTATTCAAATTAACAAAACTCATTTAAATGCTCCTAAATTCTTAATTACTTTTCTTGTACGATAAAGTCATTGACCTTAAAATTTAACCTTCTGAATAAGGCTTTTTGCTTGATCTTCATCTCCCGAGCTTTTTCCCAACTATGTTGGGGTCGGCTACCAGTCTTACCGGATTCAGCTGAATACCGTATTTTACATAGAGCGACTGCCTATCTGACCTCCACAATCCATTTTACTGGGAAACACAGTATCCCATAGTAAGACTGGTTGTCAGAATTTACTTAATGGCTGCCAAAGATCTATGTATGACAGCCGAGACCTACTGTTTAACGTGCTTTCCGAAATACGGAGGGGTCTCGGTATGTTATAAATGGTCACCCATCCACGGATCAACCGCGGCGAGCGCGGCTTAACCTGTTTTATCGGTCAAACCGTACGGCTTACACTTAGCCACGAGCCCCTCAAGGCTTTTTGCTTGATATCCAATTTATTTATTCATTTTGGAGTATCGCTTGTTATAAGTTTAACATTGGTATGTAGTGTAACTGTTTAAACGATTTAAGTTTGAGTCACTGCTGTGAACTTTTAATATAGTTGATTTTGAGCCAAAGTTGTCACGTTCGTTTCCAACAAAACAACAAAAGGTTACAATAAAGAAACGAAATAGATAATTATAATTTTATAATTATTTATTTAAAAAAATGTAGAGACTTGTTTGATTAGAATAATAAAAAAAAAGAAACATCAGTTGTAAGACTGATTCTACAGTATGTTACATTAATAATGATAAATTGTAAATATACACTTATATGCCTAAATACACACAAAATGTTATTCTTGTAAAGAATTAAAATATTAAATAAATTAAGTATGATATTAATAATGCTAACTTATGTGAAAACAAAAAATGTTAATCTCATGATTAATAAAAATTATAAGTAGGGAATTTTTAATTAAGTAATAACATTTTACCCAGACGACAGATCTTCCTTATAACAACCAACGTAAGTTAATATAAAATAGGTCAAAAATATCTTCTCAAAGGGTTCTGCAAACCCTTTATCTTCGAACCACAGTCTGTAGAGCTATCACCATTAATTTAAATTTATTTATTCAAATGCTTTATAAGGCTTCAGAATCAATGGAATAGACCCTACTGGCAACCATTGTGGAAATCAAATTATAGGCACAAGAAACTATTTGTCTCAGATAATTAATTGTTAAGCCAAGTATTGTGGGAAGATTTATATAGATTTCTGGTTTAAATGTAGTTATAGTGCAGAAATAAGAGATTGATAGTTTTCACTATGAATCTAATTCCGGACATTTAGCCACCTCTGTTTATGTCAAGTTTTTTTGCACTTATTTTACATATACAGATTCTATTTAGTATATTGTCCAGATTGTATATATTTATGTTCAATACAATTATATGTGTGAAATAAACATGAATTATAAGCAAAAAACTGCTTTACATACTTTGACAAAAGACTAAAAAACATCTGGCCATGATCAAAATGGATTCAACCATTTTTAATTTATTTAAAAAATCATTTATTTACAATTAAATACTTTAATCTAATACAAGAACAAACACTTACAACTACACGAAAATTAAATCTTATATAAATAAATAAACTAACACGCGTCAAAAAACTCATCACCATCCTTGTCAATGGCGGGAAACGTGCCCAGAAGGCTGGCAGTATTGCCACGTTGAATGGCTATGCCGATTCTCTGTGCAAGGAACAAACCAGCTCTCTGATCACGAGTAGAGTCTACCAAACGTTTAAGAGTACCAATATAATAAATACACCAAAACCAGTGTATTGGTGTAGGAAAAAACGAAGTATTAAAAGTTTTTGTATCTGTGTTAAAAAATGAAATTTATACCTCTTTCTACGTTTAAAAATAAACGCATCACTACCAAGAATTAAATGAAACATACAATTTAAAAAGGATTGTTCTTTTGCCTTTAAAAGCTCTTTCATGACAGATTCGTAACCAAAATGAATGGAGTCGCGACAAAGCGTACAAGATTAATTATTAAATGAAACAATTGTTTAATAATGACTATCTTTCCGTTTCAGTAATATGGCGGATTTTTGTGTTTTGAAGGTATTTTTTGTGGCGTTTTGTGTATAATAGGCCATTTAAAATGTCATCAGAATTTGGAACTTTTTGGATCACCTTACTTTGAAATAGGGATTCAAAATTATTAATTTGCATACATATAAATGCGGACAACATCACATACATTGCTTTGAACCCAAAGTTAGTAGCTAAAGCACTTGTGTTATGGAATTCAGAAACAACGAAGGTACCACAAACACCTAGACCAGAGGCAATTTAGAAAAGTTTGTTTCTACATTGACTCGTCCGGGGATCGAACCCGGGACCTCAGAGCTAGTGACACCTTGAAACCGGTGCGTACGCCACTCGACCACGGAGGTCGTCAAAATACTTTAATAATATAAATGCAAAAGTTAACTTTTTCTATCTGTTACGATTACAGGCCTAAACGACATCTCAAAAAAAATAAAAAAACGGTTTGTGGTTTAACACTAAGAACGGACATAGGCCACACTTTTTTACAAAGCTATAACTAAAATTCTAGAAATTAATTCAAATTCCGCGAGGCTCAATGTTTTTTAGATATATTAAACTCAAATTACATTTCAACCTTCAACATTCCAAAACATTATAATCCAAACAAAAAACAACTCAATTTACATAAAATTACCAACAACAAAGAATAATATATATCATAGATACAAAAGGTTAACAAAAAATATACATCTCCACAGGGATTTAGTTGGTAAAACTTAAACAAGTAATAACGGCTAGAATATTCACTCACGTCCCCAGCGGGGCGGTAAACGTGCAACGTGACAAGTCGATCGTATCGCGCTGTTAGGACACGCGTTAAATTTTATTATCCAGCTGTTTGTCACATAAGATAGATTGTCGTGGAGATTATGTTTCTTAGGTTTTGTTTTTTTTTAGTAGGTATTTCAATACAATATAAAGAGTGTTTTGTGTAATGAGTAAAGCTTTTAGTAGTTTTGTAGATTTGAGTAAGTTTAGTAGTCTTGAATTTCCTATTAATAATGTTAAGTGACGTGACACGACGACCTCCGTGGTCGAGTGGCGTACGCACCGGTTTCAAGGTGTCGCTAGCTCTGAGGTCCCGGGTTCGATCCCCGGACGGGTCAATGTAGAAAATCACTTTTCTACATCGTCTCGGGTCTGAGTGTTTATGGTACCTTCGTTGTATCTGAATTCCATAACACAAGTGCTTTAGCAACTTACTTTGGGTTCAGAACAATGTATGTGATGTTGTCCGCATTTATTATTTATTATTATTAAGTCTGTTAATTTACGACAATACAATATAAGATTTAGCAAATATCTACTTAATAACTAATTTCAAGATTTCAATTTTTTTACAAAACCTAACTTCTTTAATCAAATTAGTCTCCATTTAACGTGATTTTAAAGTTCGAAACTATGTAAAATTAACTTAATTGCTATTAATTAACAGTTAAACTCTAAAGCCTAATGACTAAGCAAAGATTACGAACGATTAACCTAATAGAAATAGTTTAGAGAGCTATTAAAATATTAAAATGATTCAAACTTTAATATCTTAAATGCAAAAATAACTCTGTCTGTCTGTAACTTTCTTACAGATAAACCGCTGAACCAATTTTGATGAAACTTTGTACAGAGTAGGCTTAAATCTTAAAAAAGGCATACGCTACTTTTTATCCTGATTAACAACATCCACACGAGCGAAACCACGGGAAAAAGCTAGTTGCAAATAAATAGTAAAACATACAAACTATATTTTTAATTACATTAACTTTAAAGAAAACATAACTTTAATCTTGTCGGGCAATAAAAATATTTACAAGACAAGAGGAAAAAATATAGATCTTAATTAGCGCGTAGCGATGTGCTACGCCGTAGCAGACGTAGCAGCTACGTACAATTACGGTCTAACATTGTAAATCTTTTGTACGTTATTATAATATTAATTTTCTTGGTATTTCAGTTGTTAACAGGAAGAAAGTTAATTGTTGATTGTTCTATTGGTGTTTTGTATATTTCTTTGAATACTTTTCCTTATGAGTTTAGGAATGTTTCAGGAAGGACAAAAGGTCTTACATTTCTTTTCATTTATTTTTAGCTATAATTGTGATTACCAACAATATTATATACATAATTAGGTTTACTTAACTTTAATACCCTTAATCGACACACTAAAAAGAAGTCTATAGTTTTCATTTTGAGTTAAAATTTACATCACTCTCGAATGATTTTCATCGACAAAACTCTTCAATATAAAAAAAATTAACTATTTCTAATAAACTTTTCCTTTCCTACAGGTGCGGAACCCACGACAGCAATGTCGGTGGAGGGCCAACGGTGCCTGTTTGTCGTGGTGCTGCTCATACACACCGTCACAGGCGCTGGAGAAGGTACACAACAAATACTACGTTTCTTTGTAGCCTTTACCAAGTTTGTGGTCCAAATGACCACAAATAAAAATTCAAAATTCAAAATTCTTTATTTGACTTAGGCTACAAAGTAGCGCTTATCAACGTCAACACAAAAAAAAAAACAAAAACGACAGCACCCTAAGGATCGGTTCATTTCCTTGGTTCAAGGTTGGTCCTTAGGCAAGTTTTTTTCATGACCTTTTACTTCCACCTTGGTTTCTTAGGATAACGCGAATGTAATTAAACTAAACACTAAACATTGAAATAAAACTACTTTTTACGTAATATGACAATAATCCGTAAAAAGTAGTTTTATTTCAATATTTACTTACAAATACCGTTTGGAGTCGAACGTCTAGTTAATTAAATTAATAATAACTAATTTTAAAATAAACTCTAAAATTATTATGAAAACAATTATTTTGTGAAATCATCTTGTATAAATAAAATACTAATAAATGGATTTTAGTACTAGTTCAGCAGCTTTATAAATTATATTATTTTTTTGTGTCTAGTTAAAAAGCTTAATAAATTCTGCCAGGTCCCTTTACGATCCTTTTGTCTAAGATACGAATCACGATATACCAATTCCTTAGAACTTATATTATAAGTCAGCCAAATTTCCAAAGGCATATTTTAGTAGCTGCACAATCTAGGCAATCAGTGCCCAATACAGGGTGTTACCTTTACTGTGGTCAGACATTGATTGGATATTGTTCCTGACTCAGACCTTAGCCTAATCAATATTCGTAGTCACCTTCATCAGGTCTGGTTTAGATTCGAATGCTAATAAAGAAACTTATTCCTGGTCTGTACCCAGATTACATATTATTCTGGCTTGAATTTTATCGCGAATATTAGTAATGATAATATAATAATAATAATATTCCGGGACAATTCACACACGGTTATCTGACCCCAAGCTAAGCAGAGCTTGTGTAATGGTAACCAGACAACTGATAAACATACTTATATATTTCTAAATACATACATAATTATTATAGATAAATTACACCCAGACACAGAACAAATGATCGTGCTCATCACACAAAGATTTGTCCTGGGTGGGAATCGAACCCACGACCCCTGGTATAGCAGTCAGGGTCACTAACCACTAGACCAACAAGCCCGTCAAAGTACTAGCAAACTTACAACAATTGATTATATGAAAATGTAAAAAAATAGACTGAATTAAATTTATATGCACCTACCTCCACTATATATCATGTTGTTCACGAAAGATTTATTGAAACCAATTAACAGAGATATCGCGTAAAAATGTACAGTTAAATTGAAAACTATCTCTATTTGGGTTACAAAATCATTGAATTTAAAAGAAAAATTTAGTATTTATGTAGCCATAGTTAGATGTAGTAGTTTTAATTGTTTTGTATAGTACTGTTATACCTATTCCAGCTGCTTCTCAATTTGACCCAAAGGTTGACTGGTAGATAATGCCTTGAGGTATTAAATCCGTCTTATGTACCACAATGGTACGTGAAAGTTTAAATAAATAAATAAATTTATTAAAAATGTTTTAATTTAAAAATCTAGACCAAAACAGCAGCTAAACATCTAAATATACTCAACTACACTTTAAAACCGAGGCATAGTTTTAAATGCACACCCCGTTTTATAGACCAAAGCGAAAAAAATATACAAGCCACATAAAAGTCCACAAAAGTTAGTTGTTAGTGTACAATGTACGGACAGAAAAAAAGGAGTGAATAAATAACGCCTCTGAGGTTTAAGCGCTCAGTTAAATGTTTTTGCTGACGGTAGAATGATATTTTGACTCTCAACGCTTCTTATTTTTACATATGTTTTGTGTGGTATACCTCGGTATCATGCAATGGGTCAAAACTTTTCCATTTCTGTTGTGAACATAAAAAATTCAAACGGTCTGAGGGACTGAACATTTTGCGAGTTATACCTTAACTAAGTACTCTAAATTTGTTTGGGGTTTTATGCTTAGTTCCGTTATATTATTAACTTGATAATTATAAGATGATGTATTTGTATTTTTAATTATGTGATGATACGTTTTTGGAAGAAGGGACCTTAAATAGTCTGGTCTTTTTAATCATCGCGTCTTATAAAATAATTTTTACTGCCCAACTGCTGGGCAAAGGACTCTTTCCACTTTTTCTACTTGTCCCTATAATATAAAACAAAATATAAAAACAATGGAAAAATATTTACCAAAGGAATTAAAGTTAGGAGAGTATAGACAAAGCGACAAGGCAAAAAAAAAGTACTTTCAATTGTTTCTTTTAACATAACATACTATCACGCCTGTATCCCCGAAGAGTTAGGCAGAGGTGTACCAATGTACACCCACAGTTCGCCGGTAAGTCCCATGTAATAGGGGGCGAGCCTATTGCCACTAACCGGGCACAAATCCAAACTCCGACCCGCTACTGAGAATTTCATAGAAAAACCCAATAACATCTTGGTCGACTTGGGAATCGAACCCTACCTAATCGAACCTCTAGCGTAGCAGTCGCGCTTAGCGCCACTAGGCCAACGAGGCAGTCGTTTCTTTTAACGACCTATTTAATAACCAGTTCACTGACCATTGAGTAACATAATAATATGGTGCATTCCTATTGTGTCTACTGGCGGGACAGTAAATGTGTTAAAACAACAGGCTTTTTGTAACACACTGTATTACTCAGAATAAGGGACCAGACTAAGTCTAACCTATCATGATTACAGTAAAAGCGTACTCTCAAAGGGAGGGGTTAGATCGAAATTAATGTGGTTTTTGAACTGGTAGGTATGTTGAAATGGTCACGCTTTGGTGTTCAGTAATCTGTTTTCTACTGTTTCTGGTTTGGTTTGAATTATTTATATCTATAAGGAGTGTAGTGATTTATACATTACTAGCTGTACCCAGCATGCGTTGCAATGCAATTTTTTCTACCTAGCACCTACCTACTACCTACCTACTACCACTTAGGGGTATGAAAAATAGATAGTAGCCGATTCTCATTATAAATCTTAATTCTGTTTTCTGGTTAGGGAATTCTTACTAGCCCAACCCAGATTATAAATGTTGCCTTGCCTATTCTATAATATTGCAAAACATCCTAACAACACTTTGGTTTAATTCTAATCTTACGAACAGTGAACACCAATATACACTAAACTCTATTTTGGATATATATATGTATAACGGAACCAAAAGTTACATGTGTAAAGAAATATTAGACTCCGAGAAAATTAAAAAAATATATTCAAAGTAATTTTTACTTATTCTTTTTTTAAAAGATACACATCAAGCGAAGGTTTTTATAAATGTGTAAAAAGTATATCAAGATATCTTTCCGTGGGGTGACTAATAAAATCACGATTTAAATAAACTTTTACGTATTCCGAAAACGTTTTTACCCTCATGTTTTACGTTTGTATGCATCTTAAATTATATTTATCTAAAGAAATCGAAATCTTAATAATTCAGACGAACATAAATCCACACTAGAGAGACGCCTGAAATCATATTTCATGAAATCATATTTGATAGGCTTTCAAACATGTTATTATTTGATTTTATTATTCTTATAAAGGCATTTTGTCATTACAAGTATACGATAAATAATATTTTAACGTTAAATAATAATTGAAACGAACAATCATTATTTAACGACGACCTCCGTGGTCGAATGGCGTACGCACCGGTTTTCAAGGTGTCGCTAACTCTGAGGTCCCGGGTTCGATCCCCGGACTGGTCAATGTAGAAAGTCACTTTTCTGCATTGCCTTGGGTCTGGGTGTTTGTGGTACCTTCGTTGTTTCTGAATTCCATAACACAAGTGCTAAATAGCTACTTACTTTGGGTTCAGAGCAATGTATGTGATGTTGTCCGCATTTATTTATTATTTTATTATTAACGTTAAAATTTGATTGTGAAAACAATAAAAGACTTTCTTAATATTCGGTATTATTGTATATACTATAGATATTAAGTATTCCTAATATTATAAATAATTGAATTTTACAAAACTAGGTACCATATTATAGGTAAAAACGGCCATCGATCATGTTTAGATAAATATATTACTTACAATATAAAAAAGACGCGTCAATGACTAATTTACACTAATTTAATCATCAATAACTTTTTTCCAGAAATATTATAGTTAACAATTATAAAGTCACGGGTCGAGTCTGGATGAGACTAACACAGGACCGTAGAAAATGGCACGAAAAAGGGGAGGCCTATGCCCAGCAGTGGGAGGACAAGGGCTGTGGATGATGATGATGATGATAATGTCGGTCCACTAATACAAATATCCTATTAACAGTAACTGGATTAACAAAAATCGACTTTACAAACTTGAAATAAAACCCAAAAATAAAAAAAAACATCCCACAAAATTTTATCTACTACCATAATAATTGCAAGTGTGTATATTTTCGCATCCACCGATTACAATTTCTAAACCATTTGTTCTCGAATTATGTCACCCATAATTCGGGAGCGGCGGTAATGGCTCCCGTATTTTAGACTCGCATTTACTAGGCATTATCCCGAATCTAAAAACCGTATTAACTGAGCCACAGTTTGACCACATAATTGAAAACCTCGTAACTAGTTTGTCCTTTCATGATTGCTTTTGGAATAATTATACAAGTATGGAAATAATTTTGGAAGTCCTGCTTTAGACTCATCAGCTGTTGTAAACTCACAACACAAATTCAACAAAGTATCTATGTATTTTATTGCATATACTAAAATATATACATACTTAACTATATACAAAGAGGAAAAAAAACAAGAAACTATCGGCTGAATAAAACTCAAAATATGACATTAAAAATTTATATACTTCGCTGTCGACTGAGTGTGTGTGCAAAAAAGGCTAGTGGCATTGCAACGTTGTATGGCAAAGCTGAATTTTATTCTAAGCTGTAATTGAAATAAAACTACTTTTACGGATTTTATCGCGGTTTGTATTTGGATTTTAGTTCCCGACGTTTCGACACCTTTGCAGGTATCATGGTCACGTCCGTAAAAGTAGTTTTATTTCAATGTCTAACATTTGCGTAAACCTCAGAACTCAATGTCTAAGCTGTAAGTTATATGTTCCGTAAAATTTCTAAACTCAGGTTTAAAGCTGTAGTTATATCTGCCGAAGGACTGATGACCTATGAAGCAGACGATTCCATTTAGAGTTGGGGTACATAACAAGTACCCCAACTCTAGAGTCTTAAAGCAACAGCAAAAAGAACTCTTTAGAGTTGGGGTACATTAACATGTACCCCAACTCTAAATGAGATGTAGCGATAGCTTGGACTGGAATAGTTACGGAATGGCGCAAATAAGGTTAGGTATGTGTCTAAAGTATGCTTAACAGATTACCTGCCTAAAACATTTTGATAACAATAAGTGGAAACAATTTTTACTCTCTCATCTACTTATTCTGATTAATTTCCTAGCAGTTTAGACAGTTGACGTTCCATTGGTTATTATTATAAATTCTGGCTTACAATAGTTGCAATGATGTGTATGTGTGGCAAGCTTGTCTCTATTTAAAAAAAAATACATTATCATCTAAATCAGGTGAAGAGGTGATTAGTTTTTGCTTAAGTCGTAACATCAACTCTCAGCTGTTTGTTAGGTCTCTCTGCCGGAGCTGCGCTGAGAATGCTTAGCGATCCCGCGGCTCCAGCAAAGGCGAGAAGGGGACCGGGGTGTTTTTGGTCGGTGCAAGTCCGACATATCCCCACGTCGTGCCCTCGACGTGGGTCGAAATCATTAGATTTTCACCCCGTAAAAAAAAAAAAAAAAAAAAAAAAAAAAAAGGTCTCTCACAGTCAGTTTTCCAAATAGAGTAGAGTATAAAAGTAGACAGGATATTTGGATAATCGATAACGGATAAAAATCCTCATAAAACGTGTACCATCCCTTAATATTCATATTTCAGGAATAATTCTACAAAGTGCCATAGAAACCGTTATACCGAAGCTATTTGCCTACCAATTGAAAACGAGACGGAAAAATTATGTAAATGAATGATAACAAGTTTATCTTCATTTCCAAAGAAAATGTAAACATTTGAATACGCGTTTATACTTCAGAGCTATTTATTTTGTAGTATTTTTAGAATGAGGGGAGTTTTTACACGAATTCAGAAAGATCGATTTTCAATTACATGGTTTTTTACGTGTTCTATTACTAGTTGTTTAATTTAACTAATCTATATATCTATATCGTAAATATAAAATTCTCGTGTCACAATGTTAGTTACCATACTGCTCCGAAACGGCTTGACCGATTTTTATGAAATATTATATGCATATTCAGTAGGTCTGAGAATCGGCTACTATCTATTTTTCATACCCCTAAGTGGTAGTAGGCAGGTTGCAACGCATGCCGGGTACAGCTAGTATATATATAAAAATGAATCCCTATTTCCCTTGGTCACGGCATCACGCGTGAACGGCTGGACCGGTTTCGCTAATTCTTTTTTTGTTGTGTTTGTTATTGTCAGGAGAAGGTTATTAAAGAAAAAGTTTGCAAAATTGCGCTGAAAATTAGGAAATTGTAGAATACTCAACCATCAAATTAAGTAATCCTGACTTTTGTTACGATAGTATTCATCTCCGCCCCTACAAAGCCCGCGCATACAAAGGCATCGGGAACGGGACCTAGGTACTCACGCGGGTGAAACCGCGGGGCACAGCTAGTAGTAAATACTTATTAATGATTGATTTTCTGATGATTGGTTTAGATAATTAAAAAATTGGTTTAAGAAATAAGAAAACTTTGAAATATGCTATTAATAATATGCTATTCTGATTTTTGACAAATAATATATTTAATTGTCCATCGTTCAAAAATATTATAAGCAATAGTTGGAACAGGCTAGGTGAATTTATTTACTTACCACAAACCAATACGTTTCAACAATAGTAATACTAATAACAAAGGCGTTATACAATGTAGTTGTTTATTGCCAATAACAGGTTAAACGTTTGTAAAGCTAATAACGGACTCACATCAAACGAAACACTATCTACCTAATTTTATTTTACTTTATTTGGGAAACAAACAGATATAAATTACAATCATAAGTATGAAAAATAGGTACTACAGTATCCAGAGACAGTTTCCACAGATTAACAAACAAACATTTTAAACAAACTAATATTTGAGCTTTCCAATAAACTACTAAATAAACATCGGACTACTAAAATACGCTTGCCTAAATACAAACTACATTGACACTAAAATCAGTCGAAACCAGATCCTATAATTAACCGTTGACCAAACAATTTAACCAATGATCATTCGTTTCGAGACTACTGAAAAGCAGAAATTGGGAAACATTTCTATTTAAATCACTTATGTACAAACAAATAAGGAGGGCAACCGTACGGCTTACACTTAGCCGTACGGTTTGACCGATAATAAAGGTTAAGCCGCGCTCGCCGCGGTTGGTCCGTGGATGGGTGACCATTAATTTATTAAACATACCGAGACCCCTCCGTGCAATCAGCACAATAGTCTCTAGAATAACCTATATTTGATTATTAGAATACTGATATTATTTAGATTAAACAAAATACTCATCTGGTTTATGTGATGATTTCAAATCCGATCCGTTGCGATGACAGCCGGTAGATTTTTTCACTGTTTTACTGGTATTTCGTAGAAAAAGCTTTCACTAGGACAATTTTTATAACAGTACTATATGTGACTAATTACTTAAACTATAATTTATATAAGATTAACAATAATTAAGAATTTAAATTGATTAAAATTACGAGACACGGTTTTTGACACTCAATTCTGACTACCAGTCTTACCATGGGACCGTATTACCCAGTAAAATGGGTTGTGGAGGTCAGATAGACAGTCGCTCCATGTAAAATACGGTATTCAGCTGAATCCAGTAAGACTGGAAGCCGACCCCAACATAGTTGGGAAAAGGCTAGGAAGGTGATGATGTATAAACAAATTCAATTACAACTTCACCCAAATTGCTTGAAATCCAGCCGAGGTATAGTTGTTCATAAATAATGAATTAGTGTTCTAGTTAACTATTTATAAATTGTTCTAGTAATTTAGTTTCGTTTTCGAGCTAAAAATGTTATCCCCGTACCATTTCGTTGAGTATTTAATTTTGTAGGTCGTTGCAAAAAGGAGTTATGCAATGTATGTAACATTGTGAAAATTTCGTTTGGATATCTATTTTAGCGAGTGGGCTTAATACAGTTATTTCTGAATTAGGTTAATTTATAGAATGTTTATTAAAATATTCTTTAATGGACATAACTTCTACACATCTTTTTCATAATTTAGTTTATTACCTGTTTAGTCATGTTTATAGTCCAGTCGGTAGTTGGTAGTCCTACCTGATAAGTTTTCCGGGAGATTTGAAAATTGGTGATTTTATAGATTTCGACATGCTCTTTTCTAATTTTCGCTTTGTCACCTCGTATTTTTGACGCTCACGCCGCCATAAAGTAACCCTCTTTTTGAGCACCAAATGACTGTACTATTAGTTTAGACTATTTTTTTGTATATTTCAGTCTTTTTTCTTAATCTTAATAAACCCTTATGTAACACAAATCCAACATTTGACATTCACAGAAATCCCAGCGTAATTTTAAAGTATAATTTTAGTTCTGGCTTAGGCTTAAAGGTACCTTTTATTCAGAAACGGACTTAAGAAGACTTATGTGTGTTTAACCTTGATTTAGGACCTCCTGAATAAAAAACCTGGGGTCGTGAATTAGAAAGCAGGGGTGGTATGTAAATAATGAAGACATGTTAATGATATGTGAATGTCGTGGTGGCCTAGCGGTTCAATAAACGGATTTGTATTCACAAGGTTGCAGGTTCGAACCAAGGCAAGTACCAATGTGGCTTTTTCAAAGTTATATGTACTTTCTTAATTATTCTAAGACACTTCTGACAAACGGTGAAGGAAAACATCGTGAGGAAACCTGGATTCCAAAATTTGGTATCTGAAATCGTCAATCCGCAGAGAGCAAGCGTGGTGATCATTGCTCGTGCCTTCTCTATATGGGAAGAGGCCTGTGCCCAGCAGTGGGACGTTTATAGGCTGGATTATGTAATGATATGTGTAATTTATTATTTACAACCCTAAATTTAGGTACTTGTCAGTTAACAAATGCTAGTCTAGTGTTTCAATATTGTAGAGCGTCTCATCAATTATTATCTTCATTTCCTTATTTAAAATACTTGCTTTATCTTTCGCTTTTTGGTTTAGATAGGTATAGTCCATACGTAAATTAGATGAAGTATTTTAAAATATTTTTTAAGAAGTTACACTATATAAAAAAACCCAATTCGTTCTACCAAAGCCCGACAGATACTCAATAACCCACGATAAACTCATAACCCATCTTTTTGCGTACAGGTTAATGACACAATATTTTATATATGTAGGTATACCGCATTATTGTCTGTTAATAATGAGAAGGAAACACGTCCATTATTCTCGCGCGTGCCTCTAAGCGAGCAAGACATTTAATTGAGTGTCAGTCATTCAAACGCTTCGTACAAGACGTTACGAAGAGTGGCACAGAGTAGAAACATACAGTACTATAAATTGAAAAAGAAATCTAAATCACTGTTTTTAGTAGTGTTTCAAATATTATCATCATCTCCCGAGCCTTTTCCCAACTATGTTGGGGTCGGCTACCAGTCTTACCGGATTCAGCTGAATACCGTATTTTACATGGAGCGACTGCCTATCTGACCTCCACAACCCATTTCACTGGGAAACACAGTATCGCATAGTAAGACTGGTTGTCAGAATTGACTTAACAACTGCCAAAGATCTATGTATGACAGCCGGGACCTACTGTTTAACGTGCTATCCGAAACACGGAGGGGTCTCGGTATGTTATAAATGGTCACCCATCCACGGACCAACCGCGGCGAGCGCGGCTTAACCTGTATTATCGGTTAAACCGTACGGCTTACACTTAGCCACGAGCCCCTCTAATAATATATAATATAATAAAAGTAAATATTAAAATATGAAAAGAATGATATAAATAAAAATAAGCTTAGATATTGTTAGTTTAAAAAATGATAAGACCAAAATGATATTTACTATTATAAGAAATATAATTTAATTTATTATATAAAACCTGACCTAATTCGGAATCATAATACCCAACGCAGAAAAAAACACGTTAACCTACTGTTAAACCTTAGACTGTAAACCCAGTAACATAAAAACGAAACAACAAGATAAAAACGTCGCGTTTAAGCTGTTGCAAATTCTAATTCGTATTTTGCAACAAAATTGTTTTCTAAGTAAACTATAAAGAAATAATGGGAGTTGTAAAACTGTGGCCATTTTGGACCAGACAGAGTTAATGAGATATTCCGGACTACACTAATTGGGCAGATTTGCTTTTATGTGTCTGTCCGTCTGTCTGGTTTTTGAATGCATTTTGTTGGGATAGTTTTGCTAATGCAACTTAAACTAGTATGTAGCTTTATGTATTTTGTTTGTTTTGCTTAAGTTTTGATTCTCAGATTGGTCGTCTAAAGGTTAAGTAGTAAGATAGTTACGAATGTGTAATTGTGTAATAAGACTCCGCTGTGCGTCTGTCTGTCCGATCTTTAAATGGCGGTATATTTTAAACTAATATTATAAATGTGAAAGTTTGTGAGAATGGATGTGTGGATGTTTGTTACTCTTTCACGGAAAAACTACTGAATGGATTTTATTGAAACTTTCCAATATTGTAGCTTATACATCGAAATAACACATAGGCTATAATTTATAAAGATAGTGTAAGAATTGTCATTCACGCGGGTGAAACCGCGGGGCACAGCTAGTTTTAAATAGTAAGAAGTTTTTGTAGGTAGTGATATTATGGCAAGTTGGATAAAAAATTAATAGAAAATTAAAAATGTGGAGTTTTAGAAGTTAAAAAACCATATTAAAATATCGAATACATAACTAATCTATGGAAACTCCTAGTGCGCAACTCTGTGTAGCACTTTAAAGGTTAATTAAAAGTCAAAAATAGACCTAGAACTACATATAAAAAAAAAATTACGGTGATAAGCAACAAGAAAATTTGAATTGTTGCTATTAAACATCCAGATTTGTTAAATTAAAGGCTAAGTTGTGAAAAATAATATAGCAAATTAATAATTCTTTTTCTCTGTAAACAAGGATCTGAATCAAAGAAGAACAAATACAAACTGTAATAAAACAAATACCGATCCAACTACATACAAACGAATGAGTGAACTAAAAGAACTATTTCGTTCATTCTCGTTCTCAGATAAATCTGATGTAACTAGGTCTGAGTGGCTCGATATTAATGGTCTTAAGTAATTAAGTATTGGTGTTCCTTAGGGAATCAGACTATCTCGGGTAAGTGATAAAATTAATTGGGTAGATAATGTATGAGGACAAACCAGATTTTAGTTCTATACTTTATACTAAAACATAAAACTTGAAAATTGTAACTAGTATTTAACATTAAAGGTTACAATTTAGGTAGGATATAATATGATTTAATTTAAAATATTTATATATTTTTATCATTTATTTGATGAGGTTTTTGCGCTGGTGCGCCAACACAGCCTGGTAAGATGCCACAAATAGTAAAATAACAAAAATTTAAAAATATGTATATTAATTAACACGATATTGACTCGAACCCGGGACCTCAGAGTTAGAAACACTTTAAAACAGGTGAATGAGTACGGAGGTAGGTAAAACGTTACTTTTAAAATAACGGCTCAAATTCAATGTAAATAAACCATTCGGCATGGTTTTAAACAAGAATAATTACTACTTTTACGGATTTTATCGCGGTTTGTATTTAGATTTTAGGTCCCGGCGTTTTGAAACCTTTGCAGGTATCATGGTCTGCCCGTGACCCGAGTTTTATTTCAATGTCTAACATTCGCATAAACCTCAGAACTCAACAAAAATAATCTATACTAATAATATTATAAAGAGGTAAAGTTTGTGTGTTTGTTAAATTGTCAGGGGTAATCTCGGAATCTACTGCACCGATTTTAAAAATTCTTTCACTAATAGAAAGCCACATTATCGCTGAGTGTCATAGGCTATATAAAAAAAAAAAAAATTTTTTTTTTTTTATATAGCCGAAAAATTAAAAGGTTTTTACGTGGTAGTCCGTTTTGTAAAGAGAATCGGAGAAAAACTCATCGTTATACGTGAAGGCCACAGCGTGCCACAGCAGCGCGGCAGCGGCGCGCGATGGTTTCGGCTTATTTCGGTTCGCGTTCGTGCTCACTTCGGAAGAAGGAGGCGTGACCTTCCTTTTACACCTGAGAGGGTAGGTACCCGCGCGGCTCATTCGCGCGGTCGGCTCTTTAAGTCATGGGTCGTACTTGCAAAATCGAGTACCTACCAGGGCTTTCAAGTAAGTCTATCATAAGAAACCAGGTCCTAAAACCAGGGTTCAGAATACTTTCAAGTATTTTCTATCTGCATAGGAAATTGAACCGTGACTTCCTATGAATAAGGAGCACAATCGCGTTTACAAATAAATACCTACATAAAGACGGAAGTTTCTACTCTTATTTAATCCAAGTCCTGTTGGCTGTTGGAAACTTGGAAGAAAAAATACTTGCATAGGAAATTGAACCGTAACTTCCTATGAATAAGGAGCAGAATCGCGTTTACAAATAAATACCTTCATAAAGACGGAAGTTTTTACTTTTATTTAATCCGAGCCCTGTTGAAAACTTGGAAGAAAAAATACTTGCATAGGAAATTGAACCGTGACTTCCTATGAATAAGGAGCACAATCGCGTTTACAAATAAATACCTTCATAAAGACGGAAGTTTTTACTTTTATTTAATCCGAGCCCTGTTGAAAACTTGGAAGAAAAAATACTTGCATAGGAAATTGAACCGTGACTTCCTATGAATAAGGAGCACAATCGCGTTTACAAATAAATACCTTCATAAAGACGAAAGTTTTTACTTTTATATCCAAGCTCTGTTGGAAACTTGGAAGAAAAAATACTTGCATAGGAAATTGAACCGTGATTTCGTATGAATAAGGAGCACAATCGCGTTTACAAATAAATACTTGCAAAGACAAACCAGTAAAGTAGAATAGACTTCCATACGAAATTCAAGGTTAAAAATAAAAATCAAATTGGAAATTTGTTCCTTACTTCCGTATATCCGATGTCATTATTTATTATTGTATTTGCTTATTAATTTGAATAAACTTCCTTGGAAAATGTTTTTCTTATATTTTATTGTTAAAATTGGTATTGTATCTGTTTGTTTCCCAAATAAAATAAAATAAAATAAAATGAAATAAAATAATTATTAAATAAAATAAAATAAAATAAAAAGCAAGTCATCTTTACAGTGGCTTTCCAACAAAGATGAATCATCGTTCTCGCTCATACTTTTATAATCGAGAACGATGTATTAATATTGCAAACGCAACGAGTGTGCGCCGCTCTCTCTAGGCCCGAACGCGGCCGAAGTGGACCGAAGCGCGGCCACGCCACGTCACGAATCAGCGTCCAGCGAGACTCGGGTGGACTCGGGCACGACTCGGGCGAGCGTCGAGCCCCGACCGGAGCGAGTCCGAGTCGTCCGGCCGTATAAAATACTTTGAAGTCTTGCAAGTATTTCGGGTCGGTACCTGGTGTACGTACTTGGAAGCAAATACCTGGTGTAAAAACCTGGTCGCGTAAATACGTACCTTCCCTAACTCTTTACGCAGCGGACGTCCCCAAAATTGAATTTTTCGTAACACACTTTCGACATTCATTAATTTTATTTTCGGTACATTAAAAAAAAAATCTTTTATGTTTATATAGTTTTCATTTAATTTAGGTTATAGATAGGCATTAAGTTTGTTTCATGTACCTAGATATTAAATTAGGTTATAGGTATTAAGTTAGTTTCATGTAGATATTAATTTAGGTTATAGGTAGGTATTAAGTTAGTTTCATGTAGATATTAATTTAGGTTATAGGTAGGTATTAAGTTAGTTTCATGTAGATATTAATTTAGGTTATAGGTAGGTATTAAGTTTGTTTCGTGTAGATATTAATTTAGGTTATAGGTATTAAGTTAGTTTCATGTAGATATTAATTTAGGTTATAGGTAGGTATTAAGTTTGTTTCGTGTAGATATTAATTTAGGTTATAGGTATTAAGTTAGTTTCATGTAGATATTAATTTAGGTTATAGGTAGGTATTAAGTTTGTTTCGTGTAGATATTAATTTAGGTTATAGGTATTAAGTTAGTTTCATGTAGATATTAATTTAGGTTATAGGTATTTAGTTTTTTGCAATTAGGTTAGGTTAGGTTGTTATTTTGAAATCATAACTTCTGTCAATATGCCTAAAAGAAAATCTCAACTGTCTCGACATACATCCCAGACACGAGCGAGACAGAGACAGAGACTCGGAGAGACTTCCTCTGAGTATGAACAGCGCCTTGCGAATGAGACAGAATATAGATCGCGAGCGCGTAATAGAGAGTCTAGCACCGAAAGGTCTCAGCGACTGGCTTACTCTAGACAGTATATGGCAGATACACGTGATAGGGAGTCGAGCATAGAGCGTTCCCAGACTTGGTCTTCATGGAATTCGTTAATCGGAAACTCCGAATTCGTTAATCGGAAACTCCGAATTCGTTAATCGGAATCTCGGGAATCTTCTTTCACGAATAGAAAGACACATTATTGCTGAGTGTCATAGGTTATACATATAAAAAACCGAAAAATAAAAAGGCTTTTACATGGTAGTTCGTTTTGCAAAGTGAATCGGCGAAAAAACATTCGAATGAAAACGTTTCTTACGAACGCTGCCTTAACTATGAAAGATATATATTTTTGAACATTATGCCCAACGAAGTGGGCACGGGTCAGCTAGTGAGTTATAAAGGCCCTATGAAGAAAATACTAAGATAAAACAAACGCTATACTTAATATGTATACTAAACATTGTCTGAACCTAGATAGATATTATTTGTGAGACAGACAATTCAATTTCAATTTGATTAATGGTTATAATCTAGTACCTACTTAGTACGACGCGAAAATGTGAAATAATAAAACATGATACAAACTAATTCATTTAGCCTTCAATTCTAGAAACGGGATGAAAAACCTTCATCTCTTATACATTTTTACTGATATTATTATGTAGAATTTGTGAAGTCATGGTCGGTAGAGTTAGGCCGTGTAGATTCAGAAGCTTGGCTCTACATGAGATCTGATATCTTTTTCACAGAGCAAACCTTATCCCCCTTATTACAAAAGATGGTCTAAGAAAAACCGAGGTTTTAGAATAGCCCCGTCTCTTTTTGTTATATGACATAAGAAAGTGATGGGTATATTTTAAACCTGGGTTTACCTTAGTCTTGGTTTAAACCATCTTTTGTAATAAGGCCCTATGTGTTCGTCTTGGCAACATTTTACATGAAATGTTTTTGGTGGGATAGTAGGTTATTATAAACTCCTACTTAATTATAAATACTAATTAAAGTGAGTCAAGTCATTCATATGAGAAGCAAATGTTGAAAGTCTAAAATTCTATAAAGAAGGACAAGCAAAATCTATTATCAAGACGAACACCACCTCTGTCTGCCCGTGACTGGGTTGCAAAGGTTTTGAAACGTCGCAAATTAAAATGTAAAATAAACCGCGAAAAAATCCGTAAAACGTAGTTTTATTTCAATGAACATTACCATTTTTGTATATCTAAACATGCGGTTGCTAATTCTTGTCACTTTTGTATGTACTTTTTGTTATTTACAAACGTATCCTTACTATAAATATATCAATTACTCACACGATCAAAAAAATTATACATTCAAATTTTAGATCAAAACAAACTTCTCAATTACATCAAGAGGCATTAAGCACAAATAAACAAAAAATCGACACGTGTTACAAAAATAAATCTTACAAGAGTAGGGCAAATCCTACTTTACCTAAACCTTTTATATCGTGTACAGTCACGAGCATAAATATTTATCTTCAATTCTAAATTTATTATAAAACGTGTTTTGAAAAATGTTTGAAAACAGTTCCTTAATCACATATTTTTCTTATTGAGATTAAATACAAAATTCTCGGTGAATTTCTTTAACAACTTCGCTATGTGTATACATACTTTTAATCTTGACTGTACACGTAAATAGAATTTAAGAGGTTAATTAACCCCACTTGCATACCTCTTAAGAGCTCTTAAAACACGTTTTAAGGTCTTAAGCTATTTAATAATTTATTTATACCTGTACCCGTACCATGATCTCTTAAAGCAGTAATGTTGCGGCTGTGGAAGCGAGACGGCGCACTACAACGTGCATAGCGCTGTCCCGCTTAGTCAATGGCGATAGTCCTGCTTTAACAGCTCATGGTAAGCGTGCTGAATACTAAAACGCAACCTAACTTAAAAACGTTTTTAAGTGAAGGTATATCTATCTCTACATTACACCTTATAATGAGAGAGATAGCATGAAACTTAACGACTCATTAAAACTAAGTTGGGATTGAGTATTTGGCCATGACTCTGCAGGTGTTTGTTCTGAAATTCATTGACTAAATAATTAAAATTATTATTATTATTTTTAGCCCATGTTGTCCCACTGCTGCGCAAAGGCCTCCCTCCCTTTCCTTTCATTCTTTTCTATTGAGGACAAACGTAGACCAGTCCTTCATATAGAAATCTAGCTCATCTGTCCTGAAATAAGGCCATGTTAAAAGCTTTAAGATACAGGTAGACAGAATAAGTTAAATTCCAAAAAAACATAGGATAGTAATCATGAATGTTAATAAGATGTAATTTCTCGAAATTATAAAGGTTAGTTAATGATAAACGATTCTCGTGATTTTGATAATTTTGTCTTTTATCTTCGTTTTCATTCTAAGGCTGCCTATAGGCTGTATTATTAATGTTAACTGTTAAATTAGTAGATAAAAGGAAATAAAAGACGATGAAAATAAGCTTAAGGTATATTATTCATACATCCATTTGATAGGTCTACTAGCAGTACCGCTACTAGTTAATTCTCGTTAATGAAACGGCTTAACAAATGTAGTCTTGCAATCGTTATTTATTATTTTTAACGTAATTTATTCATAATAGACTATTTATCTGCCAATTTTATGATCCTGATCTCAGTAGTTTAAGTGAAAGCGTAAAACGGGTTTTGTCTGAATACAAAAAAATTAAAAATGCCAAATCTTGGGAATAAAAAGGTAGCTCAATCAATAGGGATGATGATGACTAATTTTTATTTTTATGTCCATCTTTTAGATAAGAAAAAAATATTAGACACGTATTTTTTGTTTAGTCTCGTAAACAAAGAATTACGAAGATACAGCGAGTACAATTCTTGCATGACGTCACGTTTGAGTACAAATTGTACCTAGCCGTGACGTCACAAGCCCCCACTCCTGAACTTTACAGCGGTTTATCTTCGTATTTTGTAATTTATTTGAGAAAAGAAAAAAAATATTTATTTATTTATTAAAGGCAAACCAACAGCTTTTTTTTTTTTAATCATTTATTGATGAGGCTTTTTGCGCTGGTGCGCCAAGACAGCCTCGTAAGGTACCACAATAAATTAAATAATAAATTAACAAAAGTAAAAATAATCGTATACAACATTAGTGAGCATAAATAGCAAAAGCATCAGACTTACACAGTCGCCAATAATAGGTCGACCAACATTCTAATTAATAACATTGGAACCTATTAAAATTAAAATTTTGATAAAAGAAAATTTAAAACATAAAATTACAACTAATCAAATTAAAGAGAAATGAAAACATAACAAATATTAAAGAGTTTTTGACTGATTCATAAAAAAATCATAAAAAAATATGTGTCTATTATATTTTGATTATCTAAATGGCGGACTAAATTAATTTTGACTTTTCATACCTAGTCATCTACCCTATTTCGATGATTCCAAAGACTAGCTATCTCTGACCCACTTTAAATTTTCAAGTTTTTAACTATCCCTAACCAATCTCATTCCATCTCTCTTCCAGGCTCATCGACACCTCTACCGCAATCCTCGGTGAAACCTGACGAGAACGAGCTGACGGTCACCTTCCCTCCCCTCGAGGATCTATACGGGAACACGCCAGAGAAACACTTCGGGACTGAGAACAATACCGTGGTGACGTCACAGACTGGGTCTACAGCGCTCCTGCCCTGTGTCATCAGGAATATTGGAGATGGAATTGTGAGTATAAGATTTTGATTTCTATAATTTTAGGTTAAGGTTTATTTTCCTCTAACATGTAATGGTTTGGGACGGTTTAGTTTCCGGCTAAAAAAGGAGAAGCTTCTCAATTTTACTATATTTTTTAATTTAATATGTTTGTTATGTGATATCATAATTTTGGACAAAGATATTTTCTTTTGTGCATCTAGTATGCGACTATACTATACTGGTTATTTACTGATTTGGGATTGATTAAAAGAACAAAATAATGGCCAAACAAAACAAAATTTAACCCTAAGAAGAAAAAATCAACCAAACAAAAATTTCAGAATAGACAAAAAAATAACCTTGGAAACATCTTTTAAACAAATTTCCACAAATGGCTCCTTAAATTAGAACCAAAAAAAACCTCTCGTAAAATTGCCAACGGCATAATAACATTACCAAATTAAATAACGCTACAAAACGACGTCTAATTACAAATTACAGTAGTAAAGTAGCAGAAAAACTTAATCACACTTATCTGGAATAAAGTCGGGCTTATTACCAACTTAGCTAATGAGCCGACTATAATTCACCACTCAAGCAGGCCAGCTTATTTCATAGCAAATTTATCTTGACTTTTGTACTGCGTTCAGAGGTTAACTGTTTTAGATATTTTTGAAACCATTTTAGAAGAAAATTTGGGTTTATATTAAATTTTTCCGAAACATAAAAATTATGTAGTTATAGTGTTAAAATTGGGGTTAGGAAATTAATCTACAGATTGTTTTTAGAAGTCCTATAATTGGGAGATCGATAGGTTTGTAATAAAAGTTAGTTTGGCTAATATTATTTTCTTGTAATTTTTATACTAATGTTGATACAACCATAAGGTGGACACAAAGGCTCACATAACTAAATAACCATGAGTTCTAAAAAAAAAAATTCTCAACATTTACAAACATAAGATCACCAAAACCAAACAAGACCGAAACAAAAGACAAAATAAATAATAAATAAATAAATGCGGACAACATCACATACATTGCTCTGAACCCAAAGTATAAAGCACTTGTGTTATGGAATTCAGAAGCAACGAAGGTACCACAAACACCCAGACCCGAGGCAATGCAGAAAATTTTTGGTTTCTACATTGACCCGTCCGGGGATCGAACCCGGGACCTCAGAGCTAGCGACACGGAGGTCTAAATAAAACTTTATTGAAGTACATTTTCAACAAAATCACTTTATCCCAATCTCAAGAGATCAAACTCCACAAACACGAATACCTAACCGCTTTATGCGAGCCAAGATCAAATAAAATAGGTACAAGAACTTACTACGTGTAATGAAAATGTCAAAATGATAGAAATTTACAATGGCAAGTTCGTAACTGTTTCGGGTCAATAGACATTGCTTGGCAAACATGTTACGTAATGGGTTACGTAAAAATATTTTGGGAGGAGTCCTGATATACTTAGATAAGGAATCTAGCTTATAAAGGTTTTTTGAAGGTAGGCTTCGGAAATTCGGAAATTGAGCATCAATTTGAAGGTTCAATGTTCTAATAAAAACTTATAATCGTGGACGTTTTTCTTTATTACTTTTTGTAGGGTTCTTCATTTAGTTTGGTATTAAATTACAGTAGCTTTTTTATTTATGCTTGTATAGGTTCCAACATATGAAAGTTATATCTAAATCTGGTTTGAGGTGTGACACCTGGTGCGATGCTTATTGTTTTTAAATAACTCTACATTTGTTGCATTTATTGTCCAAAATAATTGTGAACAGGGCAGGGAGATGATCATGATGAACCCTTTTCACATGTAGCTAAAATTCACTTTTATTGTAGGATTTACTAAAGTACTAAAGTTACTAAAGTTCTATTTCTTCATAATTATAATTATTTTAAAACTAAGGTCATAAATATTTGCAAAATTTAGTTCTAAATACCCTCCAAAAAAATGTCATACCATCAAATCACAAATAAAACTTCTAAATATTGATCGAACAATAGTGGCTAAGGTAACTATTCCTCGAAGACCAACAGGAATAGCCTGCATTCCGTACAGAAGTGCTATTGGTTGCAAGTTATGCTGACCACGAGCACGACCCGCAGACGGACAGATCTCAGCCACAATCTGAGGTTGGACGAGTATTCAGGCTATGTCTTCTCCCAAGGGATGCATAATAAGCATAGCAAAATACATCAATATATATTTGTTCGACGACCTCCGTGGTCGAGTGGCGTACGCACCGGTTTCAAGGTGTCGCTAGCTCTAAGGTCCCGGGTTCGATCCCCGGACGGGTCAATGTAGAAACAAACTTTTCTACATTGTCTCGGGTCTGGGTGTTTGTGGTACCTTCGTTGATTCTGAATACCATAACACAAGTGCTTTAGCTACTTACTTTGGGTTCAGAGCAATGTATGTGATGTTGTTCATATTTGTTGTGGACAAGAGGTGAAATGACCAGATCCATGTGCGCAAGAAGGTTGAAGAATTGAAATCAAGTTAGTTCCAATGTGACTTTTTAAAAGCTATACCTTCTTAGGCAACGCTCGAAGGGAAATATAAATAGGGAGACCTTGATTTCAAAATTCCCGCAATTGATCTTGGTGATCATTGTGCCCCGTCTTTATATGAAAATAGGCATTAGCCCTTATTTACGGGTTGACATTATAATGTAACTTCGGGAGGTTTTGTCCTTAAAAATGCTAGAGGGTTAGCTGCACTCAGCTAACCCCTAGCATGTAAAACAAAAGCTGGACATCACAAATTCCGAGGAGGACCTCTACCGGGCGAAGAAGACCCAACCGCGTCTTCGCTGCGCGCTCCTGCCGCTGCGCTGGTGCAACATCGTCTCGAACAAGCGAAAATCTGAAAAGGAAAACAAGGAGAAATGAAAAGGCAAGGTGTATGCTACGCATCACTAACCTTTCAAAGTAACTGGCAACCTACAGTAGATAATAATCGCAAGACTAATGAAGCACCTCGGCAGGTGGAGTAACACCTGCCACAACTCCTTACCCTTCTCTAAATCTCCACCCTGCAAAAACGTCACGCCGCATCCCAAGGACTCTGACCCCCATGTCAGAGGGATGAAAGAATCCAAACCTATAAAAAAAAAAAAAAACCCTAGCATGTGTGGTCACCACTCCTATTAACAAAACGCACGACAAAACAACGATCAACATATTTTTGTTTCAAGTCTTGGTGTTCTTTGTGTATACCCTTAACACACGGATTAATTTCCATAGTTTGTTTGACACTCAATATGTAACATAGGAAAAAGGTCATCACCATGAATGTCTAAATTTAATAAGACGAAATCTTACACTCGCAGTGACATTTTGGGCTTTCTTTGTAGGCCCTTTGACCTTTGGTTTTTCCTTTTTTTGAACTTTTTTTTATCCTGTTCCTATTATCACTTTCACTGTTTTAGATTACAACCTTATTCTATTGAAGTTACCTCTTGTGCTTTTGAAATAAATTATCTTAAAAACCTATATTTCCGATGCCCAAAAATTTGAAATTGATTCCAAATGCCTCTAATTGAGGGGCCAAAATATTAAATTGACAATTTAGGAATTCTTTTTATATAATATTGGACTAAAAGCTACTCAAGCGTATAATAGATCGTATTAATTTAATATCTTAAGAACAGAGCCTACTTAGGAGCAATAATTTCAAAGAGAAACTCAATTACACTAAATATTCAACTCCAATTAGAGAAAATGGCATTAGTTAGTCTTTTGTTTTATTTATTTTTTTGTAAGTAGTACAAATTCACAATTAATTTTATCTTAGACATTTATGTAATTTGAAATATGTAATATCTATGTTTCAAAATTAATTAATATATTAATCATTTTCATTTATTACCTTAATATGTGTCGAGTTTGACTACTTGATCCAGATTACGATGGTCGAGATTCTTGTAGAAAAACACTTTTCTACAGGACTTTGTTTCTGGGTGTTTGTGATACCTTCATTATCTCTGATTCCATTACATATTTTGTTTCTGACCAATTAACGAGAGATGTAGTCCACATTTTTATACTTGTACAGATCGACGGGTCCCAAGAACAAAATCTTATGGAAACATAAGACGAAATGCATTTTATTACGGATTCGTATTCTACATATCAAAAACTATCCAGCACAATTTTTTTTTTGTTAAATTTCTTTTTACTCATTGAAATAACCAATCGAACACTGTCGTATTTGAAATATTATCCCGCAAACAAACACGTATTGCCATTTACGAGCTTGTTCGATGCATCTCGCATCGCGCGCGCAGCGACCTTTGTGTGTATACCATATTGTTCTACAAAATGTAAAGAAGTCATGTAGTAACTTTCTAAAAAAAATATAGTTACATATTATACTTCTATATTGATAGATTACACTATACAATTATGATTATACATTATTTGTTTTCTACCTAATTATTTTCCCTTAAGTCTTTGTTCTTCAAAAATCAATTCCAAATCTCTCATCGTTTGAGCAGATACGATTTTGTTTTACGAATAAGTAATGAAAAAATTGTGTCTTATGTAAATAAACGATTTTGTTCTCTTTAAATTAATACAAAATAGGTGTTTGTTCTTTATAAAAGTAGATGAAATATCGTGTTTTTTTTAGTAAAATGCACCGTTTTTCAGTGATATAATTCTACTATTTGCTATTTATTTCGAATCTTCGTGATAGCTTATTTTAGATGGCCATACCAGTCACACCAGAAACCTTGTATTGGTAGACCTCGCAAGAAAAAATAATGTCCGCTCACTATCATTTCCTCTACATTCCAGCCACAAAATACTCACTTTATATAAGAAATTCATGGGACCACTAAATTTTTTTTTTCTGATGAAGTTATGTCCTGGTTCAGGAACAATTTACGCCCCGAAACCCAATAAAATATGATGAAAGTATTCAGACGACAGCAGACAGCAGACGAAGCAGTTAGACTAATAGCTTTTATTGTTTTTCGTATGATAAGGCTATATTCGGTTAACAGGAATGTTTTTAAAGATCACGATTTCATTGATAGGCTAAGAAAATATTACACCAGGACAAACTGCTTCGTCTTCTATTCCCGTAATAGAAAATGAATCTTTTGACATGACACCTTCCATAAACGAACCTGATTTAAGTAAAAGACGACGGTTAATGATGCAACCTCAGTGTTAGAAACCAGAACAGTACTACGCCTGCACGTTTCGAAAAAGATTTAGTTTCTGTTGCGACTTTGCCATAGCCATCAACTTCGAGAGATGATAACTTTATAATGCCATTCCGATTATCTCTAACACCAGAAATAGCACCTAGGCAAGCTACAAACCACAGTAGAAGAGCTACAAACTCGAATTTGCTTACTTCATCCCCGTAAAAATGAAACAAAACCAAATCTGAAATACCATACAAGGAAAGGGCAAAGTACGTACAAATGGCTTGCTCTCCTAGCTCTCCTACCTAGCCATTTGTACATTTGTAGAAAATAAACCTGTGTACAACGATAGGTCCGACGAAGGTCCATACCATGGATAGGAGCAATGTGTCTGATGCAAAGTGTTTATATTGGTGATGTTCTTTATTCTATTGATAACAGAGGCGAATCATGGATTCAATGCCTATGTTGTAAATTATGGGCTCAGGAAGAATGGTCTGGACTGGAAACAGACGTTCTCCCTGCTAATTTTGTTCTGCAAATTTAATTTTTATTTTGTTTGCTACGGTGGCCTACATAGCTCACTTTAATTGTAGCCAATATGGCCTTAGGTCATATTGACCTACCTTGTTTAAATTTTAATAATTATTTAAGGTCACAAAACGTTCATAAAGCTATTTATCTATGTTAATTATCATAAATTTATAATTGTTGTTTACTATTAAGTTCAAAGAACTGATGTTAGCAATAAAGACTGTATAATCTCATTAATTTCGTCATTTATTTTCAAAAAAGGTTATGATGTGCCAATATTACCCCAAGTTACTCTAATATTACAGAATCTCTAAGCATTTTAAGGTTTTTAATTCAATTTATATAAAAGTTCACTTACAAAAATAATGATAAGGTTTTCCAATTTGTTATAGTTCGTTAAAATAATAATTATACCCGTTATTTTTGTATCAATGTATCATACACTTTATCATTGGTGTTAATTCATAAATAAGGTTCAAAACTATATTTTACAATTTTTTTGAGACAAAAACGTTTAATATCATTTATTTAATTGAAGTTTTCTACTTTTAATATTGGTTATTTCATTATTGATCTGATTACTAGGGCTTAATTGTCTTTTAAGACATTAAAACAAAACATAAATTCCCTAAAACAAAATCGTATATTAAGATGTACACTAGGTCGTTCCGAAAAACAAAGTCGTATGTTAACATACAACATATTATGTTGTATGTTACAGGCACTTCCGTCAACCACTCTTGGTACGATTTTGGATGACAATACTTTCCGGCTCGCCATCAGTTTACGTTTAGGTATACCTTGTGTCGCATGTCATCGGTGTCAATGCGGTGAAACAGTCGATTGCCTCGGTCACCATGGCCTGTCCTGCAGCAGGAGCGCAGGACGTATATCCCGTCACGCAAATATTAATGACATTATTCGTCGTGCTCTTGTCATTGCCGGTGTACCAGCTGTTTTGGAACCCAATGGTTTGGTGCGCAGCGATGGTAAGAGACCTGACGGTATGTCATTGTTGCCTTGGAAATTGGGTCGGCCTTTGGTGTGGGACGCAACGTGCGTCGACACCCTTGCGCCATCCCACGTTCTAAGTTCGGCGGCCTCTCCTGGAGCTGCTGCTGGAGCAGCGGAGACCCTTAAACGGCGAAAGTATAATAACCTAATGGGTAATTATATTTTCGAGCCGTTTGGGGTTGAAACGCTCGGGTCATGGGGTCCGAGTGCACGAAATCTTTTTAAAGAACTGTCAAAACGTTTGGTAGACTCTACTCGTGATCAGAGAGCTGGTTTGTTCCTTGCACAGAGAATCGGCATAGCCATTCAACGTGGCAATGCTGCCAGCCTTCTGGGCACGTTTCCCGCCATTGACGGGGATGACGATGAGTATTTTGACGCGTGTTAGTTTTATTTATCTATATAAGATTTAATTTTAGTCTTTGTTTGTTCTTGTATTAGATTTAAGTACATATTATGTTGTAGATATGTCCGGAAAACAAAATCCTATGGTATTATAAGAATTCGTTTTATTCAAAAACATTAATTATATTCAATTAAATCTATATGAAAATAAAGATTTAATTCTCCTCTATAGCTTTTACAAATTTATTTCACAAAACAATTATATTTGCGTCAACAATTTATGATTATATTTACACAGAACTTCAAACGCTCATACTGAAAACTGTCAATTTCTCACATACGATTTTGTTCTTGGGGCCCGTCGAGATATAACTCGACGGGCCTGTTGGTCTAGTGGTTAGTGACCCTGACTGCTATACCGGAGGTCGTGGGTTCGATTCCCACCCAGGACAAATGTTTGTGTGATGAGCACGATCATTTGTTCTGGTTGTCTGGGTGTAATTTATCCATAATATGTATGTATTTAGAAATATATAAGTATGTTTATCAGTTGTCTGGTTACCATAACACAAGCTCTGCTTAGCTTGGGATCAGATAACCGTGTGTGAGTTGTCCCGGAATATTATTATTATTATTTATAAGTTAATTTTAGAAAAGTCAAAAAGCTTTGCTATATACCAGAATAGACGAGGTGTATAATCTATACTGCTCAACTTGCTTTATCATTATTCTATACATTAGCTTGACTAATAATTAAGTTATAAATAACATGAAGTAATAAGGCAATTATGCAATTTTTCTTTGCTGGTTTCTAAAGAGCATACTTAAACAGCTGTTCTGTGACTTTCCAACTTTTTATATTATCTGACCTATTTACTTTATACAGCTTTTTGTGCAAAGAGTTCTTTGCATGATTTTACTGTTTATGAACTTAAAGAACATCTAGACTCTAGGATTTCTAAATAAGTTCTCATTTATGGACGAAATATAAGAGACGGTTTACTAAAACTTTGAGTTTTTTTTGTATGGACTTTTTACTTGACCTAAAAAGGTCGAGGAAGCACTCAAATATAAGGAGATACGGCAAGCTCTATTTTAAGATAACTTTTTGGTAGAAAACCTATTATTTTAAGTATAGATTTTATATTAAAGAATGGCCCATCATTAGTTTAGAACTTAAAAAAACAAGATAAGGTATAAATAGTATGCCTACATTTTAAAGTGTTAAGTAAGCTTACATAAGTGTGTGTGTCATCTATATATATCGCTCTGGCTGGAGGCCTTAAGGTCCTCGCCAAAAGTCCGGTGAAGCCGTCAAAACCTGCGCTCAGGCTAACTGCAAAGATCTATACAAAAAAAAAACATCTTTGTATCATAATATTATGTGAGCTCTACCAGATTTTTTCTATATTTGTGTGGTAGCATATAAAAAACTAATCCAAGAAATTTTCTTAGTTTATTAATATATCTGACAATCAAGCCGGCTAAGTTAAGATACACGACGAATAACTAGCTAGGTTTTAAAAACTAAAAAAATAACGTAAGACCACAAAAAAAACAATAAAAACAAAAAACTAACAAGTAGCTTAACTAACGTAATTTTTAATGTATTTTCCTTTTAACACTCTCTAGTAAAAGCATAAATTAAAATAATGAGCTGCAAAATAGAGCTGCAAGGGACTGAGCTCCACTTACAATAGCTTAGCTTATAATAAGTAAGCTCTTAAGCTTAATGAGTAAGCATTTGTAACTCGGCTTAGCTGCTTGTTTTGTTCGATTATTATCTTCACTGGATTAAAGTTATGTTTAATGTTATTTGCTTTGAGAGAACGTGCATGTAATTTTAATGTCTCTAAATTTTTTTATGAATTAAATGGTTTTTTTCTTTGGATTGATAATCTTTTTAATATGTTTGTATGCTAAATAAATAAATTGAATAATCTGTTATTGTGAATTTATTAAATAATTTTTACAGCTTATATTTATGTATGAATAAGGTACCATTGTACACCAACCTTTATAATTTTCCTTAATTTTTTATTGCGGAATTAAAAAAAGGTTTTTATTTGGACTGAAAACTGGTCGTCTGTATTTCTAAACAAAAAAAACTATAGTAATAGTCTAATTCCTCTGCGTAGCCTTATCCTAATATCCTAAGCTATGTTAGACAGTTTACTTGCAGCAACTGCTTTTCTGAACTACACAGCCCATTTCTCTGTGTAATATGGTCTAACCTGGTTAATATTTTTCGTAAATTAGACAAATATTTTACAAACTAATAATAATAATAATATTCCGGGACAACTCACACACGGTTATCTGATCCCAAGCTAAGCAGAGCTTGTGTTATGGTAACCAGACAACTGATAAACATACTTATATATTTCTAAATACATACATATTATAGATAAATTACACCCAGACAACCAGAACAAATGATCGTGCTCATCACACAAACATTTGTCCTGGGTGGGAATCGAACCCACGACCTCCGGTATAGCAGTCAGGGTCACTAACCACTAGACCAACAGGCCCGTCAAAACTATGCAGCACATAGCTGACCCCAGCACAGCCTAGGCAGTTCTGTGCCAATTAGGTCGACAATTAATTAGTTTTAATTACACTGCTTACTGTATAACTGCATTTGCGTTGCATCAGAACTATATATCTCGTGAGCTTAACAGCTCCTTACTGAGTACATTATACTTCATTGTTGTTGAGACAAATGCTGGCTGTGTTTGTTCTAGCTTGAAATTAATGGTATAATGAACTTAATACGATAATATGGTACTGTCAAGTGCGGTGAGAAGGATTAGCACCTCTATATTTTCAAGATAAATTTAAAATTGTACGAAGTAAATTCTTAATTTTTTTTTTTGCATGCCCGAATCAAGGGTGAAATATGTCCTGTGCTATAATTTAATTTAACATCTTGTATACCCACCATGTTTCAAGCAAAATAAATGATTATTATTAAATAGTTTTTAAAACTTTGTAGAGGTCGGTTTCTTGTCTCGAAAGATTCAGATGGTAACAGTATTTTTTATACTTGGACTTTTAAGATTAATAAAAGATGGGAAAATAAAAAAAACGTCAATTTCATATTGCGCTCTAAGGGTTACACGAATGTTATGGCTCCTACACACAGTGCCGGCGGCAGTGCCGCCGGGCGAGCCGCCGGCCAAGCCGCCGTGCGCCCGGCGGCATTCAAAGCCGCACAAAGGAGCCGCCGGCATTTGTTTGTGTGACGACGCGCGACGGCTTGGCCGGCGGCGGCTCGCCCGGCGGCACTGCCGCCGGCACTGTGTGTAGGAGCCATAAGACATTGAAATAAAATTACTTTTAACGGATCCTGCCCTTACCTTAACGCCTGCAAAGGTGTTGAAACATCGGGAACTAAAACCTAAATATGTATATACCACGAAAAAAACCGTTTCAAGTAGTTTAATTTAAATTTCAATAATATTTAAATTTTTAAACGTCATAATTGTCTACGTTTTCATAAATCTTATCAAATAAACGTGTATTCCAATTGTAAAATCTTTTACAGAAATTCTTTCAGAATATACAGTTGCTTGGACGCCTTGTAACATAAATCTCTCTGTACATTAATCATTGTTAAACGAAACGTTTTCTATGTAGTTTCGAGTTTAAACTAGTTTTTTTGAATTGCAGTTCATTTTAGAATAAAGAATTTGTATCTGTCTGGGATATTGAGTTATTGGTTTGTTAATCGGTTTATCTTGTAGGTGAAGTGGAAAAAGGTACTACCTAAGGGCTCTTAGATAAATAAAGAGAAAAAGTAGTCGTCAGTCTAGCCTTCTCCCAAGCTATGTTGGGGTCGGCGTTCAGTCTCACCGGATTCAGTTGAATACCGCATGTTCAACAGAGCGACTCACTATCTAACACAACTTATTTTATTGGGTAACACAGTATGCGATTGTAAAAGAAGTAAATGCATAGAAGAAAAAGAGTACAGTTTTTAATATACATATGAAGTAGGGCCAGTTTGAAAAATCTGAATATTTCTTCTTGAAAACCGTTTTTTAATGTGAAATAGTAAGTCAATTTTATTCATTCTTTTTAGTTTTGTTACAATTTTATTTTCAAAATTCCCTACAGTTTTGTTCTACAATGTTGCTGCAAATAAAACAAGGTTTAAATAAAATGAAGCCAGTATTCATATCAAAATATGACACCAGCAAAAAAAGAGAGATAAAAATTATACTATTCTTCACTAGGTTTTACAACTTACTGAGACGCTCTAAAATATTTATTTTGACACCCAGTCTGGAGAATGATAATATTTTACGAGCCATTTATCACAGTAGTTTTATTTTTATAAGCTATTTTTACACTCTTGAGAATTTTATGACATCTGAGTGGCTGACACTGAAAACAATGAAAATGTTTTATTATAGTAAAAAAAATAAAAACACCAAATATAGAATAAGCAGGAAATGGCAATTTCTTTACCTACCTATTAGTAATTAGGGCCCATATACGGGTTGCGGGAGATTTTTAGAAAGCATGCCAACGGGACCGCTTGCAGTTAACGTTCTCACTTGTCGTTACGGCCCATATTCGGCATGGAGATTTTGTTAAAGCTCCAACAGACGACTTCTCTAGTTGCTCGACCGCGTGCGTGTCATTCGTTGCCAGGTTATTGGTTATCAGGCCACGTGCAAAAAGTCGCATGCTGGATAACGAGTGACGAAAATCTGCCCGCTTGCTTTATAACCAGTGGCAATGATATAATAGATATAATATGAGGCTGACAATAAAGGTTATTATTATTATTATATAATGAGCCTTGATGCGTCTGGCAAAAAACTGTTGGCCAACCAAAAAGGATGGACGTCGAAAACAAAAGACTGCGATCAAAATATAATTACTGCTGACACCAGTTGCCTGCCTTTCTGGAAACTGCAAGCGATATGTTAGGTTTTAACGTCGCTTTATTTTGACAACAGGTTGTATGTCCATTACCGCGTGTATGGGAACTTCACAGCTTATTTTTGGGATGTATGGCTATTTTTCACCTCATTTCTGAAAAGGTTTTTTTTATAGTAATAAATGTCTTTTTTAAGGTCTAAAGGTCTTCTTATAATTTTTTAGGTTATATTTCCTGAGTTTTGCCTGTGTTCGTTAGTTTTAAAACGTTTAATTGAGATTTGAGAAACTTATAACAAGTTTAGTATATATAAGATATTATTATTATTTATTATTAAGAGCCTGAAATGTCCCACTGCTGGGCAAAGGCCTCCCCACTCTCCCTCCATTTATCTCTCTCAAGAGCCGAGGCTGACCAGTTCGGTAAAAATGAACATAGGTCATCCCGCCACCTCCGCCTGGGTCTGCCTCGCTGACGCCTAATGTGTGTTGGGAAGATAAGATAATATAACAGTTTTTTTAGTCCTAGTTCTGCAGTGGCAAATGACATAACCTCTTAAAAATATTGTCATTCATGCACTTAGACAATTACCTACTGCGAATATTGTGGCTAATTTAACACGTAGAATTTATAATGTACCTGACTATATTTCTTACTGCCTAAACGCCACAAAAGCCTGTCGGTACACAGCGTTCGGTCTCCTAGACTGTCAGTAAACGGATTTATTATACCAAGACCTGCCTACCTTGTGCAGACAATTCAATTCCTTACATGATTGATGTAGTTTCTCGTACATGAACAATGCAAGTTAAGAGAGACTTGATATACACAACATCTAACTGATTAGTACACTGAACTTATGATTTATCTTACTTCCTTATTTCCTTTCTTAAGATTTTTTTCATTTTTTTTTTTTTAATCATTTATTTGATGAGGCTTTTTGCGCTGGTGCGCCAAGACAGCCTCGTAAGGTACCACAATAAATTAAATAATAAATTAACAAAAGTAAAAATATCCTAATCCTAAGACTTAAATATAACCTAAAACTAGACACCACCGTTGGAATGTAGCGCCTTCTACAGGTCACAGGCTAGAAAACTTCAGACCCTACGTCCAAATAAAAACTAAAAAAAATAAAAAAATTACGTATTCCTCCTTGAAAACACCCCCCTTACAAATTTATAAATTTCAATACTCTGTTCCGAAAAAGGCCTCCCAAGCAAAATATTAATCCCACCACTATACACATCGCCACGGAAGATTTTTTTCATTGTGCCCCGCAGTTACATCGCGTTTCAGAAAGACCTCTTTTTTCCTTGGTTTTGGTGGTTATTCGGGACAGAGAAGAGCCTTGAAAATCAATCTACTCGTTCTTGAGTTTTAAATGGTATAACTAACCTCAGCTTGTTTTTATATAAAAGATGAATATTATACTCTTTTTTCATCGCAAATAACTTCTTTTAAAACACATTTTTCTGTAGTCAAACCAAACTCCAACAGCAACCTTTTTAATCATTCCAAAAATAAGGTAGTCGTTATAACTCATTACTCTTAAAATTACATGTTTCCATAATAACCCAAAATTTCAACATTTACCCTCAAAACATGTTACCATAGAATATACAATTTTAATCACGTATTTATTAAGCCTCCATAGATAATACTGTTCAACAAATTAATCTTCATTACCCTTACTCTAACGAAGAAACCGGTTTGAACCGGCGGAAGCTGGATTACATGTGAACGTTAATTACTGAACGTTGTAACTAAACCAATAATTATTTAATATTGCTCTTATTTTTTAGGATGTTACGTGTGGAGTATGTAATTAAGTATGAGTATGTTTTGGATGGTAGCTAGGTACCTTTTCTAGACAATATGAATTATTTATATTTCAATTATGCCTTAAGTTTTTAAGCTCTGTTTTCTCATAGTTACAAATCAAATTCATCCGAAGAAATGTATTTTGAATTAATTGAAAGAAAATCCTTATCTTTCTTAGCACAATACTTAAACCCTTCTTGTTTACTATATCTCAAGGCCGCTCGTACACGAACTGCTCGAAAAGTTAGCCAGTGATCAACACACAAACTACTGGAGCTGTTGACTACTCGAAACAGTCTATGTGTGGTTATGTCTACAGTATATGTGTATACCTACGTAGGAGTCTATAGTTATCATTCAGTCCGTATAACAGACACACTCAGGCAAGGAAGAGAGAATTCTGTAATATAATAATACCAGCCTCTAAACGTCCTACTGCTGGGTACAGGCCTCTTCCTATATAGAGAAGGCATTTATCACTACACTTGCTATTTGCGGACTGGCCAATTAGATCCCAATTTTTGGAATCCAGGTTTCCTCACAATGTTTTCCTTCTCCGCTTGTCAGAAGGGTCTTAGACTTAAGAAAGTACATAATAACTTCGAAAAAGTTGCATTGTTAGTTGCTTGGGCTCGAACCTGCAACCTTGTGCATACAAATCTGTTCATTGAACCGCTAGGCCATTACATTCTCAAGAATTCTTATATCATTCCTTTTTTACCGTGACCAAATACCACAATAATATACAGGTGACAGATAAACGAAAGCAAGACGGGAAAGACATCCTCAGAAAACAATATTTAACAAAAAATCGATAATAACTCATTATACTTTGATGTGGTTCAGTGAACAAGAAAATATATCTATTAGAGGTTATTTGGAGCATATTGTTACAACACATAATATTGTTTGTTTCGGCTTTTTTTGAAACGGGTAATTCTTGGTAGGAAGTTGTAGTTGTTTCAAAGATTTATGAGTATGGAAGTAATGGAATGATAAGGAATTATTACTATAATTTATTAAATCAAATCAAATCAAATCAAATTTATTTGTTAAACATAGGTTTTGTGAACAGAGATGGTCATAAATATAAAAGGTACACTATGTTTTGCCATTTAGACATACAAATTTGGAGATAATATATATATATTGTTAAGCTTGTTTAATAAAAAAGTTGTTAAATACTAGCTTGTTACCGCGGCTTCTTGTGGGTGTCAGTTATTGCAGCGAAAGGTAGCTTATAAACGCTTTTTGAGATCTAAACTTACCCCATACCAAGTTACATCAAAACTGGTTCAACGGTTTAGCCATGAAAACGTCACAGACAAACAGACAGAAGACCGAAAATACTTCATATCCATTTTTTGTCTCAAACGATAATTAATAAGATAATAACCCTCTATATCAAGTTAATTTATGAATAAAAAAATATCTTAATCATTTCATTTCTTTCTGAGCTACGATACTACAAACTGATACACAAGTTAATCTCATAACAGCTTACAATTACCATAGCATTACACTAATCCAGCTTCTTCATCTATTTAATTGACAAGAAAATCAACTAGTTATACCTTAAAGTCGCTTTTGCTCTGAAACCGGTTATAAATTGTGTGTCGTGTTAGCAAAATGTATTGGCATACGCCCAGGACTAAATTTACTTGATCTTGTTGCAAAATATAAGTGAATTTAGCCTTCCTAAATCAGCACCTTATTTGAGCTCGAAATTTCTAGAGCCAATTTCGCTTTTTCTTGTTTATGAAGTTAAGAACTTTTTGGTCTGTATTTTCCCCACATCCGAAGCTGATCAAGCCAGCCGAAGTCTACCAAACTAGCAATAACTATATAATAATCTCCCTTAATATACATTTTTTATTTACAATTCAATACTTTAATCTAATATAACAACAAACACAACTATACTAAAATTAAATCTTATACAAATAAATAAAACGAACAGGCGTCATAAAATGTAAATGCCCAAGGATGACGATCCTTGTCAATGGCGGGAAACGTGCCCAGAAGGTTGGCAGCATTGCCACGTTGAATGGCTATGCCGATTCTCTGTGCAAGGAACAAACCAGCCAAGAAGGATGAATCTAAGTTTTTATTATCCCTAAATAATAAAAACTTAGATTCATCCCTTCTTGTTTTGCCTTATTAAGATTGCTAGTAACGTACTAAGTCGAGGTCCGAACTCCGCAGGGGGTGCCCTTAGTGTAAGTTGCTGACGTAGTTAGTTTATCTATTGCTCTGGCTGGAGGCTCTTATGGTTTCGCGAAAAGTCCGGTGAAACAGTCAAAGCCTGCGTTCAGGCTGACTGTGCTAAATTGCCTACAGAAAAAGTTCCTTGGTTTTACTTTTTTACCTATGTTAGGTATGGTTGTTAGGTTCAGTTAACTAAATCCCTGGGAATTTGAAATAAACAAACCACTTTTCCAAAGATAAGGTTAAACTACTGTAAAATAATATATAGTTTACATTTAATTATTGAATTCTAATAGTTTATGCGAATTTAAACAATACATAACGAAATAGAAGAGGGCCAAAAAAAAAATAGTTATATTTTAACATTACAGTTTAGTTTAGCTTGCCCTAAACTGAGTTGTCTAGTTTTACTTTAGGTATACATTCTCTTGCCAAAAACAAAAACTGTTATAAAATGTTACATAAACAGTAACACGGCATAACGCTAAAGGTGCATACAGACTATATAACATAACATGTTATACAAATTGCGATTTAACATGTTTCAGATAATGTGGACACTGAACGGTATAAAACATTTTATTCTTGAGTACAATATTGTTTTATGTTGCATTGTTGAATAACATACATACATATAATCACGCCTATTTCGCTTGTGGGGGTAGGCAGAGACCACTTCTTTCCACTTGCTACAATCCTTACACACTTGTTTCGCTTTGTCCACTTTCATTATTCCCTTCATACATGCTGTTCGGTTTATGGTGCTCTTGATCTGGCCGTTTTTCATTCACACTCGCCTTATACTTTTTTTTTGTCAATCGTTCTTCATTCATTCTCTCGACATAGCCAAACTATCTCAGCATACCATACTTAATTTTTGTCACTACATCCATCATCTGACATACTTCATCCACCTTACCATCCATTCCTCCTCTTACATTTAACGTAGCGAAGCGGCTCTCCGTGAGCCACTTTTCGCCCCCGCGAGAAACGAGACGTGATGGGTGGCGAACCACATCGCCGCCATTTTGGATAATTCAATTATTTTTATAATTATCCATTGCGTTCCTGCGGGATGAATAACAAGGTTACATAATGTGGACGTGTTATAAAAGACAAGTTATATTATATGTTACATAGTCTGTACGCACCTTAACAAAACACCAAACAAAATAAAACTCCATAAACTTAATTACTGGAGTGTTGGTAGTATTAATTCTACGGTGCTAACACAAAGCGACGCTTACACGGCGTTGGATGTTATCAATTCACATATTTTATGAGAGTAAAGTGCATCTACACGTTTTAACTTGCATATGTAACGTATGGTAGCAAATGGAGAGAATACCTACCTGAAATATGTAATGTTTTGTTTAATTTTAATAGAACTTTGCGAATACAATTTTATTGTGTTTTGATTGTGAGTTAGTCTTAATTTTAAACTCAGACACGTTAATGTTTGTTTTATAGTTTTAAGTAAATTATGTAAATTATAGAAATAGGCGTTAGTTTGCGGAAATCCATGACATTAAATGTTATGAAAAATATTTAGTTTTGATTCCGTTACACACAAATATTTTCCAAGCATATGGCAAGCCTCCGTCAAGATAAACCGCCTTGGCATTATTTTTATAAGAGTTATTCATGGTCAGGTGAAGAAACTTCACCATGGTATTGCCTATTTCCCAACCATGCCAAAAAACACAATAAAATTGAAAAAAAAAAACTTTTACGGTTTTTTTCGTGTTTTATATTTAGATTTTATGTCCCAACGTTTCGATACCTTTGCAGGTCTCATGGTCACGGGCAGACTGAGTCAAGGTCAGCGTAACACTCGCGTAAACCTTATAACTCAAAACATAATATAAGTTACGAAAAAACATAAGTTACAAAGTTTCAATATCAGATCAACTTTCAACTGTTTTAAGGTTTGTTTCTTGTTCCAGGTATCGTGGATAAGAAGAAAAGACTACCACCTACTGACAGTAGGACTGACAACATACAGTTCGGACCAGCGGTTTCAGGCTATACATTTACAACATTCAGAGGTGAGACAATAATAATAATATAATAATATTCCGGGACAACTCACACACGGTTATCTGATCCCAAGCTAAGCAGAGCTTGTGTTATGGTAACCAGATAACTGATAAACATACTTATATATTTCTAAATACATACAATGACATATTATAGATAAATTACACCCAGACGCAGAACAAATGATCATGCTCATCACACAAGCATTTGTCCTGGGCGGGAATCGAACCCACAACCTCCGGTATAGCAGTCAGGGTCACTAACCACTAGACCAACAGGCCCGTCTTAATAAATCATCCCGATAATAAATACATAGTTTCTAAATCGAAGTATTTAAAGGATATAATAGTTGTAAAAATGTAAGAATAGGAATTTGAATGTAGGAAGGATAAAATCCCCAATATTAAGTCCACCAATCTGAACAGAATATTTATTATTTAGGATCGAGAGTATACAAATCTCCAATAGAAAGTTTGCATTGAAAATCTTCTGGCAATCCGTAAACGCACTTACTCTGGTATTACTTAGCAATTTTATGTTTCTGAATTAGACCTTGAACATGATTTTAATAAACAAAAGCACCTGCCTGCCCCATATATTGCGTAAGAATTACAGAAAATGAAAATAAGTATTAAGAAAAAAGGTTTTTGTAGCAAAGATCTTTTTAAACAATAAATTGGAAGCCGCTTAGATATACAAAACTCCAAATACCCTCAGAAAACCCGCAAAAAAATACGTAACACAGAAATTTAATTAAAAGTACGGGAAAAGAAGTTTCCATCCAATTAGTCACCACACTCAGCTTATTTTCCTCAAACTAATATTGAAGGTCAATGACCGAGAAGGTCAATGTCCTGTACAAACATAAACACAGGATGTTCTTATTATATAAAATTATTTATTGTCTTTAATCAGAAAAGATTCTTTGTTTCTACGTATTGTAGCATATGTATGTAATTAGTATGTGTTTATTAATACTTTTGCTTGTGCCCACAATAAGAGCACCCGTTATGAGTATAGTATGAACTAATTAAAGCGGCGCCGTTTTGGGACGGTTTACCAGGCTTGTGGTTGCTTCTTGTCTAAGATATTAAAGCCGGCTTTTGACTGCGGGATGTAATATATATTACATCCTGGAATATATATTTCATCCCGCAGTTGCTGTTCACACTGAAAGATATATATATTGGAACAGTTCAGTTTCGATCACCACTGTGTCATCACGTTCTTTATCAAAACGGTTGAATTATAAAATGGATAATATGGAGATTGTTTTGCTTGATTCCTTCTATAGTTCATCAGACGACGACAATGCTGTATTCGATTTACATTTATCATTGTTAACAAGATAAAAATATAATAAAAAAAATTCAAAACACGAGGTCTACAGTCTGCACCGTTCCGTTCAAAGTGAGGGCGAGGCAGGGGGAGGTGCGGTGTCCGGGGACGTGAGGTAAAATATACAGCTCCTCTTTATCGCCCAGTCGTTCGAAAAAATATTTATAGTTTGGGATATAATATATATTACAGCTTAGTGTAAAGAGGTTGCTTAAATAGCATGGTGAGCGATATTGAATTATATCTCGTGATGTAATATATATTACATTACATCCCGTAGTCAAAAGCCGGCTTAAGCCTACGACGTTCGACATTAAAGCTATATGTATGGTTATAAGTGGATATACATCCACAATGTTGTGAGGATTTTCCTGCAGATAGAGAAATTGTTTTCTTGGTAATGTTAATACGTACCTTGTTTATATTGTGGTGCTTAGATTAGGTCAAAACTTTAAGTGGTTTAATATTTGACGATCTCCGTGGTCGAGTGGCGTACGCACCGGTTTTCAAGGTGTCACCAGCTCTGAGGTCCCGGGTTCGAGCCCCGGACGGGTCAATGTAGAAAACCACTTTTCTACATTGTCCCGGGTCTGGGTGTTTGTGGTACCTTCGTTGTTTCTGAATTCCATAACACAAGTGCTTTAGCAACTTACTTTGGGTTCAGAGCAATGTATGTGATGTTGTCCGCATTTATTTATTTATTTAATAAAGTAATACGGAAGTAGTCCACTTATTGTCATAGGCTTGTAATCTAATTTCTATCATAATACACATTCCTTTACTTAACCATAAGAAGACCGTTGGTGTTAATAAAAATCTTATAATTTTAAATTATTTAATACAGAAAACGTAATTACTAAAACACCATTTTTTTATAGGTTTTCGTACTCACAGTGGATAATACAATAATTAACATAATATACAATTCAAATAGGTACAAAGGTACTGCTTATTTCATATGAAATTTCTTCCAGCAGACTTGTGACTAGAAACATTTAAAAAGAGACATAGACACAGTGTATAGCTAGAAAAAACTAATAAAAGAATTTACATAAGACTAACAAAATACAATAGAACAAAACTACAAATAGTCCAGTCAAAATAGACAAAAAAACCTTGTAAGTTTGCAGCATCAAAACTGTACATTTATTTTAGTTTGTTATTTTCTGGCTTACCAAGAGTTCGTATGAAGTTTTCCAATCCACAAAGCTCTAGATCATGTTTTAGCTCAACCTTCAAGGGCGTTGCTGTGGTTGCCATAGCAACGCCCTAACACGGCGATTAAATATAAGTACCCACATCTAAGCACGTATGTGAACTGATCTCAATGATGTAATAGTTATGTTAAGTTGAATCTGCTACACAATTTAATATGCAATTAGCTGTTGACAGTGAAATGGAAGGAGGAGAGGGTGGCATTTAAACCGCTTTAAAATAATTTAGGTTTAAAAACAAACATTTTACAATAAAGTAAATGTTTTTTACTAATTACTCATACTTTCAAAATAATATAAATGATTATTAAACTAATTAAAAATATTTAGTTTTTTTTTAAACGCTAATATCTAGAACTAGCATTAGATGTAGACCGAGACGTTACACAGCGGATCAATTCAGGATGGATGAAATGGCGACAGGTCACTGGAACAACTTGTGACCCACGGATGCCCCTCAAGTTGAAGGGTAAAATCTACAAAACAGTTATTAGACCTGTCGTAATGTATGGATCGGAATGTTGGGCCCTAAAGAAGACGGATGAAAGACGATTACATGTAGCAGAAATGAGAATGCTGAGATGGATGTGTGGAGTGACGAGAATGAATAAGGTTAGGAATGAGTATATAAGAGGAAGTTTGAAAGTTGCGCCAGTAACTGAAAAAGTGAAAGGGAATCGCCTAGCCTGGTATGGGCGTGTAATGAGGAGGGATGAAAGGCATGTGAATAAGAGAGTGATGCATTTGAATGTGGATGGCTGGAGAGGAAGAGGAAGGCCGAAAAAAAGGTGGCTTGATTGCGTGAGAGGTAATATGAATGAAAAGGCAGTGAATGAGAGTATGACAGCTAATAGAGTGGAATGGAAGGAAAAAACATGGTGCGCCGACCCCAATTAATTTGGGATAAGGGCAGGAAGAAGAAGATCTAGAACTAGCATTTAGAGTTGAAAAAAAAATCTCTGAGTGGCCTGATACGTAAGTAAGGTTACAAAAATATTATTTAACAATTTAAAATTATCTCTTTGGCCTATATTTTAATGGCAGTTAAATCAAAAAGGTATTTTTAAAAAAACGTCACAAATTATTTCGTTGACAAATAGCCAAATGTTCTAGGTTATGTGTAAAAATATTATTACTCATATTATAGTTATACGATAAAAAATTTACTTTACACCAAGTTTTTAAAAATTTACATTACCCTTAACAAAACCAGTAAAGGTAAAAGAAATCTCACGTTTCTTATTTTGAAATTTATTTTTTATTATTTATTAATTCATTTATTACAATTTTCACAGTATTGTTAGTAGAACATGGAAGCTAAAAACTATGTTAGTAATCTAATACAAACAGAACTTAATACTATTACATGTATTAATTTTTAGTAGAAATAATGTTTAAAAATATTTTTTCGTCACAAATATGGGTCTTCTTTACCTACCCAGAAGTAACTTAATTTTATGGCATTGTATGTTTCAAGTATTGTAAAACTTCAGAGGTTTCACGCTTGTATTGTATGTGTAAGAAGCTTTGTGTATAGAGAAGTCAAAGCGGCGCGTATATTTTTATTTTGTTAACATTGCTCCTATTTTATAAATTTGGTATTATTTTCAACAAGGGCCAAAATTTACGGAATTATTTTAATACCTACTGTACGTTTGCAGCTGTTTTATGGACAATACACAAAACTATATGAGGAATAAAATATTTTCTATATGCAAAAACGTATACAATCTATATGAAACCATTTTTCACGTAAATACTGCTCAAAATCGTGATCATAATTTAAGACACTGACATTCATTGACTTCGAAAGCCTGTACTACGAAATCTCTAAAACAGTACTGTTGCTGTTGCGAGAGCGGGACAGCGCTATACAACGCGTAGTGGCGTCTCGCTTCCGCGACGATGAAAGTTTTCTTTAAGAGTTTACGCCGTTTTCGTCTCGAAGTCTCAAAGATACAGGATGCTTCAAAGGTGCTCTTGCAAATAATTCCGAGAATGTATAAAACTGAATTAAATGAGTTCTACGAGTAAGGAGCATGTTCTTGTAGTTATGAGGAATTAATGAGATGACGTCATGCTTGGCCATACTGGTCATGTTGTAAATACTAATAAGGAAAGTAAACCTTACTGCTTTGACATAAAGATGTCAGTAATGTCAAAGAGTTCCTATTTTTTATATTTCTTAATACATAATAACATTGAAATTAAACTACTTTTTACGGATTATGTCCCGCGCCGTAATACGTAGTTTTATTTAAATGAATCTAGGACATAATTGCATTCTTAAAATACATTAAATATTTTTTAATGATAAAAAAACCAGTCATCGGACTGACAACTTCCTCCTTTTAAAATCGGTTATTTTTTTATAAACAAGCAAAACGCGAACTTCAACAATATTAAGTTAAAAATAAAACTGGAATTAAGACTTCATACTAAATAGTGAACGAGGGAGTAATTTTAATATCCAGAGCATATTCTTTTGAGCAAATATTTTGAGAACTCAAACGAGGTTTACACACAAATATTTGGACAAACATAAATGAATATACTCGTACAGAAGTATAAGGGGTGACTCGGAGTGAATTTCTTTTTTTGACACACTGTTTTGTGGGTTTTTGGTCCCTTTTTTTCTTTTGTGGGTGGAAATGACTTTTACACTGAGCTATGACATGTAAGCGGTATACAAATAAACAATAAAATACGCCATATTTAGCCACATTTGAAAAACACGTATTTATAATTTGTGTTTCAAACCAATTTTTGATCAGAATATTTGGCATGGTGCTTGTTCAAACTTATCCAGAATCAAAATGTTCTTATCTAAATATATAAAACAAATTCAGGTTTGTTACACCACTGGTAACTCAAGAACCGGTGGACCGGTTTATGATTTTTATTTTGTTAGACTTGTCTCGAATAGCAGTATAATTACTAACAAAACAAAAAAAAAATGTCTATCGGGAACGGGAACCACTCAAGCGGGTGAAACCGCGGGGCACAGCTAGTCCCAAATAAACCTCTATGAGACAGGTTTTAAAATCATGGCCCCGAATCTATCTCCGTCGTCCATAGGTTTAATTTACGCTATTTTTTTATTTACATTGTAGCAAACAATATTTCAGATAATATCCAAATCGCTAAGCAATAAGTCACAAACAAGATATAAATACACACACAAAAAAGAAAACAAACGAATAATTATTCGTATTAAAATTTAAAAAATATAGTTAAACAATACATTGATAAAAAATATAAAATAATAATAATATAAATATATTTATAAATGCAAATTCCCTATCTGTCTAACGACTCACAATAGTTATATTCATTTATATTTATTGCGCAGAATTGAACCTATTTGTTCCAGCATTTAACCTAAGTCATGATACGCTTAACACATTAACAAAGCGATCATACATGCGTAATACTATATCAATTTGGTTAATTGATTCCCATTCGACTAATAGTCACAGTTAACTTCGCGTGTTATTTGAACAAATGCTCTTATATTAAAAGGCGTGTTTTATAGAGTAGGGGTGAAAAGTTGTACCTACTGTCATTTGTTTATTTTGAGATATTTTGTATTTAGATTATCTCTAAGGGAAGGTTATCAGAGATGAACCTTCCCTAAAACGGCCGGTATTTCAACGCCAGGTAATTTTATCTGAGGAATAACTTAGAATTTTTGATAATTCTTCAATACAATATTATTATGTCAGACGAGAATTTTATCTCATGAATGAAAAATATCTGGTGCTGGAAAACCCGGCCTTAACTATAGTAAACCTGTAATACGTATCCCTTGGTTGAGTGCTAGAGAATGCATCAGGCAATAAGACCGCCATTCTACCTTTTTCATACATAAAGTTTAAATAAATAAATAGTAATCACGTTGACTGTATCGGTTCAGTATCAAAGAAGTTATCTCAGTTTAAAATCACAAAGAGTGTCATATTGTCGTTGTCAGATGCATCATGCGAAAATAACTAATTACGTGACACTTCTATGGTTAGAACAATAAATTGAATGTGACAAGAAAAAAGTGATACTGACAAGGATTGAACAAGAAATAGGACACATGTTAAAGTACTTAATTTTAGTTCTTAGTTTTATTTAGTTTATAATTTTACTTTATTTATTGTGTAGGCTTAGTTTATATATTATTGTAAATATTTTAAGTATAATAATTATAATTTAATAAAAATAAAATTATTTTTAACTTCCAAAAGTAAAAGTAATAAAAATACCTTGGGCAAAAAGTTATAAAAAAAACATGAAACAACAATGTTTACTTGCCCTTACAGTATAAGTCCTACGATATTAAGCTTACCGCAATTCCAAGAACCAAAAAACACCAGTCCACATTTTAATTTCCTTCCCTAAATGATATTTCCATTTCAGGACTGGACGTTAAAAGTGCGGTTCGTTCAAAAGCGGGATGCAGGCGTGTACGAGTGTCAAGTGTCGTCCCATCCTCCGACCAGCATCTTTCTGAAGCTAGAGGTTGTAGGTGAGTGTGGGAATTTTATATTATTTTTAAAAGATTTATTTTTGTGTTGGGAGTGAAATTGTGGTGAGATTTTGTGTGTGTCGGGGCTTAGATGTAAAGGTTAAGATTTGAGGTTTCGTTTTGTTCTTTACTTGTGTTTTAGGAACTGTTACTTTTAATGTATTGTAGCTGTCGGCAGAAAAGTGTTGAGGAAAGGGAGCCATCTGCTCTGCAGTAAGACAGTTATTGCCTAAAATAAATAATTATTGAATAGATGAGATTAACAAGAAAACATTAAAATGGAAATGCTTAAAGTAATTCGTTCAACAAATAATAAACAGGTTATGCGTATTTAATAGTTAAAATTTTATACCTAGATTCATTTCCACAAGACTTAATTAAGCCATGAAACAGAATACGATTAAAATATAAAAATAATCCTCTTAAATAATAACTATGGTCCTTCTTTTCACAAAAACACGAGACTCATAAAATAAAAAAATAAAAATAAATAAATAAAGTTTATTTTTCAAGAATTTGTACAACAACCACTTACAAATAAGACTACGTATCACTAGTTACACAAAACAATATAACAGAAGTAAGTACCTAGTATGGGTTGAACCCTGGTACCCAAGGTAAGATTAAACTTGTGTTATGGGTACCAGTGCTCTTACAAGTTATGTTCAGAATGTTATATTGCGTGCAGATCGAAAATAATTTGCAAAGAAAAAAAAAACATCTATACAAATATCTATAAATATCTCTAAATATAAGTATTAAAATAACCACGTACACTATATTGTTTTAAAACTTCTTTACTTTTTCTCTACATATTTTTAGCCGTTCTGAAAATAGGTCTAAAAGGAATAGTCTGGAAGTACCTTAAGACTCGGGAATCTAAGTGTCAAGTGTCACCCCATCTATCTTGAAGTATCGTCTAGAGACCTCGCGACGTTAGTGCACGGAATATATTTTAATCTAGTTTATTTTGAAAGAATTTAGGTCTGATTTTTTAGTTAGGTTAACTTTTAAATCTATTAGTAGGTAAGTTTCTTTAGGTCTTGGAAACTTGTTTAGACTCCTTTACAGTACACCTACCTACCTGGTCTAAAATTTGTGCTTATTAGAGATTATTGAACTCTATTTTAAAAACTTTTTTGTCGTATATTAAATATCTGAAATCATCAGCCCACAGTGTTAAAAGTACGATTCTTCTCCACTTGAGAAGGATCTGTTGTCTTTTCGAAAAACAGTTATATCTTGGTTTTATTACACGTTTTTTACGCGATTGCAAGGCTCAAAAGTTAAGATATTTATAAGTGTTTAATCTGTATAGATCATGTATGTTAGTCCGTTTTTATGTCCGTTCGTAACTACAAAACGGCTTAACCATTTTTGGCAAAGCAATGCTTTAGTTATTATTTTCATTAGATCTAACCCCGTAGGTTTCTCTTATGACCCAAAAACTTCCAAACCATATAATTTCAGGCTTAAATTTTGTTAGTAATAGATACGCTTATGTAACTTTAAGTACATATTAAAAACACCTGGTACTCTGCGAAATATTCCCTGGGAGACACATTATCCTATATTTGCATGAAAATAATAGTCGCACGTTGGAAAAACTCTTTAGCTTTATACTTGACAATATACCTTGAAAATTCTAATTTCGGACGTGAGTCAAAGTAAGTATGTTTAAATTGTGAGGAAGATATAAGTTTTTATTTGGGTTTTTTGTTAAAGGTATGAGAAATGTGTAAATTACTAGATTTTTTTCTAGATAACTCAATACATTTAAAGGTCGGCTTTTTAAATTGACTTTTATGTTCATCTCCCGAGCCTTTTTTCCCGACTATGTTGGGGTCGGCTACCAGTCTTACCGGATTCAGCTGAATACCGTATTTTACATGCAGCGACTGCCTATCTGACCTCCACAACCCATTTTACTGGGAAACACAGTATTCCATAGTAAGACTGATTGTCAGAATTGACTTAACGACTGCCAAAGATCTATGTATTGACAGCCGGGACCTACTGCTTAACGTGCTTTCCGAAACACGGAGGGGTCTCGGTATGTTATAAATGGTCACCCATCCATGGACCAACAGCGGCGAGCGCGGCTTAACCCGTATTATCGGTCAAACCGTACGGCTTACACTTAGCCACGAGCCTCTCTTAAATTAAATTAATTAAATTGACTTTTATGTTATCGTATTTTAAATTTAAAGTATGAAAGTTTTTAAAACGACATACATATTCTGATGTGTCAGTGCGTATCTAGTCATTCGAAAATAATAGATTGTGTTTCTACCTGAAAACAGGTGTGACTATTAATATCACAAAAAAAACTTTCAAAAAATATACCAGTAACGCAGAATATAATAAAAACGCAAATTTTAAAAGCAAAAATAAAACGAATACGCTTAAAAAGTCAACAGCTGTGATGTCAAAAGTCATGACCCATTTTTCTTTATTTGCGGCCTGAATAAAAACATACCTGATATTATATTAAAGCCGGTATGTCATCTGATACTTTAAAAACAGCCCTAATCACATATTTGTATGTAAATGACCTGACCTCGTAGTTTTGAATGGCGACCAACCCTTATACAGGGCGTAGAGAATTTGGGACGGAAATGGATCATGACTACGTATAATGAAATGATGTTACTAGTGGAAAACTGGCATAAATGGTGATTATAATAATATAATAATAATATTCCGGGACAACTCACACACGGTTATCTGATCCCAAGCTAAGCAGAGCTTGTGTTATGGTAACCAGACAACTGATAAACATACTTATATATTTCTAAATACATACATATTATGGATAAATTACACCCAGACACAGAACAAAATATGATCGTGCTCATCACACAAACATTTGTCCTGGGTGGGAATCGAACCCACGACCTCCGGTATAGCAGTCAGGGTCACTAACCACTAGACCAACAGGCCAGTCTGATTCTGATTGGACTTTTAAAATGAGTTTCGATAAAAGGACAGTATTGATAATTTATAATTTGCTGTAGATTTCAATTTTTTAATTTTGTTTTATTTCATTGTAAATTAAAATCACATAAGAAAAATACAAAACTAATTACTTCAGATAGAAATTAAGGTGTACAAATACATTTATTTTAATTGTGTTCAATATGACGTGACGCTTAATGACATCATCCATTTTGCTCATATGGGTAAATTACTGTCAAAACATCCAAAAACTAAAATAGCATAAACCCTTAAACACATAAGACCGTAAATGATAAAAAAATATATTAAAACATCCTATATAGTCTCTGGCATGGAGGGTAGCTGTGAAAATAATTAAAATCCTTCAAATTTCACCGGAGCGAGCCCTAACGGCTTTATTTGGCGCCAAACTTGTCGTTCCTTTTTTGAACGTGTGGCGGTAGAAAATTTTTTAAATTACGTAAAAAGGTTTTATGGATACTTTGTACTTTGAAAATTAAAAGGGCTATGATTAGAACGAGTGGAATAATTTCGGTGCCAATTTTAGCTTGCTGTTTTGGCAACACTGAAAACATTTTTATGTGTAAAACTGGATGTTTTTACGTTCAAAATGAATGTCAAAGAACAGTGTTAAATTGGATGAAGGTTATCCAGTCTTTTTTTATTTTAAGCGATGTGGAAATACTAAAACGAATTTCATAGAGTGATTTATGAGATACTCTTAAATTTTGTACTTACGGTAGCTTACTTTCAATATTAATTAAACATAATATACCTAAGTAATTAGAGGCCAAGTAATATAAAAAAATAACTTTAAATGGATATAAAAAGCTGCCTAAAATTTACTTAAAAAAAAAGCAACTACTACAATCGGACAAATCCATCAGATTTTTTACTACATCCAACAAAAACTAAACATTCAATTGCACATAACATTTTAGAAGCTACGATGCCACTGACAGAATAAACACAAAAAAATAAAACTAAAAATACTGTCATAAAAAAAAAAAAATTACAAATGGTAGCTACATTCCCCAGGTCATTAATAAGACCCCAACTACTGTTTGACCGAGACTTCGAACTCAACGCTTCAAGTCAAGTATTCAATGAGGCGGTCGGCGTCTTATTATAAGTTTGAAATATCATTCAAGAAACAAAACTTGTTATAGTTCTAAAAGTATAAGTCTGGGTTCTGTTATAGATTTATAGCAAAGAATTCTCGAGATTTAATAGATAATATGATTTAATAAATATTGGTAAAGTTATCTTCTGAGGGGTCAATATTTAATATTAGTATTAAAGTTACCTTAAGAACGGCTCGTGTCTGAGAAAAAGGATTTTAGTATAAATAGACCGATATAAAAGTAAAATTACCTACCACAGTTAGTCTATAGATGGGTAGCTATTTATTTATACATAGATTTACCTAGACTTCAAGATGTCTTGAAGGCACAAATATAAACCGTTGATCGTAGTCACGATCGATTATAGTCACCATACATAGATCTATGGTCGTTAAGTCAATTCTGACAACCAGTCTTACCATGGTATACTGTGTTTCCCAGTAAAATGGGTTGTGGAGGTCAGAAAGGCAGTCGCTCCATGTAAAATAAGGTATTCAGCTGAATCCGGTAAGACTGGTAGCCGACCCCAACATAATTGGGAAAAGGCTCGGGAGATGAGTGGAGTCATTAGTATTCTGACAACCAGTCTCACTAAGACATGTTTTGTTACCTAGTAAAAAGGTTGTGGAGGTCAGATAGGCGGTCGCTACATGTAAAATATGGTATTCAGCTGGTAAGACGGTAAGACTGGAATCTGACTCCAATAGCTTTGAGAGGCAAGAAAAATTATATCTGCTTTATCACACAGTAATCAAGGAATAAAAATGTTTTTTTGTTTCATCATCATCATCAGCCTATACCAGTCCACTGCTGGACTTTGGCCTCTCCAATTGCACGCCACTTAGTTCTATCCTCGGCGTCTCGCATCCAGCTCCTGCCATTTTTTCTTTATATTTGTTTAAATAAGTATACATATTATGATTTATATTTCCTTCATTCTAGTATACAATAGGCACTTACCCATTTTAATTGCACATGGCTTCAAGCATTGCTTTTCTTTTGTTTGGTTTGAAAAGGAGTTCAAAGATGCGAACCGTCAAACGCAATTAAAAAAATACGCTGAATGAGTGTTTTGATATACAATGGACGAAAGTATGCGATACTTATTGTGTAATAAAGCTTCAAATTAATAGGTAATGGATCGTGTTTATTATAATGAGGTGATTAAAATATCTCTTGTTGTTTTTTATACCTTTGCGTATTAATACTTGGTATCATTTAAAACAAATGTGTTTTATATCAATTATTTTAGTCCGTCTGTTAGCATGATACCTGCAAAGGTGTCGAAACGTCATGACCTTAGATGCAATAAAATCCGTAAAAGTAGTTTTATTTCTATGTCTAACATTCGCGTAAACCTCAGAAATCAACTATTTAAATAAACCAAGCTTTATTATTTTAATATTTACGAACATACGCTTAAAATAAACTCTTAACTAATTAAAACCTAAAAAGGTTTTTTTAAGAAAATAGAGTTAATCTAAGTACTTTAAGATTTTAATACAATTCATATTACCATTTCTCTAAAACATGCCTACGTACACCACGCCTATTAAAACAAAACTCTTAACAAACAATACCTAAAAAAGTACCTACTAAGTACTTTAAAATTTAAATGTTCTATCCTTATTACCGCTTCTTTAATAACATTACAAAATGCTTAAAAATCCACAAATGTTGCCTAAAATATTTAATTATTTTCAACTCAACAAATAAATAAAGAGTTTAAAATAAATACGTCAGCGTAAACCGAGTGTAGTAATATTGCCATGCCAGTAACATCCACAGTTGCGTAAAGGAACAAATTTCATGTCCCGCCTCGTGATGTCACGCGAGAGTAATGCCTGAACCGACGCGGACGAATTACAATTCTCGTATCCCGACATTTTGTAGAATATATTTTGTTACTACTTATTGATGTACTTACTTAGTGGCACTTTTGTAGATTGTCAACAGTTAAGACTACTTTAACTATCTAGATCAAAATCCGTGTTCTTGATCAGAGATCTTGATCAAGTTTGACTGTTTAACGTGTTGAACTGACACATATAAGACAGTCGGTTAGATTGATCGTGTAATGCCTTTGATTCGTGTGCTGTACCATACCCTAGGTAAGACTAAAATTAACGCAAAAAAAGTGGCGCTGATTCTCAAGTATGCAAAACTAAATCAAAATTTATCTTTTGCGATCTTTTGCTAATCTATAACGTGTGAAAAGGAAAGGGAAGAGAGGGGCTCGTCGCTAAGTGTGAGCCGTACGGTTTGACCGATAATACAGGTTAAGCCGCGCTCGCCGCGGTTGGTCCGTGGATGGGTGACTATTTCCCAACATATCGAGACTCCTCCGTGCCTCGGATAGCACGTTAAGCCGTAGGTCCCGACTGTCATACTATGATCTTTGGCAGTCGTTAAGTCAATTCTGACAACCAGTCTTACCATGGGATACTGTGTTAATACCCAGTAAAATGGGTTGTGGAGGTCAGACATGCAGTCGCTCCATGTACAATACGGTATTCAGCTGAATCCGGTAAGACAGGAAGCCGACCTCAACATAGTTGGGAAAAGGCTCGGGAGATGAGATGAACATGTGAAAAAGGATGGCTATATATAACAACTAACTAAGAATGCCATTCTAGTTTTCGCCTATAATATCACTGTGTTTCTACGTGTTGAACAATTTAATTAGAATTTTTAGTCGAAACTAAATTTGACAGTTCTACTTTTTATTTTTCCTTTGTATATAGTATACTTATGTATAGTGAAATAAGATAAGTGCGAGTTTACCAAAATCCTCGCCAATATATTTAAGTATTCTTGTTATAAGAGAGAGATGTATACCTATACTTGTAATTACGTAGAAGGTCTAACACGTGTTCTTCTTTGCAGAGGCGAGAGCGCAGATCTCGGGGCCCACAGAGAAGTACCTCAAGCCGGGGTCAACGTTACGCCTGCAGTGCTCCGTGGTGCAGACCACAGAGGCACCTGCTTTTGTGTTCTGGTAAGCATTTCATTATTCATTTATTTTTAACCGACTTCAAAAAAGCTCTCAATCCGACTGTATTTTTTTATGTTTGTTACCTCAGAACTTAATTATATATTTTTTTAAGTTTGTTCGGCCGTTTTCTGTGAGTATAGGTACCTACGTAATAACAACAGTCAATTAAATTACCGAGGGTGGTAGGTTATTCATTTAGGTATTTATTTTATTTAATGAATAACTTAACGTTGTTTAAACATATCAATGAATATTTATGTAAAAACATTTTGTATTTTATTTATTTACATATTTCCATAACCAACCGAGTTTAATTGCTCGATTTCTGTTTATTTTAAAATTTTAAAAACATGGCATCAATTTAATACTTTAAATACTGAAAAACTAAAAAACTCTTTCCTTTTATTAACCTTTTTTCAATTTGCTCCGCTTAAAAAAAATCTAGGGTCATCCAACTTGCAATATTTTTAAGTCTCTATTAAAACTTTTAATAAAGTATTTAGACTTACTAATTGCATTATTTTTATTGCTATCATCTTTAAAAACACTTTCAAAAGTTTGGAGAAGTTTAGTTCGTTTTTTATTTATAACGACTAACTTTATTTATTATTAAAAGCTTTTTAATTTCTATTTTTTATTGCTCAACTGTACTCTTTGAGCTAGATATATTATATATTATATTTATTACTATAACCAGCCTCCCTACTGATGTTTTATTTTTTTCACTTCTCTATGGAGGAGTTATTTTTTTTTGGCTATAACAGTATTGGTCCCATAGTGCCTCGTTGGCCTAGTGGTTCTAAGCGCGACTGCTACACTAGAGGTCTTGGGTTCGATTCCCAAGTCGACCAAGGTGTTATTGGGTTTTTCTATGAAATTCTCAGTAGCAGGTTGGAGTTTGGATTTGTGCCCGGTTAGTGTCAATAGGCTCGCACCCTATTACATGGGACCTAAACATACCGGCGAACTGTGGGGGTACACCTCTGCCTAACCCTTCGGTGATACAGGCGTGATGTGATGGTATGTTACGTTATGTCCCATAGTAAATTTCACTTATACTGATGAGTAGAATCTACCCCTAAAATATTATTAGGGCTTTCCATAACACCTTGTATATCTTCACAATCATCTCTTCTAATTTTCCTAACCTGTGCATTTTCCTAACTGCATCCAAAAGCAACTTTACTAAAAAGAGGAATAAATCCAATGATTGGCTAACTTAAACTATTAAAGGACCGAAAGAACCGGAAATTGGTCTTGAGCGAGATGCTTCAAGTCTTACGACAAAGCACGTCCTATTGACACGGCGCAATTTATATACGAGAACGAGGTAATATAGGGGTTTACTTCGCGAATGGATGGGAAATACTTTAATTGATTCGACTAGTATTGTTTGTTGTTGGGAGTATTTGGATGCTTTTTGGTATATTTGGATAAAATAGTGACACGAACTAGCTTACAGCTTCGTTTAATATCAAAATGTTTTTTATTTATACATAATTTTCGATTTAAATTTTCATGATTTAGAAGATAGTATAAACTGGAAAAACAAATATTGAGCCAAATCATATTCCTGATGACGGAAAAAATAGCTATTTCCAGACAGAAAACTTAAGGAAGACTATTTTTCATTACAAAAATGATCACTCGTCTAATTTGGGAATATTTTCATGTTAAAACATTATACTTTCCAGAATATAAGCCTGCATTTTGTGCACAATACACGTCCCTCATAATATTTTTAATACCTACTTCAACAGAATTCTTTGTCGAGTACGCAAGTCAACAGAGCAAAGTTCTGACCGAAGCTACTTCAACGAACAAAGACTTTCTGAGTGACCTAAGTATGACCTAAGTATGTCTAGTGAGTAGAGTGAGTACTACAACTAGGTTATTGATTTTTAAACGACGGTAATTGGATAGAATACCGTTTAAAAACAAATGAATATCGCTATGTAATAAAAGTATAGCAATCTAGTTCAGCTAGTGTATGTAAATCGTGTTGTTTTTTTTAAGAAGCCTGTGTTCAGATTTGAATTAATGTATAATTATATTGAATGGCTTTAAGACCAAGTAGGTATGTAGTCTTATGATCGATATCTATAAATACAGGCTAAACCGAGTTCTGGAACGATATTTAAAATAAACCAATATGGTTTATTTTTTGTTTGTTCTGATTTTTATTTCAAGCGAGACCTAACTTATCATAAAATGCTTCATATCTAAAATACCAGTTCTCAAATGACAATTTCGAAACCACCACAATTGTCCAACTAATCAAGGAAAAGATTTCGTGCACTCGGACCCCATGAAATCTTTTTAAAGAACTGTCAAAACGTTTGGTAGACTCTACTCGTGATCAGAGAGCTGGTTTGTTTCTTGCACAGAGAATCGGCATAGCCATTCAACGTGGCAATGCTGCCAGCCTTCTGGGCACGTTTCCCGCCATTGACAAGGATGACGATGAGTTTTTTGACGCGTGTTAGTTTTATTTATTTATATAAGATTTAATTTTAGTTCTTGTATTAGGTTTAAGTATTGAATTGTAAATATACATGGATTTTATTTAAGAAGTTATGAATAAAAAAAAAAAACGATTTTCTAAAAAAAAAAATCAAGGAAAATTATTTACAAAACTGTAACATCTAATATCCACTCAACTTTCTCATAAAAAGCAAACATGAAACAAGAATACAGAAAGCCCAAAACTACATAAAATACATTTTATTCAGTAGTTTTCAGGGAATTGGGTGCAAATTCAATTTTGATTCTCATCAAGAAATGACAGTGCTGACTCAGTTTCGTTGAAGACCGACAATGGCATATATATAATATAACTTTTTCGGGTTCCGTACCCAAAGGGTAAAAACGGAACCCTATTACTGACTTCGCTGTCCGTCCGTCCGTCACCAAGCTGTATCTCAAGAACCGTGATAGCTAGACAGTTGATTTTACAAATTATGTATTTCTGTTGCTATAACAACAAATAGTTACTAAAAACAAAATAAAATAAATATTTAAAGGGGGCTCTCATACAACAAACGCGATTTTTTTGCTCGATATTAATCGATGGCTACAGGTAGGCACTTGAAATATTCACAAAATACTCAGTTGTATTTTTACTTCAATAATAAATAATAAAATTAAAATAAAATTGTGCATGGGTAATAATGGGTATACATGCAGAGGAAGACCAAAAAAGAGATGGATTATGTGAAAGATGATATGAGAAAGAAAGGAGTGAATGCTGAGATGACAAGTTGTAGAGATGAATGGAAGCTGAATACGCATTGCGCCGACCCCAAATAATTGGGAACAGGGCAGGGATATGATGATGATGAAAATAAAAATAAAATTGATGTTTGGGTTGGACTCTTATACAACGGTGGTACGGAACCCTTCGTGCTCGAAACCAACTCGCACTTCGCCGGTTTTACTCTTTTCATCCGGTATTATTTAATACCCACCCTTCGTTTGCGTAATATTGGGCGTTTCATCAAATCTTCGTAACTTTGTGACGTAAGGTTTGAAAGCAATTTGTTCTTTCTTGTTTTGGTTCCGTGATTTTGTGTGTGGTTTTACTTATTACTTGTATGTGGTTTCAGGTTGTAGCTTTTCTACTGCATTACCAAAACCTTCTAACCTAAATCTTCTCGAGGCAAAGTAACTGAGCTTTCGATATTGAATGAATATGATAATTTTTTGTCAATCGGTCTAATTTATTTCCTTCTCTATCTCTATCTAGTCTAGTCTAGTCTATATATCCTGACCGATTTCGGCCACAGCGACTTGGTTCTACCTTTCTAATTATTTCCTTATTCATTGCTGAGTGACCCCATCAGTATAAAATTAAGCAAAGTTGGCAGTTTTGAAACCAGATTAAGTTTACCTTAACGCTCCGATATTTTCGTCAGTGATTCGGAAACAAATCTATACTTATAATAAATCTGTAGAAGTGAAAATTCTGTACATTGAAAATATCAAAAAAATAAATGGCGGGGGGTGTTACAAGACCAAAAGCGAACCCACAAGTGTGAAAAAAAATATTTTTGTCTGTCTGTCTGTCTGTTTGTTCAGGTATCACGCAAAAACTACCGGTTCGATTACGATGAAACTTGGTATAATTATTCTTTATTATCCTGGGCACCACACTGGGTAGTTTTTATCCCGGAAAACAATAAAAAACAAACTTAATTTTGCGGTTAAAAACTCATTGATTAGTTTCGTCATCCACGCGAACGAAGTCGCAGGCACAGCTAGTGATGACATATTCTTTCAAAACGAAGCCACCGTTTCTTTAAAAGTAATTCCGCAGAAACCAGTGTAATTTTCATATACAAATTAATTAAACAAGTAAAGTTTCACCATGTACTTCTTAATTAGTTCCAGGCTTTAGTTATTATGATGTTGTTAACGTTGAAACTGCGCAAATACTTGTAGTTTAAGTAAATAATTGTTCTGCTGTTCTTGAATACAGTACAGTCACGAGCAAAAATATGAATACACGTAACGAAATTATGAAGCAAAATTTAGCGAGATTTTGTTGTTATTATTAAAAAAGAAAAATATGTATAATGATTAAAGAACTGTTTTTTTTGGGTTCCGTACCCAAAGGGTAAAACGGGACCCTATTACTAAGACTCCGCTGTCTGTCTGTCCGTCTGTCTGTCTCCAGGCTGTATCTCATAAACCGTGATAGCTAGAAAGCTGAAATTTTCACAAATGATGTATTTCCATTGCCGCTATAACAACAAATACTAAAAACCACATAAAATGAATATTTAAGGGGGGCTCTCATACGACGGTGGTACAGAACCCTTCGTGCGCGAGTCCGACTCGCACTTGGCCAGTTTTTTTTATTCTTCATCACTTGTTTTACAATGCCAATCTAGAATTGAATAGGAGATCAATTAAAAATTGCATATTGTATATTTATTTTTGCTCGTGACTGTACATGGAGTTTTTTGAATTCAATCGCTGTATTTCAGTGTTTTGTTTTGTCTCTTTTCAAGTCTTGGGTAAAACAATGTGCATTGATGTTCGTTCTTTGATTTTACGTTCTTTTGTTTTTTGTTCTTTGAAATGTGAACTGAAGAGCTTAGTTTAATATTGTGAAGTTTCAGAGCTATGTCACAAGAAATGTAACGCTCTTTACAAATAAAAAAAAACTAACATCTAAATAAAAATCATTCATTGGAACAAAAAACAAGATATTAATAAGCGACATTAATTGTGCGTTAACAGCTACATTAGTTTAGAAAAATGCTTATTATCTTAATCTTTATTAAAATAAAATTATAATTTTCTTTCTATACATTTACTTAAAACAGAAACATTACGTGACACACTTAAAAAGAAAATATATAATATAGTAAATCCAAGTAGGTAAGATACTTTAACAAATACTCCAGGCGTTTTTAGTACTCAGCTTTGATTAATCCTCGACTTGTGAACATTTAAATATCCGAATGGAAACTAACAACAAATGTCCAACCATCAATTGAATCAAAAGAGAATTTGCAGCAAGAATACCAATAGGAAACTAGAAAATACCAGTTTACACTCAAACAAGCTAAAGAAAACCTTCAACGTTATTTAATGTAAACGCCAGTCGTAAAGCACTTCCAAAGTACAGTCCAGTTGAAGAGTTTCACGAGAGCATATTTAAACCAACTTTGAAAGTAGACCAATTGTAAAAGTGCATTCAAACGGTGCACGAACTTTTGCACTGGCCTTTGGCCAAATTTCTGTCGCTATTTGATTTACCGTTGTTGATTTAAAACTGAATACTCAATATGGATTGACGTATGACTGGCTATAGGGATATTTTTCGATGGAAATTGGGTCAATATTTCCATTGTCAAGTGGATTGGGTCATACAAATACTGTCATTGCACGAATTGAAAACCAAATTGGAAAATATTAACTTATAATCATCTAGATAGTTCTGTTAAGCTAGAGAGTTGAAGAACCTGTATTGGAAACAGTGGTGGAATTAATCAAAAGAAAAATATCTTCAAATACTGAGAAACCGATGTTTTCGTTTATTTATTTGTTAGAGATTCTTCAACCGTAAATGAATTCGAAGATGATACGGGTGCAAACACTAAAGTTTCGAGCAAACATGTTAAAGCCAAACAAATGTTTGTGTTTAGCGATTACAAGAAAATCTCTAAGCAGTTGTAAATAAAACACGAAAATGTAACAAAGCTTTTAATGAAAATTAAAGCATTTGATTATTTTGTAACATCAGACTAAAGTCACTCGAGACAAATTATTGAAACTATTCAAATTCTAATTTAATTTAAAGTGAGATTTAATTCAATCAAACTATTAACACTAGAGAGATAATAAAGGAATAAATTAAGGTGCAACAAAATGGATGTAAGCAATAAAACGCCATTCAAAGTCACTATCCTTAAAAGTTCCACTAATTAACTTTACCACACTCTTAAACTCGAATGATGCCTCTGACAATTTAATTTGCTTGGCAAAAGGCGATTTGGCAACGGGCCTTGGCAACTACTGCCTTTAGACTGACGTCGCCAGCAATTTCTTATACATCGGATAGGCAAATTGGCAGATATGGCCGCCGTGCCTTGAATACTGTCACTTATTGAGAATGCTGATTCGACTATTCATTATTTACATCACGTAATTGAAAATTGACTTTAATAATCTGTGGTTAGGTTTATTTTCTGTTCTGTGGTTTAGATGAATGTGTTTCATCATTATTTAATTTTGTACATAATTTACAAATACGTGGTGTTACTTTATTATCTACTTAGTCAAAAATATTATATTTAAATCAGTTTTAGGCTACATGTCATCTTTCTAAACTTGCTGCCGCCAATATTCCCAAAAGACTACCCTGAGAAGAAATGTGTTTTTTTTTTGTATTAAATAAGTTAACTTAATTTGACTATACCTTACCTACATTATTAAAATCTACCTTCTCTTCCTCAGGTACCACAACAGCAGAATGATAAACTACGATGCAGAACGAGGCATCAACGTCACAACAGACCCCGTACAGCGGCTATCAGACCTCCTCATCCCGGCCGCTAGCGTCTCCCACGCCGGCAACTACACCTGCGTGCCAAATAACGCCGTTCCTGCTAGTATATACGTCCATATTTTTAATGGTGAGTAGTTTTTTAAATTTATCATTTTTATTGGCATTAGAATCATTATTGACATCGATATTATTATCATCATTTTCATCATCATCATTATTATTAACCACTACTCTTTAATTTAGAACACAAGTCTTTTCTTAGAATACAAAATCCTGTAATTGAAAAAGTAATTCAAAGTTGTACAGTAGGAAAGAATATAATGTTTGGCTAAAGATTTTTGAAGCAAAATAAAGTTTTATTGGATACTTCTTAAACAAAATTTTTGCAAACTTAGGTACTTAAAACAATGAGCTTTTTTATGATTACAGCATTATTTATATGTGTGGGCATTAAGTAAAGTGGTTGTTTAAAAATATCACTACCTACGTTTTATAGATAAAAGGCGTAATAAAATAACTTTCGTACATCCCTAACATCAATGAGTGCGCAAAATACATGAACATGATTGATGGCATCGAAAATAAGTTAAACATGACGTAAAACTTTATAAAGATTCCGTGAAACATAAATGATGTTGAAAAGTAAATGTATAGCGAAAATATCGACACAATATAGATACTATAGGTGATAAATACATAGATTCTAAGACTACTTTGTATATAAGTAAGAATTAAGAATAAATACATACTCATTTTAATAGTCTTGTCTCAAGTAATCAATAAATGGATACAGAAAACAGAGTACAGAAATTTGAAACGATATGAAATAAAAGGTTAAAGACACTAGTCATAGAAAGCCATTCGTACTTATAAAATTAATTTCGTCGATGCATTAAACAAACAAAGAAAGTTGAGACAAATTATTAATAAATATACAAATACAGAGAGATGAAAATATTAAAGAATATCAAAGAAAAAAGATTGTTTGATGTGTATTATGACGAGCGAACAAGAACGTTTTTGAGTGGTATTGTGTGTACAGTTCAAAGTGGTTTTAAATATTCTATTTCAAATACATAATTCTTTAACTCTTAATTCTCAATGAGCGTGGAGTCCATTGTTATGTAATTTTCAATCAAAAAATCAAAATCAAAAATCAAAAATCATTTATTTAACTTAGGCTACAAAGTAGCACTTATTAAACGTCAAAAATACAAAAAGGACAGCACCCTAGGGGTCGGTTCATATCCGGCAGAAGAGGCAGCGCGCAATACCGGCCGCGCAACGCCAGAACGAACGAACACACGATAAAACATCCGACCTCCCACACCAGACGCACCCACGCATCAGCTCAGTGTGAAAGGTCGAACGCTCCACCACGCGCCCGCCCGCCCCAGCGCCGCGCGACCGACAACACGCGCCGCCACCTACGCCAGACATGAACCAACCCCAATTCGCCCACCCTACACCGCTTCCTAAGTGCTCTGGCTGAGGAGAAGAAACGGCGCAACAAACTCCCCAGTAGCACGCTGTCTTTACAATAATATCAATAAGGGATCGTGCAAAATGAACAAGTGTTTTAGGTAAAATGGGTACCATACTATTATAGAATGAAAGGAAAAATATCTACAGAGACCAAGGTCAGCAGAACGACCAGTCACCGCAAGCAGCACCCGTTCACGAGTATGACGCAGGGATCAGCCATCTCCTCCCTCGCCATATTAGAGGGAAGGAGGAGACCCGACCCAAGACGCCACCGCAAGCAATGACAAACTAAGGGAGCATGACGAAACTGCTGCCGGCATTAAAAAAAAAATAAAAGTATAAATTAGAAGACAAAAAATCCCAAGCACTTATTCACTGCACAGTCCCTTAACAAAATTAGGCATTATAATAATACACAAATTTACATACGCATAATTGCATGGATAATAAAAAAAGGCAACATATTGTTACATACTGAGTGTATGACTCTCAAATTAAATAAATTACATTGTAAAAATAATATTTAGTTAGTTTCATATAAAATTAAACAATAATTCAAATCTACCAATTATTAAAATATCATGTCAGCAAGTAATAATAAAAAAAAAGTAATTATACAATAGTATAATTGAGTCAAAAATATTGTAACATACTATCTGTATGGCAATCAAAAACTAAATAAATAAATAAACAAAAAAAAAAAATAAGTAGGAGAACAGTAATTCCATACAGAACCGTCTTGTGTCTATCAAGGCGACCAACTGTTTTTATCGTTTAAATAATCATTTAATGTATAATAGGCTTTCTTACACAGCCTTGTTTTAAGGACAGATTTAAATGAATTAAAAGGTAAATCTAACAGGCTAGGGGGTATCTTATTATAAATCCTTGTACCAAGCCCTACAAACGAGTTGTGTACCTTGTGTAGCCGGTATGATGAATTGCATAGTTTATGCTTATTTCTAGTGTTTATACTGTGCATGTCACTATTTTTAGCATACGAGTGAATGTTTTGTCGGATGTACAATATATTGGCCAGAATAAATTGTGAAGCAACAGTCAAAATGCCAATTTCCTTAAAACGCTCTCTAAGAGAAACCCTTGAGCCTAACTGGTATATAGACCTAATAGCCCGTTTTTGCAGAACAAATATAGTTTCGATATCTGCAGCTTTACCCCACAACAGTACGCCATACGACATGACGCTGTGAAAGTAACTAAAATAAACAAGGCGAGCTGTATCCACGTCAGTCAGCTGCCTAACCTTCCTAACAGCATAGGCGGCTGAGCTAAGCTTACTAGCGAGATATGAAATGTGAGCTGCCCATTTAAGTTTGCTGTCAATTGCAATTCCAAGGAAAACGGTAGATTCAACAGTCTCCAGCATTTCATTACTGACAATAATGTTGGGGCCAAGATTTCTTACATTTGGTAGCGCGAATTTAATACACTTGGTTTTTTTGGCGTTTAGGACTAAATTGTTAACCGTAAACCAATTAGTAGCTTGTAAAAGCGCATTATTAACATCATCAAAATTTGTCCTATTTCTGTCCACTTTAAATATGAGCGAGGTGTCATCTGCAAAAAGTACAGTATCACAGATGCCTTTTAAATAGAATGGCAAATCATTTATATAAACTAGGAATAAGAAAGGGCCTAGTATTGATCCCTGGGGTACACCTATTGTAACTGGAAGCGGTCCAGATTTAGCGCCATTAATATCTACACATTGAAAGCGTTGTTTTAAGTAGGAATCCATTAAATTTAGTCCTAAATTCTGAATACCATAATAACTAAGTTTGGAAAGTAGTGTGCCATGATGAACGCAGTCAAATGCCTTGGAAAGGTCACAGAAAACCCCTATAGCGTTCTGTGAATTCTCCCAGGCACTGTATATGTGTTTAAGTAATGCTACACCTGCATCAGTTGTTGAGCGACCCTTGGTAAAACCATATTGTTCGTTATGAAGTATTTTGTTTTCATTAAAATATTTTAACAGCTGCTGAAGAATTAGCTTTTCAAAAATTTTGCTAAATGCGGGCAATATTGAAATGGGTCTAAAATTACTCAGTTCACTTTTGCTACCAGATTTAAACAACGGTATTACTTTGCTGTACTTCATGAGGTCTGGGAAGACACCTGAATCGATACATTTATTAAAAATCACAGATAGATATGGAGCAATAATACCTATAATATTATTCACTAACTTGACAGAAATACCCCAGAAATCGCCAGTATTCTTCTGGTTAAGAGACTTAAAGGCCGTTATTACGTCTTTAGGGTCAATGTGTGTGAAAGTGAATCTAGAATTACAATTCGGGACACTAGTTAGTAAAACGTTTTCAGCAGCAACCAAGGACGAGTTTAAAGAGCAAGTTGTAGCTATGGGAATGTTGGCAAAAAAATCATTAAAAATCTGAGCTACATCTACAGCTTTACTAATTACTTTATCGTTACTGATAATGTCTAACTGATTATCACGTTTTACAGATTTACCTGTTTCGTTATTGATAATTGCCCATGTAGTTTTAATTTTATTATTTGAATGTTTTATTTTGTCACTAATAAATTTGGCCTTAGCTATGTTGCATACTTGCTTAAATGTTTTGGAGTATAGTTTGACATAGTTTAAAAAAGGTACATCAAACTTATATTTTTTCATTCCGTATAATTCATATAGTCTTGCTCTACTTTTATAAATACCAGTAGTGGCCCATTGGTTAAAAGGAGCTAATGTATTTTTAACATTTAATGTCTTTATTTTAAAAGTTGATTGAAATTCGTTTCTAACAATTTCGAAGAGAGCACTATATATATCATTGGGATTCTCAAATTCCAAGATTGATGGCTTAACCTTAGAAACAACATTGCTTTTAAAACGATTACAGCGATTAATAGTATATGGTCTACATTCAATTTTTCGCAAGTTGTTAACAACTAAATGAGGAAAACTACCTAATTGGCCACAGTGATCAGATGTTAAATCACTTAAAATTTGTTTATTAGTAGCATCACAATTGCTAAATATATTATCCAAACAGGTTGAAGATGATGCTGTTATTCTAGTTGGTTCACAAAATAAATTAACCAAACCGTATGACTTAAAAAGATTGAGTAACCTTGTAGTAGTTACTGTAACTTCTAGAATATTAACATTAAAATCCCCACATACTATTATTCTTTTCCTACTAGATTTAATTTTATTAAGCGAGTCCTCCATAACCGATTCGAATAAATTAAAGTCTCCTATAGGGGGTCGATAAACACACACTATAACATACCGATCTAGTTCAACACAAGACAGCTCAATAGTGCGCTCGATAGAAAGGTTGACAATATCGGGACGTTCTTTACATTTTAAATTGTTTGAAACTATTATAAGTGACCCTCCTCGAATGGTGGTCTTTCTTACGAACGCACTTTGTATGGAATGATAAACACTATTAAATACTAGTACCTCATGGGCTTTTAACCAGTGCTCGGTTAAACATAACACCTGAACACTGTAATTCTCAATAAATAAACTTAACTCTAATTCCTTGCCGGAGAGACCTTGCATGTTTTGATGAACAACATTCAATTCATGCAGGCTTCCCGTTGTCCTATCTTGTAGTTTAAATTACAAGATGTAAAAGAGCAGTTAGTAATATTACTAACATTATCAAAAACATTCGATACAAAATTAGTACCTTTATCATGTAGATTATATGCTAACAACTTAGCAATTCGTCGCTTACATATAGTTGACATATACATACTGTACTCTGTCAGTTTAAATTTACTAATGAAATTGTTTGTCTCAAAATACAAAATAGTTTCACTATGGCGAATTGTTATATTATAAATTAACAAATTTAAATTATAAATGTGCCTATTCTGCTCATCAGTTAAATTCCTAGAATAAGGTAGGGCACAGAAGATGAATTTACAATTATTTTTGTGACCTAAATCTAACATTAATTCCACACAGTCAATAATATTTGCTCTACTTACGGTCAGCCCATCACCATATAATAATATGCCAGTAGAACCTGACTTAAGCTCAGACACACTAATTTGGTTTATTAACCTACTAAAGCTAGCACCTGGCAAACAAGTATTAAATAAACACTGCTGGGAAAAGGAACTTATCATACTACTTAAACCTTGACCTATTTTGTCAGAAAATATATAGGTACTTATATTTTTCACTGAATCCAAACATTTAGTTTTAACAGTTTCCAATAGTGGATCAGCAGGTAATGGCAGTGGTTCAACACTCTGGGTATTGGCAGGAGGTGAAGAGCAGGAGCAGGTACAACACCGATTGTTGGTCAGGGACTCATATCTCTCTGCATTGTACCCCACCAAGTCAGCCAACTCACCGGCCTCCACCATGCGTTCATTTAGTTCTATTTGAGACGCTTGATATTTACTAAAAATGTCCCTCAGAGTGTTTTCCCTCGCCTGAAGCTGTTGCTGAAGCAAAACTGTTTCCTGGTCATAACTATACCTACTCTGAATTAATTCATCATTTAAGTCATTTAATTGACTTTTTAAATTTACAAATCTAAGCCTAATATTATTTGATTTCCTTTGAATTTGTTGCTGTTGTATGCACTTTTTGTACTTTTTAATGATTTTATTAAGTTTAATATATTTCTTAATCTTATTGTGACTACTAAACAAAGGATATTCAGTAATAGAATCTTCTCCTGTCAAATCAATAGTTAATGTTTTCCTATTGTTAATGTTAACAAGTGCAGAGCTACCGTCAACTAATTCACTGTAAAGACTGCAGGTTTTAGCAGCCTGTTCCTGAACTTTAATAGATTCTAATTTAGTAATAGTCCTAAGGGCCTTACTTAATTCTAATTCAAGTTCAGAAATGCGATTAAGAGCCTGCTCATGTGAACCCATACACTGTTGAAATTCTAAAACTATTTGACGGAGGTTTTGATGTTCGTCAAGGATTTCTGTGTGACAAATGTGCAAATCTGACAATTCGTTTTTCAAACTTGTGTTCTTATCTATAATCTTCTTAACCTCAACTTCACTTTCGTCCCTTTCCCTCAGCAGGTCTTCACATAATTTCTTGGCTGACTCTAACTCCTTCAGCGTGGCTCTAAGTTTCTCTTCCATGGATGCAGCTCTGCGGGTCTGCATATTTACAAGCAGTCCTCAGCTGTTCCTGTAAGGTGTTGAGAGGGCGTTAAGTGTATGAAAAGAACTAAAGAGAAAAGGGAGTGACAATTAATAGAATTAGGAGGAAAGAGAATAAAAATAAAAAAAATAATAATAATTAAAAGGAATAATTAGTTACTATTGGATTGAGTAAGAAAAAATAAATAAATAAAACAAACTGAATAATGTATACTAGAAATATTACACTCAACTAATAAAAATCAAACTTAGAGGGTAACTTTATAGTTAATGTACTAAGATTTAATCTTCTGTTATAACTTTAATTTACAAGGAATTAATTTCCTTTGCCTAGGCTACCATGAGGAGCAGCAATAAAACACAATCAAATTAAATGAATATGTGATATTAGCCTGGCTGTTACATGTAACATAAAATTATTTTTAAAGTGGAATTTTCGGACCCCAGATATTTAAATATTATGGTATCTGAGTGCAATAGGCGCTAAAGTAACCTATTTTAAGTTATTATTATCCTAATATTATAGAATTAAAACAAGATACTCATCTGGTTTATGCGATGGTTTAAAATCCGATCCGTTGCGAAGACAGCCGGTCGAACTCGCCGGTTTTACAGGTATTTCGTAGAAACAAATGATTCACTAGCACTGGTCACTTAAGTAGTATATGTAACTAACTATTAAATCTAAATTTAACTTAATATTATCAATAATTATTAATTTTAAATTATCAAAATAACTAGACACGGCTTTTGACACAACCGGTCGTCAGTGTTGCCCGAAAAAAGTCAATGGTTCTAAACAGATAATTAAAATTAACAATTCAAATTATTTCATTTTTAACAAGTCAATATCATCATGGTTTATTCCTTGAATCAGAATCCATATTCCACGAAACGCGAAATTCACACAACAAAATTTAAACTTACTAAAAGATTTATAATGCCTGGAAGAAAATCTTGAGAAACTTAAGCAAAGAATGTCAAGAGCCAATAAAATATGCAGAAAAAAAGAGCAAAAGGTGGTGAAGACTTGATCTGGAAATGTTGGCGCAGAGCCATAACTGGAGGATGAATGAGGGGACGGAACCCAACTAGGTGACTTGTCACTTACGTGTACTGTCACGAGCATATTATTTATACACGTAATAAAGTTTTAAAACAAATTAGATTTCCAGTTGGTGCTACAGCAGACGACATAAAGGCTAAACAAAGAGAAATTGATCTGGCTATGTTTTGGGAAGGCTAAACATAAAAAAGTAGCACGAAAATAGAAGAAAAAAAAAAAATTTTTTTTTGTTACTCAAAAATAAACAAGATACAATGATTTAAGAAAAAATTTTAACATTTTTTTTTACCAATGTTTTACAATATCAGACAAGAATTAAGAAAAAAAACAATTAAAAGCTGCTAAGTGTATATATAAATATTGCAGCTGACTGTACTTATAAAGAATTTATATTTCTCAGAAACAGATGTTCATTCTGAGAATTACAGTCGTTAGCTAGTATGACGCTTGTCAACGTTGTAGACAAGACGGTGAAATTTGTAAGAAATTTTATATTAATGTTTTAGTTTTGTGTGTAGTTTAGTTCTTGGAATTTAGTTGAGTCTGAGAAAGAGTGCATAGGTGCATCTTAATATAGGTGCTGATTATGTTTTAAGATTTTAATTAAAATTCACTTTTAAAACAATGATTTTACATATGTATGAAATGTTTAATTGTCTTCTAGTTTAGATACTAATCCAATGTGTTGTCACTAGTATGTCATATTCTGGTGAAAATTTAATAATTTACCTATCTTGTCCTACATCGAATAAAAGTCAAGATAACACGAAAAAAAGTAAAATTTATTCCGAAAAAAATCCAGTAACATACTACCTGTATAAAACGACAGCAGCTGACATCGCCAAATTCGAGAGAATCCAGAAAGCATCGAGGAATTTTCGTAAAATAAAAAACATGAACAACGACCTTTTCTTTTCAACCCTCGTAGATATTGCCGACAAAAAGGACCCCACGTGAATAAATTCTAATATTTCTTGGATGATTTGACAAGGGTAGGCATAATGAAATATGGGAAATGTCAAATATTCTCTAGAAGTCGAAAAAACGTTGCTAAATGTAGGTATGTTATTTGGTCAAGTGAGAATAGGGATGATGACTAATTTTTATTTTTATGTCCATCTTTTAGATAAGAAAAAAATATTAGACACGTATTTTTTGTTTAGTCCCGTAAACAAAGAATTACGAAGATACAGCGAGTACAATTCTTGCGTGACGTCACGTTTGAGTACAAATTGTACCTAGCCGTGACGTCACAAGCCCCCACTCCTGAACTTTACAGCGGTTTATCTTCGTATTTTGTAATTTATTTGAGAAAACAAAAAATATGTGTCTATTATATTTTGATTATCTAAATGGCGGACTAAATAAATGTTGACTTTTCATACCTAGTCATCTACCCTATTGTAGAGTTGTTTGGAAACTTTAGTGTTTGTCAATTAAATTTAAATTGGCATAAGGCGTAGGTACTGTGAGCATAACAATTTTTCAAAAGACTACATTTCTTTGGGGTTAGATGTTTAGCAGGTTTAATTTTTTTTGCCTGCAAACTACTCCTATTGTGGCTCAATTTTGGGCCAGCATTTTGTTAATTAGTTTAGTTGACATTTTTTATTCAATTTACATGTTTGATGTTACATTATTGTAGTCACAGCAAATTTTAGGAAGCTTTTTCCTGGTCCTTAAGGCCGTTTATACAAATGCAATACTAAAGGCTTATTAAGGAACCCAAGCAAACCAAAAAATACAATTCACCCATTCAGCATGCTTAAATAACCTAACAAGTCCAAACCCAGTTCATGAACAAACTACAATCATAGAGCCTTCAAATTCAATCGCGGCCAAATGGTTGAGCGGCTCGAAAGGCTATCTGAGGGTAGGCAAAGAAATCGAGTCAATCAGGTGCTCATTCGTCTGTGAATATATCAAACATTTCAATGATTTTACGCACTATGCTTTGGAATCGCGGCGTTTGATTTTTTGTATTTAAAATATATTTTGGGTTGTATTTTTTTTATGTTAGATCGTTGCTTGTTTGCTATTAGTTGTACCAATGTTGCGTTATGTATTATTTTTAGAGCAAATATAATAAAAAAACTATGTCATAATTTCAAGTTAAGATATTCCATGTATGACGAATGTAGATAAGTTATTATTCAACGGCATCAATATTAATAGAAATAGGTCATCATGTCATCGTTCATCACTATTTACTTATCCAAGCAAATTTTCAAATGTGAATAAGCGTAGCTTTATTTCAGCATAGTGCGCAACTCTTCCCAATATTTAAGTATTTCGATCAAGATATTTTTCTTTACGAATGAACTTTATGACTACAATCTACTTAAGGCCATGCATAATTTATTTAGGAATCATAATAAATAACATTTAGCTTCCAAAATTGAAACATAAGCTTATGCTGAACCTAAATAATGGAGTTTATAACGCAAATAAAGTGAAAAATTCATGATAGAGAGATTTTATTCTAAAAATAAGGTATCGAGACGAACCAGAGTGATTTATCATGAATTGACTTATTATAAAAAAAAAAAAAACTATTTTAATAAAAATTTAAGTAGACTTCTAAGTAAATTGCTGTGTATGTTTTTTGTTTTGTAATTTAACTTAAGATGTTGTTATAAATTTGCATGCCGAACTAAGTAGGCAAAATATGAAGAACTGTACTAATTTGTAAGACCTGTAAACACCATACTTCAAGCAAATAAATAAATTCTATTCTATTCTACATTTTGTAATTAATTTTGTTGACTTACTTTAAGCGAAAGATATATTATTATGTAGGTGTAGAATTACTAAACCAAAAAAAAATATCATTGTTCAGGATATTTAACTGTATTTAATTGTTTTACTTGAACTACCTTACGTGCATAACCTATCTAAATTACATTTGCAGAACTATCTAAAGGTTGTATGAAAAGATTGACTGAATTTATTTCAACATCCACTGTACCTATTTTTTTTTTAACCAAATGTACCGTCATATTTTTATGGTCTAAGCCATACATTTAGTGTCCAACGACGCGTGTCTATATACAAACGTCTAAGAGTTTGTATGGCGGAAGTTTCTTAGATACTGAAATCGTCGGGTATCAGTAACTATTGTCGCCTCGCATACGAACTAGCTGCAGCAAGCTGTGTTTCGTCTGAAACCCTAGTTGGTACAAATTTGAGCTTTTATCGAAAACTTTCTAATTAATAAACAATGTATTTTGACCTTAGCATCATAGTAATAAGGATCACATTTCTAATATAAATCTTCTTTCACAGGGGAGAACCCAGCTGCCATGCAATCGTCCTCGCCGACCTTCTTCAATCAACTCCACAGCATCTTATTACCAGCTTTCATAAGCCTAAACCTGATACGGTGACAATTTCACTAGCTTCCTAAAATGTACCCTATTCATAATAGCAAAGCGTTCAATTTAACGCGGAGTGAAATTTTCTAGTGACGTGTCAAATAAATTCAAGGGTTATTAGGAATATGAGATGAGTAGACATGCTTTGGTCGGGTCTGGTTTTATTAAAGGTGTTTGTTATTTTGCGTTTTAGATAAATAATGATGAGGTAATCAAATTACGGTTTAGTCACACTTTCTGTTGTTATTCAAATAAGTTATTCAGAAGACAAATTAAGTGCGTTCGAAAAAATATCTATATTTCTCGAGGATATGAAAATATGGAAAATAAAGTCTATTGCCTACTAGAAAACAATAAATTAAAAACAAACGAACACGTACCAAAAAAAAACTAAATTAAAAAACAAAAGCAAACCAGGAACAGCAGATAGAAATTGAAACAAAGACCATTTTCGAACACGAGAGAATGAAACAAGGATGCAAAAAAATTACCAGTAACCAATACGCAGATTTTCATAGACCATTAGGTAGAACGTAGGCATGAACAAACGACCTATTTCCCTCTACTGGCTTCCACCGATACACATAGGGTGCAATACCTAGACTATACAACATATGGGATAAGTTTATCAAGTACAAGAATGGTAAAATCTGAAACAATGGGGAAACGCAAAAACAATTGAATAAAGTTTCGGAACAGATTTAAACTATTATTAGTAACTAGCTGTGCCTGCGACTTCGTTCGCGTGGATGACGAAACTTATCAATAAGTTTTTAACCGCAAAATTAAGTTTTTTTTTTATTGTTTATACTTTTCCGGGATAAAAACTACCCAGGTGTTCAGGATAATAAAGAATAATTATACCAAGTTTCATCGTAATCGAACCGGTAGTTTTTGCTTGATACCTGAACAAACAGACAGACAGAAAGACAAAAATTGTTTTTTTCACACTTTTGGATTCGACGTCGGTCTAGTAACAACCCGCGCCATTAATTTTTTTAATATTTTCAATGTACAGAATTTTCACTTCTACAGATTTATTATAAGTATAGATAAGTCCAGATGGTAGCGTAAACTAAATAGGTAAAGGCTATAACTAAATTATATTCGCCCTTTAAGGACAAAGCAAAAGGTTTTAATGTATTCTATTTTCCATTATATGTTTTGAGGTTAAGTTGGAAATAAATTTCCCATGAATTTTGTTAATTTAATAGCATTAGCATATCTATATACATAAAAATGAATTCCTATTTCCCTTGGTCACGGCATCAGGCGTGAACGGCTGGTCCGATTTCGCTAATTCTTTTTTTGTTGTGTTTGTTATTGTCAGGAGAAGGTTCTTATTGAAGAAAAAGTTTGCAAAATTGCGCTGAAAATTAGGAAATTGAAGAATACTCAACCACCAAATTAAGTAATCCTGACTTTTGTTACGATAGTGATTTGTTGGATTCATCTCCACCCCTAATAATACAAAGTCACCGGGAACGGGACCTAGGCATTCACGCGGGTGAAACCGCGGGGCACAGCTAGTTTTCGTATAAAACACAACTCAAGATGAGTTTACAAGTTTCGTTAAATGTTCAGTCATTTCTCAAATGCCGACGAAATAAATCACAATTTCGATAAGACTCAACTCAGAAGGGCAAACTTATAAGCTTCGTTGTCAATCAGATGATCAATTTATTTGAGGGACGTGACAAAAATAACAAACCAAACACGCTGAAAGTACAGCTCTTTCTCCCTTTCACTGTTATCACAGCGTAAAACCTTTGTAGTAAGACAATGGACGGATGACGTCTTAACACTGGTTATAAAGACAAGCTGAGAATGGAAAGAAATGGCCTAATTAAAACATCCACAGAGCTCGGAATATAGGCTCAAAATTGAATATTATTTTAGTACATAATCGTTAATAGCCTAGCGTGCCTATTCGAAAGTAACTTTAACGAGGCCTTTCAGTAATTTTCCGAAAATCGTAACAATTACAGTCCTAATTATTTGAAACGACTTTTGAGGCGATGGGAATTAGACATAGCTGGTCCCATTTTAATGTTCTGCCACTTGATATAAAGATTAAATTCTATGAATCGAGAGTTAAGGATGAGGAAGTAGATGCCGGGAATGTGAAAGGTTTCGAAATTGTCAAATTAAATTGGAAACGTCGAGTGTATCATTTGGCAAGCGTTTTCGTTCGCAGGCCGGGTTTCTTTACTTACACGATACAATCGGAGCTGATTTTAAAATGTTATTTCATCTCGCTTTAAAATCTAGAAGGTAAAACCAAATACCTATCTGATTTACTTTGAGAAATTTTCGGTATGGAATATGAAACGTATTTGATGATTGAAATATTTCATAAAACATTTTTAATTTAGGTTACATTTTGAAAAGAATCCAAAATAAATATTTTAGTTTTATTCTACACAGGGTTGAAAATAATCTCTATTTAGAAATAGTTTCTGCGTCTAAAATAGTTATTTCAAGCGGTATGTTATATTATCTAAATGCAGACAACTATTTCGTTATTAAAATCTTTCAATAGTGCTTCAGATGTCGTATTTTATTAAATATTTATGATAGGTAATAAAACGATTTCTAAGAACCAAATAATTTGCAATTATTTGGTATTAGCAAAGTTTTTTGCTTGTCGCTTTGTGTTTATTTTCAGAAGCTTTCCCCCATCACGTTTAACTTTGAGTCAAACATTACAAATTGTTGACTAGTTGAAAATAACTATACCTAGTGCTAGGAAAAAAAAAAGTTAAAATTGGTACAGTTTAAAGTTATGAACTTTACTATTCGTGCGCTGTTGGTTTTTTTTTATACTTCTCTTTTGTTTTTAAAACATAATTGTTCGAGTTTTAGTTTGATTGAACTACTACTACTTACAAATATGTAAATACTGTTGGTCTGTTACACTTTGATGGCCAAACTATACAACCAATTTTGATAAAATTTGGTGTTGGATGTTTACTTCAAGAATGAGAGTTCTTTTATGTTAAGGACGACCTCCGTGGTCGAGTGGCGTACGCACCGGTTTTCAAGGTGTCGCCAGCTCTGAGGTCCCAGGTTCGATCCCCGGACGGGTCAATGTAGAAAACCACTTTTCTACATTGTCCTGGGTGTTTGTGGTACCTTCGTTGTTTCTGAATTCCATAACACAAGTGCTTTAGCTACTTACTTTGGGTTCAGAGCAATGTATGTGATGTTGTCCGCATTTATTATTATTATTATGTATCAACTCAAAGGGATGGTTAAAAATAAAAGGCATTTAAAATAAAATAATATCTTTTAAACGATATGCATTAAATGGAGTGAACTGAGGTTATCAAATGGTTTATGCTTATCGTTTTCACTTCGCAGTATAGTATCGATTTCATTCTGAAGTGTTCTAGAAGTTATATTTATAGAAAATTGCATATGAAGTATTTAATTTACTTTGAATATTATAATAAGTGACTTTATCTATGTATCCTGCGCTTTGACATATTTATGTTATTAGAAAAAATAAGCCTACAGAAAAATAAACAAAACCAAAACAATCGAGTTTGGATCTTAAAAAATCAAACTGAAACAAAAGGCATATTAATCTTTTATACTAAACAACCAACAAATTAAATCAAGAACCTCCAACTAAAACATGTCTACTTAAAATCTAAATTTAGTTGAACATCTTCACGAACGCTATAACTACGCTGTACAGTGACTGTCGCAAATTACTAGTTACACAGGTGTTCCATATTCCTTTTATATCGTTAAGTAGCAGATAATGACACAATTTAACAGATGCGGCCCTATTCTGACAAAGAAAGTTCGCATTTACTAAACAAAAGTTTCACTCCACGCTAAAAGTATGTATAAAAATGATTTTAACTGTAATTAAAGGCGACTGTAAATGAACATTTTGTAATAAGTCATTTGTAAGAATACAGGATTATTTTGTTAATATAGTTATTAAGTTGTTTAATGCATTCATCACCTAAGGTATAGTTTTTATTTTATTAAAATGTAATTATAGAAAAATCGTTATGCAATATAGAAATTCATGTTGATTTTTTGTTTGTTGACGACAAAAATAAAACTTAGTACGAAAAACACTGGTCCCGCACGCCTGGGTTGGATCAAACATTTGTGGATCACACAAATATTGGTCCCAAGCGCGTATCAAGCCCGCAGCACGTAGCGCAGTCGTAGTTAGTTTAACAACACATACTATTTCACTACATACATTCAAATTTTATACACATTTATTTTAAAATGCGTGTTATCTCAAAACCGCAGAAACAAAAGCTAAACAAAACGTATCACGCATCACATTAAACGTCAAAAATAAAAATACACACCGACAATAAAATAAAACAGTATAAAACTGAAAATGTTTCAACCATTCCCACGCAAAACTGTAAAATTCACACTTGTTAGAGAAAATAATAAAAATTGCTAGCTCCGTTTTTATGTGCCAACAAAAAATATTATTTCATAGCTGGTTTAATTGCTACAGTAAACTGTAACGGACCACTGAAACTCATGCCTACAGAGCAATATCATTGTAGAAGGACTACGTTTTAAAAACAAAGGTATTTTAACATCCAAAACTTGAAAATACAGTTTTTATTGCAAGAAAAAACGTTAAAAATTTCACTTGGATTCTAGAGCTGTAGTGCTATTCTGTAACATTATTTTCATGTCTCGACAGCGGAATCTGCGGTGAGATGTCAAATCGTATTCTCGAATTTGAATTCTAAATCAAGGCCAATTGGGTTCACTTTTGAAGTGAGCTTTATTGTCACTAAGGTGAAGCTCGATACCGAAATTATTTACAGAATAGACATACTGTTCATAGACTTGATCATTCACTTGTAACGGATCGTCGAGGATTTTCCATTATAAAAATCGCCTAACTTGGCAACGAACACAGCTGAGCAAAGAGTCAAGCCAAACTACGAATGTTTTTACGGTTATTTAATATAACACTTTAGTAAAAATGATCGTCAAAATAGTATGCTTCACGAAAATGTGATTTGAAAATGACAAAATCTCTGGGCTCGACAAAAAACTCGAAGCAAAACTAACGTGTCGCTAGACAAGCTTGGTAGAATGCTCGCTAAAACGCTCGTGTTTTGTTTTGTGAATTATGTACGATTTACTTGAAAGCTAATGAGCTTTCTAGTAAATCGAATGAATGTCTAAACAAGTGAATGTCTATCAAGTTTAACATTTATATTTCGTTGTTTCAAATTGTTATCTTATTTTAATTGCCATTCATGTTGTTAACTCAGATCAAAGCTAACATTTAAATAAAATAATGTTCATTTCATCAAAGTTTATTTACAAGTAATTCAACTGTATTCGGCAATCATGGTAAAATTATGTTTCTGTATCAAATACCGAAATCCCATTAATCCTTCGAATAAAAAAAAATGTATATATAGATAAAAATTAATTAATTTCACATTTATGTTAAGGAACTAATGTTTACTTCATATTGTAATCCCTATAAACTGTTTTGTTTGTAATATTTAATTTGTATAACTTTAAATGTAAATAAAATTAGTATATGAAAAGCCAGCTCATAAAATATCTGTTAATAATTGTAAATATTATTATGTAATAACGCTAAGTCGAGCCGCGTATGATATAAAGAATAACTGTTCATTTTTATGTGTGTTTTATTGGTGCTAAAAACCTTAAAATAGTCCCATAAGGAATTAACCCTAATTCACAATATCATAACGACTTTTATTGGTCTTTTGAGTCATAAAAGTATAATTCTTTCTTGAAATAACATAATTTTCTGGTTGTCTCATGTTGGAAATTTGTAGTTTTTAATATTCTTTTTGATTTTTTTTTGGTCTTCTAAATAAATAATATTTTTGTGAACGATTGAAGAATTTTCAAATCCTTTTTTTGTAATATCCAGGTGATCCTCTAAAACTTATTTCGACACATATAATACTAAATCTAATTTTAAAATGTAATGAGGGACTCAATTAAAACGAGGCTAATTGATGGTCCCAAAATGGATTACAAAAAGGGTCTCACTCTCATGTCAAACCCTTTGAATTAGAAATTGATTCGCTTGATTTAACAAATAAGTCGCTTTACAAGTGAATAGATTATTTATAACGATATTAAATGTAATCTCACAAAAAACAGCCGAATTGAGAACCTCCCCTTGTTTTGAAGTCGGTTAAAAATAAATTATACTCAAGACACGGGATGGTTGGAAGTATTTGATTGGCAGTCTTCTCCATCATAAGGCCAGTATCACAACACCATCATATTGGACTGTCATCTAAATAACGTAAGTATAAAAAAATTCAGATCAATTAGTTAACGGAAATGGACTGAAATTGAGTAAGTAAATTTCACTGAATAAAAGCTTATTAAGAGAATCAAAGACCGTCCAGATTAATCTAGCAATTTATAGCAATATAAATATCTATAGCGATGTTGGATTATATAGCACTCCTAAGTCTTGAACAGTGGATGCCGAAGCAGCGAATAACAATGAGACCCTGCAAGTGACGTAACACGATAAGGTTAACACAAAGGCGTCATGAGATCAGAGAGGTGTAACAGATATTGACTCTTAGACTAAACTGCACACGTCTTATGAATATAGACGAGAATTAACGCGCCGTTGTTGACTGCACGGATAGCCGAGTGGTTTTAATCACCGTGTCAGCTGTAATACAACGCGATGAGTCACGAGATCGATCCCCGCATAGGACATACAGTTTTGTATGATTTAAAAAGCATTTGTTTGTATTGTTTGAATGTTTGGAGAAATCCCCACGAAAAAGGGCTATCAATCCTTTAAAAACCCAAGATTCCTTAAAAAAACGTAATGTATGTACTATACCTACGGCCGCCAATGAGAAAATGCTTTCCTGACAGGTTGTGGTCAACAGGAAGATATAACTACAATGTGGCGAAAAATCACTTTATATGTCCTATAAACGAATAATGTCATTAAAAACTATGTATATACTATATCATGACGTCCTGGGCCCTGTTTAATAAAGCTGACAATTCGACAAATATGTCGAAAAAGGACAAAATTGTAGTATTGTCGCGCTTAAGCTGTTTAATAAAAGTGACAAATATGTCAAAAATCGACAGGTGAAATCGTGTTATATTTGTCATGTAAAGATGCGTTTAATAAAACTCGACATATTATGTCAGAAAACCACGGTCAAAATATATCTGACAATTATTGTCGGTGACAATTGTCGGATTGTCGTGACAATTTGCAAATATTTTTATTTTATAATTTCGCGACAGAGGTTAAAGCTCCTGTCAGAATTGTCGGACAATTCTACAAATATGTCATGACAATTTTCTGTTTAATAAAGCAGATTTGACAAGTTTTTCACGACAAATTGTCGCTTGTCACCTGTCGCTTAATAAGTTTTATTAAACAGAAAAATGTCGGATTGTCGCGACAATCCGACATATTTGTGAATTTTCCACCATGACAATTTTGTCGCTTGTAAGTTTTATTAAACAGAAAAATTGTCGAATTGTCACTTTTTGACATATGTCGGACTTGTCCCTTTGTCAGCTTTATTAAACAGGGTCCAGGTGACAATGAATAACATAACACGGCTTTTTATTTCCCTATGTATATCAAAAATGAAGGAGATGGCGGAACGACCTTGACTCCTTTTCAGCATTATGGACAACAATAGCTCAAGACCAGGAGAATTAGAAGAAAGAAAAAGAGGCCTTTGCCCTGCAGTGGGACGATAATGGCTTAAAATTAATAATAATAATACCTAAATAAAAAATAACTGACATGTGTTAATGAAGCATTCTCTCAGCGGACGAACTATAATTGTAAAGCTTATCTCAAAATTTACAATAATAATAATAATCCAGCCTATAAACGTCCCACTGCTGGGCACAGGCCTCTTCCCATATAGAGAAGGCACGAGCATTGATCACCGTGCTTGCTCTCTGCGGATTGGCGATTTCAGATCCCAAATTTTGAAATCCAGGTTTCCTCACGATGTTTTCCTTCACCGTTTGTCAGAACTGTCTTAGAATAATTAAGAAAGTACATATAACTTTGAAAAAGCCACATTGTTACTTGCCTGGGTTCGAACCTGCAACCTTGTGCATACAAATCCGTTCATTGAACCGCTAGGCCACCACGACATTTAATTGTAAAGCTTATCTCAAAATTTACAAGATACCCTGTAAATCTTATCTTTCTTATTCCTTATGAAAGTCAAAAGGAATATGACTTTGTAAAGAACTTTAGTAATCATACTAAAATGGTAATTTTATTTTAAAATTAAAATTGTTTAAGTTTGATGTTCTAATTAATCAAGACTTCAACAATTTCTATCTTGTAGTTAGTTGGCCTTTCCTTTACATTTATTTGTGAAGCTAACAAACCGGTACAAAAATAATTTAAACTCACTCTGCCCAGTTTTTTCCCAAGCCATGCTTCACCAGATTCAACTGAATACCATATTTTAGATAAAAAAAAACTGAATATCTGATCTCCACAATCCGTTTCACCTGGTAACAAATGCAAAACCTACTTGTAAGAAATTTCAAATTTTACATTTAAATGAATAAATAAAATCTTTTTAAACGACTTCAAAAAGGAGAAGGTTCTCAATTAGACAGTTTTTTTTTTTAAGTTTGTTATGGAATTACGTCAGAACTTTCGACTGGGTGAACTGATTTTGATGATTCTTTTTTTATTTAAAAGGTGATGCTTCCCATGTGGTCCCATTTTAATTTGGTCCAGTTATGACAGTGGGATCCATAAGAAAACCAAATAAGACTTATTTTGAAGTCAGTTTTTATTTGTAAGAATTACTGCAGTAAGCCCTTATTACACCACACAATATTCAGTTAGGTGCTTAAAAAACCGGTATCAACATGTGCCCATTTTGGATTATCATTTTCATTGTGACTATAAATACTGCCCGATGCTGCTATTTTAAGTCAGTGAGTGGCGGGTTAATAAACGTTCCAGTGTACTTGTTTTTGTGTCAAATTTTTGTATTCAGATAATTTTAGTTTAATGACAAATGTACACCTACTTGCCACTGTTGTCATTGTAGGATTGCAAGGGACTCTTTTTATCTGAATACGAAAAAGAGGCAAAATAACAAGTACACTGGAACGTTTATTAACCCGCCACTCACTGACTTAAAATAGCAGCATCGGGCCCCTGGATTGAATATTAGCTTATCAGTATAATCTTTACATATCAATGTATATGAATCCTTGTTTATGCATTGATTATCAGAGATTTAGTTGATTTAATACTTTGATTTGTTAATTAGATCCACTAATTCCCAATGGAAATTTTAATGCGATCATCAATTTATCTGTAATGTCTAATTACGATTTTGATGTTGGCACATTTCACATGAATCAATTGTAATACATAATGTATCGATAATAAAAAGAGATAAAATCAAATTTGAACTATCGAGTAAATCTAATTGCAGGTGCGCGGTGCGTTTTCCGCCGGATATGAACCGACCCTTAGAGTGCTGTCTATTTTTATTTTGTGTTTGACGTTCGATAAGTGCTACTGTGTAACCTATATTGAATAAAGAATATTTGAATTTGAATCACAGTCTAAACATCTAACTAATATTATACATAAGAAACAGCTGTTCTTTTTTAAACAAACAATTGTAACATTTTTAAAATTGGTCGTCCTATTTGACAGCTACGATTCCGCAGACTGATACTCACATAGAAAGTGAAAATAATTAACGTAATTAAGTAACATAAAAACATCTCTGTCTGCAAAACAAAGTCTAGTGACGCAGTCAAAGCCTGCGCTCAGGCTAAGTGCGGTTGAACTCTTGCAAAAAGAGGTCTTTAAAATGGAAAAGTTTGTTTTCAAAAAACTTTGAAATTTTAATTCAAATGTCTAGCATTATTAATATAGTAGTAAATCCAGAATCTCATTTAATTGGCAAATAAGAAACAAGAACATATTTTTTTAGTTTCAATTTGAAAAATTAAAAATCTAAAAGTAAACATAAATTCAAAGTACTTTTTAACATACGAGTACTTACATTAGATAGTTTGGTAGATGAAATTTTTTATTTTGTTTTTTCATCAATATTCAAATATTGAACTAAAAAATCTTGTCGCAACGCTAACTTACTCCTTCGTTAGATAAAATTTCTCTACCTAAAAACTGGTTGAAACAGCAGGGGCCCGAGTCTGCTATTTACACTCCGTGTCAGTGTGATCATAGTGGGATGATAGTGTCAACCCAATATGTGCCTAATTTTCGTATTCAGTTAAGCCAACAACAATCATTGGCATGAGTGGGACGCGGTGTTGTCAATTTAAATTAAAAATAAAAGTATCAAACATTTTGTAATTATTAATAGGCAACACCGATTGGCACTAATTATTAATAATCGTTTCTTATGTTGCAAAAAATTGTATTAATTGTTTTTTGAATACTAATTAATTGTAAAAGCCCATACAATATGTAATTTCTATTAAAAACTTGTAAATAAGGATAATTATGTTTTAAAAAAGGAAAGTTTTCGTTGAAATTGACACATTGTCTATGAAAAATAAAAATGTTTAGCCATAGATATGAGAGTCAAAAGCAAGTAACATATTACATCCTACTCTATGCAACTGCTGTCAAAAAATAGCGGAATACGAAATTGTACCGGCCATCGGTCATATTCACTCAACTCTCGGCTCAATCGTTCCAATGGCCAATTGTGACGTTTTGACAGTTAGTAGAATGCCAATTATTATTAATTATGCCGTGAAATGGTCCCACTAGCCCCACCCACTCAGACGATTCAAGCAACTGTAAATAGCAGACTCGGGCCCCAGAACGTCTGCTATTTTAGAGAGAGTAATTTCACAAAAACCTAAAGGACGATAATTTGTAGCAATTCAATCGAGTTTTCATTAACCTGAAAGGTTCTTTGACGAGTCTTATCTACATTGATTTGACGGGCCTGTTGGTCTAGTGGTTAGTGACCCTGACTGCTATACCGGAGGTCGTGGGTTCGATTCCCACCCAGGACAAATGTTTGTGTGATGAGCACGATAATTTGTTCTGGTTGTCTGGGTGTAATTTATCTATAATATGTATGTATTTAGAAATATATAAGTATTTTTATCAGTTGCCTGGTTACCATAACACAAGCTCTGCTTAGTTTGGGATCAGATAACCGTGTGTGAGTTGTCCCGGAATATTATATTATTATTATTATTATTATTGTCTAACATTGTCTTATTTTACCAGTATCACCAGTATTTGATAATTTGTTTTAGCTTTGAGCTTTGTTTTAAAAGATGAGAATCCTCATCTATGATGACTTTGTAGAGTGACGGAGAAATTTCCACCGACTACAAATAAAAAAACTGGCCAAGTGCGAGTCGGACTCGCGCACGAAGGATTCCGTACCACCGTCGTATGAGAGCCCCCCTTAAATATTCATTTTATGTGGTTTTTAGTATTTGTTGTTATAGCGGCAACGGACATATATCATTTGTGAAAATTTCAGCTTTCTAGCTATCACGGTTTATGAGATACAGCCTGGAGACAGACAGACGGACAGACAACGGAGTCTTAGTAATAGGGTCCCGTTTTACCCTTTGGGTACGGAACCCTAAAAAGATATCTTCATCCAAAGAGTCCTTGTGCCGCAGATTCAAAGAATGGAGTACAAGAAAATTGATTATAAAGGTCGAATTGAACTTGTTATTGTACCTCATAGATCATAGCGTACCTATGACCAGCTAAATAATAACATAACGAGTAGTGGTGTAATTTTAACTAAAAGTATTCTGAATTTTAAAAATACATTCTCGGTCATCATCAACATCAAATTATCCAAATTAAATTCCAAATTATCATAATTTGTAAATTCGGTTGTTATTGATAAAGTTCGAATCAAAAAATCTCATTGAAAAAAAAACATTAATAGCTAATTTATTGCTGAAAATCATAACGTTACTATTATGTGGAACTTTAATATGGATTACTTCATTGCTTAAAAGTTAAAGACATATTTATACTTTATATTAAAATTATTATTAAGACTATTCATAAATATTTGATGTACCTACCACAAGTCTCGTCTTAATAATGTCAAATGCACTATAATCTTCAGTAGAGCACTCATATAATATTACGATAACGAGCGGTACTATGATTAATAGTGTGCTGTAATAAAATGGCGCGAGTGTAATAGCTGTCTTGTTCGGTCATATGCAGCGGAGTATTTTTACTATAGTATTTTATTTAGTTTTGTACTTGATTAGTTTGAATATAACTTCACTGATTTATTAATTAACATTATACTATTATTTCTTAGTCGCGAGTTTGGGAAGTTAGGTTTTTTTTTGTTTGACGACCTCCGTGGTCGAGTGGCGTACGCACCGGTTTCAAGGTGTCGCTAGCTCTGAGGTCCCGGGTTCGATCCCCGGACGGGTCAATGTAGTAACCAACCTTTCTACATTGTCCCGGGTCTGGGTGTTTGTGGTACCTTAGTTGTTCCTGAATTCCATAACACAAGTGCTTCAGCTACTTACTTTGGGTTCAGAGCAATGTATGTGATGTTGTCCGCATTTATTTATTATTTATTTATTTATTTTAAAAAGGGGCAACTATCCCACTGGGGCGGGCATCTATCCCGCCTTTAACCTACATATTATAAATAACATACTTATTGAAAATGTTAAGGTTATTTTCAATTAGTACCTACTCAATATTTAAAGATTATTTTCGTAATTTTACCTTGCAATTTTGCCTATTCTTGTTGAAAAACCTGGCAGTACTTTGGAAAATAATAAGGTATGATAAATCAAATCACAAGTCCAGGTGTTAAAAATATTTTTCTGCCATGTTAATTTCTCATTTTGAGACTACCATTGGCCCTCTCGTTATGCATACAAACATACCATCACGCCTGTATCTCCGAAGGGTTGAGAGGTGTACCAATGTACACCCACAGTTCGCCGGTATGTTTAGGTCCCATGTAATAGGGGGCGAGCCTATTGCCACTTACCGGGCACGAATCCAAACTCCGACCTGCTACTGAGAATTTAATAGAAAAACCCAATAACACCTTGGTCGACTTGGGAATCGAACCCAAGACCTCTAGCGTAGCAGTCGCGCTTAGCACCACTAGGCCAACGAGGCAGTCATCGTTAGGCCCTCTCGTTATGGGATTAAAAATGTAGACTATTTAGGTTGGTAGGTACTTACTATCTTTGAGTAGTGTGGTGTACCTACTTACCAGTCATCATCGCATTTGTCACATCATTAAAATGTTTTTAATCGAAACATAAAAATGTATTTTTAGTCTATCACCATTTTTTGCTTCTTCTTAGTCTCAACTATTTTCCAAGCTCAACGTTATTAAGAGACTTTAGTCTTATAAAAAAGTCCTAGTATAAAGTTGCTGTACAAAATAAACAAGTTTAAAAAGTTTCTTGTTACCTAGAAAATACACCTTCATAGTATGGTTAGATGTAATATTTAGTCCTTAGTTCCAGGGCGAGGCCTTTGTTATCAAAGCGTAATACGTTAACAACTACATAAATATGGACAGAAGGACCACTCTACCCAAATTATGTGAAAACTGGTCCTTTTGGGCGTATTAACGGTTGTTGGTGGTTGGTACGTTACAATTCGATGCGATATTTCTCTGAAGAAGTTGAAGCATAAGTTAACATTATTTTAAAATGTGTAGAGAGCGAGCATTTAGGTATATTCCACTTTGTTCACCTGGGTGATATGAGTCCGAGGTGAAATGAGGAGACAAAAAAGTCTACTTTGCTAATAAATATTTTCTTGTATTTAGTAACAATCAGTAAAATAAAAATATATTTAAATATAATTTAATGAACTATTTGCCACTTTGTATGTGGGTGATATAAGTCGACTAGAATAATTCAAAAAGTCGCGTTTGTTCACATGGATGATACAGTTCCAAGGTGAACAAATTACACAAAAAATGTCGACTCATTTCACCCAGGTGATATCACCTGGGTGAATAGAAATTGCAAGCAGAATCAGAAAGTGCAAGCGTTAGATTTGACCTCAATATTTGCAGCATTGAAGGGTAAATCTCAAGAAATATTTACTTGAAATTCTGAATAACTTGTTTTGTGGCCTAACCTATATTGTATACTAGTTTATCTTAAGGGCTAGCAACAAAGCTGCCTTGATTGAGTTAGTCTGGTTATCGGTTACGCAATTCTTAAACATTTGCGAACATTCTGGTGTCGAATAACTTAATTTAGTATTCATATTAATGAATTGGTCTACGTAGGGTAGTTCAAGATTTAATGTTCTACATAGTTTTATGTACTAAGTTTTGGATACTGTAAATTTACGTCTAGGTTGGATGTTTATTACTGGCGATTACATGATATCATCTATATAATAAATATATAATTAGTGTTTGGTCTATATATTCAGTTAGATAATATAAAAAAAAAACATATTATTATAATATATCAAATATAAGAAAAAGTATCGATTTCTACTGTTCATTGAGTCATAGTTAATAGGCAAATAAGCTGAAACTACGAATGTATAAAAATCACAAAATCAGTTCCAAAAAACTCATTAATTCGAAAGCTGAAAACACCCACTAACCTACATTGTTTATTTATACTTTCAGCGAAAAATTCTACTTATACCGTTATTAAATTAACGTAGTTTGTAATATGAATTCTCAGAATAAAGAACGATGTTTTTTCTTTATTATTTACTAAGATAATGGCGTAGGTCTGCTACCAAGAATAACAGCTTATGAACGAAATAATTATGTTGTATATAAATTCAGGATGTTACCAAAAGGCTATATCTATGCAAAAGGGGCGAAGAGTACATCCGGTATAGAGTGAGTTTACAAAATATCATCTTAAAATGATTTAATTAAATAATTAATCGATACCAAAAATCGCGATGTATATGTAGCGAGTGTCGTAATAAAATATTGATTCTGGCAGTGTGGTGACATGTTTGTTATTTTGAGGTTTTTTTTTATTACTATCTCCATACCAGGTGAACTCTTCGTCCCTTTTGGAAAGACATAACTTTCGGTACATCCTGTATAACAAGTTTCCGGAAGAAATAGGTACGGAAGGACCAGAAAACAAAAGGACCAAAAATTTTTCTGGTTATAAAATAGCTTGAATAACATAATTAGGTCTGTTTCAAACAAGTTGAGAGTTCAAACAGGAAGCTAAGCGTGAGGGCCGGCTGTTGACTTAGCTAATTAATGTTAAAAGATAAGTGGTAATGAGCAAAACTTTGTGATTGGGTACGAAACGTATGTGAGTACTTTTGTTGATATGTTTGTTACCGAGGGTTATGTGAATCCTTATATTACACCGGGAGAATAATTATTAAAGTTGTGATGTGAAGGGATATAACTGTCTCATTAGGAGCATGGGGTTACTTATTGTGATAAATGACAATAGACGCTACTCTGTTATGAGCTGATGTTGGCTTTGGAATATTGGACTTTTCTGTTTGGAAATAAGTAATATTTTTTAACCGTATTAATTTATGTATAGTATGGTTACTCTTATTTTTTTTTATAAATTTATGATTCTAATATAGTTTCGATGTAAAGTTGGGATCAAAACTTTTTATAAACTGAAATAATTACACATCTTTTTGTAAAACAAATATAAAAAAAGACGTTGAGATTTACTGGTCTTTTTATCCGCCTTAAAAACTCGGATAATTTTTCCCTTTGCCGTTCATGAGCAAAGTTTATGAGAACTTCTAAAAAGATAAGTGCAGACCCTAAACTTTCTTGCTAATAGTTCGGGAAGGCGATTCCTGTGGTGGAGAGTTACGGCAAGCGACTTGCGCATACCTCGAGGGATAGTTTGAAATTTCCTGTGGGTTATGGCTTGGTGACCTGAAAACATTCAGGTATTATTTTTTATTGTTGTGGTTTAGTGTTTTAATTTGAATAATTTATGTTCAGCTTAGAGTGTTTTTGTCTATACTTATTTCAGAACAAAGAGTACAAGTAAGTGCAAATTACATTAATAAATATTGGTGCAAATAACATTTGGTTACAATTTTCTTTAATTAGTATAATAACATTTTTAGTGCGTACTTACTGCTTCTATTGCAACAAAATCCAAATCCCAGAAAGATACTATTTACATATGTAGGTATTTAGCTTGTACGCGTAATCGTACTAATACATATTTTTATATCCATTCAACAAGAAAGCTGACAAATCCTTAAGCACTTATACTACAAAACGACAACCGCATAAAAGTATGTCCCAAAATCACTCATCCAACTTTCCCGCAACACGCAAACACGTCTGTGTCAAGATTAATGAGGTTTTACATGCACCATCGCCGACAAACCATTAGCAGAACGCTCAAGCTACTTCTTGATTGTTATGCTCAATTAGTTTAATTAAAAGGCCTATAATCTTGGCCGTCTCCAAGAAACCACTAAGACACAACGCTACAGTAGGGATCGAGCTATTTTTTGCAAATGAGAACGAAAAAAAAATACTGTGCTTGCTGACTTAGCCGAGTTAAATTGTTCAATCCAGATTGTTCCATGACGATCCTTTTTATATTCAGAAGAGTTTATAACTAAGGAAGTATATAATTGTAAGTTAAGTTGTATAAGGTCTTATGTAACCTTTTACATATGAAATGGAGTTTGACACAAATTTCAGCATTATTACAGCTATTAAATGCATCTGAAGTTATTTTACATTTTAGACCAAGAAACAGTTCTAATAAACGGGCCTGTTGGTCTAGTGGTTAGTGACCCTGACTGTTATACCGGAGGTCGTAGGTTCGATTCCTACCCAGGACAAATGTTTGTGTGATGAGCACGACCATTTGTTCTGTGTCTGGGTGTAATTTATCTATAATATGTACTTATTTAAAAAACATAAATATGTTTATCAGTTGTCTGGTTACCATAACACAAGCTCTGCTTAGCTTGGGATCAGATAACCGTGTGTGAGTTGTCCCGGAATATTATTTTTATTATTATAATACAGTAGGACAGTAGGAACGAGCATGACACTGACACAAGTCTAATAAACCACTTACGCCAATAGGTATAAAGTCAATTTGATTTAAGTCTGCTTAAGTCGATTGAGGGTTGGAATCAGGTCACCGTCATCCCATGGGTGTCGTCTGAGGCGACTAAATAGATTACATCTATAGTTTTGGCAGGCAGGCCTAATGCGAATGTATACCACTTACATAACATATATTATGTGCCTTTGTTAGTCTAATACTTGAAGAAACCTCTTCTTTAGTACATCGATTAGTTAGTCTACCTGATCAAGATTGCGGTCTCGATAAATGAAAAGAGGATCGTCTCTTACAGATTTAAGGTGAAAATAAATATGTAGTCAATAGGAAATGTTTTTCCTGAGGGCTATTGGTCAATCGTCAATCGAGATCCCGCCGTAGGCAAGGGCGGAGATCAATTTTCTTTATTTTCAGTTTATACTAAGCAATGAGGAAGTAACCAGCCTTTCTCTTTTATTTTACTTATCTTCGATGTTATAGTTTAGTTACCAACTTACCAGCTATACGGCTATAATGCTATTTTATCAAAGAATAAGGTAGATCACTGGGTATGAAAAGTCAAAACTTATTTAGTCCGCAATTTAGATAATCAAAATATAATAAACACGTTTTTTTTCTTTTATCAAATCGATAAATAAATTCGAAGATAAATCAATTTAAAGTTCAGGAGTGGGGGGCTTGTGACGTCACGGCTAGGTACAATTTGTGCATGGACCTGTCGTCACGCAAGAATTGTACTCGCTGTATCTTCATAACTCTTTGTTTACGGGTCAAAACAAAAAATACGTGTTTAATATTTTTTTATTATCTAAAACATGGACATAAAAATAAAAAATTGTCGTCATCCCTATTATTACCAAGTACTTACTCCAAGAATTTCTCAGGACCTACATTTTATATTTGACCCAGTTCTCATATTACACCAGAATAACTAAGACATTTCAATTAGAGCTTTCTGTGTTCTATAACATCAGAACACGTACAAGATACTACGTGCCTTTGACTATACAATCTAGTAAACAGTCTCACAGAACATCTTAACTAAAATACAAATTCGTAATGACTAAGGTTCGTCCTAATTCCCTAAGGACATTAAGTCCGGTCCCATCCAGTCGCTCTCGTGCCGCGGTACAAAAAATCTGTCTAACTGCTGGGTCTTCTAAACGATATTCCCTTGACTTTGAGCATCTGTTATTTACATTAGGTACAAGTTATAAGGCAAAGCAGGTTCTAAAACTATTTGAATGTTAGGTCGGATAAACAATTAATTAAAATATGAAGGTAGAACGAGCAACATCTACTGTCAAGACGAACACCACCTCAGTCTACTCGCGACCATGGCACATGCAAAGCTGTTGAAACATCGGGAGTTAAAACCTAAATATACCGCGACAAAATCCGCAAAAGGTAGTTTTATTTCAATGTCTAATAATAAACCTTAGAAAGCAATATTATTAGGAACTTAATTAATAATTTACATACACTTTGTTGGAATCATGTGTTTGGAGGAAATTTTCGTCGAATTTGGATCCTCGTTTTGAGTAAATATTGGTATGAACCACAGATAGATATTGATATCCGCTTTCCGGGTGTGTCTGATGTTTGTCCAAGTAATATGACCGGAAATCTCATTCTTTGTGCGGGAGAAAATTCTAAAATGGTTATGATAGGTTCTTCATCTCAGATGTTATTTATTTTCTCATTTGACCCACGCCGGTATAAAAAAATATCTGAAATTATTAGCATTTACAACCAGATAGACCTAAATAATAATGTTACACCTGGCAAAAATAAATAAGTTACAATGTTACATATTTAACATACGATATACAACTACTAAGTACGTTATTATTTTTCAACTGTATATTTATATATTTTAACTGAGTCTAGGATAATTTTCCAATAAAAATGTCGCAAACAACTTAAAATAAAAAACTAAAATATCTCACTTAAAATCGCTTTCTCTCCCAACTTAACCCTAATGCAAACTTTGGGTCCCACGGGCGGCGTGTCGTTTACCTGCACAGTCCCTGGTCATTTAGACCCCATGTTACTTTTGCCCGGGTGAAATACGGTTAACCGTATCGCCTTTGACATCGGAACGGGTGGAATGTTTTTCGTCCTGTTTACTGGCTTTAGTTCGTAATTAGGGGTATTAGGAGATTTCAAAGAAACAGTTTAATTTGTGTGCTCGTGTTTTATTCCTTTGATATTTTAGTTTTATGAGTTGATTTTTGGAATTTAATTTTAAAGTGTTCCAACACTTTAAAAATAAATTTTAAGGTGAAAATAGGTAAAGAGGTAATTTTTAGGTGTCGGTATAATTTAAGTTTATGTTTATGCATTTGATCTTTTGAAATAAAGCTTAAATTTTTTCTTATGTTTTGCTTGTTAATTTTTAGCTTAAGTATATTGCGTTTTTAATTGAAATTTATATTAACATAATAATATAACACTAATTTATTATACCAGTAAGTCTAATATTAACTTTATTTACAGTGACATAACCTCGATGTTTGTTTAAGTGGAAATAACACCAATTGACGCAACAATAAATAGACTAAATCCGTGATCAAAATACTCGTTCATAATCCTCATCTACACAATATCTTTGCAAAACGTTAGCCACACACAGATCAACACACATAATAATATATTAGTACCCTTTATTGTTATGACTGCAAACCCCCAATTAATCTGAATAGGGGTTGACCACAACATTTCAGCGGGACACATAAAGTTGGCTTTCATCGACCTTTCCAACGCCATTGGGGAATCGATTCTAAACAGTTTCGATTATGTTTCAATGAATTTTCATGGCTGACATTCAAACGTTACTTATAGCACGTGTGTTCTAGGTATGTACAAGTATTTCCAGTAATTCTGGCTCTAAGGACCAGGTCCTTATTTTTATGTGAGCATTAAGACGTTAAATTTTATCTTATTTCTCGTCGTTCTTGCATTTGTTTCTTTTTACTTTCTAGTTTATTGTAGGGCTTTGGTACCCTCTTTATTCGTTTTAGAATTATTTTAAATTTTAAATTAGCTTAACCAGTAATTAGATCGTGCATGATCCTCTGCATAACGCTTAGTAATTTAAATAAATTTCCTTTAACACGACATATTTACATACGTATATTCGTATGTAAACTAAATTCAACCCAAGCACCTTTAACCGGAGGCATTTTGACCTTTTAAGGCCTTTGGTCCTTTCACAACAAAATAATGTAATTGACGATATTTATTGGTCAAATATCAGTGCCTAAGCAAATATAGATAATGGAGCTAAAGCGCCAATACTGGGGTTAAATAACTTGTTCTGGTACTTTTGCCTTATTTTCCTTCTTATTTTTAAACCCCGGCTTAAAAAGTAGGTTGTTGTGACGTGTCGGTCTGTCAGTCTGTGACAGCGTAGCTCCTAAATGAATGGAACGATTACAATGCGGTTATAAGATTTAAAATGTGATACAATCAAGATGGTTCTTTCATACAATTTTATTTAGAAACATCTGTTCAGTATTTTGATAGTAGGTAATTCAGCAATGTTCCAAAATTTGTCGGGTTTTATTTTATTCAATTGGTATTTACCAAATTAAGGACGTAGGTCGTTGACTCTTTGGTTGGCCTCTATTAAGTCAACCGCCTAAAGGGTAGACCAATGTGCTTGTAGTGTGTAAACTTCATTAGAGATAGAATTTAATTAGCCCCATGTACCTTATCAACACAACTTCGAACTACACTACGTCTGTGGTGTTTTAGCGTAGCTAATATCCTACAAGTACCTACAATTATTATTTTTTTTAGTTTGCTGAGAAGGCCAAATCAGTGCCTGAGCACTTAATAATAATTTTTGCATATTTAACAGCATTAAAATCTATCATAACCGAAGCAATCGAGCGAAAAAATCCTTTATATTTTTGAAACAAGTTGTCACCACAGCATCGTAAAGGGAATTTATCTACCATTTTTATAGTGGCGTTACTTGCGTGCATATTCCGGGTTTTCCGACTAGTTCATACTATCACCCTTATTCATGACCTATTCGTTTAAGGTCGCGAACCAAACTGAGCTTTTTTATGTACTATGAAAACAGAGAACATGAAAATGTTCGTAAAAGAAATGTTCTCGCTATTTGAATTTGAAACGTTATTGTTTTTATATTATGCTTGAATCTTATTTATATTCAAGTAAAAATGTAAATGTGTTTGTTTTTATTAAATTTGGCCTTTATAAATATGTGGCACTATGTCAAAAAAGCTCAATTTTGGTTTTGTGGTCCTTATGTAACAGTTTTCCAATATTGTTTTTACTTTAAACGATAAATTTATCTAATAATGCAGACATAAGCAGGTCTGGTTTCTGGTTACCCCTTTACCTAAAGAAAAATACAGAATGTTAATAGAAACTTTTCAAATATCAACCTGTGCGAAAATTGATGCCAAGGCTTTTTTTTCTCGATTGATAAATACTTATTTACTGTTTCTTAACAATAACAGGACTATCTCAACCTCATAACATAACAATCTAAACAAACCCATCTCAGATCTGGCACAACACTCCCTGCATTGTAAAACTGTCATATGGTGTTGATTGAAGTGTTAAATGTCCAATGTCCACGGATTGGCGCCCATCCAACATGTAACAATCATAGCGAGGCTGTATCACATCATAAAACGTGATGGACACACATTAGCTGATTGGTGATTCCTGAATTGACCTGATTGGTGCCTGTAAACGTTTTACTGAGCCAAATTGAAGCGATTTCCCACATTACCATTAAATATCCAAAGGTATGTAGGTAAGATCTGAGGATTAAAAATGCATGTGATTAAGCAGGGATCTACCTAAAAAACTGAAATGTTCGTGCAACTGTGGCCGTTAGGTTACCTACAACTAAATAGGTCAGTACGCTCGGAGAAGTACCTAGTTAGGTATCTGATGTCACACTTGCCCGTTTGTTCGATAAATGTTCTAACCTGCAACCTACCTAACTTTCTACATGAAAAAATTGGTGCTGAAACCGACAGGAAAAAAAGAGGTAAATACTATGATGTAGGCAAATACAAAAATGAACTTCAACAATAAAGTTATGCAACGATTAAATACCCAAACTTGGATGTGGAAATTTAAAAGACCAAATTTTAAAGAACACAAAGAAGTAGGTAGTCGTAAAAAAAAATTCTAACTAAAATATTCTAATTGAGTCTGAGTGCATACCATCTTTGTATAGCTATCTACCTACATTGTTTATATAATGCCTTTGGACAACAAACTTGACACAGTTCCATCCGGCTGATTGAAGTTTGTCTTTGTTGGAAACAAAGTTGCATCGAAACCCGCTGACAACGAAAATAACTCTCTTTGTATACTTGTTGCAAGTACCTACTGCAAGTCTTTTCTTGAGGAACTAAATCTATGTATAGGAGGATTTATTCCCCTACAGATATGCTCGATATCAAACTTTATAGGTAAGTCTTAGGAGGAAAATGATTGCAATATGACAGTCGGTACCTATCATACACAATTGAATAGCGAAAGCTGCGTATAAGTTTAATAGTTGCTACATTAATCTTACAATATATGTGTATATCAAATTAGCCTGCTGAGGTGCAATGATAAGTTGATCGCGACTATTCGAGTCTTCCAAAAAATAAAATTATCAGACCTTCAGACCTATTTTGAACTACGTAATAGACACTGAGGGACCGAAACTATCTAAGATCACGAGAAGCAAGCCAAAATACAAAACGGTAAACGAAATTCGTACAAAAAGACCAACCCAATTCATCTCCCCAAAAGACCAAGCCCATCTCCTAAATTTCCCACTTTGTATCTACTCCAATTTTATCCCAAGTATTTGCAACATTCTGAAGACGTTGCTGCTTTCGCCAGCGAATTTAAATGCAAGACACTTTGTGAAAATGCATGCAAAGACAAATTTCAGTACTGGACGCTATCTGCATGCAATGTAGGCGTATATAGGCGAACTACGTGCTTCAAGTGCACTTTAGCCGACTCAATGGATAGAGTCTAAGTGATTGGATTTTTGCGTAGGTTTTCGGTGTCATTTTCTGCTGAAGAAATATTAAAAGTAGCGACTTCCGTGGTTTAATTTCATGGGTTAAAAAAACCTATTTTTTATTCTAAAATAAAAGAAGGTTATACCATTTTACACCACTGTTACAGCTTTATTGAATAAATAGACATCATTATTAATAATATTTCTCATGAATCAGGCCCTTATTTACTTAAATAATTACTTTAGAAAAAACAGACTGGTAGTTCCACAGATTAAAACGTATTTTAAAAGAAACAATAAATCTTTTGCTTCGTTATAATCGCAAAGTTTAAAAAACCTGGACCTCTTACCAGGTGCTTGTACACCCTCCACAATAACTATAAACTATGCACAAATAATATATATTCTACATACAAGCTTAGATATGTATTAAAACTGGCCAAGACAGCTCATTTAATGGGCCTTAGTTAAAACATTAAAAAAGACAATGATACTACTAGTACATAAATATTATATTCATGTTTAGTTAGCTTTTCTGTAAAACATTAGGATAAGAAAAATAATACAAAACACTCATTATTATTGATATATTATTTTCAAACATAACTTAAAAGTCACTTATAACAGGAAACAAGTAGACATATTGAATTTATAGAAATTTTAAAAGTGATTATAAATTTGATTTATGTAATTAAATTTAAATTAATTTAATTCTTAAATTAAATATAAATTAATTATATTAATTTTAACTTAATTAAATTCTATTATTATTAAGTTAATTAGTAGGTAGGTAAAATACACTAGGAGTTCAAAATAAATAACTTAAATTATTGCATAATATATAAATTAATAACATAAACAAAGTTATAAAGTTATACTTATAGCCTATTTATGGTTTTTAATATAGAGGAATAATATTGTATTTATAAATTTTTAAATACTTCTCTGTTTAATTTTAAACTACATTACGGTATCAATATTATTAAATATACAATTATTCTTACAGACATAGCCTGAAAATGCCAATTTCTGTTAACAATATTTAGAAACCAACAATATTTACAAATATAACTGGTATTTTACCAGTTATATTTGTTTTTATTGTTAAGCCTACTGAAACACATATATATTTGTCAAAGTATAGTACAGACTCATTCAACAATAAAAATTACACTATCAATATATATACATATTTTTTCATTTCCTCGGTACCTCGGCAACTCCATTCTTTATTCTAACAATTTTGCCCTGTTTCTCTTTCGGTATACCATGCTTAGCTGCCATATGGCGTCTTACCGTCTCAGTTTTAGCATATGTCACATTACAAATGCTACACATATACATATATATCCTCTCGTGAACATTATTACAGTGAGCAAGCATCTGTGCGTGCCGAAAGAACTTTTTAGGACAATTCGTACATTGGAACTTTTTCTCCATATGATGTACTAAATGATTTCTCCATATGGCTCTCCTACGGAAGGTTAAGCCACATTTTTCACATGCAAACGGTCTTTCTCCAGTATGAACTCTTAAATGCTCTATTAAATAATTCTTCTTAGGTGCTTTGTATGGGCAGTGATCACATTTTAGATACGGACCTATTCCGTGCCGTGTTAATTGATGTTCAGACAAGTCTGCAAGTACAGGAAAGCCTTTGCCGCATTGATCGCATATGAATTGACACTTGGTATGACGTTGCATATGGTGGTCATACGTAATAGGGTTTGCTAGAACTTTGTGACAAATGTTACATTCAAGATTACGCTCTTCGTTTCGTACAATTACGTTGCCTTCCTTTTTAAACTTACGCTTACTCCGCGAATGTTTGTTTGGGGTGTTTACTAAGTTTTGTATTGAATTCAAAACACTGTTAGCATCAGCTTCATTGCCATCTTGATTGGTAGAATGGTTACTGTTACTGTCATTGTTTAAAAAATCATCGCTATCATTACTTTTACTGGAATGGTCTTGTTTTATTTTGGTATCATCTATTGAAGTAGTCTGGGCAATTTGGTGTCCAGAATCCTCCTTTTTTAAACCATTTATCGGCTGTTCATTACTAATTGGATGCTTCACTTGGCTAGTATTCGGAAAATACTGGTTGAACATAACATACTCACACACAATTTCTTTTAAATCTTGTTTATTAGTACCACTGCAATTTTGCTCGTTCATGAGTCGTTTTAATTGTTTATCAGTCGACTCGCACTTTAATTTAAAGTAAATGGCTTGTTTTAACATAACTAAACACATTTGGCACATCTTAGTAGGCAGTTTATCGTTCTTCTGTACCTTAACATTCGTCAAAATTGTGATTGACTCACCAAAACTGCTTAGTCCATTTTCTTTAGAGTTATCAATTAAGGACACCATTTCTTTAGCACTAGTAACAGATAAACACAAGCGACATATGTTTTTATACATATTTTTGTAGCTATCCATTATGAATACTTAAAACTAATATTCTGTTTATAGTAATAAAAAGTAAATAGCGAAACTGTGTTTCATTTTTACTCTTTTGACAGTGACAAATTACAATAACTGGCACACAGATAAATAATTCTAACGTTTCGTTACACTGTAGGTTTGTCGTTGACGGTAATGAAGAAACATTTATTTAAAAAAAAGATTTTAATTTACTTTATAGTTCAAAATAATAAGGACTATGTAAAAGGTATACTATTCTCAAATATTTACTATTAAATGAAAAACGACTATTTTATTTTATTGCAAAGATGTATTTGTACATACTAGATACTAATTAATTAAAGTAAAATAACACTGCAAAAGAAAAATTCTATTTCAATTTAATTTCTCTGGCAATTCAGTACTGCGGTTCATTATTCTTACTACTTTTCCCTGTTTCTCTCTTGGAATACCGTGCTTCACTAGCATATGACGTCTAACCGTCTCTGTTTTAGCATAAGTCACATTGCAAATGTTACACATATACATGTATACCCTCTCATGCACATTATTACAGTGAGCAAGCATATGTGATTGTCGAAAGAATTTTTTAGGGCAATATGTACATTGAACCTTTTTTTCCATGTGGTGAACTAAATGATTTCTCCATATTGCTCTCCTGCGGAAGGTCAAACCACATTTTTCACAAGTAAAGGGTCTTTCTCCAGTATGAAGTCTTAAATGCTCTATTAAACAAATTTTCTTCGGTGCTTTATATGGACAGTGATCACATTTCAAATAAGGACCAATTCCATGTCTAACTATTTGGTGTCTATGCATGTCTGTCAGTACAGGAAATCCTTTGCCACATTGATCACAGATGTATCGACAGTTACTGTGACGTTGCATATGGTGGTCATATGTCAGACGGTTTGCTAGAATCTTGAGACATATTTTACATTTAAGATTGCGTTCCGTACTTGGTATAATTTCTTGGTCTTCTCTTTTGAATTTACGCTTTCTTGTTGGATGTTTCTTTGTAGTGTTTATTATGTTTTGTATTGTGTCTAAAACACTATCCATATCTTCTTCATTATCATCTTGATTGATAGAATGGTTGCTGCTACTATCGTTGTTTAAGAAATCGTCAAAATCATAACTTTTGTCTACATGGTCATGTCGGTCAGTAGAAGTAATTTGGGTGTTTTGGCGCCGAGAATTCTCAGTTTTCAAACCATTTTTAAGCTTTGCAGTTCTGCTTGGATCTTTTCCTTGACTAGTATTAGGAAAATATTTATTGAACATAACATATTCACACACAATTTCTTTCAAATTCTCTTCTGAAGTACCATTGAATACTTGCTCGTTCACGAGTCGTTTTAATTGTTTATCCGTTGACTCGCATTTCAATTTAAAATAAATGGCTTGTTTTAATAGAATAACACACATTTGGCACATCATAGTGGGAAGTTTATCGTCTTTTTGTACCTTAACATTCGTCAAAATTGTGATTGATTCGCCAAAACAGCTCAGTCCATTTTCTTTAGAGTTATCAATTAAAGACACCATTTTGTCCACACTGGTAAGAGATAAACACAGGCGACATACACTTTTATACATATTTTCGTAGCTATCCATATTTAATTCTGTTCTTTATTTATTTTATTGCTATGTAAACAAGAATCCGTAATTTTATTTTCACACTTTTGACAGTGACAAGAAAGCCAACCCGTTTGGATAACAGGTGATGATTTACGTTTCGTTTTACTGTAAACATAATATAGATTTACTTGTTAAGTTTAAAACTAAAATAAAATTAAACAACTGAAACTGAGTTTCATGAACGCATAGGATTAGTGTTTCACGAATCCTCATGTTTTTTTTATTGATTTTAGGCTAGCTCATGGGATATTTCAGAACCCACTCGGTTTTTATTACAGAAAATAACTCTAAGCTAAAGGCGGCTACTGACACTAATCCCCTCGATTGATCTTCAACCCCAAAAAATCGACCTGAATAACTGTTGGCCCAAAACTACGTACGTAAAGAAATGAAATCCCACACAAATTAAGACATAATGAATGTGCGTAACCATCGTAAACTTCCACTACGTCTTTTATCTTATTGTGGGCTAAATAAGTCCTAACAGTGTTTACATTTAACCGTTCTGCGGGTGGCAATAGAATGTTTTAGGTTGTGGCCTCGAAATACGCGGGAATTGAATTAGACTATTAAAATTATTTTATTTTAAACTGTTTATAAATTTGATCTACTTTTTTATTGTTAATTTCCTCAACGAAGTAATTCCTACTTTTTGAAGTGAACACACTTTCGCTCACTCTCTTGCAAACTCACTTTTTTTTATGCTTATTGTTATTCTATTAATTATCTTAAAAAATTCTAAGAACAACCAATTTGTGATTAGGGTCTCAAACAGTACCCAACATTGCCGTTAATGTTCAAAAAGTACAACTTAAAAAAAAACCTATCTACCTATAAATTGACCAAAAACCGTTTCCAGTTGTACCTAACACCGTTCGTAACCGCTAACCTTGCCGCCGCGTCCTAATAGCGATGTACGATAAACGGCCGCGCGTTAAACGCTTGCGCGATAAAATGCCGCGACGTATTATTCAAGTGTGAAGTCTTTCTTTTACCCGCGGAAGATTGCGCAAGATATGCGATGTGGTAAAGTTTTAAGGGTTTGGCTCGGATCGGACGGATTCAGGAAGAATTTAAGTTTGCAGTGATGTTTTAGTGGTGGAGAATTGTGGTGTGTTTCAGTTGGTTATTTTATTTTTATGAAATAACGATATTATTACACTGTATACTATTGAATGTATGTAGGTAGGTGACTACCTATACAGATAGACGTCAAAATTAAAATAATCTTATAAAAATCGGGTAGTCATGGTTTGAGTTAAATTAAGTATTTCAGTAAATGAGGTAGGTAGTATGTAATTATGTAGGTACTAGGGTAGGTAGAGCTTTTCCATTGTTATTGATACGTAAGGGTGCGTCCACATCTGACGAACGAGCACCGAACGAGCATTACTGTAATGCTCGCAAGCGCCTGGCGGACGGCGTTATTGACACTAGTGCGTTCGCGGCATGTTCGCGAGCTGCTCTCGAGCTGTTACTGTAATGCTCGTTCGGTGCTCGTTCGTCAGATGTGGACGCACACTTAGATGTAGATGAAAATTGATGAGGAGTGAAACACCGTACAAAAGAGTATGTCTTGCTTAGATTAATTGGTATGGTACCTACCTACAAAAGATGGTAAATAAATCATACTTAGGCATAGGTAATTTTGCTCTTTTCAAGTTACTATATTCGCATTCTGGGCATCGATTCAGCTATTTAAGAGTTGCTTGAATTGACCAAATGACCTGCTTCATTTGATAATTTTTACGATAATTGGCATTCTCCTGTCATTACGATCATTAATTAATTGGTCATTCCGATCAATCTCTTCGAGAGTTAAATGAAATTTTATTGTAGGCTTATCTGAATACGAAAATTAGGTACCTACAATGACAAGTACACTGACCGACCACTGACATGCATTTAAAATAGCTGAATCGAGGCCTAGTGGGCATGAAACTAAACTACAGTTGTATGTCTGTATATGTATTTAGAATAAAATATTGTGGGGGAGCGTGTAAATAGCTTCCCCTGATAGGGTGGTGTTTTTAAGAACTACCAATATGGCGGTGAATACAAATTTGAAAATTGAAAACCTGTTAACCGATTCCGAATCAGACACCAATACCGATCACAATTATTGCAGCAAATGCCCACGTACCTTATGAATCCAGGGACCACACTTAGAACCTGGGTGCGGAGAAGATGCCTCGTTCAAGGGTGCGTCGTTGCGTTGTGGGCTGCCGGCCGGCGAGCTAAATCTTGATTCATCCACCGGTGGCCAGGTGAAAACTCGTAAAATCAACACTGCACTATAAGTTCTTCAAGTCTCACGGCAGGAAGTCCATTTAATTCACGAGAATCATGAGAATTTCAACATATGCGGAATATTTAAAGCGGGGCGATGTACACTCGACGCAATGCGAATGGCGGCGGAACGAACTATATATCTGTCACAGCTGAAGGCGCCCTCTATTGGTCATTCGCGTGAGTCTCCCGGAAACACTCGATACGTAACCAATGGGCGCTGCTATGACAGGTAATGGCGGTCGGAATCTTCAACAGGAATTCAATTATATTACTATTTTTTTATAAAAATAAGGAAAAATAATGTTCTTAAGTGCGGGAAAAATAACTAATCTATTTTATATATTATTTAACAAATATCTATTTGTGAGAAAAGGCATTGACGCTTCACCATGCTCCCCGCCTTGGAAGGACGCAAGTGCTTTCAAAGGGAAAGTGGAAAGTTATAAAAGATTTACTGATCCCGATCACGACCAGAAAAATCCAAGTTTTATGACTGAATGCGGAAAATAAAAGTTATTTAAAAACTAATCCTAAACCTTAAAAAACTACTATATTTAAAATAAAATTTTATTGCGTTGGAATAGGATATAATTTTGTGACAGAGCGTTTAAAATTACCGAACTTTGTCCTCACCATTGCAACGCGAGCGACATTGTCAGTCCCTTTAAAAACCTCAGTTATAACTCCTAATGGCCAACTCAGAGGAGGAGAATTATCCTGTCCCACGAGTACGACAGTTCCCACTTCTACAGGCTTGTCCGGAGTTGCCCATTTCTGCCTAACTTGCAGCGTATGCAGATACTCTAAATGCCATTTCTTCCAGAAGGATTGTACCATACTATCTAGCAAAAGTTTACGTTGGGACAGATTTAATCGCTGACCAGACAAACCGGCTGCCGGCAAGTACTGCAATGGAGTCGACATCAAAAAATGAGCGGGGGTAATAACTTCAGGATGCGGATCAGAAGACAACACGCTCAGAGGACGTGAGTTCATAATGCACTCTATTTGAATGAGTACAGTTTGTAACTCTTCATAAGTGAGAAGTTGATTTCCAATCACGCGATAAAGATGCGTTTTTAACGTTTTTATATTTGCTTCCCACATGGCTCCAAAATGTGGGGAGCGAGGTGGAATCATTTTCCACTTAATGCGGCGAGTTGACAACTCATTTAAAAGAGTTGAATTGAGGTTTGACCTCATCAAGAAATTATAAAGTTCGTCTAGTTGAGCTTTAGCACCAACGAAATTAGTAGCGTTATCCGAATAAAGGCAAGATACTGGCCCTCGACGCGAGATAAAACGTTTAAACGCGGCTAAAAAGGCGTCAGTAGTAAGTTCAGAGACTAACTCTACATGGACAGCCTTGGTTACCAGGCACACAAACAAACAGATGTAAGCCTTCTGAGCGTGGTGACCTCTGCGACGAGTGAGAGTTATGCGTATGGGACCAGCATAATCCACTCCAGTATGGACAAATGCCTTTGATTCCGATACACGGTATTCAGGAAGGTCTGCCATCATTGGAGTGGGATGCGTCGGATTGACTCTAAAGCATGTGTTGCATTGTCGCAACTTGGACCTAATGACAGTCCTGGCATCTAATATCCAAAATCGCTGTCGTAAAATAGACATAAGTAGCCCTGGTCCAGTGTGACAATTCATCACATGATAATGACGAATTATTAATTCCACCACAGGATCATGTTTGGGAAGTAAAAAAGGATGCTTAGCATCAAAAGGAAGGTATGACTTTGAAAGTCTTCCCCCAATGCGTAATATGCCATCTTCATCTAAAAAGACAGACAAACTTCTAAGTTTATTTGGTAACAATTTACCACATTTGATGCGCTTAATATCATCTGCGAAATGGACAGATTGCACAGCACGAATCATAACTCGTTCTGACGCTGACAACCCTTGAGGAGACCGGGGTTCACAATGAACCTTCGGTCTAGCAAATTTAAGTATATAAGAAACGATGCGCAACAGTTTATCCCATGATGAGGTACGTTGCGCAAGTTGACAAAGAAGAGGAAGTTCTACTTGCGAGGTCACAGTTAAGACATTTGCCTTATGCTCGGGGAGCTCCCCACAGCCGGTGGGACAGAACGATTTAACAGGCCAATCTTCAGGGGCACTATGAAGCCAAGAAGGGCCGCTCCACCAAAGGTCATGTGACACCAACTGTGAAGGGAGCATGCCACGAGATAGGCAGTCACTTGGATTCTCAACACCTGCCACATGGTAGAAATGTTGAGAACCCAAGTTCTCCTGACATTGAGCTACTCTATTGCTGACAAAGACTGACCAGCGATGCGGAGAAGAATGAATCCAAGATAAGGCTATCGTGGAGTCTGAAAAAGCGTAAATCCCAGCAATAGAAACACGAGAAGCGTAGGTATCGCGAACAGTCTTCACCAGCTTTGACATGAGCACGGCTGCGCACAGCTCCAGACGTGCAAGCGTTGTGACCTTGGTAGGTGAAACCTTTGACTTCGCGCAAAGTAAGCGAACTACGACACCGGACGTACTGACAGAGTGTATATAAATGACACAACCGTACCCACCCATGCTGGCATCGGCGAACGCGACTATACGAACACAACAATCATCGGTAACACCCACATGACGTGGTATCCGTAAGGAATCCAACAAGGGAAACTCCTGCATGAGAAGTGAAAAACGTCTAACGATGTCGTCAGGAGCGACATCATCCCAACCGATATTGCTCAGCCATAACTCTTTAATGAGCAATTTGGCGTAAAAAATCACGGGAGCGACTAAACCGAGAACGTCAAATAAGCGGGCAACTATTGAAAGGATATTTCTTTTAGTACATTTCTCGGCTATTTGAGCGGACGTGAAGAAGAACTTATCCTGAGAGGGTTCCCAGGAAAGACCTAAAACCCTGGACACATCATTCCCCTCGTGAAAATCGAGTGATTTACGATGTGAATCAGGAAGGCTATTTAAAAGTGCGGGTGAATTGCTACACCATTTTACGAGGTCAAAATCGCCCGACTTAAACATTTTTATTAGATTATGCGATAGCTGTATAGCGTTCTCCTCGTTATTCACAGAATAGACCAGGTCATCCATATATAGGCTGGTCTCTGCTACTTTAGCAGCTTCGGGAAAATGCGGACTGTCCGAGACCAGCTGTCGCACAGTGCGCATAGCTATGTAAGGACTCGACTTCAGTCCGAAAGGTAAACGGTTAAAAGCGAATGTCAACACAGGATCGTTCTCATTGAATCGAAACAAAATGCGTAGGTATTTACGCTGCTCAACAGGTACGCAAATACGTAGGTACATTTGCTTAATATCAGAATTTATAGCGACAGGAAATAATCTAAAATTGATTATAAGAATAAACAAATCTGTTTGTAAATTTGGACCAACATGAAGTACATCATTTAAAGATAAACCTGTATGAGTCCTAGCACTCGCATCCAGCACAATGCGCGGCATCGGTTTGTCTGGCCGAACGACAGCGTGATGAGGGATGTAATACCCGTCATCTGAAATGGCCGATTCGTCGACTTTACTTAAATATCCATTGTCTATGTAATCTTTGATCACTGCGTTATAATTTTCCCGCAACGTCGGAGATTGGCGGAGTTTTCTCTCCAGCGCAACCAGTCGACGGTACGCGGCGGTGCGGGAGTTACCTAACTCAGCGGGATCCTTACTAAAGGGCAACGCGACAGTATAACGTCCCACATCGTCACGTGACACAGTTGAGGAAAAAATATTCTCACATTCGGTTTCTTCGGGAGATAAAAAACGTTTATTTTCAACTTCTTCCAATTCCCAGAACCTTTGTAATAAATCATTAAGGGCTAATGCTGTGAAAGAAGAGCTAGGTAAATTTAAATTATCTTTACTATGCGGAAAATCACCCATAAAGACATACCCGAATGTGGTCAATAACGCGGGTGGGGCATGTGAACCTAAGTCTACCCTATTCCCCAAATAAATATACGGAAATAGCTGAGCGCCTAACACTATGTCAATATCACCTGGAATATTCCAGCTTAAATCAGCGAGCGGAAGCGAGTGGAAGTCCACATGGCAATCCCACTTAATATGGTGCGAAGGTAGCTGGTCCGTAATGCACTCAACTACTAACGCGTGAATGGTATACTTTTGATGCGAGTATACGCGAGACTCGATATCTAAGTTCACATAACCTATTATCGGCCGCGATACAGAACCAACGCCTTTGACAAAAGAATTACTCAAAGGAATTATTACTAAATTAAGTTTTCTACAACAAGCTGTAGTTATTAAATTATTTTGCGAACCATTGTCAATTAAACACCTAACAATAGTTTTATGGCCCGAGCTATTGTTATTAGCTCTCGCATAAACCTGCGCGGTTGATAACAGAATCGCCTTAGTCTTATTATCTGCTGCAAATAACACGGCCGTGTTGTGGGTCGGAGATGTTGTAATAACATCGCATGAACCACACACGGGCACCGGTGCGGAAATATCGACCTTATCGCAATGAGAATAAGAGCGCGCCACTGTGGCGGGTGACGTAACATGCGATGACGCAGCGCGGAGCGGGGAAAGCGCGGGAAGCGCGGCGGACAGCGGCGCGGCCGGGGAAGACGCGACAACTACATTGCAAATCGTCGGTTTGGCATCAGCTGTTTGCGAGTGATAATTTTTATTAAAATGTAATAACGTATGATGACGTTTTTTACATATGTTACAGACTGAGGTCGACTTGCAATCACTCAAACCATGCGACATGCTCAGACAATTAGCGCAACCATGTTCGGATTTAATAAACTCAAATCTAGTTCTAGGAGTCAACGCGGATTGAAACTTAGGGCACTTATACAAATGAACATGGGCAGTAGCTTTACAAAACGCGCAACTCGAGATCGAGTTCGCAGGCGGAGCGGAAAAATTAGGCGATTCACTCACAACAAACGCTTTTGTTTGCGTGCAAGGATCGCGAGATGCGGAACCATGAGGTTTATTATAATTATTTTTCGCATTCGAATGAGATGAATTCGAGCGTGCTAATATCTTTGCCTGATCCTGAACGAAACTTATCAACAATTTAGTTGTGGGTATTTCAATATCGCGAATGGAAAGTTCAAACGATTGACCAGTCTGCGAATCTATTTTTCTCATGGCGCAATGCAAGAGTATAAAGTCCGCAAGATCCGGAATCCCAAGTTGTTTCAAAGCGAAACTACTTGAACTAAATGTTTCAATGAAAGAATCGAGACCATTTGCGTTATATGAACAACTTTTTAAATCTAATATATTATTCAAATAGTGTGTACCTAATGTGCGCTTATCTTGGTATTTCTTAACTAAGCTGTCCCATAAAAACTGGTAAGTATCACCCGTAGGCACAATACCAGCTGTGATTCTTAGCGCGTTATGTGTAAGCCTACCCACTAAGTACTGCACACGCTGCGAGTCAGTCAGCTGATCATTATTATGAATATTAGCCTTGAACGACTCGTAGAAAACAGGCCAATTCTCGGGTTTCCCGTCGAAAGATGGCAGTGCGATCGGAGGCAATTTAATTTTTTGATACATATTTTGTGATAACTGAGATTGACTACTATTGATTTTATTCCTAATACGCTTAATATGAATAAACAAATCTTCAAAGGATTCTAAACAAGCATAGTCGGGGCTCGAACCAGGTTTCAATTTAATATTTATGTGGTTAATTTGATCGACATAAGATTCAAATTTGTCTCGCATGTCGTCAATAGTCTCGGACTCAGTCATAAAACTTTCGTTCTTACGCGAATCGAAGGAAGATATATTTTTTGACGAATCATATAGATGATTAATACGTTTAAACAACAATCCTTTTTTCTCGTGAAGGATTGTCTGTAAATCTTCAGGCTTTAGATCAGTCATTTTGTTAACTACTTTAATATCACAAGCCGAAACGATAGATAACTACCTCCTATTGTACTAGTTACCGAAGTGAAAAATAAATTAAGTATACCTACATAAAATGAACTTTACCAATTAATACGTAACACGTTCAATTTTATGAAACAAAACAATATGGATAACCACCTCGTATTGCACTAGTTACCAAAGTTAAAAATAAATTAAGTATACCTACATAAAATGAACTTTACCAATTAATACGTAACACGTTCAATTTTATGAAACAATATTGCCAGATTTACCAAAGAATTACGTAGAATCTATTGTCAATATTGTTTATGTTAAAGCGGAGCGGTTTATACCTAGGCAGGTTTAGTTTACCAAAAGTTTACGTAAATACTATAACCTGTAGGTACCTATTATGCGGGGAGCGGTTGCCGATCCGGCTCGAAGGACCAAATAATTTATGGGGGAGCGTGTAAATAGCTTCCCCTGATAGGGTGGTGTTTTTAAGAACTACCAATATGGCGGTGAATACAAATTTGAAAATTGAAAACCTGTTAACCGATTCCGAATCAGACACCAATACCGATCACAATTATTGCAGCAAATGCCCACGTACCTTATGAATCCAGGGACCACACTTAGAACCTGGGTGCGGAGAAGATGCCTCGTTCAAGGGTGCGTCGTTGCGTTGTGGGCTGCCGGCCGGCGAGCTAAATCTTGATTCATCCACCGGTGGCCAGGTGAAAACTCGTAAAATCAACACTGCACTATAAGTTCTTCAAGTCTCACGGCAGGAAGTCCATTTAATTCACGAGAATCATGAGAATTTCAACATATGCGGAATATTTAAAGCGGGGCGATGTACACTCGACGCAATGCGAATGGCGGCGGAACGAACTATATATCTGTCACAGCTGAAGGCGCCCTCTATTGGTCATTCGCGTGAGTCTCCCGGAAACACTCGATACGTAACCAATGGGCGCTGCTATGACAGGTAATGGCGGTCGGAATCTTCAACAGGAATTCAATTATATTACTATTTTTTTATAAAAATAAGGAAAAATAATGTTCTTAAGTGCGGGAAAAATAACTAATCTATTTTATATATTATTTAACAAATATCTATTTGTGAGAAAAGGCATTGACGCTTCACCATATTGTTCAACCATAATAAATTAAACATAAAACCATCTAAAACCATTCTCATGTTGAACAAAACATTTTTACACAAGCGCTAAGTTATTTGTTAGCTCACGATTTCATGTGTAGACGTCCGTACAATGTTATAGCCGCTTGACAAATGACAGCTGCCAAATCGGACCGTTTATATCGGTAACATTCTGCGGTGGCCCGTGTGACAGCAGTATAATACACTGTTACATTTGTCAACCGAGACCTTTATGTATGGCAACGTGTAAACAGGGGTAATGTTAGAAATAAATATTATAGAAATGGTCTTGATTAATGAATTTAATGGTTTTTTTTTTTGACATATGATATTTAACGTGTTACCGTTAAACATAACATTAGGAAAACTATAATATGTGAAAGTAATAAAATATTCTTATTGTTAATTATTTTGGTATTTGTCTCAAAGTTCTTTTTTTATTTTTTTTAATAATGTTGTCGGATAATTTGTAGATATTTGTTTATTAGACCAATATTTTTTTCTAAAATATGTTAATTAAATTTTATCAATTTAAATATGTTTAAAAATTATAAACAGACGCTGTTTCAAAGTTATATCGTGCAGAAATCTTGCACTATGTCTAGCTAAAAATTTCATTAGACTGGCAAAATAAAAATATTTTTATATTCAACTATCAAAGAAGCCACGAACCACATCATAAAGTATTCTTTATACAAATATTAAAACTACATCGCAATAAATAAAAATATTCATTCTTAGTTTACATTTAAAATAACTCTAATGGAAATGAAATAAAAATGTTTTGATATTAAAACACTTTTATTGTGGTTTGTTTTAGCGCATTTTTATTATTTTATAAAATTTAGAAAGCTACAGAGAGGAAAGGGGAGCGGACATTTTTGTTTTTGAAGAAAGTATTGCTGTCGCTCTAATTCCCCCCGCCCTCTAATTCGTGCGATAAGGACAACTGCAGCTCAGACCGAAAAACTGACGAAAAATCGAGGTTTGGCTCTCGTCTATTTTCTCCCCCAATTCTTAACCAATTTTAAAGATATTTCATATACTGCATGAGAAAAGAATAATCTGTGCCTCTATTTTTTCCTTTTTTCGATTATTGTTGTCAATTTCGAAAAAAACGCGTCTGAAAACTGCGGTCAAAATAAGCACTATTTAGAAGGTTCTAGTTCCTTTAAATAAAAATTATCTTAAAAAAGGAAAAAAAAGGGGCATAGATCTAGTTCATATTTATATTACTGCAAAAAATCATAGCCCTAAGTTCAGAAACCAGTGAGAAAACAGACGAGAGCGTTTGTATGAAAAAATGTCCGCTCCCCTTTCCTCTTAAGGTATTAATGTATTTGCTGTACATTTTTTTTCTGTGCGATGTTAGCATGTTTTCCTATAATATTCTTAAATTATATTTCAATATTTACCATTAATTCTATTTATGTTAAAAATTATAGTTACCTATTTAAGATTTATTTTCTTGACACATTGGACTCAAATTAGCCAAATATTATTTGATCACTTTTTAACTGATGGTCAATATGACAGTTCAGTCCGATTTGAAGACGTACTGAAACTACTAAAAACAAATAAAACCCCGTCAGTATTTTGTAATAATTTCCGTCAAAACTTTGGTGGTTGTTGACCAAAAACTAAATCTGAACAAGACAGTATGTTAGGGTAAGGTTGCATGTAATCTTTAACCTCCAGTAAGTCTGGTTATCCGGTTGACCTAACATTAAACTGCTTGACCGCTGGACCTGTAGCAAGATAAGAATTCCATAAAATCCTATTTATTACTAGGTATCCAAACAGAACGTTTAGGTACGTTTTCACCTTCATAGAAGTGATTTTCGTGTGTATGTATTGTATGCATGTTTCCTTTGCATGTTACCAAAACGGCTTGATGGATTTAAGCTTAAAAAATGGCTTTAGATTCATCTTGATTGTGGAAGTCAGTAAGGGTGACATTGGGTATATATTAAACGGTGTATATTTTAGTACCTTTTTAGTAATTCGAAAATTTTACGGTTTTGTTTGATTAATTAGTTTGTTGCAAACCATTTCATCATATGATTTGCAACAAGTAAATTACATTAATTTACTTACCCTTGAAAAGGAGATAATTATAATTATAATTTCGAAATGCGATAAATTGAAAACGCTTGACAGTATGCAATGCATGTTCTAAAACACAAAAAAAAATCATACATTCGCAAATCTTTTTGTGCGCCTCTTCAAATGTAAGGCACGGTACCTGAAAGGAAAACGCGTATTACCCGGCACAATAAGAAACCGGATAAACCTCATTTTTATCCGGGTGCTCCAGTGTTTGGCGACCTTTACGTGTGTTTGTTGGTTAGGCCTCGTTATTTTGATTTACATTGACAATACTAAACATGACTGCTTGCTTTTTTTTTTGGTGTATTTTTCGCGATCTTTCTTACCCTGAGGGTAGGAATAATGATGAATTTCATTTTAGTTTCGCAAAGAAATGTGGGAGGCGTGTCTTTTTGTTAGTTTACCATCCGTGATATAAGATTTTTTCGTTGTGTTTGCATTTATTCAATTGTTGTTAGTTTTGTAGTGATAAATGTTAGTTCTGGGGTTGTGGATATATATTTTGATGTTATATTAGAGCAATAAACTGAAAAAAAAAAAATATTTTTGTATGATTTACGGCGATTTAAATTAATGAATCTAATAAAGTTACTACCTAGAGTAGTAGATAAAAGTTTAGTTCATTATTATGAGTACCTAGGTAAGTATAAAAATAATAAAAAAACTTTTGTAAAATTAAGCAACAAAGTACCAGGTAAATATAAGTATTTTTCTTAGCCTCAAGGTTCAAACCCACGTAATAAGGTGTATCTAAATTAAAAGTACGCTCAATAAACTAGAAGGAACAGCATAATTAGATTCTAAAACATTCCATCCCGTATAAAAGATAAAAGAAATTACCCAACATAAAAGTGCCCGGGTACCACGGCACCCGGTTAAACACATCCGGATTTCGGGTAATATCGAATATTATATCCGCCAGAAACGGATTCGTAACCGGTTTTTGGGTTTAAGTAATTGGAAATCCTACCCGGGCAGGTATATCCGAGTGTTATGTATCGGCGATGCGTGAACTTAGGTGTATCCGGCAATTCACATCACTTACCCGGGTACTTAAATGTATGGCTTTATTTGTTGCATACTGAAAAAGCCTTGACGATTTATGATCAGTTATATATTTTTGAACTTATTATTTATTTATTTATTTAAAGCCTGAACTGTCCCACTGCAGGGCAAAGGCCTCCCTTCCTTCTTTCCACAGGTCTCTATTGTTTGCTATTTGTTGCCACTCCTTTTTGTATGCGTCTAGTTCATTTTGAACTTATATTTTTTAAATTTAATGCCTGTCAATGGCGGGAAACGTGCCCAGAAGGCTGGCAGCATTGCCACGTTGAATGGCTATGCCGATTCTCTGTGCAAGGAACAAACCAGCTCTCTGATCACGAGTAGAGTCTACCAAACGTTTTGACAGTTCTTTAAAAAGATTTCGTGCACTCGGACCCCATGGGATGACGATGAGTATCTTGACGCGTGTTAGTTTTATTTATCTATATAAGATTTAATTTTAGTCTTTGTTTGTTCTTGTATTAGATTTAAGTACATATTGAATTGTAAATAAAAAATATAATTTAATGCCTAATATATTAATTTCATATAATGTTCATTACCATCTTTTTTTTTCGTTTACGGGTTGAAATCTAATTACTTCAACTCACGCCGAGGTCACGACGTAGGGATATGTCCCATCCACCCTTGCCTTTGTCACACCCACATGTTCACTAAAGGGTACACGGCGCTTCTCCGCGTATTAGTATTTACCTGCTGATAGCTCATTTCACTTTTTAAATAAATACAACAAGTCTGTTTTCCAATTAACTGTCAGCTATCATCACGACTTTTCTAAACCCCTTCTGAAACCAAGCTTCATTTCATTTCTTACGTTGAACCAGTCATTTCAAGGTTCTTTTGTGTTGCCTACATTAGATCCCACTGCTGGGCAAAGGCCTCCCCCTCCGTCCTCCAAACCTGTCTGTCTTTTGCGATTTCAAATTAAAAGGAAAAAATCTTGCCTTCACAAACCACGTAACTCCAAATCTCTTTACCAGCAATTCAGGCCTTGTCACCAGAATTTCTATCTGTCAACTATACTTCAGCAGAATACAATTATAATGAACGAAGGCTACGTTTAAGGCTGTGTTTAAGGCTTTCATATTTCCAAATCAAATCACGTCCAACTCGTCCTTTTGAAGACGTTTAGCTAGAATGGCTGTCGAATATCAAAAGGGAAGGATCTACAATATAATATATTTTTGTGTTACATTTACGAGAATTCATATGGTAATATTTGGGACTGGTGTAATGGTATCGATTCTTCGAAAGGCATTTATCATGGTGGGCCTTTTTCTAGATACGCTGGTTTGTGTATGATTTGTATGGGAATTATGGTATCACATCCTATTACGTGATTGAGTAATTTTCTTTATTAGACTAGTATATTAAGTAAGTTTAATAATTTTTCTAGCTGCTAATTTTTGAAGAAACAGGCTTCATGATATTGTATGGGACCACCTCTGAGGTTTAACTCTTTAGATAAAATGATTATATTTAATAAAGTAATGATAGATAGAGTGATTTATTTTTTTTTTATTTGGAAAAACAAAATATTTTTAAATTATTTCTCAATTCACCGATTCTCAATTGGCAAATATATCTTGTAACAAGCGTGAAAAAGGCAATAAACAAATACACTCAAATTAGAAACCTTCTCCTTTTTTAAGTTGGTAAAAAACGTGACATGAAAGTTTTTTAAACTTATAGATTTATTATTGCTTATGACTTGATGATAAGTCGGGAAATTAGTTCGTTTCTCTTACTTCATGGAAGCTAAACATTAGATATTATTGGTTATTAAAACTGTGTTTGAAATATTTTCAAGGAGCAAGAAGTTTTATCAATGTTTAAAATTTGTCAGATTTCTTTATAACAGCGATATTATCATGTTCTAGATTATTTTCATCTAGTCTTCCTCTCTGCCTAGCATTTTCCTAAGCTATGCTAGGCTCGGCTTGCAATCTCACCGGATTCATTTAAAGGTATTTACGTGTAGTGGCAGTAAGATAAAACAATATAAGATATCACGAATGAGATGTTCAGTATTATTTCAATGTACTTTAGAGGTTTCTGTTAATTAATATACACTGAAATTGTACCTGTAGAGAGAAACAGGGACCTTTTGTTGGAGACATACGGGCAAAAAGATTGGAGAACAATTTCTTATTTTTTAGGGTTCCGTACCCAAAGGGTAAAACGGGACCCTATTACTAAGACTCCGCTATCTGTCTGTCCGTCTGTCTGTCTCTAGGCTGTATCTCATAAACCGTGATAGCTAGAAAGAAAGAAAAAATAAATTTTCACAAATGATGTATTTCCGTTGCCGCTATAACAACAAATACAAAAAACCACATAAAATGAATATTTAAGGGGGGCTCTCATACGACGGTGGTACGAAACCCTTCGTGCGCGAGTCCGACTCTTACTTGGCCAGTTTTTTAACTTCTTGTTAAAATGAAATTATATCTTCAAGGTCTAATTTCAGCCATGGCAGAATAATAATATTAAATGGACAACACAAGTGGCATCCAGCCTTCAGGAATCGGCAGGAGACTAAAGACTGAGACCGATGGAAAGAATGGAGGGAGGCCTTTACTCAGTAGTGGGACAGTTCAGGCTTAATATAATGATAACAAGTGGCACTTTAATATGAACCTATATAAAGTTTTGTTTACTTAACCCTTTACCTTTTCCTCTGTGCATATAGCACTTTCTATTCCTTCATTTTCATAATGTAAACGATTAGAATGGTTTTTAGTTTCTACCTGCCTAGAAATCGTGCAACAGTGGGAAGGTCTCCGTGCTTTCCAGGGATAAGTAGTAAAATGATAAAAATGATAAATAAATGCGGACAACATCACATACATTGCTCTGAACCCAAAGTAAGTAGCTGAAGCACTTGTGTTATGGAATTCAGAAACAACGAAGGTACCACAAACACCCAGACCCGGTACAATGTAGAAAGGTTGGTTTAGCTAGCGACACCTTGAAACCGGTGCGTACGCCACTCGACCACGGAGGTCGTCAAAGTAATAATTTAAAAACCTTTTATGTACCTAAGCTCTCGATTTGATCCAGAAATTTCTTAATCAGTAGCTATCCTACACATAAGATTTACGTCCTAACTATTACTACAAGTGCAATTACTAAATTCCACAATCAAATCTCTGCAGAATAAAATGCTCGTTAACCAACCCTTCCGTGACTCCTACCATAAGAATGTCTCAAGGCGGAGGGTTACAGAATCCCTTGACAGTATAATCCCCTTTTATATACTGAGGGTTCAGCCTTAAATATTACGCATAGGTATAAGTTTAATAGTTTAAGTAAGAAACTCCAGTGTTGTTCTTCGAAGGCTATATTTTGATGGAGAAAGTTTGGTTGGAAAGTGGGTGCTGATAAACGGATGGAATATTTTAAGGTTCTAGTACTTAGTATTAAGTTGGTGGGTAGTATCTGGTGTTATTACTGAATGGGCGTTGTAATATAGTGCTCTACTATAATAAATTTTAATGTATCGCGCTGTATGCTTACAGTAATATTATTTAACGGGTTCAGACTGCTTGCGACCAAGGCCGGTGTAACCTGGTCAAAACGTCGAGCCCAAAAAGGTGCATGTTTTGCGCTTATTCACGTTTAATAATCTTACTGTAATAAATTATCAAAATAAAGCTAAATAATATAAATACAACTCCAGCTTACAAACTACTTCAATCATTCTCCATTCCATAAGCTAATCTTAACAAACAAACTACAAACGATACTGTTAACATGATACATTAATTATTTATTCATTTAAAACCGCAGCCTACAGAATCTGACAATAACCTCAAAGCCACGATTTTTTCCAACACAAAATGTGTTAAAATAATTTAATACCTGCGTTAAATGCTAACCACATTTTCGAAGCACTTTAGGGTGCATGGATCACAATTTATTGTACTAGTTTCGGCCCGTGATTTCACCTGTATAGTTCCCGTTCATATGGATTTACCGAGATCAAATTAACCTACATGGTTATTCATGTAATAAAGAACATGGGTGATGAATTCTATCCAAATTCGTTTATTTGTTTTTCCGTGAGCCTAATACAACGCGAATGGCTACGACCGCAAGTTCGCGCAAACTCGTCTCGTACAAGCGACAAATGACTGCGATGCAATCGCGCGATTGTTCGACATCAATATGTTTGATCGCACATTCGTAAGAACTAAGTTCGCGCGAACTTGCGATGGCCGCGCATTCGTTTTTTCATCTTTTATCAAAATATTGCGGTTGTTAAATTATGTAGTACATGTATAATTATGCGGAGGCATATTATTATCGACGGATGAATCTTATGTGTGAATATGAATAAATTCATTATTACTAGATATAGTGCGACAAACAGTGGCTTTTTTTTTGCAGTGGGATATTTAAGGCTGATTATTACAATTAGGTCACAGTCGTTTACAACAAACAGCTTTTACACTACTGATAAACGGCGCTGGGAATTCTTATTTATAACCGTGTTTTTTTTTGTATATTTGTTACGCGCTATCTCCGACAACGTCAAATAAATAATGAACAATAAAAAAAAATGTCAGGGTACATACTCGTATGTCTCAGAGGTGGTCCCATACAAATTTTATTGAAGACTTTTACACTACAAACAATTATTGTACCAATCTTTACACATAATTTCCCAATTTAAGTTCAATTTAAATTGTGTAAAACCTCAATTAAATTCAAACAGGCTCTGAACAAATACAGCCACAACCGCTATGTCTATAGATAGACTTTTTACCCAACTGCGTCAGAAGGAGGGTTATGTTTACCAGCCTGTACCATGAGCTCATACAACAGGACGGTTACCGTTGTGTGAGCGTGACGCTCCTACGTGCAGTGTAATGCGTTGTCTCGCTTCCACAACGGCAACAGGACTACTTTAAGAGATCATAGTACAAAAACAGTTTCCATTCATAACTATATGACCTTGAATTATTTCAGTACAATTCCCTTCTCTGAATGGAAAGTTATTGTTTAGTGATCAGAGAATCGTGTCGCCGTCAATCGCAGTGTGGGCGAGGGATCGTCCCATTAAATTCGAAGTTCCGACTTCGTCGGGATGTGTTTAGGTCCATTTGATTACGGGATTTTAAGAGAATATTTGCAACAAGTTGAAATAATATTATTGAGGTATTATAATATAATCATTACTAGCTGTACCCGCGACGTTGTTCGCTTATATCATTCATCTTTATGCATAAATATTTTGACTGTTATATAGAAGGCCACCAACATGAACTGCCTACTGAGAGAAACATGAACTGAACTGAACTTTCCGTATGGCACAAATAAATCGAATTCAGGGTGTTCTTTAAAAATATTTAAAAATTTATAAAACACATTTTCCGAACTCCAACACATTGTTTGGCTGGATTCATGTTCCTATGTAGTCGTATTCGTTATATATGTTACTGTAAAAGCTTGAACTAAGGTAAACCTTAAGATTTACGCGTAAGTCCTAGCATTTACCGACATGAGTTGGTAAAAGTAAGTATTTCTGAAGATAGGACGATTTTTTTGGGCTCTTACCATTCGAATTTAGTAAATGCTACATTTTACCGCTGTCAGCTGGTAAATGTTGGTTTTAGGTATAACACAATGAGTAGTCAACTGGTTATTAAACGCCTAGCAGCGTTGACGTGATCATCTATAAATAGAACGTAATTGTTAATAAAGACTAATTTTGAATAACATATGTCGTCGCTCGCTTCGCTCGCTCTGTTCCAAGGTCACAATATCTAACCTAACCTAACCTATTGATCTCTGTCACAAAGTCGAACCTAACCAAGCAATGGCTTTCTGGGCAGTGTCGGTTTTATACTAAGTCGAGGGTTTGATTTGCACTCGACAAATAGGTTCGGCTTGGTGACTTTGTAGGTTAAGTTTGACGATTATGCTGACATATTTTGAAGTGTTTTTTTTTTGTTACAATTGTGTTTCTTATGCCATAGTTCTCATTAATACAGTAGTCCCCAGTAAGACTGCAGGGCGCGAGATTTTGGTTCGAAACTCCGAAATTCGAAATTCCATATCAAGAAATACTGAACTACGCATTATAATTGAGAGGGGATGTCAGATAGGCAGTGGCTTCATTTTAATAAGGAATACACTTGAGACCCATGAGACTGAAAGAGGAGGTAGTTACAAAAAGTTGACGTATGTATTGAGAGGCGCAGGGGCAGAATGACCAAAACTGTGTTTAAAATTATTTCTAACTGTTTAGAAAAATAAGTAATAGATGACCAAGGACAATCTCATTTTACCCTTATCAAAGACGGAGGCTATATCCCTTACAATAAAGTCACTTTATTCTGCCCAGCATAAGGTGAGGGGCTCAAATACCGTACGTATATATTTTAAAATGTAGAGAATTCGATGGAAAGTTTATTTTACTTAAGGTTTTGAGCCAACCTTTCGGTAATTGGATACAAAAACCTTATGAAATTTAAACAAATAAACAAAAAATCTTGCACGCATCAATACGTACATGAGTAGCCAGCTACCTTATAATGAGTATTTAAGAGTTCGCACACACTTAAGATTGTGTTTTAAAAAGATTTTTGGGTAAAAACAATAAGAAAAAACAAATACAAAAAAATCTTGTCCATGAAATACTATGGGCGACCAACAGAAAACATTACACATTACGTTGGAAAAATAATTTAAAAAGTGGATTAAAGTTTTTAACCATCTTTAAAGTTATCTATGAGGAATCTTATGTTGTCAAGTGAGAAGTAACTGAGCGTTAATGTCCTGGTCATAGATATAAATCTATTATAAATTTACAGTATATGATATGCCTGATCAGCAATGGGCAACTAACTTACCTATGGGAAAATAGTGAATACAAACACAAAATAATTGTAACAAAATTCTAAAAATGGCATCCCTTTTTTAGCATTTTATTACAATTATTTTGTTAGTTAAACAAAAAAAGGGTTAGCTCTACTGAGATTTGAACTTGAGTAACATAACATTCAAACTTATATAAGAAAATGGACGCAAAAAAATACACAAACATTGACAACTGGATTTGAACTTGCAGCAGTAACATTAAAATCTATTCGTTCAACCACCAATCTGCTTACTACGACAGCTAGTTTTCCGAAAAGTATGTGTAGTTCAATCAAAATGAAGTTATTTGATCGCTATGGCTATCTGAGTGCCATGGTTACCCCTTGTTTATATGTCAATAATACTAATTTACGTGTGCAGATGAGAAAGTGATTTTGGAAATTTAAAGCTCTACCCCTCATCAGCTAAATGCAATAGCATGCTTAAACATAGCTAACAACCGTCTACGATTATCCGAAAACATTCTCTCAATTTTTTACTGCTATCAATTCAGTAGTTCATAATTGATACCGTAACATAAAATCTGACCCCCCGCAAAAGAATGTTGTAATATTATATGTATAGAAGAAAATACACAACTCCATCTATGAATTTTAAAATCAACTATTAAGCTCGCCAACATGATCAAAGGACATTGCCCATTTTATAAGGAGGTTTAGGCCCCCATAAAAGATTGTCGTGTCAGGGTGATTTTCATTTTGTTTTGTGGATAAATACATTTCCTTTCATATTATGCAAACGATTTCCATTTATTCACCCTGGTTCAAGAGGAATTTTGTTTTTAGGTTGCTGAATTGAGGTTATAAAAGTTAAATTCTTCAAGGTTTATCAACTTTTAAATAGATATTTGTTTACTATTTGAATTGATATTGTGGTTAATGCTAATGGTTTCCACCTTCACAGACATTTTCATGTTAATAAAAATCTCCGCCACCAAGTGAATGGGGTCATCGAATCAAAGTGCCATCCCATTGGGGTGGTTATGTTAAAATGCATTTTAACTAATCCTAGTACACAGGTTTATTAAAACAACAATTTACGCACCGGCGAGAGAGTGGTCAGTTTGTCCGATATCGACCCGGTGTAGACATTTTCTCGTTAAAACTAGAGTCAATTCGCACACTTAACAACAAAAGTCCGATATCTCACAACAAAACCACTTGAGGAACGTAAATGCTCAACTCGATTCCAATAACACGTAATGTAACAGAAGTAAATACGGAGGTCTATAATACAATATATACGAATAACCGGCTAATAATTTGATAGATAATCTACCCTACTTTTTAGTTTATTTTTCTTTGTATGTAAAAGTACAAATGTGCGGATGTAGGTACTGAGATTCAATTAAATAAACATTTTTTACGTTTTTCAATGCTAGCGTAAAATAAATGCTAATAAAAAACACATATTCATAAAAAAATAAGATATGAATTTTGTATATCATAAAGTTTAGACACGGCGCCACAAAGTGGGCCTGTCCGTGGGCAATCTCCTTTAAATTATTTATATCCAAAAAGGGCTTACACATGTAATTCGACTTGATGTTTTTGACTTAATCTCATAGATGGCGCTGCTTTAAGAATGTCTTGATACTACCTATATTCATTTAATTATGTTTATCGGCCTAAGTTACTTATATTGCGTGATTTTTATAGTGTAAAGCTTGCTTATAACATGGTCAACATAAGAGCAACATTTAAATATGCGTCGTTAGATTACACGTTGTTACAGAATGCGTTGAAAAAATAAAGGTTCACTGCTCGTTCCCCGTAAGTGATAGCGTGATAATATGTAGCCTATATGTTGACCCGACTTCTAAATAATATTCGTGCCAAATTTGAAGTAAATCCATGCAGTACTTTTTGAGATTATCCCGGACATACATACAGACAAACAGACAAACAGACAAACAGACAAAAATTCTAAAAACTATATTTTTGGCTTCGGTATCGATTGTAGATTATACCCCAAGTATTCTTTTAAAAAAATATTCAATGTACAGTTTTGACTTTCCTATCATTTTATTATATGTATAGAAAAAATAAAGGTTCACTGCTCGTTCCCCGTAAGTGATAGCGTGATAATATGTAGCCTATATGTTGACCCGACTTCTAAATAATATTCGTGCCAAATTTGAAGTAAATCCATGCAGTACTTTTTGAGATTATCCCGGACATACATACAGACAAACAGACAAACAGACAAAAATTCTAAAAACTATATTTTTGGCTTCGGTATCGATTGTAGATTATACCCCAAGTATTCTTTTAAAAAAATATTCAATGTACAGTTTTGACTTTCCTATCATTTTATTATATGTATATATATATAGATTAAACGGACTACTGACGCTAGAGAATCGAAACGTGGTTAATAAATCAACTTAGAAGAATAATGTTAATTGGTATAAACATAATAGGTACTAGCGTAAAAAAATAATTGGTAATCAGCTAAATCCAGAGATGTTGGAAGGCGAATTCAATATAGTTTGGAAAAGTATTAGTAGAAAACTGTTTTGCTCGTCAAGTATGTATTGACGGGACATCTTTACCCACTGACAATATTAATATACACAATACACATGTATTAAGTCCATAAACTCCATAGGGAATCCACAATCACAAGTCCAGTGGGTTAAAACTCGAAACTTCCTCGAAACAACGTAATATAAGTTAGGCCTGATTTAGACAGAGTAAGAATTATCGTGCGAGTTGAAGTACATTGCTGTCTATGATCCATCACTTGTGATACTATAGCTGCCCAGCCCCGCAATGTACTGCAACTTTTTATTCTCTCGCATTTTCTAAAACAGATCTCAGTGAGGTTCGTTTGGTAAGTCGATGATGTAGGCCATATTAAACTGGGAAAGGCCTCAGGACTATACAACCTGGCTTACGTCACGGGATTAAGATAATGGTCTTGTAGTTATCCTAGGTTGAGTTGTTTGTGTAAGCATTCTTGTGGAAAATCAGAAATTCTAGTGAAATATGTGACCGGTAGTAATATTTATTCTATAGCTGCATAAGTAAAGCAAATAAATGCTTTTATTAAATTAAGTGTTTTATTTTTAAAGTCTGTCCAAATTTACATTTTTTAAATTTATAATACTGTCAAGCTGTTTCTACAAAAATGAACAAAACAGATTAAAAAACAAGTGATTTTTGTTATTTTTTTAATAAGGTGTATTATTATCATCATCATTTTTTTTTATTCACATAATATTTAGCTAAACATTTATCATATTTTTAACATATAAAAACGCCATGTAACTTTACATGTTTCCCATTGCACAGGATATTAGTATTCCAGGAAACAGGAAAAATGGAAAGAGATTAAAGAGACTTTTGACCTGCCTAACAACAAACCTATCTCCATTGTTTAACAAAACCTTTTTTTTACTAAAAAAAGTCGTATTTCCGCCTGCACTATCCAAAATCCTATACGTATATCCCTTAACCTCAATCCAAAGTTATGTTTCGGACTGGACGCTGCAACTTTGAGTGGATTCAATGCTGATATTTGTATTCACGAAGCGCCGTGCTTGCAACGTAATACGTTCAAAATGGCAGCACGTAACTTTGTTTTGGGGATATTTACAGCTGAAGTTCCAATGCAAGGTTTATTAGGTATGGCCCGTAATTATGGGTATTGTGACTGGTCGTTTTTAACCGCCTGTAAAAGGAGGAGGTTCTCAATTTGTTGGTGCGTTTTTTTTTGTGTTTGTTACTCGATATCTCTGGGTATTGTGGGTCAATTCCAATTATTATTTTTGTCTTATAGGGTATACCTCAAATGTAGTCCTATAATCATTCAATTTTATTGAAGTCTTTACCCTTTTCAATTGTACTTATAATTTTGGTATCTACCTTTTTCGGCTGACGTCTTGAAATCATTACACGATATAAAGGTTAGCTCATACCAAATACTGTCTAATTGATCAGTTAAAAGATAAAAAAACGCGGTAGAGGTTTAACTAAATAAATCATATAAATAAATTGAAATTAAATAAATCATATATTAGTAGGCACCTAGTAAGTACTTATTATTAGTTAAAAGCATTTAATTATGAAATATAAATTTAGCGTGTTGTGAAATAAATTAATGGAATTTAATGGACCAAATTCTTGAAATATTTAAGTAGATTTAGAATCCTTTCTCAAAGCTCTCAACAATTACGTGAAATGAACATTATCTTAAGAACCAAGACTCCAGCTTCCTTTGGGAAACAGTTATACATACAAAAGGTTTCAATCTTAATACATTAGTAAGAGAAACACGAATATACACTCAAAACAAAACGAGTGAAATATTAGCTGAAATTCTTGAAATCAACGTGAGATATATCGCTATACAAAAAGTTATGATATAAGTCAGTGAACCGCATTTGTTATTTTATTTTTAAGGTTTGTAATAATATTTTGTGTAATTAATATATTATCAAGTTTATTTATTTACTAGCTGTGCCTGCGACTTCGTTCGCGTGGATGACGAAACTTATCAATGAGTTTTTACCCGCAAAATTAAGTTTGTTTTTCATTGTTTATACTTTTCCGGGATAAAAACTACCCAGTATGGTGCCCAGGATAATAAAAAATAATTATACCAAGTTTCGTCGTAATCGAACCGGTAGTTTTTGAGTGATACCTGAACAAACAGACAGACAGAGAGACAAAAATTTATTTTTTCACACTCTTGGGTTCGGTGTCGGTCTAGTAACACCACCCGCCATTTATTTTTTTGATATTTTCAATGTACAGAATTTTCACTTCTACAGATTTATTATAAGTATAAATGAATTTATAGGAACAACACAGTGCAGCAGGGTGGGGAAAAACGTTGCAAAATAATAAACTTTTTAATGTACTCGTATAATTTGGTTATTTAACATAATAATTTACACTGTATTATCCAAAACACGATTAAAAATTTAACCCTAAACCCAGTTTCCCATGCTCCTTTAAAATCAGTCTTACTTACATTTTTCCGCCAAGGTCGTCCCACTACAGGGCAGAGACCTATCCTTCTTCCAATTCTCCCGGACTTTGGCTATTGTTATCCATATTTGTTAAAACATCATCATCATCATCTCCCGAGCCTTTTCCCAACTATGTTGGGGTCCAGTCTTACCGGATTCGGCTGAATACCGTATTTTACATGGAGCGACTGCCTATCTGACCTCCACACCCCATTTTACCGGGTATTAACACAGTATCCCATGGTAAGACTGGTTGTCAGAATTGACTTAACGACTGCCAAAGATCATAGTATGACAGTCGGGACCAACGGAGGGGTTTCGGTATGTTTGGAAATGGTCACCCATCCACGGACCAACCGCGGCGAGCGCGGCTTAACCTGTATTATTGGTCAAACCATGCGGCTTACACTTAGCCACGAGCCCCTCAATATTTGTTAAAACAATATTACAAAATATTGCAGTTATACCTTCTTACTGTCAGAACGGCAATACATATTTTCCCCGCCACAATTAGTCGTTGCAATACTTCCGTTTATCTATAACCGAACAATGGGTAACAAATGCATACAGCTACGATTGTGTACGGTAGGGTACAATGGGGTTTCTTGGAAACAGTAGTATGAAATGAAAATGCATCTACGCTTTTATCATTAGCTCGTCTTAAAGCCTTCTGGAAGCTTGCTAGACATGATTTATTAGGGATTGTATGTTATTACTAAGGTTATTTTATGTGTGCTCCTTGTGAAAATGAATGCTGAATCTTGGAACAATTGAGAATCAGTTTCTTTTGCAAACAAAGTAGTTGCGCACTTTTTTATTGAAATTAAACCTTTGAGTATATTTGCGTACATTATGGCTTTCATAAACAAAAGAAGAGTCATAGCTAAGTACGATACGTGTATTTTAGGTACGTATATCAATATTAGAATACACGATTTTGCATCTAAAAATCATGTAGGTAGGTACTCAAAGAATGTATGTAAGGAAGCGTACTAGACATTCTTGATATTTAAATCAAAGATCTACTGTCCTGAAATTTATTCCTAAAATTATCGGAAACAAAAAACTCCACAATTGACGGACACCGATCAGGCCTTCCTATCTAATAGACCGAGCCTCCCCGATATAATACATCTGAAGGTTCAAAAAGGTCCAGTTTATGGAATTTCATTATGGGGACGCCTCATCCGTTGGATTTATAGTATCCCATGAATTTTGATTAAATTTTCGTGTTAAGCTTTCAAATTGGTGTCGTGAATGGAATGTGGTGATATTGCATCTTGTTGCAAGAAGCATGTTAGATACCTAATACTCAAATGCAAAGAAAAACCAATATTTCAGGTCATTTTTGAAAATTATTTTCCTAGTAGTGCCTTTTGGATAAAGGCGAATGGTATGACCCTATATGTTGCTCGTTAACCAACGGTCTAGTAGTAACTCTTTGTTGTGTGATGCAGTAGGTACATAAATATTACTAAATTCAGACATTTTATGTAGGTACTTTTAACCGACTTCTGAAGGAGGGGTTTCTTAATTGCAATGCATGTGTATGTAAAAAAAGTAATTTGAAGAAGTAATTTTACATATTTTTTTATAAGTCAGTTTTATTTTAAATTTATGGCTAAGGGGGGCTCGTGGCTAAGTGTAAGCCGTACGGTTTGACCGATAATACAGGTTAAGCCGCGCTCGTCGCGGTTGGTCCGTGGATGGGTGACCATTTATAACATACCGAGACCCCTCCGTGTTTCGGAAAGCACGTTAAACAGTAGGTCCCGGCTGTCATACATAGATCTTTGGCGGTCGTTAAGTCAATTCTGACAACCAGTCTTACTATGGGATACTGTGTTTCCCAGTAAAATGGGTTGTGGAGGTCAGATAAGCAGTCGCTCCATGTAAAATACGGTATTCAGCTGAATCCGGTAAGACTGGTAGCCGACCCCAACATAGTTGGGAAAAGGCTCGGGAGATGATGATGATTTTAAATTTATGCGTATTCAGCTATCGTTTAGCCTTTCCAAAGAGTAAGACTATCTGAAGCAAATACATATTTAACAATGCAACTCTGATCAACCCTTTAGTAATAGGGATGATGACTAATTTTTGTGTGTATCTTTTAGATAACATAAATATATTAGACATGTATTTGTTCTTTTGTCCCGTAAACAATGAATTATGAGCGAGTACAGTTCTTGCGTGACGTCACATTTAAGCAAAAATTTTACCTACCCGTGACGCCACAAGCCCCACTCCTGAACTTTAAAGCGGTTTAGCTTCGTATTTTTTTATTGATTTGATTAAAAACAAATACGTGTCTATTATATTTTGATTATCTAAATGGCGACTTTTCATATCTAGTCATCTACCCTATTGCAAGCGTGATTAAATAAATTAATAATAATGAACATCTGACCAATTCCCGCTTACACAGAGATATTGTAATACCGTTTACGGTACACCACAAAAGGGATAGATCGAGATTGCAGGAAAGAGACAAAAGATACGTTCATAAGGAGTGAAAGGGATGGAAAACCGGAGACGAAATGACTGCGACGCTTGCTAACAACTTCGTCAGCGTACAAACATGAATAGGGAAAACCGTGGAGTTGTTCGTTCAACTATTTTTTAGTTCGCTCTTTTCATTGAAATTGTGATGGAGTTTGTTAGAAAAGGTATTGTGTTGAAGGTTCATTCTAATTATGTAGTTTTGTAATTCGACCTAAAGGGTGACTTAGTTGTGATTAGGCTACGAAACAAAAAAATGATTTTTTTTACATAAGCATAAATATTTTCATGATAATAAAAGTACCTACTGGGATTTTCTAGATATCTATGGTTGAAATCGATATTTAATTTTGATAAAAAATATTCGTTTTTGTTTATTTTTTATACGTCATATTTTCTATAAAATCATATTTATTAAATAGTCGTTGAGGAAAAAGCTGTTTTAAAAGATCCTAACTCAAGTTAATTTTAAATGATACAGAGCTACGCAATTGGTGCTACGTCGTAGTGACTATGTCGTAGCGACTACGCCGTAGCGTTTATGACGTAGCATCCAAAATCTGTTCTACACTGCGCATTAATTCTGATACTGATACATGTGTCTTATGTGTGTTCTACATCAAACTGAGATAATATCTCATACAAAATCTTTTCTTTTAGACTAGTAAGTCTGCTTACATCGCACATAGTAATCTCTACGATCTGATCTCTACAGAGGTCGCAGTAATTTTCAGTACATATCGTCGCCTCTTTAGTCTGTCTAGTTCTTAGGTCTTAACGGCTGCAGTAATTATTGAAACGACAGACAAGAAGAAAAAGACAAGGAGTTGAGCTGTTACTAAAACATTTTTGAAAAAACAGTTTGGTTCTCATTAGAAGAGATTTTAAATACATTTGAATCATAAAAATATTGATGTCGGTTTCCTGCTGATATTATATGCACTTACAATTATCGTAATTATAGAAAAAGACACTAACGCTGTAGCCATATCATGCCTTGAAAAATGTAGATGGGTAAATGAAGCTTTTCATCCTTAAAGACGACTTAAAGTGTTATTAAAATTATTTACAACTTTGGGAGATCGTTTATTGACAACTTTTTAAATAGATAGCGTAGAATTGGAATAAAATTAAAATTAATTTATGAGTACCCTAATTTGTATTCAGACATAAAGTAAGTTTTATTTTCTCATAGCTTTTATAACACCCTTAATCTGTGTAACAATATTTTCCAATCTTTTAACCCCTTGGCAAACACAAGAAAAAGTAACATCGTTAATCCATACGAAACTCATTTTCCGCAATTAATTTTCATGAGTCGTGCAAAGAGATATTGTATAATGATAAGAGGCTTAAGTATTGTTTGGGAAGCTCTTAAAGAATCCAATATTAAGATAATGCTGATTAATCCTCATAATAATATTGTAATACTATGTAATCATTCTGCTTTGATAAGTAGCGAGTTATTTTGTGAGATGACATACTGACATGGTTTTTGAAGGTTAATGGATAACTTTGGTGTCATGTTAATATTGATCTAACCTTTCTTGAAAATCGTAATTATGATGTCATTAGTGGATTAAATGCTTCCTTTAATTGATTTAGGTTCGTCTGTCAAGCTCTAGACAAGCAAAATTAGGAAATTTTGCTTGTTTAGGGCTTGACAGACAGTTATCCTAAGGAAAGGATGATTGTATTGCAGAATTGCAAATGACAAGTCTAAGTCACGTACTTATCGAAATTAAATATTTTGCCATATATTTAAATTCATTTAAGCAATTACTATAATCTATTTTTAATTTAATTTCGGAGGCTTTCAATCAAGCTTATTATCCAAACTAGATTTTTGTCAAGAATAATTAAATGAAAAATTAACTGATTTTTATTTACTCGATATGAGAATAGTACTTATCTCCACCTACCCCCCTACCTATGCCCTCTCGGCATCCTTATATTTATAGCTATATATATACATCTGCATACGTAGGCGTGTGAATAATAATAAGCCAGCCACCTATTAATTACAAGGGGTTTATGATAAGGGGTGAATAGAGGGTGGATAGAGATGAATGATAATATACCTACTACTTGCATGTCGTAATTATATATGAGAATCCTGATCATAAGCACTTACTTGTATTGCAGATGACGAAACCAGTGTCATGTAGTTCTGATATGTTTCGCCGTAGATTATCTTCACATAGTGTAAAATAAAGTCGCCTACATTTTTGCTTAAATCATTTAAAGTAATCAACAGATTTTAATGCATTTTTCAGCAATAGAAAAAGTTATTTAAGAGGTCGGTTTGTTATATATAATTTATGCATATGTACAGAAAAAAAACGAGAAAATCCGGATACTGTGCGAAGTCGGATCGGGTGGTAAAAATAACAGCTATAAATTAATAAACACATAGTAACCATTCAAAATACTGAACAGATATTCATAAATTATAGCTAAGAACTCGTCAGCTTTCAAAGACGAAATAATGGCATCATATTTGGTGTATAAGTTTAATAGCTAATAAACACCTCAAAAAAGACACATAGACAAACAGACGGACCGATCCCTCTTCTTGCGCCTCACATAGCCAAATTATAGAAACAGTTAGCACCCAAATTCAGTAAATAAACACTTTAACTCACAATCAACAAAACAAATTAAGATTATAACTTCAATATTAACTTTGGATACCAGACAATTTATATCTAAGCTCGAGGCAATTCCATTCAAAAGCAGACTTGTAAGTAAATGTCCTTGGAGGAATAAAGCAATTGAAACGGACATTTTCCAACGTGAACCAAAGTTCAGAAACTATTAATCACTTTGATACTGTAGAGGATTTGTTTAGCTGTCTGACAGTTTATAATCATTTTTAATTATTTTGTTGTATTTGAGAAGGGAAAGATGAGAGGTAAGCGTGCGGTATGGATATGTTATGAGGAAGGATGGAAGGCACATAACTAAAAAAGTTATGAGTATGAATGTGTGCATGCATATGAAGACTGATTCTAAATAAACAACTACACACATTCTATAGGGTTCCTTTTTTGCAAATAACGTTACTAACTTCAAATTGTACACTAACTTATTTGTAAATTTCATTATGTACATTCCAGCTAAGTGGTGGTCAAGAATAGCACAGGATTGGACTCAGCTTAGAACTAACAGAGGACGCGGTAGACGATAAAAAAGGTGGAGTATTTTAGAAAACTGGAAGAAAGTCGCTAGTCGCAGAGAAGAGTGGAAAAAGTGGGGGGAGACCCTTGCCCAGCTGTGGGACAGTATGGGCTAATAATTTCGATGAACCAGTTTGTGCTATTCAATAAATAGCTCTTGAAAATTGACTTGTGGCCTCATTGTCCATTAAGATTGATACTTAAATCTATAGCCTCATTAAGAACCTACCTATCATTTGATCGGTTCAACATCCCAACACCAAATTGTATGACAGTAACAAATTCAAACGGCTGTAAGTCTATTTTTGAACGTCACTCCATCTGATTTATTTCGTTCGTTTAATCACTTCCTTGACTGCCAACGGTTTATTTTACGAGAATCGTATTTCGCGAATTAATGCCTCACGGAATTTGGGTCGAAATTTTTTGTTTTAATGGCGGATTCCGCGACGATTTTGGAACACAATCGTTTTGGAAATAGAGGGAAGGATCATTGTTCTGTTATGTGACTCGTTTAATATTGTTACGGAAATATTTATTGCATACCCGTAAATAAATTGCTATTTACTTATTAAAAATAATTGGTATATTTAACAATTTTCTGGTTATTCTTAAGTAGGTTAGCAAGGAAAAATATAATAACAAAGCAGGATTTTTATAATCAAAGAAAGTGCTGACATAATTAAACCAGTGCTCTTGTTATAAAATGTCGTATCAAATTTACTAACATTAAAAAACCGTTCAATGATAAACATAACATAACATACCATCACGCCTGTATCCCCGAAGGGTTAGGCAGAGCTGTACCAATGTACACCCACAGTTCGCCGGTATGTTTTTAGATCCCATGTAATAGGGGGCGAGCTTATTGCCACTAACCGGGCACAAATCCAAACTACGACCTGCTACTGAGAATTTCATAGAAAAACCCAATAACACCTTGGTCGACTTGGGAATCGAACCCAAGACCTCTAGCGTAGCAGTTGCGCTTAGAACCACTAGGCCAACGAGGCAGTTTGTCCAATGATATAAAAGTAAAATAAATAATATCTGCAAGAATACAACCATACTCTACAAATAACCACAGGGTCAGCGCAAACCAGACAATGCAACCATATCCCACATTCAAAACTCAACTATATATTATTAAACATACAGTTGAAATTAGTATGACATCGAACTCCGGATCAGAAGACCATGCAAAAGATTCCCTCAAATATCGACCATATTATAATGCTGTTATGGATGATTTTAAATTGGCATAGCCTTACATAGTTGGTATGACTAAGCCCTTAGGGTTATCGCAATCCTTGTTAGCAAGTTGTCGGCAAGTTATATTCGTAACTACTAATTGCAATCTTTGGAACTAAGTTTTTTGTTGTTTTCTGCGGCTTAAGGACTTGCTACTTTGGATCTTGATATTTTCTTTTCGAGATTCGCTTCCTGCTGTATTGAGGAACTATTTGGTATTGACTGGACGAGATTTAGACGGGCCTGTTGGTCTAGTGGTTAGTGATCCTGACTGCTATACCGGAGGTCGTGGGTTCGATTCCCACCCAGGACAAATGTTTGTGTGATGAGCACGATCATTTGTTCTGGTTGTCTGGGTGTAATTTATCTATAATTATGTATGTATTTAGAAATATATAAGTATGTTTATCAGTTGCCTGGTTACCATAACACAAGCTCTGCTTAGCTTGGGATCAGATAACCGTGTGTGAGTTGTCCCGGAATATTATTATTATTATTGGATGGTATTGGTAACTTTTGTAAGAAATGATCAGTAAGTGCAAGTACAAAAATATAGCTTCTTGACTTTTTTAATACAGATGTTACTAATAAAAAAAAACTCCTTAATTGGACTTTAGTATCCTAGTGATGTGTTAGCTAGAAAAGGCGTCAAAAAGAATGACCATGACAAGGTCAAGTTAAAAAATAAATCTTTTAAAAACTCAGATCTTTTAATCCAAAAGTAAAATAGCAGAGATTAATTCCAATTTCAAAAGACATTTCCTTTTATCCCAAAAGACAGTCAACCTTTTTCTAAACAAACGAAAAATAGCTTTCATTAGGCAGGATTAAAATTAAGATGTCTAAAGGCGTTAAAATCCGACTCACCAGGAGGTCTCATTAATAGAACCTTAACTGGACCACCGATAAAGCCTCCCATGATTTATTTAGACCCGTCCGAAGCGGTTCGTTTGGACGATTTAATTAAATTGACCCTCAATTTTTTGGGCCCTGAAACAAGTGATTGTGAAGGTACGGATTGTTCGGATTTAAGGATGTTATAAATTGTTTGCAGCTTGATAATGGAGCTTCTGTTTTTGTTTTAGGAAATATATCTTTTTCCTATGATAGGTATTTCCGCTTCACGTGTATTATAAGACATTAATTGGAGTGCAGAAGTAGATTTTTGTTCAATTTGTTGGGTCCTTATAAAAAGGCCCTAGGACATGGATTAAATATTGGAGGTGATTGTATTATGCAAGTGATTTACAAATTGAAGATGGATGTGACTGGCAAAGACAGATGTGGCATTGGCAATGCGGATATAAGTTAGTTTTATAAGATGATGATATTTACCTATAACATAAAGTTAAAGAAGTAGAATTTAACAAAAAAGTAGGTATTTACCCAACAGACAAAAGTGAAAATATAAGAGAAGACGTTAATAGAAAAGCTAACATAGACGTTTTAAACTTTCCATTTTGCTATACTCCATCACATCAATTTATATCAATTAATGCAATAAAGGTTAAACTAATTGTGTCATCAATGGGTTCAATTAAGGTCGTCGTATCGCTCCTGAAATCATACGTGTTAATAATTGATAATTAATTAATATTGTTAATAGTGATTGTATTAAAAAATCGTGTCATACAAGCATCATATTAAATTATTGTTGTCTTTTGTAAATTAAACTCTTGATGATATAAAGTGATTTTGTATGGATATTATTTATAGTAAAGTATTAATTAACTTGGGTCTTCAGTGATTAATTTATTTTCCTGTTTACTTACTTCAAGGCTTTAGTACTTTTTTGATATTTCATTTGTTAAGATAGTAACTTATTGCATCATAGAATTGTTTAGAAATAGATTTTAGGCCAACGATTGTAACTTTGAAATGAACACTGATCCGATTTGACCAGATTTAAAAGAGCATTAGAAAGACGACATAATATATAGTAATAAAACCAAGAGTAGCATCCTACCGCCTACGATATTCTATGCAGGGATCATCATCATCATTACCTCCTAATTATTTAGCTACACGTTGATATAACTCAAACTTTTGTCCTACCAAAGTTTCCAAAGTTCTGACGTCAATGAAGAAGGCATATTTCCTTCGCGGGTTTCCGTGCCCCGTCCAATCAGCTTCCCAAATTTTTTCCCCAAACAGCGGTCTTTAATAAGCAACTATTAGAACAAATCGAGTCTGCCAAAGTAAATATTAATTCTAGATGGTAGACGAATATCAATTATTTAGATTCACGACCTCTATAAATTCGTTACGGTTTTGTATTGTTATGGTCCCAACTGGTTCTGTATTTATGGGGTGATTCCGATCTTTGATTGTTTTATCAGAAGCCTCTAGTCGAAATGTTTCGAGTATTTTCGTTGTTACTTGAGTTTAAGGGGAAGACTGATTTTATGTGGTGAAGGGAAAATAAGGAGCAGTCGCGAATTTAAGTCAAAATTCTGATTAAAAATTAAAAAAAGTAATTATTGCCAAAGTTTCCTTTTAAGGTACTGGAATCTATAGATATGATAATATAGATTTTGAAATATAATCCAACCGAGGAGGAGTATTGTGGTATTAGCCCAATAATTTAACTGCAGTGTAAAATTCCGGGAAGTACTCCATCCACTCTATATCGCAGCATAATCTCTTTTACCCAAAAACTAGTATGACTGAAAATTCTTAGAATGTGTCATAAAAATCCAAGTGTTCCAAAATTGTGTTTATAAAAAAACAGAAGTCTTTGGTACTATAATAAACATTATGTGGCCTGTCCTTTTTAATGCCCCAAAAAATCCTGACTAACCATGCCTATATCCAAATGTGAAAGAAATCCTAAAATATAAGGGTCTTTCAACCACACCAGCTTCGCACCACGATTCAGTGGAAATGTCAGGGAAAGTAAGGTCCGTTCCCTTTTAATTGTTACGCTACATGGCCCCGACACCCTTGTTCACACTTAATAAACACCCAGGAAATAAATAGTTACGTTTTCTTGTGTTTTGTCTCGAACAGAATTCCTTTTAAATAGTTCTCGTTTGTTTTGGAGTTGGTTTTGTATGAAAATGTCGGAATGTGGGATTTAATTCTTGAGTGTAATTAGTTATATTATGTTTAAGAAAATCTGGCTGAGGTTTGTTTTTGGATGGGTGTTCATGAATTCAATAGGGATGATGACTAATTTTTATTTTTATGTCCATCTTTTATATAAGAAAAAAATATTAGACACGTATTTTTTGTTTAGTCCCGTAAACAAAGAATTACGAAGATACAGCGAGTACAATTCTTGCGTGACGTCACGTTTGAGTACAAATTGTACCTAGCCGTGACGTCACAAGCCCCCACTCCTGAACTTTACAGCGGTTTATCTTCGTATTTTGTAATTTATTTGAGAAAAGAAAAAATATGTGTCTATTATATTTTGATTATCTAAATGGCGGACTAAATAAATTTTGACTTTTCATACCTAGTCATCTACCCTATTGCAACTTCTAAGACAGTAGTACTTATTAGATAAAGATTAGGTAAACGGAAATCTGATCCCAATATACTTAAGGGAAATTAAAGAAAATTTTCGGACTCAAGGAAATGATCATGTCAATGTCCTTCTAGAAATTTAATACCTTCTTGGTTTGCAATCTTTCCAGTAAATAAATTTTAAGGAACTGTGGTGTTTTTTCGAGAACATGTGACGTAGTAAGTTATGGTTGTCATCGGCTGAAAGTGGGTTACATGGGGCCTATCCCTTCGGAGTAAACGAGTGATGAATACCATACATTTCAACCCCGGATGCATGCATCAGTCACACTTCTCGTTTATGACGTTTTCTGTGACAGTGTGGTATGAATATTATGTTTAGTAAACATCCTTATTGTATATTCTGAATCTTATTGTTTATTCAGAGAGGTCTATGTCCAGCATTGCAGTCTGAAATCCGATAGGCTGACGTGAGTTGATTAACGCAAAAACTGTTATGATACCCCATCCACTACAATAAAAATAATACACATATAGATGCTTAGTTTCAGATCTCCATAAACCAAATAAAACTCGTACTTTTGGCGATTTCACCTCACTATTCGATTACTTGATTATTTTGTCCCAATGGATGGATACCTATTCGATCATTAGCAATTTTATTTCGATCGAAAAGTGTCGCGTCGATCGCCTGGTGACGGATTTATTTGTGACGCCGAATGAGCTTAATTACGGTTCTGCCAAATTTAGGGCCCTCCCGCTTGCCGAATAATAAAAATGAGTTTTATTCTCGTAATTAAAATTGGACTGTTGTTCGACGGAAATGTATTGGGACTAACTATTGTAATAAAAAGTTCGTACATAATATTTAAGTTATTCAATTTTCTGTTGGGTTTTATGTTTATTTTCATTCCACGAAGTACAGTGTATAATTTGGAATCCACACCTTACAACCTACAGTTATACTTTTTTGTCTTCTTTTCACTTTTCACAAAAGTTTCAGTACTAGTATGTTTAAGCCTACTCGGATCATATTATACTAGTTTGGCTTTCTTTCCACTTCAAAGCTCACCTTTTCCAGTTACAGAAATAAGGATAAGGATATCACTGAAATAAGAATATCATGACCGTGACAGGAATTTAGGCAGTCTAGGCAACATTTGCCAAAAATTCAAGGGGCCTCTCTCCTTCCATATTTACCGACTGTCTTACACAGCCTTGAGCAATCAGACCATGTACGACAAAATCAGAACAGTAACAAACACAATATTTTCTTATCCTTTGCAATACAGCCGTCAATACAGCTAACAAATCTTGGATTCCCGCCAACGCTGACGGCCTCTCAAATTTGAGTCATGCATCAATAAAGTATGGTAATGGCTCTTACAGAGTTCGCTCGAGTGAACGCCCGATCAATCCTCTCTGTCCACAGATATTTGTGAGTTATGTCTTTATGCCTCGTGGAAGTAGGTTGTTTGGACGGGAGATTACAGATTTTAGGTTATTTTTAAAAAGGTAATTCATACCATGGTACCATTTGAGATTTTATTGAACTGATGGAATTGTATTTCTGCCGATTTGTAGGCTAGGTACAAAATCGCTGCAAAAATTTTCGACAGATTTTGGCTGTACCTACTTGGCACTAGTCTGGGAAATTAACTGTCACTGATCAACACACTAAGGAAGGAAGGAAGAGTCTAAAATGAAATATCCTTAGAAAAGCCTATCTACAGAAGTCAAGCCCTAAACTTTTGAAGGCCATGACTTTGTACATAATATTTCAATCTCGAACAATCATACAAACATACTCTTTGACTTCCAGACATTATACATGGAAAATATAAGGCAAAAATACCCTAAACCCGGAACCTGTCACACCGAATAAACCCAGAATTACCAAAAAACGGTAAAAGCCATGGTAACGGTAAGTTCCGTGTAAAATGGTAAAAGAATCTTATCAACGGTGTGCCCGACGCGTTACAGATGTGCCCGTATACTTAAGTAGCTGTTAATGCGGGGAAAGGTTTTTATCGATGTTTTTAGGCTATTTTGAGGTAACGAATAGGGATTATGAAGAAATAGTTTTAAATTATATTGTTCTCGCATATCAGTTGAGTGGCCTTGCATCAAATATATGTTAAAGAAAATGTAAAAAGGCAGAGTAGCGATATTCCAGAGAGCTAAGTGTGCGTAATTATTTTTGTTGGATATAGGGGGGTTTTAAGTCACTAGCATCATTTCCCGAGCCTTTTCCCAATTATGTTGGGGTCGGCTACCAGTCTTACCGGATTCAGCTGAATACCGTATTTTACATGGAGCGACTGCCTATCTGACCTCCACAACCCATTTTACTGGGAATCACAGTATCCCATAGTAAGACTGGTTGTCAGAATTGACTTAACGACTGCCAAAGATCTATGTATGACAGCCGGGACCTACTGTTTAACGTGCTTTCCGAAACACGGAGGGGTCTCGGTATGTTATAAATGGTCACCCATCCACGGACCAACCGCGGCGAGCGCGGCTTAACCTGTATTATCGGTCTAACCGTACGGCTTACAATTAGCCACGAGCCCCTCAGGTTTTAAGTCACTAGTTCAGACAAATATTTATTTAGTCCTTCCTTAAATAATCTTAATTAAACCAACTGAACAAACCAGCTGAACTTTCTTATTGGATGTAACAATCGTGTTAAAAATATTATTAATATCTAGAATACCATACTAAACAGATTGCATTTTACAGGTACCTTGATCAATCTATACTATAGCCATGATCATGAAAGTATGAGATATTATGGCCAGGACTTTCAATCACAAGACTCATAAGTTTGCGAAGAAATAAACCTGCCCTCAATTACCAGAACTTCGTCAACACATATAACATATTATTACACAAATTAATTTATACAGCATCATCCGACCAAAAGTCAGTGAGTAAAAAACTTTTCGACGTGCCATATGTTGGCTTACGTGAAGGAGCAACAAACTCTCAAGACGAGCCTACCTGCATACCAATATTTATTTAGATACACGTAAGACATAATAATGATTATAACCTAGTTTTTAAAAGACTATTTATAGATCTATTTAATTATTTAACGAAAGGAATCAGAATTATGATTAAAAATATTAAAAATTTAAGATTAATATAATTCATTATTCAAAAGTGTAAAACCTCTAAGGCACACCCCTATCATATAGTTATTGCCTAAAGGGGTTACAAAAAAACATACGGGCGAATAGAGACCTTCTCCTTTTTTCTTCGGCTTTTTTAATAGACTTCATCTATTAAAAAAGCCAATAAATTAATGGTATCGTTATTTCAGTTCTTTTTATAGACTGCCTCGTTGGCCTAGTGGTTCTAAGCGGGACTGCTACGCTAGAGGTCTTGGGTTTGATTCCCAAGTCGACCGAGCTGTTATTGGGTTTTTGTATGAAATTCTCAGTAGCAGGTCGGAGTTTGGATTTGTGCCCGGTTAGTGGCAATAGGCTCGCCCCCTATTACATGGGACCTAAACATATCGGCGAACTGTGGGTGTACATTGGTACACCTCTGCCTAACCCTTCGGGGATACAGGCGTGATGGTATGTTATGTTATGTAGTTCTTCTCTTTAAAAATTACTTAGAATCCAGAATTGATCAATAAATCTCTTTTAGTTAACAGATTGCTATCCAACCGGACTATTAAAACGTGGCACTAGAAAGCACGTGTAATGTGCTAACACATGCAGATCATTTATTTCGTTTCACAATCTACAACAACATAATCAACATAAAAAAAAAACTATTTAATCCAATTTTCTTTCAACATTTCCAAAAAATTCAGTTAATTAAATAATAAAAATCCTCAATTAAATAATGTAAATTTATCGACTATTTCCCATCCCTAGTCCCCCACCTGTCACGCCCGTACCGTTTACATTACGCCGACTTTGTTTCAACCGCAAAATGGGGATTAATCTTTCAAGATACTGATTATAAGCAAGGGTTGCGAGATTTGCCTTTTAAGGTTCTTTAATAAATAAAATTGTTGGATTAAAGAAAGCCTTTGTGAATTGATATTGTTGTCGGTTTGCATTTTTGTTTTTGTTTTTGTAACTAGGTACATAATTCCACCCAAAAATAATTTTTCAAATAATATGATGATAATGAGGGGCTCGTGGTTAAGTGTAAGCCGTACGGTTTGACCGATAATACAGGTTAAGCCACGCTAGCCGCGGTTGGTCCGTTGATGGGTGACCATTTATAACATACCGAGACCCCTCCGTGTTTCGGAAAGCACGTTCAACAGTAGGTCCCGGCTGTCATACATAGATCTTTGGCAGTCGTTAAGTCAATTCTGACAACCAGTCTTACTATGGGATACGGTGTTTCCCAGTAAAATGGGTTGTGGTGGTCAGATAGGCAGTCGCTCCATGTAAAATACGGTATTCAGCTGAATCCGGTAAGACTGGTAGCCGACCCCAACATAGTTGGGAAAAGGCTCGGGAGATGATGATGAATATGATGATAATGAACACTCGTAGCACAAAACGAGTAGTTGTGTAATGTAATGTAAGTGTAACCTCAAAATACTGGTTGTACCCAATTTAGAAACATCTACGAAAAAGATAAATTGAAACCGGCCGCGGTCAAGACACGCGTAATGGGGTACATAACCATCAATCTATCATAAAAGTGTAAGCACGTCGGGTGCAAAATGAGAGTTTTTGTAATACACACGTTAAGGCCAAGTTGTGGAGCTAATGCCTTCGTGATCCTTACCAGTTAAGGGGTGTAAGGGTGTAATACGTTTAGTTAAAACAATAAAATTATGTTGGTTATTATTTATTTATTATATTGTATTTTTTTACGAGGTACTAGAAATTTTAATCAAAGCATGAAACTTGATTTTTTCATTTGTGTCTTCGTTATAATTATATTATATTCGTTATATTAATGTTTTAAATTAAATCTTCTATTTATTTAAGCTGATACATTTAAAAATATCTGTAATGTTCATTTAAACATTTTATACTTTTTACTATCTATACCTAACATAAAAAGGCATCAAGCAATCGAAATCTCAGATAATTTATTAAAGTAAAAATCTTTTATTTATTAATTTTTTTCTGACTATTAGTAAAAATACGATAATATGGATAAAGCGGTTTAATGGTTGAAAAGGCCTGTTCAAAGCCTTCTTATTTAATAAGTTTGTGTCTTTACATGGAAAGGTCTTTGACCTGTGTAGTAACAGACTAGAATAGCCCGATATATGGGTTTCTTAGGTTTTCGCGAATGTTAGACATTGAAATAAAACTACTTTTCACGGATTTTGTCGAGGTTTAATTTTAGATTTTAGGTCCCGACGTTTCGACACCTTTGCAGGTATCATGGTCACGGGCAGACTGAGATGGCGTTCGTCTTGACTGTAGATGTTGCTAGTTCTACCTTCATATTTTAACTAATTATTTGAGTTCCGACCTACGCAATATGAGCTCACTGTGTCTTGATTTCTTGCAGCGCTGCTCTTGGGTTTGGCCTTGAGTATATGTATTATTGGGTCCCAAGTAGGCTGCAGAGGCGTTGAAACGTCGGGACCTAAAATCTAAAATTAAACCGCGACAAAATCCGTAAAAAGTAGTTCTATTTCAATAACCCGATAGCCTTAATGAAAATTATATACACATCCCTTCAAAGGCTCATTATAGCTCTTACGAACAGAATTTTCCTACAATATCATGTTCCATGTTACAAGATACGTAGGCTAACTAAACCGAAACTGCCTTTAATTAATCATAAGGTAATCCTATTGTAAGGATATTGTATCCAAACGACCCCACTTGAGAAATGTCTTATTATATTTGAGGTCCAAAATCACGGACATAATATTGTCTACATGACCAAATTTTTTAACAAAAACTGGCAACACACAATAGTGAAATGTGTACAAGTGTGTGAATAAGCAAGTGCACTTTATGATACAAAAAACTGGCCAAGTGCGAGTCGGACTCGCGCACGAAGGGTTCCGTACCACCGTCGTATGAGAGCCCCCCTTAAATATTCATTTTTTGTGGTTTTTAGTATTTGTTGTTATTGCGGCAACGGAAATACATCATTTGTGAAAATTTCAGCTTTCTACCTATCACGGTTTATGAGATACAGCCTGGAGACAGACAGACGGACAGACAGACAGCGGAGTCTTAGTAATAGGGTCCCGTTTTACCCTTGGGGTACGGAACCCTAAAAAATTCTAGAGAGGTTTCTTTTCTTGCATCCACAGGAAAAGAAAAAATTATATTTGTGTATAATGTTCTTTTGTCCTCACTGACATCATTGTTGACTGGTCAATCTCTTCAACAAACTATATTTTTGTACCTATATAATTTAGCTTTTTCATTTACTGCTCCTGAAACTATAACAAAATAGAGACAGCACCCAGAGCAAGTTAGTTTCCCCAAACAATTCATAGTCCATAGCTAAGAAGAAAGGCAGTGTAACTTCCAACATAAGTGCAGACCGCCGCCGCGCCGCCGCGCCAACGCACCGCCACCACGCTGTCGTCATTTGTTTTTGAGTATTGGTTTGGTTGCATGGCATGCTCCCCCCTTTTTTCTCACTTTTCGTGTATGTTTGCATACACATGAGGGCGGGAGAGTGGGCTTTCCTGCATGTGCATTTTGCATGAGGGCGAGAGGGTGGGACTGCATCCTGCTTCCAAGCTTGGATTTTGGTAGCGGAATTAAAGCTAAATATCTTTCATAAAATTTAATGTCATTTGTTTTTCCAATCCTCCCGTCAACAAACACAACTATCAGTAAAGATAAAAACAAAAGACGGACGCGGCGGCAGCGCGACGTCCCCGCAGCAATTTGTATATTAAGGATATAATCGTGTCATGAAACCGCGGCCTCCCGGTCTTTACGACCGCCACTACGAATTAATATAAATCACCACATTATCAGAAGCTTAGATAACTCCGATGGGTATACTTCAGTCCAGTAATAGCTAATTACTTTACTTTTTATCTGACACTCATAAATTTCAACAAATAAATTAGTTTTACGTGCTGAAATTTTATCAAATAGATTTAGTTCGAATAGTAATTTTAGAATTGAATTTAGATATTTCGAAGTTTAATTGCTTGGATTTATTTATTGTTTCGTTTAAATTGGATTTATGTTTAAAACAAACGAATGATTTGAAAGGAACATGATTGAATGAAAAACAATGGAAGATAACAGTCTGAAGTGAATGAATGAAGTTATAGCGTTTTGAATTGACAAATATCTCTATTATGTATCTATAGTGTTTTGCAAAGTAGTTCTTGGAATAAGTTCCAAATGCATTCTCATTCTGTTCCCTATAAAAACGAAAGTACCGTCCCGGTGGTATTAGATAGCAGTGATATTATTCCCAAGGGGAAAAAAGAAGTCTATGAAACACTTACACTATTTACATATATTGAATAAAAAATAAGGTACTTGTTAATTTACACAACTTAATAACAAATGACACTCGAAATGTCTCACACTAGCATAGTTTTACCTGATCACAAAACCACTAGAGCAACTTAACATCTAAAAAAACAAATAAAACTGGGAAACTCAACAACCCTTTGAAGAAAAGCTTAAAGGAAAAAACAAGTGCAAAGGAATTCTTTTAAACCTCTGTAATGCATTATGTTGAATTTCTAAATAGGTTGAGGATAGTCTAGAGAAACCTGGAAAGTAGTTTAAATATATTCTTTAGAAACTTAAGATCAATTGAGTGAAATGCGAAGAGTTAATCAGATAAGTAGTTCACTTACATCTTGTGAAGTGTCTATGTATGTATACCTGTATTTATATATTGCCTCGTTGGCCTAGTGGTGCTAAGCGCGACTGCTACGCTAGAGGTCTTGGGTTCGATTCCCAAGTCGACCAAGGTGTTATTTGGTTGTTCTATGAAATTCTCAGTAGCAGGTCGGAGATTAGATTTGTGCCCGGTTAGTGGCAATAGGCCCCCTATTACATGGGACCTAAACATACCGGCGAACTGTGGATGTACATTGGTATAGGCGTGATGGTATGTTATGTTATATATTTATTTGTTCATTCTTGATTGTTTACTTAAAGATACTTCACCCTATTGCAAGATTTGGTACTTTTTTACTTCGGTACACATTATAATACCTACAACCAATGTCAATATTTATCTGTATAAAGTTTTATATTAACCGCAATCCAAATATATTAAAATAGTCAAAATGCAGACCTGATCATGCAAATAATAAAATCTTATTTAGGTCTCAGAAATAATTTTAAAAATCCCTATTTCCCATTTTCTTTAACGATATTATTTTAAGCACTTCTCTTAAACGTAACATTCTCAAGCAAATAAACACCTTTTCTCCACAAAAGAAAAATTCCAAGTGGTATTTTTTACCCCAGCTCTTAAGCTAACCCTTAACTGCTCACGTGCTCGCTTCATTACCCGTATCCGTTTGCGTTCAAAACAACGGACATTATGTTATTAACTTTTTGAATTAACTTTTTGCTTAAATTAACTCCGTGCTAGAGAGCACTGGTGTTTTTTGTACCCACACAAGTGTTACGGGTTAACTTTTGTACAGATTTTTTTGTGGAGTATTGTGTTATGAATTTGAGAACATGCACTTTTACTATAATACTGTAATAACGCTTTATTAAATTTAATTTAACATTTTACTGTTAATGTATGTAAGCTAGCTAAAAGAAACGGCAAAACATAAAAAATATTGGGATCAGATAACCGTGTGTGAGTTGTCCCGGAATATTATATTATTATATTATATTATTATTATATAATATTTTTTTCCGTAATATTTTTTTTTTGTATGTTTCTTTCCTAAAGCTAGGACAGAACTTGCCTACCCGTACTTTATACCTTTCCTATTTTTATTTCTAATACTGTCATTCTCAAATCCATGCAAAACAAAAACATTTCGATTCTGAAAATCTCATCAGAAAAAGTTACAAACAAAAACTATTTAGCCTTAAAATGAAGACCTCATTCTTGGCAGTGACTGCGGCCTAATTTCTAGACTAAAATTCTAGGCCAAGGTAACTAGGTTTTTAGGAGTTGCAGTTACAGGCAAGCTGCCAGTCACTGAGTAAAAGTTTTAAACTAGACTGTCAGTTTCGTCTGGCTAACTTTGAAGGTAAATTTGGAGGTGCGAATTTGTTATAGATTATTCATATATTTCTTTGTAGACTAATTAGATTTTTATAACCGACTTTAAAAAAAGGAGGTTCTCAGTTTGACCTGTATGTATGTTTGTCCGCGATTTTCCCGCGTTTGGCTGAACCGATTTTGATGCGGTTTTCAGAAAATAATTTGTTATTCATTATCTATGTAGATAAGTGGAGTGTAATATACAAATGCATATAATTTATTATGTAGATAAAGTCAGACAAAAACTTATAGAGGTACGTCCATCCATCCATCATTTAAGAGCTAGGCCCTTGTCGGTTTAGCAATTTCCATCTTTCTCTGTCCAGAGCCAACTCCTTCAGCTGCCTGTAGGTTTCCACTTCTGCTTTTTCCTTCAATTGGTCTGTGTATTTTCTTCTCGGCCTTCCACGTTTTCTTTTAGCCTCTATTTTCCCTTCTATTATATTGGTAATAAATTTATCGTGCCGTATCAAATGACCAATCATACTTCCCCTTCTTGTGAGAGGTACGTAACAAAGTTAAAATTAGTGAAAGTGGCTTTTTAGTGATACAAATAAAATAAAGCTAAATAGCTTGTTAAAACGCGCTAATGCCTAAACCTACCAGTCACATTTTTAAATACAAGCCCAATTCTCTAGAAAGTTTACAGTATATCTATGCCAAATAAAGTACCTAATGGCGAAAAAACCCGCAGCATTTCGCATCACAACAAAATTCAATATTTTTCTTTATATAATAATATATATAATCCAGCCTATAAACGTCCCACTGCTGGGCACAGGCCTCTTCCCATATAGAGAAGGCACGAGCATTGATCACTACGCTTGCTCTCTGCGGATTGGAGATGTTTTCCTTCACCGTTTGTCAGAAGTGTCTTAGAATGATTAAGAAAGTACATATAACTTTGAAAAAGCCACATTGGTACTTGCCTGGGTTCGAACCTGCAACCTTGTGCATACAAATCCGTTCATTGAACCACTAGGCCACCACGACATATTTTTCTTTAGTTGAGTTCAAATCCACCTGAATCTGCTAATCATGTAACTCTAATAAACATGAGTGAGTGATTATGTGAGCTCTTGTTGGTTGATTCTGCATATTTCAGAGGTCGGCCGAACCTAGAACTGTAGTTTTAAACTTAACTAACTTTAATTAGCACTTTACTTGTCAAATTGTGTTAGAGTTGGGTAGCTGTACATATTTTATTCGTGACATGTATGTTTTCAATTATTTGTGGCTGGGGATTGAATGTTTTGGAGTAGTAATTGTAATTATTATTGGACAATACGAGCTTGTTCCATTAAATAAGCATTTTTGCCCTGTGAACTAATTTTTGTACGTGTCGATTTTAGATGTAGCTACTGCAAAAAACATACCTTTTTTTCATGACATAACATACCATCACGCCTGTATCCCCGAAGGGTTAGGCAGAGGTGTACCAATGTACACCCACAGTTCGCCGGTATGTTTTAGGTCGCATAATAATAATAATAAAATCTTTTATTGGTTCTAAAAACATAAAACAAAATAATTAAACCCACCAAACTGTGTGACAGTTTGTCGGCGGGAATAGCGCTCGATAGATATTACACGGTTAAAGTTTCAAAATCTATACATATAATAAAATGGTAGGAAAGTCAAAACTGTACATTGAATATTTTTTTAAAAGAATACTTGGGGTATGATCTACAATCGATACCGAAGCCAAAAATATAGTTTTTAGAATTTTTGTCTGTTTGTCTGTTTGTCTGTTTGTCTGTATGTATGTCCGGGATAATCTCAAAAAGTACTGCATGGATTTACTTCAAATTTGGCACGAATATTATTTAAAAGTCGGGTCAACATATAGGCTACATATTATCACGCTATCACTTATGGGGAACGAGCAGTGAACCTTTATTTTTTCAACGCTTTCTGTAACAACGTGTAATCTAACGACGCATATTTGAATGTTGTTCTTATGTTGACCATGTTATAAGCTAGCTTTACACTATAAAAATCACGCAATATAAGTAACTTAGGCCGTTAAACATAATTAAATGAATATAGGTAGTATCAAGACATTTTTAAAGCAGCGCCATCTATGAGATTTCAAAAACATCAAGTCGAATTACATGTGTAAGCCCTTTTTGGATATAAATAATTTAAATTTGATCATGTTGGCGAGGTTAACAGTTGATTTTAAAATTAATAGATGGAGTTGTGCATTTTCTTCTATACAACATTCTTTTGCCGGGGGTCAGATTTCATGTTACAGTATCAATTATGAACTACTGAATTGATAGCAGTAAAAAATTGAGAGAATGTTTTCGGAAAATCGTAGACGGTTGTTAGCTATGTTTAAGCATGCTATTACATTTAGCTGATGAGGGGTAGAGCTTTAAATTTCCAAAATCACTTTCTCATCTGCACACGTAAATTGGTATTATCTATACTAATATTATAAAGCTGAAGAGTTTGTTTGTTTGTTTGTTTGTTTGGTTGAACGCGCTAATCTCAGGAACTACTGGTTAGAATTGAAAAAATCTTTTTGTGTTAGATAGTCCATTTATCGAGGAAGGCTTTAGGATATATAACATTACGCTGCGACCAATAGGAGCGAAGCAGCAGTGAAAAATGTCACAAAAACGGGGGAAAATATTCATACTTGAAAGCTTCCGTTGCGTGCGCTGCGTAAACGGTTCGAGTTACCCAAAATATATGTATGAAAGAATTGTTCCTCTTTGAATGATCTAAAAAAATGTCTGCGACAGTATATATCTATCTTTTAAGATTGACTCACTATAACCTTTTTTAAGGTAATCATTTGGTCGAAATTAATGCATTATTGCCAGTTATTTGCTACAGAGTTTTATCAACATAATATTAACTAAAATTATCATTAACGCAGATTTTTTTTTTTAATTCTTAATCGCGGTCATAATAACAGAAATTGACGCGGACGAAGTCGCGGGGATCAGCTAGTTGACATATAAACAAGGGGTAACCATGGCACTCAGGTAGCCATAGCGATCAAATAACTTCATTTTGATTGAACTACACATAGGTACTTTTCGGAAAACTAGCTGTCGTAGTAAACAGATTGGTGGTTGAACGAATAGATTTTAATGTTACTGCTGCAAGTTCAAATCCAGTTGTCAATGTTTGTGTATTTTTTGCGTCCATTTTCTTATATAAGTTTGAATGTTTTGTTACTCAAGTTCAAATCTCAGTAGAGCTAACCCTTTTTGTGTTTACCTAACAAAATAATTGTAACAAAATGCTAAAAAAGGGACGCCATTTTGAGCATTTTGTTACAATTATTTTGTGTTTGTATTCACTATTTTCCAATAGGTAAGTTAGTTGCTCATTGCTGATCAAGCATATCTTATGCTGTAAATTTATAATAGATTTATATCTATGACCGGAAATTAACGCTCAGTTATTTCTCACTTGACAACATAAGATTCCTCATAGATAACTTTAAAGATGGTTAAAAACTTTAATCCACTTTTTAAATTATTTTTCCAACGTAATGTGTAATGTTTTTTGTTGGTCGCCTATAGTATTCCATGGACAAGATTTTTTTGTATTTGTTATTTCTTATTGTTTTTACCCAAAAATCATTTTAAATAATCTTTAGTGTGTGCGAACTCTTAAATACTCATTATAAGGTAGCTGGCTACTCATGTACGTTTTGATGCGTGCAAGATTTTTTGTTTATTTGTTTAAATTTCATAAAGTTTTTGTATCCAATTACCGAAAGGTTGGCTCAAAACCTTAAGTAAAATAAAATTCTATCGAATTCTCTACATTTTAAAATCTATACGCGGTATTTGAGCCCCTCACCTTATGCTGGGCAGAATAAAGTGACTTTATTGTAAGGGATATAGCCTCCGTCTTTGATAAGGGTAAAATGAGATTGTCCTTGGTCAGCTATTACTTATTTTTCTAAACAGTTAGAAATAATTTTAAACACAGTTTTGGTCATTCTGCCCCTGCGCCTCTCAATACATACGTCAACTTTTTGTATCTACCTCCTCTTTCAGTCTCATGGGTCTCAGGTGTATTCCTTATTAACATGAAGTCACTGCCTATCTGACATCCCCTCTCAATTATAATTCGTAGTTCAGTATTTCTTGATTTCTTTGAATTTCGAATTTCGGAGTTTTGAACCTAAATCTCGCGCCCTGCAGTCTTACTGGGGACTACTGTATTAATGAGAACTATGGCATAAGAAACATAATTGTAACAAAAAAAACACTTCAAAATATGTCAGCATAATCGTCAAACTTAACCTACAAATCAAACCCTCGACTTAGTATAAAACCGACATTGCCCAGAAAGCCATTGCTTGGTTAGGTTCGACTTTGTGACAGAGATCAATAGGTTAGGTTAGGTTAGATATTGTATCGCGGTAGTTTGTATTACTTTCCCGCCTGGTCTTCAGCATAAGGGAAGGGTGAAGCACTCCGGTGGTTTTAGCCGGTAAGAGTCCGGCACACCCCTCCGCCTTCCCCAGGGCGGAGGAAGTCCATGAGGATTTCCCCGGGTAAAAAAAAAAAAGGTTAGATATTGTGACCTTGGAAAGAAGCGAGCGAAGCGAGCGACGACATATGTTATTCAAAATTAGTCTTTATTAACAATTACGTTCTATTTATAGATGATGACGTCAACGTTGCTAGGAGTTTAATAACCAGTTAGGCGTTTAATAACCAGTTGAACGTTGCTAGGCGTTTAATAACCAGTTGAGTGTTGCTAGGCGTTTAATAACAAGTTGAAGAGCCCAAAAAAATCGTTCTATCTTCAGAAATACTTACTTTTACCAACTATACTTATTTACTCATGTCGGTAAATGCTAGGACTTACGCGTAAATCTTAAGGTTTACCTTAGTTCAAGCTTTTACAGTAACATATATAACGAATACGACTACATAGGAACATGAATCCAGCAAAACAATGTGTTGGAGTTTTGAAAATGTGTTTTATAAATTTTTAAATATTTAAAAAGAACACATTGAATTCGATTTATTTGTGACATACGAAAAGTTACTCGCAGTAGGCAGTTCATTTTGGTGGCCTTCTATATAACAGTCAAAATATTTATGCATAAAGATGAATAATATAAGCGAACAACGTCGCGGGTACAGCTAGTACAAAATAAACATACAAATACAAAATACAAAATTAAAATAGCATGTAATAGGGGGCGAGCCTATTGCCACTAACCGGGCACAAATCCAAACTCCGACCTGCTACTGAGAATTTCATAGAAAAACCCAATAACACCTTGGTCGACTTGGGAATGGAACCCAAGACCTCTAGCGTGGCAGTCGCGATTAGCACCACTAGGCCAACGAGGCAGTTACCAGGCAGTACCTTTTTTTCAGTCTGATTGTCACAATTTATAATCAATAGATATTAAAGTTATTAAAGGTAGTAGAAAATAATATGTATGACATACACAGAGTCTTGATTTATAGTACTAAAAAAATTTAAAACACTTATAGTACTGTTATAGCTAATTACTTGTACCGAACAAATAATGATATGGGGTTTTACTAGCCTCATTTTTCTCTCTATTCAATAAACGTGATTTTGAATAAGACGTAACACATGTTTTTACGATTTAAGTTTTTCTTATCTGACGCTCCGCGAGTATTAGGCTTTTAAAATGTTAGTTTCAGAGACGAGCGCAGGATCTTTAGTTTATTATTATTACTATAGATGAAAAAATAATCTGTTTACATTTCACACCAATATCCCATAAAAAACCTTATAAAATATATCATAGTATAGTTTATAGTGACCATAAACTCCTTATCGTGTGGACATAAACTAGTCGGGGTAAAACAGTACAGTCTCATGTTATGACAGGCGATGCGTGGGTTGCACTTAGGAGTATGCACTGAATTTACGAAATATCTTTAGGTATACTATTATTTTAATTAAAAAAAAAGGTTAATACATAGTTGTTAGGATTTTAGATTTTAGGCATACTTAATAGAAACTGCGAGGGTTAATTGATTAGGGTTTGTTAATTATTATTTTTTATAATTGCTAGTATAGATGAAAACGTGTTTTGTATTTCACACAAATATCACATGAAACATATCATAGTATAGTTTATAGTGACCATAAAGTCCTTATCGTGTGGACATAAACTAGTCGGGGTAAAACAATACAGTCTCATGTTAGCTATGACAGTCGATGAGGTGAAGCGTTGGTTGTGGAACAGTGTGTTGTGTTATGCTTAGGAATATGGACTGAATTTACAAAATATCTTTGTAGTATTATTTTAACTGAAAATAAGATTATATTCTCTTAATAAATAGTTGTTAGTATCTTTAGGTACAAATTACATTATTAAAGTACATGATTTTAACTGAAACATTTTTTCAATATTTTTTTGTTAAAATTTTTGATAAAGGACTTTAGACATAGTTACTATTTAAAAACGGCCGGATAAACTATAAAAGGGCTTGTCATAAAAATGGTATTCCTAATATGTTTATTTCTTAGTCTACGAATTTCTTGGGAAAGAAACATCAGTTTGTGATATTTCTCTTTAAATTTCCATCAATTAAGAGCAACCACCGACGCAGTCAGTTGCATCAAAATAGTTTGATGGGTTTACAAGATTAGAAGTCAACGGTGTAAATTCAGAATCCACACAATTTTTTACCGACATCCAAAGAAGGAGAATCTTTGTCACCGATAATGTATACATCAAAGGTGGTCCCATATAAACATTGAAGTCGTTTCCTTTTACATTAATATTATTATATCATCAATTATTCCCTAATTTCTCACCTGTCATATTTCCACAAACATTTTTATTTTTCACATCGCTCATCCATTATTAAATAACAAATACTCACACGGAGTTAGCGTGTTCCTAACTAACTTGCGTGCCCAGCGCTGGGCTGTGGGCAATTCGAGCAGCAATTAAAACTTTTCCCAGCCATCGGTTTTTAACGCCAAAAATATTTAAAGTACTGAACAGTTTGGTGACTGTTTCAGGGTCTATAAACATTCACTTGTTTGGGAGAGGATTTTTGCTAAACGAATTTGGACTTTATAGCTCATGTTTTATAGGTTATTTTTGCTTGATAGTTGCTTAGTTTTAGATATTGGAACTTTTTGTGTGGGTTGTCGTTTGGTGATTATTTTTAGGGAGTTGGTATGTGTCACAGGTGTGTTTATTAATATTTTAATGAAATGAAGGAGTTTTTGTAATACATAGAGGTTTTGGAGTAATAACATCAGTTCTGGAAAATAAACGTTATAATAAATATACGAATAATGTTGACAACTTGGGTCTAAAGTAATTATTCAAAAAAGAATAAACACAAGAAGTAGCATTATGTTTGATTATAATACTTGTATTACTAGTAATACTTTACTTTATAATACATTGACGACCTCCGTGGTCGAGTGGCGTACGCACCGGTTTTCAAGGTGTCGCTAGCTCTGAGGTCCCGGGTTCGATCCCCGGACGGGTCAATGTAGAAACTCACTTTTCTACATAGTCTCGGGTCTGGGTGTTTGTGGTACCTTTGTTGTTTCTGAATTCCATAACACAAGTGCTTAACAGCTGCTTACTTTGGGTTCAGAGCAATGTATGTGATGTTGTCCGCGTTTTTTTTTTTATAATATTTTTTGTGTATTGCCTACGGATTACAGATCACTGATTTCAAAAACTTTTCTACGATTTATAAATGTAAAACTGTTTTTCATTCAACCATATAGCAGTGTTACCAATTAAATGTGTAACATAACACTGTATAGTTGACCGACCCGGGGCGTGAACTCGTGACCTTTAGGACGAGTTACGTCCCAAACTCATTAAAGAATCGGTTAGGCGTTCCTAATTCAGACATGGTTAGCATTCGGAGGGTTTGTTATAATTATCTCATAAAGTTCAAACTAACCTGGTATGTATTATGTACTCGCTCAAGTGATAAAGAGAGGCAATTTATGAAGTAATGCCGCGGACAAGATAGTAATAGAAAAATCAATATATTGGTATAATTTTAATTTTATTTTATTTAGAAACGTCTTAAGTAGTAAAATTGCACTCTTGATTGAATTTAAGCATCTCTTTGAAAATTTTGATGTTCTATCTCATTTTTTTAATCCAACATGTTAAATTTACATTATACTAGCTAGTGTCTAGCTAGTTGTAGTAGTAGTAAAGTTAAACTATGTCTTATCTTGGGATTAAATCTAAAACCCGGACATCGTAGATAAGATAGAAAATATAAATAATTATTACTTATACAAAAAAAATGCTGTACATTTTGAATGTAAAAACAATCGCTCATTCCTGATAACACCTCAACAATCACCTTAACATCTACCAAAATAAGGTTGAAATTCGCCTGTCGTGTACCACACCGTACGTTTTATAAGGAAGACATTTTGTATTTTTCAACACAACCAATCAACGAATACATCGAGCTCTTACAATTCACTGGAGGCTCTCAAATTGTGACAAATTACGGTTCACTTACATATGTACACCATTAAAGAAAACCATTTTTCCTTCCCTCACGATAAGGGGTGATAAGTGGGTACTGCAGGTTTTGAGGGGAAACCGTTATAGGTTCTATATTTATGGTGCAAAAATTTCAAATGAATGGCTTATGCTCTGAACAGTAGTTGTAGATATATTTATATTTCTGATTAATTTCGTTGCTGGTCAGGTGACAACAACATTAGCAGTTTGAGACAGAGTACCTTAACACTGGATATTGTAATAATCAGTAAGTGGGTTGTGGAGATCAGATTAGTATGCTCCAGGTAAAATACTAGTATTCTGCTGAATCCAATAAGAATTGATGCGAAATCGAATATATTTTTGGGAAAGACTAAGCAGTAGAAAGATATATATTTGTGAAGATACAAAAAAAATATTTAATATATAATATGCGAGTAATATTTTTTTCACTCCTCAATTTCTGCAGTAATATATTGCCGTTATAAAAACATCGTAACAACAAGTATCAAGAATGTTGCTAAAGATTTATATCCCCTCAAATTTCAACACACCTCTACAATACTCTTTCTTTACTCGCATTAAAACTTAACAATATACACACAGTTAACTAAAAAAACTATCCACCACAGTAATATAATCTAAAAGTAAGTAGAATCTTAAAAGCCTCAACGGCCCAACATTACTGTAACTGCACTTCACATAATCCCCACAAGCCATGGATAAAACACATAGATATCCTCGCAGCAGTTAACGATTTTCCTCCCCTCCCTCCCCCCCTTAACCCCCCCTCCCTTTGGCACTCCCTTCCAAAATGATTTATAACTAAAACCCTCTTATTTCGTCCAATTTACAGAAGCCTGGTAACAAAATATCTACGAGATAATCTTTGCGTGTAGTAAGTTTTTCGATTACATGTCGCTTTTATTTTTGAGGGATAAGCAGAAGGGCCAATATTGTTATCAATGTTTATAAAAAGTATTTCATCCTTTGGCTTAAGTAGGTAAATGGAATAAACAATAAAATTGTACCATCGACTTGAAAGGAAGATCTTGTTATATTTTTAAGAATACGTTTCTGGATCTTGGTAACATAATTATATATTTTTAATAACCCCGGTTCGAGGGGGTCACAAACATAAAAAAGACACATAGAATTAGAAAGCATACATTTATTTTGGACCCGAATCTTATCTCGCAGTCGTAGTTGATCTATATAATTATTATACCACCTAGGACGTTTATCCGAAAACCGAGCCAACAGCTAAATGTAGGTACACCATAGGCCACAGCCCGAGAACATAATAATATATTATCTTATTAGACAGGATCATAAATACTTAAAGAAAAATGTTTGCATTACTTATAAATACCTAATACAAGTTCTTAATAAAATACTAACAAAGCAAAATATTCAATTTACAAAGGCATTACACCGAAATGAATACTTCCTTCAACAAAAATGTATAAAATAAGCTACAATGTAACCAAACGCTTAACATTCTAATCTTCCGATATCATCCTATCTTTTGTCTAACAAAGTAAGTCACTTTAACCGTACTTACATTTTACAGCAACATAAAAATTACCGTAAAACGGAATGACACTTTTTATTTATGTATCTTAATAATCGCGAAACAAAATGGTGTCGTTAATAATTATCAGGATATGTTTATGAATAGGCATTTGCATACTCGACTCTGATAATATTTTTCAAGACGTATTTTGAGAACCATGATCATCTGCATAGCCGTCTCCCATACTATAAAAATCAAAATTCGACCTTAAACAGTTGACAGATTATAAGGTAGATACTACAGTAGGGCCGCTGAGAAAATGATTTCTTGACAGCTCGTGATCAACAGGATGTTTTAATTTAATGTGGCGAAGAATTAACAAAAAAAAATAATGATTGTGTGTAATGTGATTAAGGTGTTTAAGGTCGGTTTTGTCTTGTGAATATAATATTATTTATTAAAGAGATATTTAGAAATGTTCGTTTTTGCTTTGTTTAATAGAGCATAACGCTCAACGACTAACATTTAGAACTTGGCACGATACTAACTTTTGTTTAACACAAAAATACGGATCCAAACATGTACAGCGTGTAGCTATAAGAGTGTGGGGCCAAAAATTAGTATCATCCTTTGGCACACAATACATGTAGTTTTAACCTGGATACAAGCGTAGGATACTTTCTATTCTCATTAACGGGAAAATGAGATAAAACGGTAAAACTAGTTTTACCTAAATTTTAAAGTTATTCGAATGATCTCTGATACCATATGCAAGTTTTTGAGCTACTTTAGGGCCAGAGAAATGAATGTGATGATGGTCACATTTTTTTATTTATGTTTTACAGCTTTGTTTACCCATACAGCTTAATATAAAATTATTCCAAAATATTTCGAAAATACACCAAACAGAAGATTTTATCAGCCTCCGATTTTCCATAAGCCGCCTCCATAATCATTCACCCTTTACGTACAGCAGCATATTTCCTGCCAAGGTCACAGCGTCACTATTAAGATAAGCTCGCTTCACCGACTTTCAGTAAATATCGCCAAACACTATCTTAACTTTTTCTTTAGTTAACTCGTCTGTACCAAATCTTCCATATAAACGGTACAGATCACCCCGCAGTTGCAAAACTTTGATTTTGAAAACCCCTTTAAGTCGAAGCAGTAAGGTTGGTTTTTCTCTTTTCATTGTTCTTACTGAGTGGTGAACTGTATCAGTGTTTGTATAAGATTTAATATTATGGTGTTTATTTCCTGATGCGGTAGGCAAAAGGTTATTTGGTTATGTGGACGGTCCTATGTAAAGGACTCTATTTCCATTTAATGGGATCTTATAAATGGAATTGTTTAACTGTCTGAGACAGTGTTCTGAAGGCGAGATGTATTTATGTATTAGATATAGCACTTGGAAGAATAGAGGGGTTTACGGAAACGTAAAAGTGGTATAAATTGATTGATTGTTATATTACTATTTTGAATTCGTATTTCATTACGTGTAACCATCTGCGGCTGATCACTGTTTTCCAAAATACAAGCTTAAGCTTAGTTTGGAAATCAGAAACAGTATCTATTGTAGTACATAAATACGATGAAATTGTATGTAATTAAGATAACGCTAAACCAAACATAATATGTACAGACCTATTAACTGGCGACAACAAAACATTTTTTATATTTAACCAAAAATGTCTCACTGCTGGGCAAAGGCCTCCCTCGATTATTCTGATGGTTTCGGATTGATGATTGATGGTTAAAAATACTCGTACGTTTCATTATTTGATAGTCAAATTTGTAAGATATCTATAAGGTATCTTACGTCTGATATCACGCTACGTTATTTATTTATGAGTATTAAATGGCGCATGAAGTCGCAGTGTAGAAATTGATAATAAAAACTTTTAAAATTAAATTAAAAATTATTTTACTTAAATAATTTAATTAAATATAATAGTGTTAACTGTACTATTACTGATATTAAATTTATTTATTTGTTGTGAGACAAAACATATCTACGAAAGGCACTTACATTTCGTTGTTTATCAAATCTCTCTGCCTACCCAACAGACACGTTACAAACAGTCCCTCAAAAAAGGTTTCCGGAGCCAGCATCACAGACTGAGATCCCGGAAATCTATTAAGTGAGTCCCGAGGCCCTTCAGCTGCTCTCAACTAATGTAGATGAAACGTCACACGGATGTCAGAACAGTGGATGGGGTATGAACATTTTGTTTTGTATGAAATTTTGAATTTTTGGTGTAAGGTTCTTGTGGGGTTTATTTTGGTTGTTCGGGGTTTTATTAAAACGTTGTTTTTGGCTTGGAAACGTAAGTAAAGCATGTTTGTGTGAAGAATTTATCCAACCAATATTTGGTAAAAATAACAAGTAATTTTTTGGTAAAAGGTATGCTTTGATTCAAGAAAAGACGTTATTTTTATTTGTAATCGGTTTATTTACTGAATTTCTTTAACTCACAGAACTCAAATATCATCGAAGGTTCCTTAAACATAATAAAAAACACAGAACACCTACGGAACAAAAAAAAAAAAACATCAACATATTACAGGAGTTTAAAAATAGAACTAAAAAAAAAAACAAAACACCAACAAAACAGACCTCTTTAAAACCAAACAAAGCCATTACCACAAAAAAAAGAATACCTATTTGAATTTCAAATTTAAAAACGCGGAAACGTCCCAGAAATACATCCATGGCGTTTTCAAATACCTTATTTCCTTTATAACGAACAAAAAGCCTGACGTTTTCATTGTCGGCTCCAGAATTGAAGTCCAGTCATTATTTTAAGGTCATTAGTTTGTTCTTTTTGAAGTTTGAATAATGAACGGACGGTTGAGTTGAATGATCACACCATGGTTGGGAATGGTGAATTAAATGAGGATAGAAATAAAATGAGGATATTTTTAGCACTGCTGGTTTCTTAATGTTGAAGGTTGACTGACATATTATGTCTTACAAAGAGGCGGGCTAAAGTAAATTACATTCAAGCCGGTTCTTTTTTACATTCATGTGTTATATTTTATTAAGTTCTTGTATTCACTGACTCTATTAATTTTTTTTTTGTAGCCTACTACAGATCCCACTGCTGGGCAAAGGCCTCCCCCTCCGTCCTCCAAACCTGTCTGTCTTTTGCGATATCTTTACACTATACTTTGAGATGATGTGTACTTATTTAATTTAATTGTATGAAAATAAACCAATATTATATTAAATACGTAGTAGCCAGAATGAGACATATTGTTTAAATAACTAAAAGTTGGACACAGTAAAAAGATAACATTAATTTAGGTTTAAATAACCTTGTACATGATTATATATTATTTAAAACCCATTTTCAAGACTTGTAATTATTAAAAACAATAATTCTTTCTTTAATTTAACTGGACATTAAAATATAAGATAACAAAACAACACCCAGAATCTTCATAAATTACTCGGTAAAATTACTTTTTTAAGCAAAAACTTAAACCAATTAAAAAGTTTTGATTGGCACCCATTATAAGGGGTATAAATATAAAACTTATTAAGTACTCCTTTCACGTTTCATTTGTTTATATCTTGTTTATTAATAACGGTTAATTTAAAATTCTGTTATAATATAATTTAATGATTGAATTATGTACTTTAAAAATGTAAATGTTATGTTAAATGTTTCTAAATATAAAGATTTCTAAACACATGTCCCTTAAAATTGAACTTTTTTTTATTATTAGATAATAATTATATTACTCAGTCTCGGTAAGCGTCGATCTCGGTAAGCGTCGGTCTCGGTAAAAAAAAATCTGTTCGTGCACACTGTCGCAATGCCTGAGCTATAAAAGCATTTTCGTAAATCTGGGACCAAAACAATTTTATATTAATCAATGCGCCACGTAAAGTGGCCAAGGACTGAAAAGTCTAAAGTCAGACGGGAAAGACCTTTACCCAGTGTCCCAGCGCAACGCAAAAGAGGTAACATAATAAAACTCCAACCCTGACCTTCCTCAAAACTAAAAACTAAGATCCATCTACAAATACACTTTCTACTACAGAAACAAACAAAAGAAGATCTCTAATTGATCGTCTAAGACTTAGAGATTTAGGTTTGAGTGCCAAAAAAGGTCACTTCAACGTAACTTTGAGATCATTAATCATTTAGACTAAACTCCAGGGCGTCCATACGTAAAAACGTCTTGAGATTCTCTTAAGCTTTAGTAAAACAATTGGGATTAACGTTAAGATAGAATTATTCTTCTAAAGCTGTTTTTTTCCGCCAATTGACATTGTTTTGTTTTATTCTTAAAAGTTGCTTTGGTATTTCTTTATGTTGGAACGAAATGGTAAGTGCTGGGACGTGGGAATAATGTTAAGTTTTGTAGAAATGCTCCTAATGGGTTGTTGAGGTCATATAGGCAGTCGGTCCCTGTATGTATTTAGCTGTAGCTGAATTCAGCTGAACAGGCTTAACTTAAATTGGTGCAAATAAGTTGTCGCTTAAAGAGTGAGATGCATACATACTTGACATAGTTAAAAAAAGCCTTGCAATTAACAAAATAAAATACAATACTTTTTCAATCCATAGCAACCAAGTCGTAAACTGTATGATTTTTTCAAATATCCAAACCAATATTATAAATACGAAAGTAACTAAGAAAATCTGTCTGTCTGTTACACTTTTACGATTAAACCACTGAACCGATTGTGACCAAACTTAGTGCATATAGTATTAGGTATTCTTAAATCTCAAAAAACGACGCAGGCTCTTTTTATTACGACAACCCCCCTTTCGGGGAAATTCTTGTAAAAATCTAGTAAATAAATACATCAATGACGTCATCTGACACGTGTATCCTCGATCCAATTTTTTCCCGCCAACAATTCTCTCATTAGACAGAATTCTCTCGCAGCGTCGGCAATGAATCATCCGCTTGTCATCTACACGTAAACAGAATTGTTTGTCTACATCTACATACTTTATTTTGTTTACTTGAATACTTAAGTTTAGGTAGGTTGTGTGGGAGTACTAGCTTAAAAAGCGCTACTTTTCCACTTATATTTTAGCCTTTTTATTAGTGGGAATAGAGTGAAATTCCATGTGGCTGATTATAATAGAGTACCATGATCAAATTTAGGCGCAAGTCTAATTGTATGTAGTTTCTATTTTCACATAAAACATAACATACCATCACGCCTGTATCCCCGAAGGGTTAGGCAGAGGTGTACCAATGTACACCCACAGTTCGCCGGTATGTTTAGGTCCCATGTAATAGGGGGCGAGCCTATTGCCACTAATCGGGCACAAATCCAAACTCCAACCTGCTACTGAGAGTTTCATAGAAAAACCCAATAACCCCTTGGTCGACTTGGGAATCGAACCCAAGACCTCTAGCGTAGCAGTCGCGCTTAGAACCACTAGGTCAACGAGGCAGCTCTTCTATTTTCTAAGCCAGAGATCTTTAGTGTTTCTTTGAAAGATATTTAGGTAGTACTGGAATCCCCCACATGGTTCGTAGACATCTCCAGTTACCAGCTGGTGTCGTTGCGTAGTTACTTTGAAATTATCTTAATCTCACAAGACGTCTGAAGTTAGTTAAATATAAGGAATTTGTGCACAAGAAATTATAAATGTTTTATGCCAGTTAATGCGTTATTTATGCATTAAAGAAAACAAAATGTTGGGCAACTTATGTTAGTAGAAATATTTTGTAAAACGCTGCAGATCTTTTTATGACGTCAACTTGATAATCCAAGGTCATTCTAATATATTCATAGTTTATTACTTGCAATATACCAGTGTTTATGTAGATCTGGACTAGACCAGTTATTACATACCAACGGATGCCATCTAGAACTATGTAGGGGGCGTATTCATAGTCCAGAACTATTTACATTCAATGTAAAATAATCTGAGATTGTTGTTTGTAATGTAAACATTTTTTTTCTTAAGTAGGCCATGATGACATAGGTCTCTGCTTAAGTAACCATGTAATTTAAAAACAAAATAATACGTAACTCATAGATTTTACAAATAATCAATAATAAATTATTTACTCCTGAACAAAAATAAGTAAATTGAAATAAGCTAAGAAAGACCAAAAAATAAAACTATTTTTAAATAGAACTGCTTGATTTACATTTTACTGGACTAAAAGCTCTTGCCACCTTTTTTTGATAAAGTATTTAAGTTTAACAAATGTTTTTAAAAAATATAAAAAGGAAATAACCAGACTATGAATTCGGTCCTCATAGCCATGCAAGGAATCCCAGTAAGTGGGACAAAGCATTTTTCGCGGCGATGCTTACGAATGAAATTTTCTCGAGCACTCGAGCACAGACTAAAATAAAATAAAAGTTTTATTTTTTACGGAATTGGTTTGCGGTTAGGATGGAACTTGTTACATAATATTAATGTATTTAATTTATGTCAAACGTTTAAACAAGAGAAACTAGTACTTTGGTGACTATTTTCTATTTTTCTTAGGAACTAAAGTTTAAAACTCTACAGTGCATTTACTAATACTTATGCAATATTTTTTCTTTTTACTGAAATGATAAGTTTAAAGCTATTATTATATTTTGGTTTTAATTTGGTAAAAATAATTATGAAGACACACCCTGCACACTAAAGATAGATCATTTTTTGTATTTCCTTCATGTTTTTTTTTTATCAACATCATTAGCCTATGGCAGTCCACTGCTGGACATATGCCTCTCCAATTGCACGCCACTTAGTTCTATCCTCGGCTTCTTGCATCCAGCTCCTGCCAGCCTCCTTTTTGTATCACCTTAACAAAAATAAAGTAAATATTAACTGCATCCCCCAATTCCAAATTTTTACATAACGCCAATCAAACCATATTGCCTTCCTTTTGATATATTAACCCTATAAATATACGTCAAACTTTCAAGGCATTTCCCTTTGAGTCGATAAAAAATGACGCGTCCATCAAATTTTACTCGGAAGGCCTATTCGACATGAATGTAATTTAGAATGGTTGTACATATATTACGTTATTGGTAATATAGTCGTTATTTTGAAAGCAGAAAGGGATGTTATTGCAAATCGTTGTTAAAACTGCGGTCGACCGTACTGTTATCCAAATAAGTCTTCGTACATCAATTTTTTAAAACAAGACGTGTTTTTTTTTTGTAATTTACCTATGATTATTTTTTTTCTTTTTACCTATGATTTATTTCTGGCTATCTACCGTAATGACTAATAGTCATCTCTAATTTGCTTTATGACGTATTTATTAATGACTTCCACAGTATAACCTCTTAACAAATATCCTAACAACCAACCTATTTTTCAACCCAATCGTGTTTGGAACTTGAAAAACAGCCCGAAATAGCCAAGACCCCTGATTGAGTAGGCTCTGTAGGTAGAAGTATGTTTACCTTACAGATGAGCGCTACGGTTACTTAATGGGGCTTGAAAAGGCCCACAATATGTCACTACTCGCTCTCTTGTAATTTTGAAGGGTTTTCTAAGTTTCAGATAAGGTTAAACGATATTTTCTGATAGATTTTATAGCTTTCTTGTTAAGTTTTTTTATTGTAAACAAAGCTGTTTATCCAAATGCAATGTAGTTTTACAAATTTACAATAAAAATTTAAAAACCACACTAAAAAATAGCTGCCAATTTATCATTACATGAACATGAGTTTTCAATTTTTATCAGTTGCAGTACACCCAAAACTGGTAATAATTATTAACAAGAGCTAAAAAACAATTGTATGAAAAAATATGTTGTGCATTAAAAAGCAGATAAATGTAGGAAAATATTGAACTCAATTAAAGGTATAATTACGTGCGGTTTACTCCATAAATGGAACTGAAAATGAATTTATAAATCAGAATTACCTCTCGTATTTTATCACAATTAACATTTAATTCACAAAACATTATATCCAATCTTTTTAACCGTTAACAAGTATTAATTCTGTATTTCCAATTTTAAGTCGCAATTAAGTAAATTAATAGCTGAATAAATAATGAAAATAAATACTGAAAAGTTTTTTTACGGAATATTCAATAAACTAAGGGAGGCTGGGTCAAAGTCGATAGTAAAGTTGGGGACACACCGGGAACTTTGCTATTTATAAAAAGGGTGTTGTTCCACAGTTTGATGTTACTAAAAATAGTTTGGCTTGTGTTAAGTATCGAGGGACAAGTTTTCTCACTGATTAATAGATGTTTAAGTTTGGTAGTAGAAATGTTCTAAGACGTTTATTTTGAAAATTTCTTGCCTTTAAGGGCAGATCTTTTCTATGACGACCTTCGTGGTCGAGTGGCGTACACACCGGTTTCAAGATGTCGCTAACTCTGAGGTCCCGGGTTCAATCCCCGGACGAGTCAATGTAGAAACAAAACTTTTCTACATTGCCTCGGGTCTGGGTGTTTGTGGTACCTTCGTTGTTTCTGAATTCCATAACACAAGTGCTTTAGCTACTTACTTTGGGTTCAGAGCAATGTATGTGATGTTGTCCGCATTTATTTATTATTTATTTATTTATTTACTATAAGTTTTATTTCTTTCGGTAGTTTCAATTTTTTATATTGAATGTCGTTTTCTTACATTAATGTGTTTTCAATTATTATTGGCTCTAATCTATTTTTCCCTGTTTTCCTCTTTCTGGCATACTTCTCATAACAAGTATGCAAAGTAGCATAGTATATTTACTATGAAAAAAGGCAGAAATGGTAAAGCTTAAAATTCTCTTTATTTATCTCCGACTGCAGTACAAAATGAATTTCCCATGCATCCCCCTCACATTTCTGTAAACCGTTGCTGAAGAAATAATAATAATAATAAAATTTTATTGGCATGAACAGTATTACATAGTTTTATTGAGGCCCTGTCTCCTGAGCTAGGTTATAACCTGTGTTACAGGAGACAGTGTCTTCTCCCATTTAGTTACATTAAACATTTACGCAACAAAAAAGATAAAAAATATACACAAAATAATAAAAAGAAGAAATCGCTTAAACATAGTTACGGAACCACTTCGTTACAGTCAATCAAATCAAGTTACTGTTAACAAGTTTAAGGCTTCTTTTTCTTACTTTCTACCTCCTTCGTAGCTAGATTAATCGGATCGATTCTGGAACAATCCTTAATGCTATAGATTTTATGCACCAAAGAGGTTCTATAGCAACAGTGGGTGGATATTATCCGATGTTGTTGAAAATGATGACATTATTTTATTGGGTAAGAATTTATTTATTTATTGTTAATTTATGTACACACAATTGCGAATAAAAATAACTTCATTTAAAAAGAAAGATTTGGTGGTCAAATTAAAATAATTTTAACCTTATCCAGTGGTCACGTTTGACTTCCATTTTAGTAGCGACTTTTACTATATTTTTTTACACGTAGTTTACATCGGCACAGGATTCTAAACATCCTATTTCAAAGAGAATTTAGCCCGCTTTTACACCCAATCTCCCATAGCATCGTTTTACACCGGCTTATTACGTATCTTGCAAAGTAAAGCAACAGCAATCGACAGCGTAATAATTCTTTCACACCACTAGTGTTTGATACAAGGTTAAGAAATTTGGCTGGTGTGACTATGTGGAAAAAAAATCCACATAGTCACACCAGTGTGTCTAGCTGGTGTGACTATATGGAAGTCGTCCGAAAATTATACAATAATTGTTTCTAATTGGTGTTAGGTTACAGCAATAATTTATGGGTATTATGATTTTGACAGCAATAATGGTGTAGATAACATTTTTTTAACTATTAGTCCACAAAATAATATATTTCACATGTATTTTTTATAGTATTAACTCCCGACCATACAAAGATTTAAAATGTCGCAGGAAAGAAAAAAAATACAGTTTGTGCGAAAGCATGACGTCATTAGCCCCCACTCTGATTTGATTTATTTTAATGTTATAATATCTTATTTAGAAAAATAAAAATACGTACTATATTTGTTTTTGTTATCTAGCTGACGGATTCTATATATATTTTGTCTTTGTATACCCAGTATCATTGTTTATTTGGTGCTTTACTTGGCAAGACACGTAATACCTCTGCCAGCTTTACATCAACTAACCTTTCGTTTTAAAGTGAAATCACTTTGATATCGTTACGTGCCGTCTCGTTATCGTCTCTCAAATTGAGTTAGCTAACGCGTTTAGTTACCTTTGATGTTTGTGATTTTATTTTGAATAGATTTTGTGTCAACGTTTCCTGGTATGGGATGAGATTTAAATGTAAAGACAGCGAAGGTAAATAAATATAGTGTATAACATAATTAAGTAAACCTAGCAACCCGCCCCGGCTTCGCACGATAATATTTTTAGGAGTTAGTTTTGTAATTTGTATAAATTATTAAGTGGAAAGATGTGGTCTCTGCCTACCCCTACAAGGGAAAGAGGCGTGATTATGTGTATGTATGTAGGTATGTATCAATTATTGTTTCTTACGAAGGTAAGATTAGTTTTTTGTAAATCTGTTGACTAAGACTATGGAATTGAATAAGGCAACGCATTGTGTATCATACACATGGTGTACACATGTTATGATACTCATTGCCTTACACACTGCCCCAATTCGCTTATCCAATATTGTGAGACACTACCCTACCAACGCAGCCACGAAATATTAAAAAAATGTATAATTTTGGCGTAATGGCGATGAACGACGTCGGGCAGTGCTACCGTTAAAGCGTTTAGTTAAATTTCTAGTTATAATATTTGTATGTTAGTAATAGCCATCAAACAGTTGACAGGCGTGACGATGGGTCGACGACACATCGACGACCTCGACACGTAATCGTTTGCGTCTCGCTGCGCTTTATAGAGTACGTACCAAAGAGTTCTGTACGCGCTTCACTTCACAAGTGATGTTAGTAAATAATATCGATAATTATATAAAAAAAATGTGTCTTTTAATACACTGACAATTAAAATTGTGTTTTATTTTATAAATATTTAAATAAAATTGTAAGCATAACTAGTCACCCCTTAAATATGCACGGGTAGACAATACATAACTGATTTATACACATAGCCCTTTCTCATGAATTACTATACATTGGTGTAAACCATATGAAAATCGGTTGTTTTTATAATAATTATAGAATTAATTTCTATGCATTTTTAATCTATAATTATTTGCTTCTACAACGATTCAAATAAGCTTTTATTAAATAATTATTTGATAACAAAATTGTAAAGCAGTAAGTATTATTAATTCAATTATCACCACACCAAGTTCCATATAAATGAATAACGTTAATAACAATTCCAGAAAAAACACAAAACACTTATCAACATTCACTTAACAAAATCAACCACAGACACACAAGACGACCAACTACTTCCGCATCATTGACTAAACACTGCTACATAATACATCGGCTATAATCCTTTAATCGATATAATCGTGTAATTAGCGTGTCACATCACTAGACGCGGTCGGCGTGGCGGCTCGCTCGAGCATATGATGGACGTCTGTTGAGCTTGATACCGCTTCGGTTGTGTGTCGTTTGGTCTTGGTGGTAATTTTTTTTGAGGTCATCGACCCTTATATAATTTCCTTTTTTTGTTACTAAGATCATTTTGAAATATAAAAAAATAACTGTGTTACACAATAATATGGTTTGTGGAGGTCAGATAGGCAGTCATTCCATGTAAAATACAGTATTCAGTTGAATCCGATAACCGAACTCAACATGGCTTGGTAAAACTACGTAAAGAAATGTGCTTTGCCCTAACCGGGTCCATATTGTATCTCTAACCCTTTTAATATCTGTTATTATAAAAACATTGTGTTAAAGCAATATGAAATAAGAAGAAGACATATATCTGGTCAGCTTTCAGTCTCACAACCCATTTACTATGCCTAAATACTTGACTCTGTTAAAATTTAATGAATTCATTTTTCTTACTTACGGACTGCCTCGTTGGCCTAGTGGTGCTAAGCGCGACTGCTACGCTAGAGGTCTTGGGTTCGATTCCCAAGTCGACCAAGGTGTTATTGGGTTTTTCTATGAAATTCTCAGTAGCAGGTCGGAGTTTGGATTTGGCGCCCGGTTAGCGGCAATAGGCTCGCCCCCTATTACATGGGACTTAAACATACCGGCGAACTGTGGGTGTACATTGGTACACCTCTGCCTAACCCTTCGGGGATACAGGCGTGATGGTATGTAATGTTATGTTAAGAAACTTCATAGCTTTCCAGTTTCTAAATTAATGGACGAAGGTCAAAAACTCAATTAAATAAAATAAATCTTACGTTTACTTGCTCTGTGGCGACTATTTAGGTCAAAATTTCTTGAGTCGCAAACGTATACAACTTATCCATAATCTTAATAGGTATGTGATATGGATGAAGTCTGTCTGTGGCATTTAATTTAGCATGTTCATATGCCTAAACTGTTTCCTAAATATGACCAAAAAGTGCTGAGATGTAACTCTGAGATCTATTAGGAATCCTCTGACATTCGGCGCACGTGTAGAAGGAGGCAAGGGTAAAAGTCTATGCCCTTCAATTGAACAGTTGAAGCTTGTAAAACTCTTAGGTAAAGTTTCCTCCTATCATAATTAAGTCAAGCTTTAATCAATTTTAGAAATCATATGTGGCCAAAAGATAAATCAGTCCGGAAGAAACAATGAAGTGTTTGTGTCCTACAATATTTATACTAAAAAAATATAATTTAAAAAAATAAAAAACACGCCTGCCATGTCAAAAAAAATTAAAAACAAGTCAAATATTATAATAACTTTTAGTGAACAACAAAAAAACATGACAACACAAAAAAAATATCGTGCGGAACCCTTTGCAGGCGATTTCGACTCGCACTTGACCATTTTTTAATGTCCACATAGCCTATGTCACTCGGGATAACTCAAAGCTTCTAATGATACCACAAACATTGAAATCGGTCAAGCCTTTTAGAAGTTATGGTGGAATAAAGAAACTCACAAACATACATACATACATACATACATACATACATACATGAACCCTGAAAACATAACACTCCTTTTTGGGCAGTCGTGTAAAAAGTGTGTCCGAATAAAAAAGGTATAAAGGTATAGGTCGAATCATAAATACCATTTACATCAAAAATCCGTTTATACTGTAAAATGGCCAGATTTTAATCAGCCAGACAAACTCACGGGAGACCATTTGTTTAAATTTGTTTATTGACGTCTATTCAAATTTCAATATTGACTCACTAATTGCAGGCAAACTTTCAATGTAAATTCTGACCATTCACTGAGTTTAGTTTTGTGTATTTAGCCTTTAGGGAATGGAATAAGTTAAAGAGTTTAATTCAAGTAGTAGTATCCGAACCAAGTGCCATTAGTTTAAGGGTTGACGCTAATCGAATCGGTCAAATGTATGGAAGTGTTAAGTCTAAGTCGCGTGGCAATGAAATGTCATTGTCATGTAATGTCATTCAAACGATTTCATAAAGAAATGTCACTCGATTACCATACGATACGATCGATTACGAAGAAAACTAAAACTACCTGCGAGCACGAGACGCAGCTTTTATGCTGGGCGCTGACCCTTTCTGTCATAAGCGACGCAACTGCAGCGTTTTTTTTTCTTTTTATGTTATGTTTCTAATCTTATTTGTTTGTTGCGTCCTTTTAATTATGTGTCAAATGGTTTTCTTTCTTCTTTCTTTCTTTACCTGATTGATTTTGAGTAAATTTAAACCCATTTAAATTTATACGTCCCAACGTATAAGGTGGCTATCGGTTTTATACCTACTTGTTCGATTGATGATAAAAATAGTCTTTGAAATCGATCCACGAATATCGTACATACCGCGCACGGCGCAACAAACATATAAAAAAAACATATCGATGAATTGAGAACCACTTCCTTCAAAAGCAAGTTGAAAATTGACGCATGAAATTAAAAATACAAGCGAAAGCCATGATTAGTTTAATGCGTGTTCATGTGAACACGAAATCCTCCTTAAAACGAAGATAATACACCGAAGGTCACTTCAACAGTACTATAATAAATAAAGTTCATGTACTATCAATCTTTCTGTTGAGAAAACATTTATCTAAGGGTGTTATCCTGAAGTGATGAGACCTTGAGACTTCATCTTTTTAATATCGAGGTCATATCTGTACGAGAAGGTTGACGTGTCGAAAGACCGACTTAAAAAAGAGGAGGTTTTCAATTTGATTGTTGATTGTATGTGATTTTGTACGTCCCATAGTGGTCCCATAAAAATGTAACTAGTCTTTTCTTTTTTATATGTGTACCTAATTAATTTCTTTTTTAATTGACTTAAAATGTGTTTATTGGTAACTTAAACATATTATTGTGTTTCGTAGAAGATAATTACATGAATAAGAAACTGTGAAATTAACATGTTCGTTTTATTATTTACCTGCCTAAAGAAAGTTGTCATGTTATGTACTTTTAAATGATAAAACACTATCCCAATTCGATTAAAATACCTGAGATGAGGTAACCAACCTAAAACCGTAATTCCTCCAATCCAAAAAAAGACCCTTTACTAAATCCGTAGATCCGTTAGATCCGTAAAATCCAGTTCCGAAACATACAGTACATATTGATAAAATGCCAGTTGTATTCCAATCTAGTTTCTGGGGTCAAGATAGGCCAATATACGAAGCTTGGAAATAAAACCGAACGTTTATTGCCCCTGACAAGTTCGTCGTGGAAAGGTATTATTAAGTTTTTTTATTGCTTTGGTAGTTCTATTGTGGTTTCAAGAATCTATTCATTTAGAAGTTTGTGATAATATTGCAAGTTTGAAACTATTTGCTTGTTACGTTACGCTTTTGTTTTATTTTAGGGTGGGTTGAGATGCCATCGACATTCGATTTTTTTTAGGTTTTCAACTGACTTCAAAAAGAGAAGGTTCTTAATTATTTTGTCTGTAATATGTTTTTTCTATTGTAATCATATCATCAGCCTGTACTAAATTACGTAATAAGATGTATATGCTTTTGTTTTCTTATACTTTAGCGTTATTTTAACAAGGAATTTGCTGGGTATGAATGTATATAATATGAGAATAATAATTATGTAGAACTCAGTATTACGAAACTACGCAATCTTATCGTGTGAAATAAAATACATTTATTTATGTTATATAATAAATATTTATTCATAGTATTACTCACACAGTGGATGCTATGCGGGTTATGCCATATTAATGAAATTAAAATAGCCTGTTTAAGGCACTCCCCCGAGCAAAATGCGCAAAAGCCGTGTTTTACTAAGCTATAAACTCGATATTTAAAACACATATCAAATGCAGTGTTCTAACAAATCATTCTCTAATATGTTCACTTTAATTTATCCGGATATTCTTTTTTTTTAATGCAGCATATAATATTAAGTAGTACTCATTTTAAAAATGGTCTATCAAAATTTATTCTATGTATGTCCTCGTGAAGTACACGTGTTTTTTTAATGTAACTTGTACCAACTTAACATTTTATACGTTTTTGTTTTTCAAAAAGACCAAAGATTTATTTTACAATTCAATTTATTCCTAAAAATGGTCAAATTCACCACAGAAATACACTCGCGGAGGCGAGGCTGCAGGCCGCCGTAGTCTCTCGACGTGAGAGCACGTCTCATTTTCCTTTTAAATTTCACTTACAATTTAAGAAAAAAAAAATAAAAAACTAAAAAAAGGCTAAAGCGTCTAACCGAAGGTCATTTGCTCGGGGCATAAATGAGTTCACAATAAATTTGTCTTTATTTTCATATTTAGCACCTATTTACGCTGTTCCTATAAATTATAGGCTAATTAGCAACTAAAACATAAACGTGGGTGTTAATTCACTTTTGCTTACACTTTCTGAGAAGTGATTCACGAATATTCACGATACAAAATATATATAGGTATAAAGTAATAAATAATTCATTGAATTTTAAGTCTAAATAGTCAATCTATTTATATTTTAATAGACATGCTTTCAAACCGAGTTTCAATGGACTCAGAAATGAATTAAATTATTTTATTAATTGGATGAAACAGATATTTTTGGGTGAGTTTCAATACAATATTTAAGTTTGCAGACGGTTTTCTTGTATTAAACGTTTGATAGAAATGTTTCTAAACGAATCGCTTTGAAATTTATAAGCAATCGTAGTTTTATAGTTAGTTATAAATTTTATTAGATTTTGTTTACTTATTTCATATAAATTAAATCAATTGGCCATTTTTTAGGGATCTAAACATTGTATAGAACATGACACATACGTTTTAAAATTATAAGTTTTTTTTAATTGCTGATAACTTTTAAATGCTGATCAGATCTTATAAATTATAGCTTAACACAATGTAGATCACGTCAGCTTTAAAACTAAACAAACGCATCATGATCGGTTCACGCGTTTAGGAGCTACGATGCCACATACAAATCCACACGTCGAAGTTATATCACCTGGCCTTTTTGCGTCGCGGGTCAATAGAAATATTTCTTTGTCTCTTAAATTCCTAAATCTCTAATGGAAAATTCACTAACTGATAATACACAGGAAGTAATTCGTCTGATGTTCTTCCTGCTTTGAGCTTTTTATGTTCAATGAGCAGGTTAGTAAACCGAGGCCTGTTTGGTCTAGATTTACTCTTCTAAGGATAAATGGACTGAAAAATTTACCTTTTTACCGACTTCTTAATGAGGAGGTTATCAATTCGTCGGTGTGTGTTTCATTATTTGTTTTGTTTGAATCGACATCTTCGTCATTTTTGTGTAAAAAAAGATTAAAATTGTTTTTAACCGATTTAAAAACAGAAAAAAAAGTTTTAAATTCGTCGGAGTCTTTGTTTACGTTGGTTACGTTTGTTCTACGCAATCTTATCATGTAAAATATAATATATATTTTTATATAACTATTATTTTGACGACCTCCGTGGTCGAGTAGCGTACGCACCGGTTTTCAAGGTGTCGCTAGCTCTGAGGTCCCGGGTTTGATCCCCGGACGGGTCAATGTAGAAACTCACTTTTCTACATTGTCTCTGGTCTGGGTGTTTGTGGTACCTTCGTTGTTTCTGAATTCCATAACACAAGTGCTTAACAGCTGCTTACTTTGGGTTCAGAGCAATGTATGTGATGTTGTCCGCATATATTTATTTATTTATTTAGAGAAATCGAAGGTAACGCTCAATTTATAGGCAAATATTACGTGTTTAAACTTTTTATCAATACTTAACTAATTTATAATGATTATCACTTTCTTTAAAGTAGGTTTTTAACATTTACATGGTGTAAATTTTAGGTGTCTTGATTATTATTTCCAAAGGTGTATTGAATTAACGAATCCATTGTAAACACGACACAAATAACTATAATATCGCGGTAGTAAACTAAAGATTTTTCTGTACCTAATTTCGTATTGGGATCTCTGTTACAGCGACCCTTGAAACTGCTAACTATGATAAGTAAACGGAGAGGTCAAGGTGATTGTGTCCTTAGGGCGAAGGTTCCGTAGTATTTTATATGCTTCATCTTTTAGTAGTCCTTCTAGGAGGGTCGCCATTTTGAATTTTGATCGTTATTAGAAGAACATTTTTTTAATATAAAGTGCAAGTGTACCTTCACAACGTGCGAGTGAACTATGTATTTTGTTCACACGTATGTCATGTAAAGTGGTTTCAAAAACGTTTTCGAAGTTAAACTCATATTATGAGTAACCTGTTGGGTAATGTTAATTTTAAAAATATAATAAAAATCATAGGTTTAATTTCATTATAGTGGAAAAGACGATTGCGAGCAATTAACATACCTTTATAAAAAAGAGGAAGCTGTTATGTCCATATTGGAACAAAGGTTTAGTTTAGGTCTGGTATTTATTTTTCTTTACGGCATTAATACTTGCTATTTACTAAAAAAAACGAATAAAAACTACAATTCTAATTTGCTGCACTTTTCATTTTCTAACCACACACTAACCAACAATTTTAATTTTCTCCAACAATACCAAACGTAACACGAACCCCTAAACAACAGACACGAGAAGGAGAAAATACAAAGATTTTACGTGACCAAAATTCAATACTGTGTAGTCTAGGAGTCGTACGTGATGCGTGTGCGTGATCCGGGTGTATTGTCGGAGAGCGGGGAACCTGTGGTCATATTTACGTCGAACTTGTTAAAAATATTGAGAGATATTGGCTGAGTGTGACGGGTTTCGGTTTTGGTAAGATGGAGTTTGCTTTTAAAAGATAAAATCTTAGCCCTAGATACGGCAGAAAAAGAAGAAGGTGTGAAGAGTAGGTGTAATGTAATAAGATTTGAATAATATTAGATATGTACCACAGACGTTCATTTAGAAATCTTTTAAAATATGGCACTTAAGTTTAAAAAAAAATGCCGTGATTGAATAATTTCCGGATAGCACACTGTTGGTCCCGACTGTCATATAATGGCTGTCGTTAAGTCAATTCTGGCAATTAGTCTTTATATAGGATACTGTTGTTACCCAGTAAAATAGGTTGTGGATGTCAGATAGGCAGTGGCTCCACATCAAATACAGTATTCACCTGTACCCGGTAAGACTGGAAGCTGACCCCAACATAGTTGGGAAAAGGCTGTACAGATGATGATGGCCTACTGATATTTTTAAATAAATTTCTGAGAAAAAAATAATTAAGTATTGCAGTACCAAGTTAATTTAAGCAGAAATACGTTTAGAAAACTTTTCACCAGTAAAGTTGGATAAAATAAAACAAAGAAATTCATAGTAATAATATTATAAATGAACAGTTATTTACTGTGTATTAAAGGCTTCAGGTATTTAATGAAAATGTTTTGTGTAAACTATTTCAATAAATATTTGTATTATAATTCGAAGAAGTAAAACCCTCAGATATAAGCAATTCTATAGAATTGTATACATCTGTGGTTTTTGTATGAAGTCGTTCACCTAAGGTTATTAAACTAAAGTAGAGATAGGCTTTTATTTTGTTTATTATTACAGAATTTTAGTTTTACTTGAATAAACATAACTTTAGTCATAACGAAGTTTATATTTTTTTACGTAAAGGGTAAAATAATGTAACGATTAAGACCTATCCATACTAATATTATACAAGCAATAGTTACTTTGTCTTTCGCTATATCTGTTTGTTACGCTTCACGGCTAAACCACTAAACCGCTTTTGATGAAATTGTCCAAGAAGTCAGTTTAAATCTCGAGAAAAGACATTGGCTTCTTTTCGCCACGGTAACCAACATCCACCCGGGCGCATCCGCGGGCAAAACATAGTTTGGATGTAAACCATTTTAGGTAAGTGATTGTATACTATAATGATCACACATTATAATTATTATAATAGTCTTACCTATCAATTATTACTCTAATACACCTGAGACGCAATTAAGTGAGTCTTAGTAGGTAAATAGTTTAAGCTGAAGTTAAACTGATAATTACGAGGGTAACTCGATAATCACAGCTTCTGTTTACACGTATTACATCTTGAATGAGCTATTGTTATTGCGCTCACTAGTTGGCGCCACTGGCGCGACAGCTGTCAAAACCAAAACCCGCCAAGCACATAGACTTTAGATATACTATAGACCGCTAGTATCGCTAGTTTCCCTTTGTGCCAAGCGAGAGCACTTTTTCGGCTGTATCTAGTACATTCTTTTACTGATTTAAGTTATTTTTCGCGCAACGACAGACTTATATGCGAAAATATCGTTGGTTTCGACATTGTTAGGATAATATTAGGGTTTTAGATAGATTCATTAAAACGGCGCGCTCCGTCTTGATACAATATTTACGACAAAACTAGTTCATACTAGTGCTTACGATTCATACCTTGATAGGCTCACTCTTTAGTTTCTTATCTATACTCTAAGGCCAAGAAGGAATTTTACATTATGGCATCACGTGCGACTAGCGCCTCTGATAGTGATATCTCTGGCTTTTTAATTTCTCATCGTATTTATTTATTTAAAAACTATGGAAGTCTTACAGCTAAATACAATGGTGATATAATAAGAATTATCAAAATCGGACTACTCTGTAACAAGTTATGCGTGATCAAACAAAAAAAAAAAAAAATATATACGCGTCGAATTGAGAACCTCCTCCGTTTTCGTCGGTTAAAAAAACAGTATGATAATCTGACAGCCAGTCTTTACGTCTAGAAAAATTTAGGAGCATAATTTCAATTAAAGTTATTGTATAGAAGATATTGATTATTGGTATATAGTAGAATGATGTTGTATCTAAATAGGAATGACTGTTTTTAATTTGGGGCTCAAGCAACATAATAGTCGTATTTAAAAAGTAAGAGGTTCTAAGGAGAGATGTGATTTGCGGTTCCTTTGTAAATATGAATATTTTTCTTAATGCTATTGTTCTTTATTGATTAAGGGATGAACCACGCGATGAATTTATAATATAAGGACAGTCGGAGAAGCTACCTGGTACCAGAAGAAACAGATGTGCTAGTTTATAAGTTAGATTAATTAAGATCTAGATGTTTAGTTTCAGCAAGAAAAGCTTAATAATAATGTTTTTTACTTTATAATTTCTCCACATCCAAACCCTAGTAGTTGTTTTTGAATAGATATATATATCATATTAATTCGACAAAATAATAACAAACTAGTTGTCTAAAAAAATGATCTATTAAAAAACAAAATTGCTTTTGATTTGTATGTTATCTAAGTAGGTATTATCAATAGTTACCTAAGCACGTCCGGCCCACCCAGTAATTCAACCTTTTTACTATTTATCTTTTACGGGCTAATTTATACACTACGTGAGCTGTTTATTTAATTAAGCTAAGATCCTCATCAAAGACGTTAAACGCAAATAAAGCCAATAAAAAAGTTAATCACCCTCTAAAAAGTCGTAACTAGTACTATTTTGTGTACCATACTCAAATATATTAGGTTGCTTAAGGGATTTTTAATTTAGCTAACTCTCAAAATTTGTAAAAACGTATTATCTGGGGGCACGGCAGTGCCCCAGCCAATTATTATTTACTTTCAGCCATTACCGTCTACCTGCAGGGCAAAGGCCTCCCTTTCCTTCTTCCAATTCTCCCGGTCCTGGGCCATTTTTGTCCATAATATGGAATAAGAGTCAAGCTCGTCCCGCCACCTCCTTCTAGGCCGGCAACGACGTCTAAAATCTTCTTTGAATGAATTTAAGGAATGCCCTAGTATCGATTTAAGTAAACCAACTCAATCCCTTTAATAACCATTAACGTCTCTATATGCGGCAACTATTTATATAAATATACGAACTCTATCGGCTTAACACTATTTTTACCTTTCCTTATTCCCGTAAGAAACTTCGCAATTTAGTTTAGTACACTTGACCCGGAAACCATGCAAGCATATGCTAACAAGACATTAACCTACATACCTGTGTTATCAACACCTGTAATATTAGGGCCGGACTCCACCAAGGCAGAGATGAGCGGAGCGGAGCTGAGAGGAGCGGAGTTTTTAAATAACCAATGGGAATTAATTAATTAACCATTAGCCAGGCCATACCGGAGCTGGGGGTTCGATTCCCACCCAGGACAAATCTTTGTGTAATGAGCACGATCATTTCTTCTGTGTCTGGGTGTAATTTATCTATAACATGTATGGATTCAGAAATATGTAAGTATGTTTATCAGTTGTCTGGTTACCAAAGTACAAGCTCAGCTTAGTTTGTGATCAGATGACCATGTGTGAGTTGTCACAGGATATTATTATATATTTTTACATTTTTATACCATTATAAAGAGGTATATAAAACTTAAAAGCTTGGAAAAATAAATACTATTTTTATTAATTCGTTGTTCAGCAGAACGGATTCCTAATGGTTATTTAAATATCTTCTCCGCTCCGCTCATCTCGTCTCCGTTTTGGTGAAGACCGGCTTCGGCTGTATTATTTACCTTGAATCTCATTCACGGGAAGAAGTAAGAAGTTCGGTTTACAAATAAAATACTATTGTTTGCAACTGAATTAAAAGTTATCATGTTCTGATTGTATGGCAATGTCTACAGAAGTTCCATTTGCCTTGATATAAGTACATACAAGATGTTTTCGAAAGGGTATATCTATCAAAAAGGGGTGAAGAGTAATACTGGTATACAGTCAGTATACAAAATTTCAGCTCAAATTGTGTTTTATTTGACACCAATACGTTAAACACGTAATATTTATAAAATAAAGTTACTTTATATCTTTCTATTTATATTTTAAACTATTCGACGCATGTACAACATACGATTTTCAGTAAAAATAAGTTCGTTAAATTGAAAGCGTGTCGATCGTAACTGTATCGTAATGTATGTATGTAACTGTTTCAAACTAAAAATCAAATTCAAATTCAAATATTCTTTATTCAATATAGGCTACACAGTAGCACTTATCAAACGTCAAACACGAAATACAAAAACAGACAGCACCCTAAGGGTCGGTTCATATCCGGCGGAAACGCACCGCGCACCATCGGCCGCGCAACGCCAGAACAAGCAAACGCGCAATGAGACATCCAACCCCCTGACGCGCTAACGCGACATCAGTTGAGTGTGAAAAGCCGAACGCCCCACCACGCATCCGCCCGCCCCGGTGCCAAGCAACCGACAACAAAATCAAAATCAAATCAAAATCAAAAATTATTTATTTAACTTAGGCTACAAAGTAGCACTTATCAAACGTCAATTATTATTACAATAGGACAGCACCCTAGGGGTCGGTTCATATCCGGCGGAAAAGGCAGCGCGCAACATCGGCCGCGCAACGCCAGAACGAGCAAACACACAACAAAACATCCAACCACTCACACCTGACGCACCAACGCGTCATCAGGTCAGTGTGAAAGGCTGAATGCTCCACCATGCGCCCGCCCGCCCCAGCGCCACGCGACCGACAACACGCGACGCCACCACCGCCAGACATGAACCGACCCCAAATCGCCCACCCTTCACCGCTTCCTAAGTGCTTTGGCTGAGGAGAAGAAACGGCGCAACAAACTCCTCAGTAGCACGCTGTCATTACATTAAAAATAATAAATAATATCAAATAATAACAACAGGCGACGCGCCTCCCGCCAGAGATGAACCGACCCTAAAACGCCCACCCTTCACCGCTTCCTAAGTGCTTTGGCAATCCTCCAACATTTTAGATTACCTACGTCGCTTTAAAGATGCTTAAACAAACAAATAATAAAATTCAACCACTAGGCATTTTACCAAGTAAAAAAAGTAATTTAAGTTCAAAGTTCTCTAATAATCAAAAGCTCATACTTAGCCCAAAATAGGCCTAGACTCAAAGTAAGCAAATATCTAGATTTCAAGGGCACAATATTAATGTCTAGACTGGAATCAAATGTCGGCGAATTATAATATAAGGTTCATACATTTATACTATTTCTATTAACTGAACCGTGAAATAATACAATTTGAATAAATAAACGGCTTTAAATTAACAATGGAACTACAATTTCACATTTTCATTTTCATTATCATTAAATTTTACTACTGAATAACATTGACATAAATTATTTTATTCATCAAAAAACAATATTGTTTTGTTTTGCTATTCGTAGACTTGCCATACATACTTAAATATTTCTTAATACGTAAATGTAATTATAGAATAGACATAGCCACTATTTACCTTAGGGTGCGTCCACATCTGACGAACGAGCATTACACGAGCAGCTCGCGAGTTGCCGAGAAGATGGCGCGAACAGCGCGCGCACCTTTGGCGGACGGCATTATTGACACTAGTGCGTTCGCGGCATGCTCGCGAGCGGTTCATGAACGGCTCGCGAGCTGCTCGTGTAATGCTCGTTCGTCAAATGTGGACGCACCTCAATATCCATCTATCTTAAAACCCAGATTCAGACCAAATGATTACTATTAGTCTAGGTGAGAATCGAACCCAAGAACTCTATATCAGCATTCAGAGTCACTAACCACTTGAACAACATGCCAGTCCAGGCATCCTCCAAAAAATGGTTTTCTCTCAAAAAAAAAAATGTAAGGAAAAAAAATCTTCATATTTTGGAGTGGTTCTTCTTTGAATCCTCTTGCCTAGTTAATAGGTTCTGAGTATTTGTAGCTAACTTTTGCTTTCGGAAATGAGCAAGTTTCTGTCGATGTTGCCCGCTTAATCTCTGTAACTGGTGATAAACATTTCTCGCTTTACTTGTTTTCGTGGAAGAGTTAGATTTTCTTTTTTGTGGTTAGCATTGCTTTGTGTTTGTTCTTGTTTCCCTTTAAATGAGTTTTTATTTGGTTTGGCTATGGATTTGTATGGCAGAATAATGAAACTTTCGACTTTGAAATAATCACTTCGATTCTTACAAGCTTTTTCGCGGTGGATTTCTAAATGTTCCAAATGGATTACATTACTATTATTTAGTTTAAATTCAGTCAGTACCTATACTGTACTCCGAAATAACCTAAAAAACATTTGGTAACGTATATTTAGGTAAATCTGTATTCCGAAGAGATAAAACGATTTATTTGCACTTATATTGACTACCTTTGTTTTAACTGCCTTCTACCTGATACAACCATGCATACTGCATTCATAAATTCGCGTTTTTTACTAACATACTCAAATAATTATTCTGTAATGTCCCTTATTATACAGAGTGGATATGACAGAGGGGCATTAAATTACACTACGTATACTATACGTGTTTAGTATTAATTTGATACGGTATAAAAATAAAAAGCGCCAAAAATGAAAAAAAAAAAAAAAATTAACAAACTAAATAGCTTACAAATTAGAATAAAACGCAACCACCCTGTGTAAATAAATTTGACTGACTTACTTACTTGTGACATGCGTCAATGTTTAGACATAATCAGCTGTTAGGAAAGATACATCGCGGTGTTGAAACGGAGCAAAATCTTAAAAAATCATTTGCGACTAAACTACTGCTCCTATTTAATTGATTTTTGGTACAGAGCTTGAAAATGGTATCAAGTATAGGCAGTTTAAAGAAAAGCCCCTCTGTTGTATCCACATTGTATATATTTTGTCCTCTTGCGGAGTCAGAACACAAAAAGTATGGTCTGTTTCCCTGTAAGCAATGAGGTAACCCTTCGAACTTTATTCACTCCTCAAACATTTCGTCTGTCTCCAACGACCCTCAAAAAATATAGAGATCTACTAGAAAACTTAACCAAGTTACTACAGAATTAAGCCTACCAGTAAAGAAGTAATATCCCAAACGTATTACATGTTTACAGACAAGATAGGCCAAAACTTTGGTAGGTTAATTAACCGCTATTCCCAGCACCATGTTACAAATATTTGTGTTCCAGGTGCCAGCTTCAGTAAGTTGACAAAATCGATTGCACAATCTCAATTTAATAAAGATTCCACTGCTATATTACTGTATGGTGATAGCCTAAATGTTACTAAAAAAGACATTATTCAATGTGTTCAGTTGATGTTAGATATCAATAAGAGTAATAATTGTAAATTCATTTTCTGTGCATTGCCATACTCAAATAACTTGACCAGCTCTCAGAATGAGTATATCTTTAATTTAAACATGTTTATATATACAATATGCCACCACCATAATGAAATTATATCATACTTTGATTGCAATAAGTTTATAAAAAAGTATAAATTAACCAAATATACAATGTATATGTCCATTAGCTGTAAGAGACAAATTGCTAAGCTTTTAGCATATAATTTACTATGTGACACTGGTACTAGCAATGTACTTAAGATTATTGAATGTGTTAGTAGTAGTACTAATACCTCTTTAGATACATCTTGTAGTTTAAACTACAAGGTGGGACAACGGGTGGGCTGCATCAATTGAATGTTATACATCAAAATATGCAGGGTCTCTCCGGCAAAGATCTAGAATTAAGTTTATTTATAGAAAACTACAATGTTCAGGTGTTATGTTTGACAGAACATTGGTTAAATGGTCTTGAATTAAATTGTTTTAACATTCCTGGTAATTCTGTACAGAGTGCGTTCGTAAGAAAGAATGCTGTTCGTGGTGGATCTCTGATTATTGTCTCAGATACTGTTAAGTGTAAAGAGCGGTTAGATATTGTAAATCTTTCTATCGAGCGCACTATTGAGCTGTCTTGTGTTGAGCTAGAGCGATATGTTATAGTGTGTGTCTACCGGCCCCCTATAGGTGATTTTAATTTATTTGAAACAGTGATGGAGGATTCACTTAATAAAATTAAGTCGAGTAGGAAAAATATAATTGTCTGTGGGGATTTTAATGTGAATATTTTAGATGTTACTGTTACCACTACTAGGCTACTTAATCTGTTTAGGTCTTTCGATTTGATTAACTTATTTTGCGAACCCACTAGAATCACATCCTCATCTTCTACCTGTCTTGATAATATATTTAGTAATTGTGATGCTAATAGTAAACAAATCTTGACTGACATAACATCAGACCACTGTGGACAATTAGCTAGTTTCCCACACTTAGTGTTAAAGAAGTTGCGAAAAATTGAATGTAGACCGTATACTGTTAGTTGTTGTAATCGTTTTAAAGAGAGGGTTGTTTCTAAAATAAAACCATCAATTTTAGAATTTGAGAATCCTAACGACATCTATGGAACTCTCTTTGACGTTGTTAAAAACGAATTTCAAAAATCTTTTCGAACTAAAACAATAAATGTTCAGAATACCATAGCTCCATTTAACCAATGGGCCACGGCTGGGATATATAAAAGTAGAGCGAGACTGTATGAGTTATATGGAATGAAAAAATATAAATTTGATGAGTCATTTTTGAATTATGTTAGACTTTACTCTAAAACTTTTAAACGAGTTTGTAACATGGCCAAGGCTAAATTTATTAGTGATAAAATAAAGCAATCTAAAAACAAAATTAAAACGACCTGGTCAATTATTAATAACGAAACGGGTAAATGTACCAAACGCGATAATCAATTAGAGATAGTTGATAACAATAAATTAATTAGCGAAGCAGTAGACGTAGCTCAGATTTTTAATGACTTTTTTGCTAACATTCCGATAGCCACAACTTGCTCCTTACACTCATCCACGGTTGCCGCGGAAAACCTAATGCTAACTTGCGCCCCAAAATGTCACTCAATTTTTACCTTTCAACATGTCACCTCACGGGATGTTATAACTACATTCAAATCACTCAATTTAAAAAATACTGGCGATTTTTGGGGTATTTCTGTAAAGTTATTAAACATAATCATAGATGATGTTGCTCCTTATCTTGTTGTTACTTTTAACAAGTGTGTCGATTTGGGAATATTCCCAGACCTCATGAAGTACAGTAAAGTTATACCATTATTTAAATCCGGTGTTAAAAGTGAAGTGAGTAATTTTAGACCCATATCAATATTACCCGCGTTTAGTAAAATCTTTGAAAAGTTAATATTACAGCAGTTATTAGGTTTTTTTAATGTAAATAAGCTGCTCCACAATGAGCAGTATGGTTTTACAAAGGGTCGCTCAACAACTGATGCCGGTGTAGCTTTATTAAAACACGTGTATAGCGCCTGGGAGAATTCACAAAATGCCATAGGCGTTTTTTGTGACCTTTCTAAGGCATTTGATTGCGTTCATCACGACACACTACTCGCTAAACTTAAATATTACGGTATACAGGATATAGCCCTTAACTTAATGAATTCTTATTTAAAGCAGCGCCTTCAATGTGTAGAAGTTAATGGCGTAAAATCTAGGCCACTTCCGGTTAAATTAGGTGTGCCCCAGGGTTCTATACTGGGTCCTTTTTTGTTCCTGGTATATATAAATGACTTGCCGTTTTATTTAGAAGGTATCTGCAATACTGTACTTTTCGCTGACGACACGTCACTCATATTTAAAGTGAATAGAAATAGTGATAGTTTTGATCACATTAACAGTGCACTTTTACAGGCAACAAATTGGTTTACTGTTAATAACTTGGTACTAAATGCTAAGAAAACGAAGTGCATTAAATTTGTAATGCCAAACGTTAAAAATCTAGGTCCAAATATAATTGTTAGTAATGAAGTGCTGGAGACTGTAGAATCGACCGTCTTTTTAGGTATTACAATAGATAGTAGACTTAAATGGGCAGCTCATATTTCATACCTTGCAAGCAAACTGAGTTCAGCAGCATATGCAGTTAGGAAAGTTAGGCAGCTAACGGACGTGGATACAGCTTGATTAGTGTACTTTAGTTACTTTCACAGCGTTATGTCCTATGGCATTCTGTTGTGGGGTAAGGCTGCAGATATTGAAACAATATTTATTCTGCAAAAACGAGCTGTTAGGTCTATTTACCAGCTAGGCGCTAAGGTCTCACTTAGGGAGCGTTTTAAGGAAATTGAGATTCTAACTGTTGCCTCACAATTTATTCTAGCCAATATATTATACATTAGACAAAATATTCACCTCTACACTAAAAAGAGTGACATACACAACATTAATACTAGAAATAAGCATAAGTTATGCACTACATCCCACCGGCTACAACAAGCTGCCACCTAGTATGTTAGAATTACCATATAATTCATTTAAATCAGTAGTCAAAACAAGGCTCTGTAAGAAAGCCTACTATACATTAAATGACTATTTAAACGATAAAAACTGTTGGTCGCCTTGATAGACACAAGACGGTTCTGAATTGAATTACTGGGATCATTTTTTCCCATTTTTTATTATTTTTTTGTTTATTTTTGACTGCCATACAGATAGTATGTTACTATATTTTGATACAATTATACTATTGTATAATTTAACTTTTATTATTATTATTACTTTGCTGTTTTGACATTTTATAACAATTCTAATTATTGTTCCAAATTGATTGGCATACACTCTGTATGTAACAATATATTGTTTTATTATTAATGCAGTTATACGCATGTATATTGATATACTATTTTAATGCCGCTTTGATAAGGGACTGTGCAGTGAATCAGTGCTTGGGGTTATTTTTCTAATTTGAACTCAGAATTCCTTTTGTTTTATTTTCTTTAAGCCGGCAGCAGTTTCGTCATGCTCCCTAAGTTGTCATTGCCTGCGGTGGTGTCTTGGGTCGGGTCTCCTCCTTCCCTCTAATATGGCGAGGGAGGGGATGGCTGATCCTTGCGTCATACTCGTGAACGGGTGCCGCTTGAGGTGACTGGTCGTTCTGCTGACCTTGGTCTCCACGTAGATTCAATAATTTTCACTCTTAAATAGTATGATACCCATCTACCTTAACCACTTGTTCACTTTGCGCGGTCCCTTATCGTTATTTATCGTTATTTATTGTTATTTTTTATATTATTTATTATTTTTAATGTAATGACAGCGTGCTACTGGGGAGTTTGTTGCGCCGTTTCTTCTCCTCAGCCAAAGCACTTAGGAAGCGGTGAAGGGTGGGCGATTTGGGGTCGGTTCATGTCTGGCGGTGGTGGCGTCGCGTGTTGTCGGTCGCGTGGCGCTGGGGCGGGCGGGCGCATGGTGGAGCATTCCGCCTTTCACACTGACCTGATGACGCGTTGGTGCGTCAGGTGTGAGTGGTTGGATGTTCTGTTGTGTGTTTGCTCGTTCTGGCGTTGCGCGGCCGATGTTGCGCGCTGCCTTTTCCGCCGGATATGAACCGACCCCTAGGGTGCTGTCCTATTGTAATAATAATTGACGTTTGATAAGTGCTACTTTGTAGCCTAAGTTAAATAAATAATTTTTGATTTTGATTTTGATTTCGTATCGGAATTTCGGCTGAACAGTAAGCCCTAATAATGAAACTTCATGAAATAGCTCTGTCCTTGGGTTTATCCCGAACATATATTTCTTTTCCCTAATACCCGTAAACTTAAGTTATGGGCTATGTAAGCTGGTCAGTAAACAGATATCGAAGAGAGCTTAGCTTAAGTTTAAAGTATGGGTGGTAAGCAGAAGGCTCATTACATGCTCTTGATTTTTCAACCAACTTAAAAAGGAGGACATTCTCAATTCATCTGTGTTATTTTAGAAGCTTTTTTTACCTTAACTGTTCGTTCGTAATGTGCAAGTTGTCTGTCAAAATTAGCAATCCAGTTTTCGACCATTTTTTGGCATCCGATTTACCTGAAATGCGTACTTATATAAATCCGATGACAATATAATATTATAGTACTTAGGAAAATCACTTTCGAGCATAATTATGATGTTAAACTAGAATCATTTTTTTTACCTTATGTATTCAAATGACGGGCCTGTTGGTCTAGTGGTTAGTGACCCTGACTGCTATACCGGAGGTCGTGGGTTCGATTCCCACCCAGGACAAATGTTTGTGTGATGAGCACGATCATTTGTTCTGGTTGTCTGGGTGTTATTTATCTATAATATGTTTGTATTTAGAAATATATAAGTATGTTTATCAGTTGCCTGGTTACCATAACACAAACTCAGCTTAGCTTGGGATTAGATAACCGTGTGTGAGTTGTCCTGGAATATTATTATTATTAATTAATTAATTCCTCCAGTTTTTGAGAAAACTCCAGTTTTTTCAAAGCGAGGATCCATGTTTTTAAACTTTTTCGTGAGCATCCATTTTGTTTTTGTGAGATCATGAAAAAAAACTGATTTTAATCTGACTAGAACTTCTGGTCCTTTCCTTTCTGCTAAGGACTAACTATAAGTATGAATGTAAACAGATATTTTCGAAGTATGCTCCGGCATTTGCGTCAGACTCCAACTGAACAGATAATCGCGAGATTATTCTGATAATGCTTCGCTTCTAATTGAAACTTTCTGTTTTTCTTACAATGAAGAAGATATTAAAGAGATTTCAATGTTAAGTGAAGTATGTTACATTAATTTTCTGTGCTGTGACGGGTTTTATATTGAAATGTGTGCATGGGAGAAAGCTAATGGTTTTCTAATCATATATTTTTTTTAATTTACTCTAATATTAACTACTCCAATACACTAAAAAAAAATGTCTTAAAAAAATACAATAAACTTATGGTCTCTCTTTTATTTTATTTTGGTTTATGCTTTTAAAATTAAGTGTTCTAGTATAATATTATTTTGTTACATAAGTATACAAAATAGCTAAAACATTTTAGTAGAATATTTTTCCAAAACTGGATGTATCCCGTAAAGTAATAATGCCAGCCATGATTAGCATATAAATTGAATTTTACATTTTGCATTAATTGGTTCGTCACAAGAGGATTTTGAACAAATCGTGTAACATTGACTAGTTTAATTAAATTCACTTTGCATGTGTTTATAAAATAGGCGTCACCAACAAGAATACAGGTAAAGCTAAAGATGAAAAAAAACTAATTTAGAACTAGGACCTTTTCCGTCCCTCAAACCTAACCAAAAACATACTTCATACAAGTGTCTGATACTTTTCAGATTTTTTCAGAATATTGAGTATCTATTCTGTCCCATCGTCTGTCAGTACGTCTAGCTAGGTGTCCTGCCCAACTCCATTTGAGTCGTATCGCCCGGGCCCCGACGTTAAACACATTTGTTCGGCTTTCGGTGTTACGAACTTGGTCAAATAGCATTCCATTAAAGCATGGTGGCCAAGGACAGGTCGCAAGAGTCAGGGTGACCGAGAGCACGTTGGGTTTACCACATAGCCAAGTTAATGGGAACCACCTGGATGAGGGACACGCAAGACAGACAACAAAGGTTGAAATAGTTCTAACAAAAAAACCCGACTTCAAAACCATATAAGACTTATATGGTTTTCTTATGGATCCCACCGCCAAAAGTGGCCCAAAATAGGACCACACGCGAAGCACCAGCTTTCAAATAAAAAAATAATCATCAAAATCGGTTCATTCAGTCGAAAGTTCCTCCTTAGGCATACCCAGTAGTTAGATGATTCCGGGCTGATATGATGTTGATGACGTATATAAATGCATGCTGTAGCTATATTTCCATTTGACATAGTTGTCTCTCTTCCTGTACCCATTTCCTGCTTACTAATTACTTTACATCACAGAACTACAAACAGCTAGTACATTGATAAATCTTAAGTCTCTTAAAACCCCAATAAAAGCAGTTTCCGCATAAGATTTGTGAAAATCTCGGCGGTATTAACTAAGAGCTACAATGTATACCGGAACGACTCCTTAGAGTATTATTTATCCAGTACCATACAAGCGAATAAATAAAGTCCATTAACAATTACGTAAAGAATAATGGGTTTCTATTTTTAGATCAAGATACATTCGGAAAATGAAACCGAGTGTAAAAGAAATGTTACAAGTTTTTGTGAAATGGAATTTGTAGCGGTGTTGTATTCTAAATGTTATTTAATTTTGAGCTGAAATGTGGCAATAAATTTGGTGTGGAAGTAAGAAAAAGCCTACATTCAATAATTAATTGTCACTTGACACGTAAACTTAAAAAAATGCCGATCATAATATGGAAGTGATTTAAAAACTATCTTGTGTTATGCACTCCTGAAGATATATATAGAAAAGTGGTTTTCTACATTGACCCGTTCGGGGATATAACCCGGGACCTCAGAGCTCGACCACAGAGGTCGTGAAACTATACTATGAGACTCTAATTTTTAACAGCTTATACAGATATGGTAATCATCTAATAAAAATAATATTATCAAATAAACTCCAAAGGAGATTATACTTAAAACCTTACATATAATTATCAAACATCCAGCCACTTATGTAAGTGTATACTATGTAGTAATTAAAACTACTTCAGCTATTTAAATAACATAAAGTAATGAGACAATATAATTAAGTATCAAATAGTAAAACTTAAGTGCTGGAATCGGTGATACTTCAGTCTTTCTGTTCCCACGCCGCGCCGTAACGAGATAGCTCTGTAGGGAACTTACTACTGAACTGATTCTCGATTTACATGTTTTTCACAGTTGTATAAATATATTAAAAAGTTACGAAAACACAAGTAGATAGTCACCTAAAAGGCGATCGCAAAACGATCTTTTCTACCAAAATTATAGTTTTCATTATTCAAACCTTGTTCATAAGAAGAAAACGGATTTTTGGAAATTGATCCACAGTTGCCGAAGATATCACTTAACAAACATGAAAATACCGGTGAATTGAGAAATTGAGAACCTCCTCCTTTTGAAGCCGGTTGAAAAGAATAGATTAAAATTAGTACTTTTTAGTCTCTCAAATTTTTGCGCTGGATTCTCTGAGTGAGTTACTAAAATACACAAATTACTTAGTAACTTTTTCCCACACCCAGTAAAAACTACAAGAGTCATATAAAATATCATGTTTATTGTTAGAAGTGCATTCTGCATTCCCATAGTAGTATGTTTGTCGTGAAGTGGCGTCTGACAATTGCAGTGGCTAACGATCACTCCGCTTTGAGCGCGCATAGGGGTAACACTTGTAGGCTGTTTGATTTCCGCTGCTGAGGAAGAAAATAATAATGGTACTCTGTTGTAGGGAAAAATCAAAAGAGAGAAACAGTTAAAAAAATTAACCTTTTTAATTATGATATTATTATAATGCTGTCTTGTATAGTAATGGCTTCGTACAGATTTTGAAAATATAATATTGCCATTATTCGACACATTTTAACACATTTTGTTTGTAAATAATAGATGTATCATGTAGTGCAAAAAATGATATAAATAACAACAAAAAGGTGTCCATGAAGATAAACTTTCAAGATTGCTAATTAAAATAGATTAACTTAAATTACAATAATAATTGCAAACTTTTATTCAATGTGACTTGTCTACCACATACACACACTACCTACATGTTATTTTCATAAAATAAGGGAGGGAGCCGCTCGCGAGCCGTTCGCGAACCACTCGTGGCATGCTCGCGAGCGGTTCGCGAGCGGCTCGCGAGCTGCTCGTGTAGTGCTCGTTCGTCAGATGTGGACGCACCCTTATGCTCCATAGTTGAACCAAATTTCTGGAATATTGCTCATTCATATCCTTCAATAAACTTACCATCTGAAAATTAAATACGGGCTTCCACCTACAACCTACATTTGAGGAATGGTTTCATTTCCAAGAACTACAACAAGTCCCAATTATAGTGGCCTGTTGTAGCCTAGCGGTGGGCTTCTCCTCTCTAACTGTAACTCCTTGAATTTTCAATATGTTGCTAGCATATATGAAAATTAGTTGGTTTCTAGTAACTTTGATAGATAGGTAGGTTACCTTATGCCAGATATTTTGGTTTTCTAACATTTGGTTGCCCATTAAATAGAAGTTTTCTGATCTGAACAAAAACAAAATTATATGCAAGAAAAACACTTCAATTTAGCTCGAAAATGCTCAAAATCTCATGGCGCCTTGGACGACGTAAACTGTTAACAACGTAAATGACGTTTCGGACATGTTTCGCATGGCGTGTCGTCACACATCTGATTGGTGTTTTCTGTCACTTGACTGAATACCTCATTTTGCTGAATTTATTTTCCAAAAATCTTTTGTTTCTATTTATTTTTATTTATAACAATTATGTTTTTTTTTTTTATAATTTTCACATCAAATATAATCATTAGAAACTCTTTACCATCTAATTTATTCTTAATGGAAACAAGCCTATTGTATAATAATATGTGTGCACCAGTTCCTGCTTTCAAAAGATAAGTCTACCGTGGAAATTTATGCCAACTGGTTAAGCAATTAATAAATAAACAAAATGTAAATACGTAATTAATCGTGATTAAAAAAACTATATTTTCGCTCACACTTTTTTCTGTATACTGTAGTAACTTTTTCTTCGGTCGGTTAAAATAATGTTGTGGCTCAACAAAATTCCACTTTTTGTAAGCTTTGTGGCACTTATAAAAGTTCTTTTTTTGTTAGCTTTTAAAATTTCAATAAAAATTTAGACCGCAATAGAATCGGTAACCTAAAAAACCTACGGTAAAAGCTTGTATGAATACGTCAGTACCAATTTGCAACCGTTAGTTTTACATATAAAAACTTTTTAACAAAAAAATTAAACTTCCGAAAAAACTGAAAAGCAAAAAATAACAAACCTTTTTTTATTTAATCTTAATAACTAAGTTCTTAAACTAATGACGTAAGTATACCTAAGTAATTTTGAGTCGGCGCCAAACTATCAACCGTCATTGTAACTGTTGCTACATTTGCAGTACAATTTAGATATACCTCAAAAACTAAAACTACAAAGAAAAACTAAAACAAATCCTTATTTAATGAAATCAAATATTGTACAAAGTATTCTCACAGGGCGATTTACGTAAAGCCTTAGGGCCTTAGTACACGAACTGCTCGAGCAGTTAGTCAGTGTTCAACGCACACGGACTGCGCGAGCTGTCGACCGCTCTCGCGCGTCACGGGCGCCTACCACCCGATCGCTTTTTGTTTAATTTTTGTGTCTTGCCACAGAAGTCTATAAGTTCACCATGCAATAAGGATGATGTCATTTTTTTAAGTTCTCCTTTTAAATAATAAAAATAATATTAGACATGCTTTTTTTCTTTTGTCGAGTAAACAAACAATTATGAAGATACAGTGCCTAGCCGTGACGTCACGAGCCCCTACTCCTCAACTTTAAGCGGTTAAACTTCGTATTTTTTAATGATTCGATAAAAGAAAAAATACGTGTCTATTATATTTCAATTATCTAAATCTAAATGGCGGACTAAATTGATTTTGACTTTTCATACCCAGTCATCTAGCCTATTGCAACATGCGACTGCTTCAAGTAGTCCGTGTATACTCAGCCTAAGTAAAATAATACTCAAAACAAACAACCAGAAAGAAAACAGTAATCTGAAGTTCAAAATGCTTAACCTTTAAAAATATAAATTTGAAACAAACAATATTTGTTTGAACAGTAAATTCTAAGAAAATCCCTTTAAATCCTTGGAACGATTTGTGAGAATTTATATAATTTCAATGTTCTACGTTATATTTCCAATGAATTTGAAGTATTTAATTTATAACAAAATATTATTTTGCTTGTGGGACGCTCGTGTATTTGTCAGTTGTCTGAGTTCAAGCTTAATCCAGACATTTTAGGTTCCGAGGCTTAGCCGTGAATCCTTAAAAGATAGACATTTGTCATATTCGTAGGTATTTTACGTTATTAACCCCCGACGCAAAAAGAGGGGTGTTATAAGTTTGACTTGTCTGTGTGTGTGAGGGTATGTGTGTGTGTGTGTGTGGGTGTGTGTGTCTGTCTGTCTGTGGCATCGTAGCTCCCGAACGGATGAAGCGACATACTTAAGTACTTTAAGATTGAGTTTTTATTATTGTGATTATTTTGGTAGTGATATATTAATAAAAAGATTTTCGTAATAAATAAAAACTGCATTTAAGCTTTAGTGGCAATTGTAGATTAATAGCTAACACCTTTTTTAACCGACTTCAAAAAGGAGGAGGTGCTCAATTCGACAGTATTTTTTTATTTTTATGTTTTTTACCTAAGAACTTTCAACTTGGTAAACCGATGTTGATGATTCTTTTTTTATTTGAAAGCTGGTGCTTCTTTCATTCCACTTTTTACAGTACTTAAGGGGCAATTACACGACACAATTTCCAGTCAAGACTAGCTAGCCTGGCTGACAGACTAACTAGCACGCTCGTTATTACACCGGACTTAATATCGCATGCTACTCAATCGCCAGTGTGAAGTTTTTGGTGTTGGTCGTCAGGGAAACAAGGTGGACTATGTCGATATCGATATTTTTAGTAATGCGCTAATAAGTTATTATTTTTTAATAAATTTAGGTTTACCAACATTTTGACACATACTTAACGTATAGACAAAGATTTAGTTTTAAGTAATGTTATGTTGTATTCGCATTATGAAAAATATAGTTATTTGTTTTATAAACACATAAAATTAAGTACAGAAAATAAAATCAAATAAAAGGTACGCGAATAATAAATGTCTAGTCTAAAATCTACTGAAAAGTTACAAATGTTTTTCAATAGTGGAGATGAATTGACAAGTTAAAAAAAATAACCATTAGAATTATAAAAATAATGAGTTTCGAAGGTGCAATCAACGCAAAATCCTAAATAGTGTATATTATATTTCATCCTATTTTTCCACATGTGAATTATTTTAGCGGTTTTGAAACTGCACATGTCTTACGTAAAGATTGCAACCCTAGGTGTATCCGTCGGGCCGTCGGTAGAGTTCAAATCGCATGATTACAAAATCAAAAAGTGCGGCAGCGTGCTTGCTCGTCGCGAGAAAGTCTAGTCTTTAGACTTTCTGCGTGCTAGCTGCGTGGTGTAGGGTTGCCTCCTGCAATTTATTATATAGTATCGTACTATGTTCATTATAATACAGTAAATTGTAATATATATAATAGGAAAATAATATGGTACGAAAAATTGGTACTACATTTTCAACGGTAAATCAACTGTAGCACTTTTTTATTTTCAAATATTTAAAAATATACTGGAATCTTTGCACTAAGGTAATTTATAAGACATTCATGGCAATGTTTAGTTTCAATAAATTTAATTAATTACTTTTAGTTAACAAAATCATATAAAAGATAAGCAAATAATAGATATTTTAGTCTCAAAAAAAACTACTGAATAGCGATAAATGCTTTTCAATAGCAGATATCAATCGAGAAGTTAAAACGAAGTACTAAAAAAATAATAAGTTTCAAAAGTCAAATCGCAAAATCCAAAATATGAAATAGAAAAGTAATCAAGGTATATTGTAATTTTAACCTATTATTAACAATTGCATGAAATAGTTTACTGCACCTGTCTTACGTAAAGATCGCAACCCTAGGTGTATTCGTCGGGCGGCCCGTAGAGGTCAAATCGCGTGCTTACAAGGTTAAACAGTCCGGCAGCGTGCTTGCTGGTTTTCGAGAAAGTCTACAGAGACTTTCTGCGTGCTAGCTGCGTGGTGTAGGGTTACCATTTATAAACCACTCCACATCTTTTTTTACACATTACTGTCGATACTAATATGATTAACAGGAAAGGGTTTTTTTTATACCAAGTTTATAAGTTTCGATAGTACTGGAAATTCATTATTTGGTGTGCGCTGAGAAAACTATTAATGATATATAAAAAATATGTTCTACGTGATTAAAGTACTCATTCCTACCTACAAATAAGTCCGCGAGGTACTATATCTAGCTATCATAGTTAAGTCATAATAGTATCCTTCGTGTTCCTAAAATATGTAATTAGATCGCCGCGCGCCGGTAGAAACAGAACTTTGTTAAATTCGTATCTTAGTATTAAATCTTATTTAAATTAACAGTTTTGTTATAATGAGTATTTATGAAGCAGTGAAATAGTGTTTAGTAGGTACTTACTTTCAAATAGGATATTATTATCACTATCACTACATAGTATAAAGCAAAGTCGCTTCCCGCTGTCTGTCTGTCCTTGTATGCTTAGATCTTTAAAACAACGCAACGGATTTTGATGCGGGGTTTTTTAATAGATAGAGTGATTCAAGAGGAAGTTTATATTATATGTATAATACATGCATAATATAGTAGAGAAACACAGATAATCCTAGAGGTTTTTAATGTAAGGTCGTAACTAAACACATTTTTTTGCGCTTACATTGCAAACGCTGGCTGAACCCTACGAGTTAGATCAAAATAATGTACTACAATATTGTGCACCTTAAAAAGGTCTACAAAAAAGTCCGCGATGGTATATGTCTATCTCTTGGGGTTAACCCACAATAACCATTTTTTATCCTTTACTTATAAATTATTTACGAAAAAACGATTTTGAGCACTACAGCATTAATTCTTATCCAATTATTATATGGCCCTTTACAGCATGTAATTTAAATGAATATTTTCGAAGATTTAAAATGCAGGGACATGGCGGTTGCGGCGGTACCGGCCGGGGGGCCCCGCCGCGCCGGGGGCCGGGGGCGCGTGCCTATACCAAATAGTGCGTCGAAGGCCGCGCTTCGCGCTACGGCACTTTATGATTATGTAGTATATTTAGTAACAGCATTGCACCCGTGCAAAGCCGGGGCGGGTCGCTAGTATTAGATAATTAATTTCTTAGTAATCACGCGTATAAACATTCAATACGAGAACCGTTCGGCGCCGTGCGCCGCCGCAGCGCTATAAGCTTTCCTGTAAATATTTTAAGGGTATATATGCTTTGTGTTGTTTGTATATATACTTTCACTACAGTATAGTATCGACAAAGCAAATATCGATAGTTGACGACACTAGACTGAACAAACCGGTGAGCTACCGATCGCACTGAGAAAGCACGCTAGTTAGCGTGCTTGCTGGCTTACGCTTATTACACTTTGAGTTGTCTTATTAAGACAGACTGAAATCGTCTCGTCTAATAGCTGCTTTAGGATCCATAAGAAAACAATTTAGGACTTATTTTGAAGTCAGTTTTTTAAGTTAAATTTTGCATGTAATAAATAATTAACCAATATTATCACAGCTAAAAAGCTTTATATAACATTTTATGACAACTTCATATATAACAAAAACTATCCACAAACTAAAGTTTTATTTTAAAAATGAAACTGCGTAAAAAAATCCTAACTACGGTCGTAACAAACTGCACAAAGTACAGTAAACCACGCAAGTTTATGACCAGCTGAAGTTGCGCTGTGCCAATATTTCGACGAAACTTTAACTGTAGCGGGTATGGTCACACTTGGAAAAATGCTATATTGACAATGAGGATTTTTCTTTTGAAGTTTGTTGACAAAGTTTTTATATGAACTGAGTTTCGCTACTGTGCTGTGTTTATAAAAATAGTTTTGTTAAACTTAATAATATTTTTCATTTGATTTTGAGTTAAGTACATAACAATGTCTTACGCGTGTATAGGTTTACAAGCTTGATTCGAAAACACATTGATTCTCAGTCTTTTAGTCATGTTCCTGTAAGATCGAAGCGATGGAACTCAACGCTGTGCGTTCCATTTACCTCTACGAATTATAGGCAAAACTCATTTATAGTGCGTGCAAGTAATAATTTTAATAACATGTGCAGACAATATGACTTTGATCCTTTCGTGACAAGTGTATCCTCGGCCAGAAAGTGCATGAGCCTTAGTTTTTTTAATTAAGTTTCGTATAATCGAGTTTTAATTCTTGGATTTTGCTTGAAATGTATTAAGTTAAGTTTGATTGTTATCCTGTTTCTTCTTGGTGGCTGTATTGTATTGTGTTGTTCACACACACTTTATCAATCTGTTTTTTAGAAGTGAAGACTTTTAATTGGCTGTCAGTCACACACTGTTTTTATTATGTTTACTTTAGCTGTAAGTCTTCCATGATAAATAAATAAATTACATTTACGACAACCTATCTTACTTTGAGATACAGTATTACCCAGTTAAATGGATGGTGAAGGTCAGATCAGTCACTCCATGTAAAATGTAGTATTCAGTTGAATCTGGTAGGACTAGAAGCCTACCCCAATATGGCTTGGGAAAAGACTAAGCAGAAGAATAAATATAGGTATAGGTATGTATATAGTATGGTCGTATGAATGGACGGGCCTGTTGGTCTAGTGGTTAGTAACCCTGACTGCTATACCGGAGGTTGTGGGTTCGATTCCCACCCAGGACAAATGTTTGTGTGATGAGCATGATCATTTGTTCTGGTTGTCTGGGTGTAATTTATCTAAAATATGTATGTATTTAGAAATATATAAGTATGTTTATCAGCTGTCTGGTTACCATAACACAAGCTCTGCTTAGCTTGGGATCAGATAACCGTGTGTGAGTTGTCCCGGGATATTATTATTATTTCCTTTATTTTCCAATAAACTTAAAAAATACATTTTTAAATATATACAAAAAACAATATACATTTAAAAATATAAAATATAGTGTCCAACCGGCCTCGGGACAGGGTCCAAGCTGCCGGTGGTTAGGACTCCAGAGAGAGGAACCTCCTCACAATACGCGCCGTGTCGAGAAGTACCGCTTTCTGAATCAAACCCTTGACCCAGGCGCCTAGCGCGAGCCTCTTAAGGTGTTGGTCGAGGCTCTTGGCTATTATGCCGTTGGCTGTAACGACTATCGGGACAATAATTGCTGAGTCCACCTCCCACATGTCGACAACCCCGTGCGCTAAATCCAAATATTTTAGTTGTTTTTCTTTTTCAGCTTTCACGAGGTTCTCGTCATGAGGAATAGTGATATCAACAATGATTGCCCGACACTCCGATCGATCTATCACCACTATATCAGGCTTATTTGCTACAATAGTCCTGTCAGTGATGATAGATCGGTCCCAGTACAGTGTGACACGACCATTTTCGAGAACTGGGTCGGGCACATACCTGTAGTACGGCACCTCGGATTCCACAAGTTTGTATCTCAAAGCAAGCTGCTGGTGGATAATCCTGGCTACTTGGTTATGCCTGTGCAAGTATTCGCCGTTAGTAAGACGAGAACAACCCGAAATAATATGTCTTAAGGACTCACCGGGACAGTGACATGCCCGACATATGTCAACTGTACCGTCCTTTATGATATATTTCCGATAGTTATTCGTCATGATAACTTCGTCCATAATTGCACAAACAAACCCTTCGGTTTCTCCAAAAAGATCACCGAAGCGTAGCCAGGCTACGGACGCTAAGAAATCTACATCGGACCCATGAAGGGTCCGGTAGTAGCGCCCGTGGAGCTCCTTGTTTTGCCATACATCCTTGCGGTCCTTGACGCTCAGTACGACAGGTTTGTGCCAGTTCTCTTTGCCCAAGGAGAGCGGTGTGAAGCCCTTATCCACTACCACCACATCTCGATGCATCCCCACGTCGACTTGGAGAAAATACTCCCTGAGGTTACATACCTCGCGATTATGGAGGGTCTTAGCATTTAGAAAACCTCGACCCCCGCATTTTCGCGGGATATATAACCTCATTACTGAAGAACGTGGGTGATGCATTCGATTTGCGGTTAGTAGTGTTCGGACTCTCCTATCCAAGGCGTCTAACTCAGTCTGAGTCCACTTGAGTACACCAAAGGAGTACATCAGCACTGGCATGACCCAACCATTAAAGGCACGCACCTTGTTGCCGCCTGACAAAACACTTTTTAGTACTTTGTTCAAGCGGCCAAAGAAACGTGCCTGTAATGATTGTTTCACATCAGCAACGTTGATGCCTAACGCCTCTGACATACCCAAGTATTTGTAGGTCTCCGTTGCAGAGAGAGACCTTAGGTTTATGGAATCCGAGAGCTGTATACCCTGGGATTCCACAATCCCACCTCGCTTTACATGCATGACCGCACATTTGTCAACACCGAATTCCATGCTGATGGAATTACTGAAGCCTTCAGTGATCTTCAGTAACTTCATCAGCTGCAATCGGCCGGTGGCAAAGAGCTTAAGGTCATCCATGTATAGCAAGTGGGAGATTACCCGGCTCCCTCTCCTCAACGAATAGCCCAGCCCCGAATTCTCAAGCAAAGTGCTTAGGGGATTCAAGGCCAAGCAGAACCACAGGGGACTCAGACTGTCGCCCTGGAATATTCCCCGCTCAATCCTAATTGGTTCCCCACCCTGTTGGATATCCCGACATCCTGGATAGTGAAGAACTGTACTCCATTGCCCCATACATGACATCAAGAAGGTGCGTAGAGTTGTATTAATTTTATACAACTCCAGCACCCTCAAGAGCCATGTATGCGGTACCGAATCGTAGGCCTTCTTATAGTCTATCCAGCATGTCGACAGATCTTTTTTAGAGCGGCGAACCTGTTGGCATATAGCCGTGCCGTTATTATTATTATTATTATGGTTCAAAGATCTTTTAGTTTTATAACATCCACAAGATTCCATTAGTATTATAATAATATATTAGTTCATGTTGGGCACGTCTTATTTTCCTTCCCAAATAAGAAATGACGGTTAGAAACAAAATATCAGTGGAAGAGCTTGCAAACAGGTGGCAACACTTATTATAGTGAAGAGGGATTTCTGCTAGTGATGGGCTTGTACCGGGATTTTGATGTAGATGTTCCGGTTACAACTCTATTGAAAAAATAAGAGTAGGTTTGTTTTTTTACTGATATTTATAGTTATTTTAAGCCATATTGTGATTAATAATACTGTTTGTTTATATTTCATAGTAAATTAAAGCTCTGTTCTCAACTTTCAATATTCAAAGCAGGATTCTTCACATAGGTGTCTGGCTCTTCAACGTAGAACATACTTTCGAAAAATCAATATGCATAACTCTACTCGTGATCAGAGGGCTGGTTTGTTCCTTGCACAGAGAATCGGATAGCCATTCAACGTGGCAATGCTGCCAGCCGTCTGGGCACGTTTCCCGCCATTGACAAGGATGACAATGAGTTTTTTGACGCGTGTAGTTTTATTTATTTACTAGCTGTGCCTGCAACTTCGTTCGCGTGGATGACGAAGCTTATCAATGAGTCTTTAACCATTAAGGCTGCAGACGCTACGGAAGCTTAAAAAATTGAGTAACTTCTCCTGTTTTCCCAACATTTACCTTCACTGCTCTGCTTCTATTGATTGTAGCGTGATGAAAAGTATACTATAACCTGCCCAGGAGTATGAAGAATAATTGTACCAAGTTTCGTTAAAATCCGTCGAGTAGTTTTTGTTTCTATAAGGAACATACAGACAGACAAAAATTTTACTGATTGCATTTTTGGCATCAGTATCGATCACTAATCACCCCCTGATAGTTATTTTGAAAATATATTTAATGTACAGAATTGACCTTTCTACAGATTTATTATAAGTATAGATATATAAGATTAAATTTTAGTATAGTTGTAAGTGTTTGTTCTTGTATTAGATTTAAGTATTGAATTGTAAATAAAGTATAACAATGATAAAAGTTATTAAATATGCATAACTTTTTGCAACCTTGTGTATACTATTCTCGTTAGTATACCACTTGGTAATCACAACCCCTAGTAGTTAGTACTTCTAAGTAATAGTTATTTAGAATTTAAATATAGCCAGGCAATCTAACGTTTAGTTTCAGTTAACCTTTAGAAACTTAAACATCAAACGCTGTTATAATAACACCACTTGCGTGGGATATATATTGTGGTAGATGAAAACCAAAGTGGAATCAAGTACCCGTCACAGCGCAGCTTACAAAACTTTGTGACGTCATCAATTACGGGACCCTTTATTACAAACACCTACATATATTAAATTACGCCCATGGATTTAACCTAAAACAACGTCTAAACTCTGGGATTCTTGGAAACTATTACATCCCATGTTTTGTCAACGTTAATAACGTTGACAAACATACTAGAACTAGTTGTCAAAATTTAAATAAATGCTTTAGTTATACTATTAAAATTTAAAAGATGTATTTTATACAAAACATAACTATAATACGTACACCTATATTCTTACCTCATAAGACTGATAATAAAAAATACGTTTAAAAATTATGACATTTAGAAACATCATGAAATATCAGAACCTCTATAAACAGTAATTATTTACAAAAAAAAAACAAATATTTATTTTAAAAACTTTGTGTAAAACTTGGAAGCTTGTTGAATATTAACATCATGGAGTAAAATGAAGCACCTATAAGCACATAACACGGAACACTGATAATAATGTAAGTATGACATTTGGTAAATGATCACCTGAAAGATTTTCTACTGATTTAAGTGTAAAAACAAGAACAACATGAACTCTAATCCACACTAAAAACCAAACAGCTATTTAACCGTTCCTAACTAGCAACCGTTATAACAGTTCAACTGCTATTTTCCCAAACTACGATTCCCACCCCTATTCCTGTAAGAAGACGTTTTTGCAGCCATCAAGATTCATCAAGTCCGCAAGGGGATCGGATCGTGCCTCTTTTGTCATGTCATGTGTGTTTCCCGTATTATCCTCAATGGCCTGTTTTTAGATTATTGTGTAGACAGATTAAGATGGTATTATCATAGATATTTGTTATATTACTTATTTATTTATTTAAATAAATGTCACCCATGTAATTACAATGAAAGCCAAATGTAATAATATATATAAACATTTAATGTTATTATTTTTAATTGTTACCTAATTTACAAGCATCCTGATTACGGGAAAAATAATTGTTTATACACACAAAGTACTAGTGGGCTCGTGGCTAAGTGTAAGTCGTACGGTTTGACCGATAATACGCTCGCCGCTGTTGGTCCGTGGATGGGTGACCATTTATAACATACCGAGACCCCTCCGTGTTTCGGAAAGCACGTTAAACAGTAGGTCCCGGCTGTCATACATAGATCTTTGGCAGTCGTTAAGTCAATTCTGACAACCAGTCTTACAATGGGATACTGTGTTTCCCAGTAAAATGGGTTGTGGAGGTCAGATAGGCAGTCGCTCCATGTAAAATACGGTATTCAGCTGAATCCGGTAAGACTGGTAGCCGACCCCAACATAGTTGGGAAAAGGCTCGGGAGATGGTGACACACACAGTACTAGTTTGATATTTATAAATACTCATTTTATATTATCACGTCTCACATATGGAAACTTTGAAGCGTAAACTGCAAGGAAAATTATATATCCGGCGACCTTTATTATAAGAAAAAAACACAATAATTCAATAATTTACAGTCTCAATTATCATTAAAAGTAAATACAACATCTTTGTAAAAATAACTTTCGTGAGGTAAATACACAATTGTTTAATAAATAAGATGGTTTAATCATGCCAAGAACAGAATAGATTTTAATCAAATGGTACTACTAACTGCCTCGTTGGCCTTGTGGTGCTAAGCGCGACTGCTACGCTAGAGGTCTTGGGTTCGATTCCCAAGTCGACCAAGGTGTTATTGGGTTTTTCTATGAAATTATCAGTAGCAGGTCGGAGTTTGGATTTGTGCCCGGTTAGTGTCAATAGGCTCGCCCCCTATTACATGGGACCTAAACATACCGGCGAACTGTGGGTGTACATTGGTACACCTCTGCCTAACCCTTCGGGGATACAGGCGTGATGGTATGTTATGTTATGGTACTACTAATTTAAAATCTATATTTACAATGTAAATTATTTAATTAAAGCGTCTAAGCTGTCAATCAATATTATTCAAGTACAATTTAATACAAATCCAAATTGGATAAAGCCTATCAATATAGTATAAGGTATATACACGTTACATCAAACCCTTGAGCTGCCACGGAGTAGATAGCTAATGGAGTATTACATTATAATGCTATGCTATGAAGCTGGTATAAATGGCTTGGTAGCTAGATAGATAATACATTTAAAACTGAAAGATAAACTAATAGTTGGGCCCTAAAAGTATTTAGCTCGACTTTTAAGTACATATTTTTGCGAATACTTGTAAATAGGGACTGTTTTAAGAAATATGTTCACATACTTTTAAATGATATTTACCTAACTAGTAATATACTAACACTAAGCTGATATATATATACGTACTAGTTTACGAATACAAGCAAAAACTTCCCTGCCTATAAGTGATAAATTTTTGGCCGTAACTGAAATAGAAGTTTGGATCCACACTCCATTGTCTCACTACTCCGTGTCTACCCCAAAATAGGTACCCTTTAATTTCACAAGCCCATCAATTTTAGTAACCAGTTGACAGACCCATCAGCCGTCTTCTCTGGATATTAATTAGCAAAACACGTTACTTTGTGAGCCTGACAGGTAATTACAGGCCTCCACGTGTGAATTTAAACATGTCTGGCAGTGTGTCATATTTTTTTACAAAGATCGTGTGGGAGTATTGAGTGTACTAGAAAATAGTGGCTTGATTTTGATATGAGATAAGAGTTCCATCGCAACGGACTCTCATTTTGCGTGCCGTAAGTGCGGACGAAAGTGTCGCTCGAGGATCGGTCTCTTTAGCCACGAGCGACGATGGTCCTCTCGCGTAGGCGCTGCTTCAATCATCCGTCAAGATGTCTAAGGCCTAATGATGATGATGATGATTTTGATATTTATATATGTAGCAACAGATACCTTTTTTTTTCTATACTTTCAGTAACACTTTTTCTATTGCATCGAAGGTAATATTTTATATTATTTACCCTCAGTATCACGTCACCGGCATTGCATAATATAAATTACAACGTGTTAAAATATTGGAAACACCATAGCTTCAAAAATAACGACGGTAACTTGATAAATTACCAATACAAAACGATCTTTTCATATACTTCCAGACATTCAATAAAACCTTCAGAGCCGAACAAAACTGCACAATACCTTCAAAGTCAACAAAACTGACTTTTCAAAGGTTTTTCGCATGTTATTCAATAGTCAGACCTATCCCATTGTTATAGGGTTCTTTATTGAATTGTATCAGTTGTTATTGAGGAGGCTGTACCTGGCCATTCTTATCAGGGTTGCTTCAATAAGCCTGACAGGTTTGTCCAGTACCTTTTGTCTATTGTATGGAATTTAGGCTGTTTGTAACACCGAAGTGTAATTAAAAAAGACTGAATGTGTTGTTAGACAAAAATATGGTTTACACTTCAACTTTTTTTTTAAACGTATTTGACAGTCTTTTTGGTTTTACATTACTCCGCAGAAGTACTTGTAGATGTGGGTTATATATTAATATAAATAGTAGTAAGAAGTACCACAACTTTACTCTACTTTTAAGATGACGTACCCAATGTATTACTGTTATAATAGTACCCAAAAAATTGAATTAAAAAGTCTGAAATACATAATGAATAAAACACGTAAATATTAAATAACCTAAATCCCCAATTTTTATAGGTATTTTGTTTGATACGTATACATTGAACTATAAACATTATTTTTTGGTCTAGAAACAGCAATTTAAGAACGGGATTTTTACAAAAGTTGGATTCACCTAAAATCTTTTTTATGCATTTAATTCATTTATTAAATTATGCAGATTTTCTGTCTTACATTCTCAGCAGCATACTAACTCCTCCCGACTTTATATAAACTACTCTTCCCATTAATTAATAGACACCTCAGTCCACAACGAGCATTTAATTAAATACTTGCAGTAAAACAAGCAGAAAGTTGGAGAATTGTTCGAAGCAACTTGAATTGTTCAGTATGTAAGCCAAATTCAAACATGAGCTGGCAACTAACAGTCTAGTTTGTGTTCTAAGAGCATTTAATTAAGATCTAAATCTTAAACTCGGGTTAGTAGCTACTTAAAGTTTCCTTATTGAAGACATTATAATATGACAATAATAATAACATATTGGGCCTTCACACACGGTCATCTGATACCAAACTAAGCAGAGCTTGTACTATAGCAACCAGACAACTGATAAACATACTTACATATCTCTAAATATATACATACTATAGATAAAAACACCCAAACATATAATACACTAGCTGATTCCCGCGACTTCGTCCGCGTCAATTTCTTAAAATTGCGACTATAATTTGAGATTTAAACTATCCTATCTCTCAAGTTGGATCGAACTGCACATGGTGTGCGAATTTTATTATGATCGGTTAAGTGGTTTAGGAGTCCATTGAGGACAAACATTGTGACACGAGATTTATATATATTAAGATAATCATGCGGATCATACCAAGATTTTTAGGGTAGGAATCGAACCCACGACCTCCGGTATAGCAGTACGGGACACTTACCACCTGTCCAAATTCTCTCTGAACTAAGATAAAAAAACTTTCTTAAATCTTTGACACCAAAGGAACGTGCAAAGTCTCCAAAAAGTTTCTAATAAGGAAAGCAAGACGCCCATATTTCTTCAAAAACGAGTATAACCTTAAAACCAACTCGCCAAGAGTTATAACTAAGACAATATGATATGCTAAGCTGACCGTTCCAGGGACTCAAACTAAGCCCGTTACACAACAGTGGAAATTTCCCAACTTCACCTCATTTACATCTAAATGTAGACCTACCCTTTGTTTATTCTTCCTATATTCACTTTAACTTAGAAGGCTTAAGGACAATTTGATGTATGTGTAAGGGTAAATTTACAGTTCATTAGCATATTTTACGAATATTTAGAATGGCTTACACTGTTTTAAGAAAGGTAGGGTTGAATTAAAAACGTTAATCTTTGGTTAAAGAAATGGGAAATTATGAGGTTTAGGTGTATTTAGTAAGCTGATTAAGTTGGGCCACGTACAGGTAAATTGGGGATGGTGTATTAAATAACATGAACCTTAATATTTCTTAAGGCAGGTAAATAGTTGGGTCGTGAACTGATTTGCATTAATTTTTAACTAACTTCGAAACGCAGTCGGTTTCGATTTATCGATAGAGTTAAACCTCGGAGGCGATGGCTTAATTTCATTGTAGTTAGTTCCTCTTTACATTTTGGTATCATTAATTATTTTTTCTGTTTTGTGCTTGATTTTTTAGTTTTTTAGATGGGATCATTCATATTTTAACACGTTGTTTAATACAAATAAATAAATACTGCTGTTCTGTTTATATGTCTGCTGTCTCCAAAAAGTGTTGCTATTCTTCAATATTAGTTACTCTCTAAGCACCAGTTTCTCAGTATTGAAATTAAAAAATATATTATTTACCTGGGTACTTCTCGAATAATTATATCATTTAATAGACAATTTTACCTGGGTATTAAGATTAAGTGAGTATAGTACTTAGTCGCATACACGACCCTATTTAACGGCAATCTTATCTTCACAGTATGACACTAGTTACCTTCTACATACATACATACCATCACACCTGTATCCCCGAAGGGTTAGGCAGGGTGTACCAATGTACACCCACAGTTCGCCGGTATGTTTAGGTCCCATGTAATAGGGGACGAGCCTATTGCCACTAACCGGGTACAAATCCAAATCCGACCTGCTACTGAGAATTTCATAGAAAGACCCAATCACACCTTGGTCGACTTGGGAATCGAACCCAAGACCTCTAGCGTAGCAGTCGCGCTTAGCACCACTAGGCCAACGAGGCAGTCCAGTTACCTTCTAATGCGACTAAAATGACTTTTATACCATCCATAGATACCTCTATCGTTATTCCACCGACGACGATGTTCTTATGTTCTGCTCACCCCATAACCTGTAATGAGTTTGAAGATACACATCACAAGTGTTTATGTCTAAATTAGTAGTCGTTTAGATACCGACAGCGTTAGCTTAACTCTCATAGCATAGTTAGGTTGCGTTCGGTAATGACGTCATATGAAAAAAAATGGTTTTTACCGTTCCCATCAAGGCGTCTGATAAAGAAAACTACCTTATATTAGATATTATTATCTTCTCAGAAGAATTGAAGGATTTCCATATAAAAGGTTCAATCATAAATTGTAATAAAATTATTTATTGCCGTTCATTCAATCCTTTCTAATATAATAAACTAGCTGATTCCCGCGACTTCGTCCGCGTCAATTTCTTAAAATTGCGATTATAATTTGAGATTTAAACTATCCTATCTCTCAAGTTGGATCGAACTGCACATGGTGTGCGAATTTTATTATAATCGGTTAAGTGGTTTAGGAGTCCATTGAGGACAAACATTGTGACACGAGATTTATATATAAGGTGCTATAAAAATATCTGCCACGGCTTTAATGGGAGGTAGTATTGTGTTTATAGATTACAATAGTGAAGAACTTTCGTACCCCGGAACAGTTAATTAAATTTGAGAGACTAAAATAGTTAAATTAACATTGACTCTATTCTGCGTAACGTGGTTCACAAATTACGCGCAATGTGACGCTTCGTCAATGAAAACAACTACTATCTCTTTCCATCTTTTCTGTGAACGAAAACTGTAATCAGCTGACTAGTTCGTCACTACATAATCTACTAGGTACGCAATAATACGCAGGCATACAAGTGTTTTAAAAGTGCAACTACTTACCAGCTACCGCATTCTTCAAAAAACACTGACGTAGGTAAATAAGATGATAAACTTGTGTGACTGTCAAGTTAGTGTAAGAATCGCATTTTTTTAAACTACTTTTTTACGGATGTTGTCGCGGTTTTATTAAAAGTCCGTAAAAAAGTAGTTTTATTTCAATGTCTAACATTCGCGTAAATCTAGGAAACCAAACAGTAGGTACTTAGATTAATAGCGAATAACGATAAATTACAGTAACTTGGCGTGTTTAAAAGTTAATCATTTTATTTACAACGATTGCACCGTATTTACAGTTATTTACTCACTCCCTACCTAGTACCTACTTATCTACAAAACTGTTGCACAAGTCCGCCTTCGCGTTGCACACAGATGAAGGCACGTTTGCATACATGTCTCTTCACTTTATTTAATGTGTCCGTTTCACTTGCCTAAATGCGCGTTTGATGCACCTTTTTAGTTCTACCATACTTTTAATATCATGTCCGGTTTGGCCGTACACAAGGTCTTTCACACGACCCCACAAAAAAACGTCTAGAGGGGTTAAATCCGGCGAGCGAGGAGGCCACGGCACTTGTGAAGTGGTAAGGATGGAGCCCTTCACGATTTAAAAGTCGCCACACGTAGTTGTCGCTCTCGTCGAAGACTCGAGCAGCATTCCTGGTGCTCGCAAGAGGATGACACTGAAGCACTTCCTCTTCGAGTTCGGCCGAGTATGAAGGCCTGCCTGCGTCAACCGCAGGCGGGTCAAAGCGGCCGTGTTACACCGAATTACACTCGCGGTAGCACAATACCATTTCAAGATATTCTTGATTGGAATACTGTCGTCTGGGAGGCATTTTTAATGAAAGCGCGCGATATTGCTGTCGCTAACCTCTAAAACTAACTTCCGAACGCGCGGGCCGGGTGCGACTGACTGGCGACCCGAGCGGCCGGCGCGCACGGCGGCGGCGGCATCCTTTGATAGGAATGGCAACAGTGTATGAACGGCGGCGGCGCGGCGCGGCGGCGGCGGCGGCGTTTTGTAAAATGTTTGAATTCGGTGCGGAGCGGCAACAGCTTATGACACGGGATGGTTTTATACTAATAAATCAATTCAAATTTATACGTTATTTTTTTTGTATGGAAAAAAAAAGATAAATAATCAATAATTTATCTTTACTATTGTAATTCATAAACACAATACTACCTCCCATTAAAGCCGTGGCAGATGTTTTTATAGCACCTTATATATTAAGATGTGTAAGTATTTCTGTCTATGTGTTACGCAATCACGCCTAAACTACTGATTTGATTTTGGTGAAATTTTATAGAAAGATAGTTTAGAGCCTAAAATGCGACATGATATCCGTTACGGGCAACAGCTCATTAAAGGTATTAAAATATTTAATTACTAAATAAATAATTACAAATAATGTAACCTGTTTACGCACACAATGAAGGTACAACTTAAATAAAAATAAATAAATAAAAATGTTTATTGCATAAGCTTGTATAACTTTACAGTACAACTTACATAAAGACCTCCTTTTAAGTAAAGTATATACTTGTGATAGGAGGTCCCGCTCTTCTATGCCAATTCAAGTAAATGGTAACAGTGGTGTACTAATAGAAAGTCAGAAAGTAATTAAAATATAGTTAAAATTAAACAAAAATAAAGAACTTAATTATATCCTAAATTTGCGTATTGTGTGGTTCATGTGTGTATTTGTGTGTGGAGTGTTATGTGTGTGTGGTGTGCCATGCGTGAATGTGTCAATTGTGTGTGTGTGTGTGTGTGTGTGTGTGTTTGTGTGCTAGGGTGTATACTGTTTGATGGTGTGTGTATTTTTTAAAACAACTTAGACACACACATCAGTAAAACGTTTAATAAGCTTTTCAAGTCTCGCGCAAATCGGTATAGAAATACTTATACCTAAATATTAATTACTTTAGTCTTTTAAACAAAGTCCTGGATAAGTACCTACTTAAAATATTATCCTCCCAAATCCTTTCAATAAACAATTGAGCCACGAACACAGGTGTCATTATAATAACACTCATTTAGCTAAGTATAATCCCAACCAATATTTTATAAACAAGAAAGAATAATGGGAGCATTAAGGGATACTGAAACATGTAAAATATAATCATGAAAATATAATAATAATAATAATATTCCGGGACATCTCACACACGGTTATCTGATCCCAAGCTAAGCAGAGTTTGTGTTATGGTAACCAGACAACTGATAAACATACTTATATATTTCTAAATACATACATATTATAGATAAATTACACCCAGACCAGAACAATTAATGATCGTGCTCATCACACAAACATTTGTCCTGGGTGGGAATCGAACCCACGGCCTCCGGTAAAGCAGTCAGGGTCACTAACCACTAGACCAACACGCCCGTCAAATTATTCAAAATATGTATTATGACTGGGCTGTTGGTCTAGTGGTTAGTGAGCATGACTGCTATTATACCAGAGGTCGTTCGACTCCCACCCAGGACAAGTTTTTGTGTGATGAGCGCGATCATTTGTTCTGTGTCTGGGTGTCGTTTATCTGTAATATGTATGTATTGAGAAATATAATATGTTTATCAGTTGTCTGGTTACCATAGCACAAGCTCTGTGTGTGAGTAGTCCCAGGGTGTTATTATTGTATTTTTCGAGTATGGTATTATTATGATAACAAATAATGGCAACACTATATTCTTTATAACCGGACGTGTAAATTACGTAAAGAACACTTATTTAATGTGATTAAGTTTAATGGTATAGTAAGTTTTTTGTTGGAATTGTGTAGTATGAAAGGTTTTTCAGAAGGTTTTTATTTTTATTTTAGGTAAAAACAGATCGTTTGTTTTTCACTAGACCTTTTACGAGATGGCCATTTATTTGACGACCTCCGTGGTCGGGTGGCGTACGCGCCGGTTTTTAAGGTGCCGCTAGCTCTAAGGTCCCGTATTCGATCCCCGGACGGGTCAATGCAGAAACTCACTTTTCTACATTGCCTCAGGACTGGGTGTTTGTGGTACCTTCGTTGTTTCTGAATTAAGAATAAGAATAAGAATAAGAATAAGAATAAATTTATTGTTCATTATTACATTATTTCTTAGGACTAAGACAAAATACTAAATAGTTTATAAAGTTTTAACATATGAGATAACAGTGGTCCCCAAACTAAGCCAAAGCTTGTATCTTGGGGGCCGGAGTGTGGAAGATACTTTAAAATACATTCTTTGTTGGGTATAATGAGACATAAGCAAATATTTATATGGTAGAACAATTTATACAATAAAAATGAGAATTATTTATAGTTAAAAACAAGACAAACAAAAACAAAATAAAATTGTATTCATCAAGTAAAATTAAAAATTAAAAACAGTGAAAAACAAATGTGTGTGTGTGTGTGTGTGTGAGTGTGTGTGTGTGTGTGTATGTGTGTGTGTGTGCGTGTATGTGTGTGTATGTATATGTGTGTGTGTGTGTGTGTGAGTGTGGGCGTGTGTAATTTATGAAGCTAATTCTTCAGTCTCTTCGTAAGGTAGTGACATCAGCCATTCTTTTATAGTTTTTTTAGTTTGATTATAGTTAAGGCCCTTGATGTTGCAGTGTTTACTGATTTTATTGAAGACGTGTAAATGTGAGTATGCTGGGCAACGTCTTGCTAGGAGGCTTTTTAGCTCGGGAAGGGGAATATGTAGGACACGTTTAGACATTAGGGATTGGAAATCTGAGCGCTTTCTAAAACTATTATAAGCGTGAAGGGTGGCGTTAAGAATATATAGCTGTCTGGCGCGGAGGACGGGAAATTCCTTGTATAGCAAGTCTGTTGGGTATCGGAAGGGCTTCTTTAGCGTTACTTTAATTACGGCTCTCTGTGCTCTTTCCAGTTCCATGAATATGGTTTTCCCAGCCGCTCCCCAGACCGATATGCCATATTGAAGGACTGACTGGCACAAGCTTAGATATACTACACGTAGTGTGTCGAAGGGAGTGCAGTCGCGCAATTTCTTCATAACAAAGATCAGTTTTCTTATTCGGCCAGAGAGTAATTGTATATGGGGTTTAAAAGTTAGATTCTCGTCCAAGGTGATACCTAAGTATTTATGGGAGTGAATGCGATCTATGGTAAGACAGGAGCAGTTTGATTGAGGAGAGAAATAATTATGACACGTATGAAATTTTAAAGTTAAATGGCGTGGTGGGCTAGTAGCTGTTGTTTTATGAAACGTAATTATTTTGGTTTTTTTAACGTTGAGCGTTAATAGATTTTTATTGAGTACCTCTGCTACAGTTAGCAAGCCATCCTCGGCTAGAGCATATGCTTGTTCCCAGGTTTTCCCATGGAAAATTATAGCTGTGTCATCAGCATATGACACGATGTCAGCTTGTGGTATTGAAATACTAAGTATTTCATTCATGTAGAAGGCAAAAAGGGTCGGACCTAATATACTGCCCTGCGGTATTCCAAAGTTAATTGGGAGCAGTCCACTTAAGTGGTCACCTACTTTGATTTGTTGATTGCGGTTGGTTAGGTAACTCTTAAACCAATCTATTGCATTTCCTCTAATGCCAACTCCTTCTAGCTTTTTCAACAGTAAACTTATCGAAATTGTGTCGAAGGCCTTTGCTAAATCTAGAAATACCCCTATACTTTGTTCTGCATTTTCAATATGTTTAGCTACTAAATTTGTCACTGTCGTTGCTGCATCCTCTGTGGACCTACCTCTTCTAAAACCGAATTGTCTCTCCGAAATAAGATTGTGCTCTTCCAAGTAGTTTGCTAAGCGCTTATTTACTATCTTTTCAAGTACTTTAGAGAGGACGCATAGCAGAGCAATGGGGCGGTAGTTCTCCGGTGTGTCCATAGAGCCACACTTATGTATCGGTCTAATAGAGGCTATTTTCCATCGCTCCGGGAATTCGCCTTCTTCCAAGCTAAGGTTAAAAATATGAGTGAGCGGAAGTAAAAGTGCAAGTCTGACTTTTTGAATAGTTCGAACGCTTATTCCGTCGGGTCCGGGGGCACTGTCCGTCTTAAGCTGCAATATGAGTTGCTCTATTTCGGATTCGTCGGTTGGATGAAAGAAAAAGGAGTGCAAAGGGGATTCTTTAGTTTTAAATTTATTAGCTAAGGACTCTTCTGTTTCACAGAGCTTTGTTAAAATGCAATCAGATAAATTCTTTCCAAGTGAGGTAAAGTAAGAGTTACAGTTGTTTAGAGAGTCGACTGGGTCTATAGGGTTCTTTATTAACTGACTAGAGTCGCTTTTTGCTGAATTAGGGTTGTAAATAGATTTTAAAGTTTTCCAGAGTTTTTTCGGATCACTGCTGCTTTCTTTAATTTCTTGAGTATTATGATTATTTTTTAATTTATGTAACAAATTATTGCAGAAGTTACGATATCTTGTGTACACTAATCGCCGCATTTCGTCGTCTGGGTGTTTTCGCGAGGCTGCATGTAAATTGTCTCTATGTTTAATGCATCTTATGAGACCAGGAGTGATCCAGGGTTTGAGGGTAAACTTGCTTCTGCTTATTTTTATTTTGTGTGTAAATTTTTTGATTGTACCGGATAGTGTAATATTTAGTTGGTTTACAGCTGTGTTGGTGCAGCGGGAGCTAAGTATTTCAGACCAGTCTGTGTTCCTGAGCTCTGTTAAGACCGCTTCCTCATCAATTTTGAATATATATTTAGGTGTAGGTAACTTTTTTGACGCTTGCTTGATAGAGGTTACGGCTATAACTAAGTCATGGTCTGTGATTGAACAATTACTGACTATTCCAATCGAGTTTGTCATTGATTTTATAAATATGTGATCTAGGCAGGTGTTTCCTCTGGTCGGCTTAGTTATTGCAGGTAATAAACCGTGCGAGGCCATAAGACATAAATACTCGTTAATTTTATTGTTGGATGTGCTGAGAATATCTAGATTCAAGTCACCGGCAACTATCATAGTACGGTATTGTTTCATATTATTTAAGCAAGTGTCAAGCGATTCAATAAACTTTTCTAAGTTATAGAAAGATGGAGAACGGTAAACACCGAGTAATGCAATTTCGTTGTCTAAAACTACAAGAATGCTGTCCGCATCTACAATTATCGAATCATGTGTTAAAAAATTCCACCTGGTTTTTATGTATATAACAATTCCTCCGTTTTTATTTGTTTGCGAGCTAGAACGTAATATAGAGTATCCTGATATCGGCTCGAGTACGGTCCCTTCGCTTAGCCAGCACTCCGTTAGTACCATAGCATCGAATTCAATGTTCAAGCGTTTAAAGGCCGTAATAAAATCATAATAGTTTCGCTGATAGCTTCTTATGTTTAGTGTAAGTAGTTTAAAGTTGTAACTGTTAGGTATTTGGTTCCTACATTCTTCTAGTAAGTTTACGTTGTGACATTGTATTGATATATTTTCGTCTAAATCTTGAATAATATTAAGTAAAGCCATTTAAATAGTTGTAAAAAAAGATTTTGTATTTGTAAACATAATTATAAGTCACTAGTTTAGCTATTATAGTAAAATGTAGGAAATGTTGGATGCTTGTTTGTTTATAAGCTTGTGTCGTTATTATTATTAAGTTATTTATTGGTAATTGTAGTGTGTTGTGTAAAGGAGTATATATGTATATTAAGTTAGTAATTAGTAATTGTTGTATTGTGTATGTATGTGTATGAGTGTAAATTAAATTAGTGATTAGTAAATTCAGTTTGTTGTGTATATGTGTGAACATGTGTTTTAATTTAGTAAATAGTAAAAGTAGTATGGTATAAAGTAGTATACATTTTTTGACAAAAATAAAAAGCAACAAGTAGATAAGTAATAAAAAATTCGTAAAGTGAAATTTTAAAGATATAGTATTCAACATATAGTGTTGAAAAATAGTGAAGTTAAGAACAAAATTAATAAAATTTGTTACAAAAATAGTAAGGTTTAGTATAAAAAAATTATAAACATACTTTCTGTCGTAGGAATGTGTTACTGTACTCTGGTAGTTACATAGTAACAGAGTGTTGCGCGGCAGGGGCAGGAGGTCCAAGATGTCTTTCCAGGTCGTCGGTGTTATGAATCTGTATTGAAGGATTTCCTTCTTGTTTGCGTAATTCCATAACACAAGTGCTAAATAGCTACTTACTTTGGGTTCAGAGCAATGTATGCGATGTTGTCCGCATTTATTTATTTATTATCTTCTTATATATGTATAAAATTCTCGTGTCACAATGTTAGTTACCATACTCCTCCGAAACGGCATGACCGATTTTTATGAAATTTTATATGCATATTCAGTAGGTCTGAGAATCGGCTACTATCTATTTTTCATACCCCTAAGTGGTAGTAGGTAGGTAGTAGGCAGGTAGGTAGTGGGTAGGTAATAGGCAGGTGCTAGGTAGAAAAAAATGCATTGCAACGCATGCCGGGTACAGCTAGTTTATTTATATATACATGTAGGTAGAAGTATAGTATTCTTTTCTTATTCTTTCATACCATTTAATTAGTTATTCTACATTTTCTGCCTTCTTTTTGAAACTGAATCTAATTGAAACTGCTCTAAGGAAATTGCTGTATTAGTAAACAAACTACAATTTTAGCTCCTTGCGATGGGACATGGTGAAATTTTAAAACCGGAAAAAATATTTTTGTTATTCACACAAAAATTTAACTTAGTAGTTAACTTACTGTTAACTCCACGACATAACCAAATAATTCACAAACTAAAAAAACCTAAAACGCAATAAAAACCAGTAAATCGCGCTTAATAACATACATTACCATCATAACCTATAACTGACGCGTGGCGTGGCGTAAGCTAAATATATACAGGGCTTAACGTCGCCTCATTAATATGCCATTTCTCGGAATCCCCGTAACATACATAACCTTGGAGGCTTACAACTTAATGTCGCTTGTTTATGATCATTTTGAGCAGTGATTGTGATGATGATTAATTTTAATAATATTTATTTAATTTTAGTAACTTTAGATTTAGTATCTATGTGTTATAGACAACTTTATACCTAACTGTAAAAGAAAGAAACGGTGGGTGAATAAAATGGATCAGTACAATAAGGGATCTCGGGTTCTATAACTCAGAATGAACTTAATTCTGTCACCATCAGTGTTTTATTGAGATTCTTAGTCTTATCAAATTAACTCTAAGTAATGTACATAAAATGTTAGATCAATTATTGGTAAATCTATCTATAAAAGATAGCTTCAAAATTGAGTATCAAGATTCCACCCGAACAAATATAATTGCATGCATACATACAAACATTACAAGTTGAAGAAAGCCTTGTAAATTTTTTTTTTCTATCTTTAAAGGTCCGCTCTACGGTACCTATACTCTATTAATGTCTTTTTTTTTATTCGTTCCACATTTGATGGCGGTATTGCGTATCAATAAAAAACATACAGTCGAAGGAAGAACCTTCTTTGTGGTTGGATATAAACCTTAATTGCTGCAATACTTCAGATGATACAAAAGTTAATCCCATAACCTTATAACCAACAAAACAATAAACATAAATAATTTCGAGTATATTTATATAATTTATGAGCTCATTTCTGTGGGGATCGGACCTTAAATCTAAATTAAAACTTGTTATTAACGCTTTAATTTGGGAAAGGGCTGCACTAGTGAATTGGGAGTTGTAGATATATTTCAACGGGAATGTTGGTGAGATGAAGATTTTGTCTGTTTATTAATTTGACGACCTCCGTGGTCGAGAGGCGTACACACCGGTTTTCAAGGTGTCGCTTGCTCTGAGGTCCCGGGTTCGATCGGACGGGACAATATTGAAAATCACTTTCCTACATTGTCTCGGGTCTGGGTGTTTGTGGTACCTTCGTTGTTTCTGAAATCCATAACACAAGTGCTTTAGCAACTTACTTTGGGTTCAGAGCAATGTATGTGATGTTGTCCGCATTTATTTATTATATAACCAGTTAGTAACTAGTTTGTTATTTGATGGGACTTTTGCCCAATAGGACAGTAATAGACTTTAATGATACCAAATACAAACCAAAACGCATTAAACATCAGACTAAAAACCACAAAACCAAATCGAACAAATAATTAACTATTAATAATAATTATCGTAATTAACTTGTTGTTGGCCTAATTTCTATAAACAAACAATAAAGGCGGTTCGGGTGATTAACCCCTCGCATTTTGCTGGAAACATAAAATTTTATAATTAACCCTTTTAACCTTTTAATGTAGAAGATATAACAAAAGTATCTTTATAACAAAAGCTGATTAATGAGGTTACGGTTTATTTTGACTTAGTTAAATATGTATGGAGAGTTGGTGACGAATAACTGGTATTCAGCTAAATCTGGAAGCCGACCTCAACATAGCTTTGTTTTTTTTTTCTTGGTAGATATCTTTGCAGTTAGCCTGAGCGCAGGCTTTGACTGCTTCACCGGATTTTTGGCGAGGACCTTAAGGCCTCCAGCCAGAGCAATAGAAAACACTAACTACGTCAGCCACGTCCACTAAGGGCACCCCCTGCGGGTTTCGGACCTCGACTTAGTGCGTTGCTAACAATCTTAACAAGGCAAAACAACAAGGGATGGCTGGATCTAAGTATTAATTATTAAGGGTCATTTTTTTTATTGCTAGTTTGGCCGGCTCGGGCCAGCTTGGTCTAGGGGCGGGGGATAACATAGCTTTGGATAAGGCTAGGCAGAATAAAAAGCAGTTACATATATGTGGAGATGAGTTAGCTTATTAAGAGAATTATCAGTTACAACCCATGTCTCAAATCACGTTTAAATACAAATATGGATAGGTATAATAAAAGAGTTCAGATGCCATTTTCATATTAAATTATTTAATCCCAAAAGTAAGTAAGGTACTTAATTAGATTTTTTTTATTTAAATATTATTTCTAAACTTAACCATAATTATATTTACTTAAAGGAAACTTAACTCTAAATTTATAAAAAGTGCGTCAATAATATAAAAATAATATCTATTATTTAAAAACATGAACTATCATAAAAAACCTGTCAAGCCATGGTGATCATGTTACCATTTTGTTCCTTTATGCTACTTATTAATTAATAACACAAGCTTGATTGAATAAAAACACGAGTATTTATTATTTTGATCATTTTTAACCGTCCTTCATTTCGTTAATTTGTCACTCACAGTCGTTTCTGACGTATACCTACAGGGTGTACTCAAAATATAATAATAATAATATTCCGGGACAACTCACACACGGTTATCTGATCCCAAGCTAAGCAGAGCTTGTGTTATGGTAACCAGACAACTGATAAACATACTTATATATTTCTAAATACATACATATTATAGATAAATTACATCCAGACACAGAACAAATGATCGTGCTCATCACACAAAGATTTGTCCTGAGTGGGAATCGAACTCACGACCTCCGGTATAGCAATCAGGGTCACTAACCACTAGACCAACAGGCCCGTCAATCATATTGCTCAGTATTGAGTATACCACGCGACTGAATTATCTTTTTAACATTGTCAGTGCCTTCGTCAACCGTGTTCAAACAAGGAAGTTTCCAATTTGACGTGTGTTTGATGCAATATTATTGGAACTGTAATAATTATGTTTAAATAATTATGATAACTAGCATTTTCGAAAACAGTGGTTTTTTTTTTTAGTGTATGCTGGTATGTTTCTTAAAGAATGCATAATAATATATCCAAAACTACTAATTAGATCTTGATTACTATTCTTAAAAATTCTCTTTAATTTGAGAAAAAGGACTAATTTCATGAAAATTTGTTCAGAAGTTTACATAACATAACATAACATACCATCACGCCTGTATCCCCGAAGGGTTAGGCAGAGGTGTACCAATTTTCACCCACAGTTCGCCGGTATGTTTAGGTCCCATGTAAGCCCTAACCGGGCACAAATCCAAACTCCGACCTGCTACTGAGAATTTCATAGAAAAACCCAATAACACCTTGGTCGACTTGGGAATCGAGCCCAAGATCTCATCATCACTAGGCCAACGTGGCAGTTTGCAAGATATAAAATATATATTGAGGATATAATAGCCTCTCTATAATTAGATTGAAGTCAGTGTTTTGCTATCAGCACCTGTTTTAATGCGATATGCTTTATTTGCATCTGTACTGTATACAGTTAACGTGCACGTACTAAATAATGACAAATAGCCGATGCGCCAATGAATTTAATTGAACGTCAACATTTTTCGCTCTCGCATTGTTTTCAGGCCGAAGTCTGAAAACAAATCGTTTTATTGTAATGGGAATCTGTCCGTCAGTTGCACTTGAAATAAATGGAATTTAAGAGACAAATATCTCTTCCGATTGTCTACAGATATAGATAAAGATAAAGATTCATTTATTGCATAACTGTGTACATATTAATGTTAATTAAATACAGTAGATTAGTTCAACAGTCTATCCAAGTCGGACATGCAATATTAAAAGAAAATAGAAAAAAAAAGATTTACAGACAATACAAAACTGACACTTCTAAATTACTTTTTACCAAATTATTCATTTAAATTATAAAAAACATTATCAATTAAAAATTTCTTTAACTTTGCTTTAAACATATTTCCATTTGTCGTACGACATTTTTTTATGTGATAACTTTTTATTGCTTGTTATGAATTTAGTGTCAATTCTACATGCCATTTTTATTTTGAATATTAAAACACCTACCTACTGTAATATCTAGTAATGTAGTTGTTATGATTTAATGAAAGAATTGTTGAAATTGCGTTAGTCGGATATTTACTGGCTAAGCTACTTCTAAATTTATTTGTATTTTATTTAATAATCATGGGCTTGGTTTGTTAACTTATCATAAACTGAACCACTTACGTACTTGTTCGTCAGCTATCCAAAACAGAAGCGAAATTTTAAATTAAATGACCAGAAGTGCTAGTCGGTCTCACACAAGAAGTTTTCCGTATCCATAACATAACATAACATACCATCACGCCTGTATCCCCGAAGGGTTAGCAGAGGTGTACCAATGTACACCCACAGTTCGCTGGTATGTTTAGGTCCCATGTAATAGGGGGCTAGCCTATTGCCACTAACCGGGCACAAATCCAAACTCCGACCTGCTACTGAGAATTTCATAGAAAAATCCAATAACATCTTGATCGACTTGGGAATCGAACCCAAAGACCTCTAGCGTAGCAGTCGCGCTGAGCGCCACTAGGCCAACGATGCAGTTTCCATTCAAGATAAATATAGACCAGTATGCACTTTATAATATTTATTGTAACCTGCTTACCTATTACGGTTCATAAGATACAACCCACTGAAAAACAGACGGACAAGGAAGCTTCGTAATAACCAGTAGGCGTAATTTGGAACTCTAAAAACAAAAGAATGTGCCAAAAGTTCTTTAAAACTTCCCGAATACATCAATCAGCTGATTCGAGGACTTCAGTATTGAATTTGTTTTTCTGTTTGTAAATAAATTGCGTTGGTAATGAAACGCCTGCGTCACGTTACACTCGGATGTAATTATGCGTAAGATGTATGCTCAGTAATATGTACTTGAGAAAATTTATATACGCTTCACGAGAAGGGTGTTATAAGTTTGATGTGTCTGTGTGTTTGAGTGTCTAAACGAATCGATCGTTTATGATGCGATTATTTTGGAAGCTGTCTTAAGCGAGATGTCTGTTAGCTTAGATAAAGATCAGTTCACCATTTTTCTAGAAAGACAGACCAAAACCTACTTAGTTTATCAGATACATAGTAAAACATTTTGACGCGTATTAGCTTGTGATAGACATGAATTTTTGTAGTTATAATAATAATAATCATATTCCGGGACAACTCACACACGGTTATCTGATCCAAGCTAAGCAGAGCTTGTGTTATGGTAACCAGACAACTGATAAACATCTTATATATATCTAAATACATACACATTATAGATAAATTACACCCAGACAACCAGAATTATTTCTTGGTTTAGTTGTTATTTTTGTTCCCTATATTCCTATCAGAAGTTTAAATATATATGTAATATAGGCAACACCTGTCAATTATAGTATATCATTTTAATTGGTAAAAAAAAGTGAGAGTAAATATTACAGTAAATATTTTGCGACAGACAGACGCCATACTTGACATTATTTATATAGATACAGATAAAGATGATTTAGTTAAACTATCTGTACTAGAGCAAGAAGTTTAATATCTTCGACGAATTATCCGCAGATATTCGCTAGTTATAAATCATAATTGAAAGGGTATGCTTTACTGATTCATCCGTTTGGTCCAAGTTAAGAGATTAGCGTTATGTAAATATGATAAAATAATGTAAAAGATATAGGATAATGGTCTAGAAGACGTGTGTTTTAATTTGCATAGTCCAAAGCAGTGTAAGTGTTTTAAAGTATGTTTGAAAAGGTTTTATGTAATCTTTTTTATACACGATATATTACCCCAAGATAGGTGGGAAAATTATAAGTTTTAAAGTATCCTTACATGAACTTCTGTAATTTGACATAATATTTTTTTTTTTTTTAACAAGATACTATGTTTATTTATTGATGAAGTTAAACTTAAAATATTTACAAAAATAAAAAAAAAACTAAGCCTACACAAGAAATAAGAAGAATTATAAACTAAATAAAATTAAGAACTAAAACAAGGCATCAAAAAATTCATCCACATCGCTGTCGACTGGGAGTGTGCCCAAAAGGCTGGCAGCATTGCCACGTTGTATGGCAATGCTTATTCGCTGGCCTAGGTAGAAGCCAGCCTTTGGGTCACGCGAAGTGACAACCAGGCGTTTGGATAAATCTTTAAAAAATCTGTGTGCACTCGGACCCCACGGACCAAGGGTCTCAACCCCAAACGGCTCGAAAATATAACTACCAACTAGGTTAGTATATTTATATAATAACGAATAGTGGACTACATAGGAACATGAATCCAGCAAAACAATGTGTTGGAGTTCTGAAAATGTGTTTTATTGAAATATTTAAAAAGATCACCCTGAATTAGATTTAAATTTGTGCCATATGGAAAGTTACTCGCAGTGGGCAGTTCGTGTTGATGGCCCTCTATATAACAGTCAAAACATTTATGCAGAAAGATGAATGATATAAGCGAACAACGTCGCGGGTACAGCTAGTATTATATATATTTAGAGATTATTTAAAGCTTTCATTACTTGCACCACACACCAATATTTTCTTCCGAGTTTAAAGGAAATTGGGTTACCGTCGTTAATCACCGGATGTGACGTCGCAGCCGTGTACTTCCGGTCGGCCCTTACTGAAAACGACTTTCAAAGTTTCTTTTGAGGCTTTCGTTCTAGTCCAGATACTATCTTTATTACAAGTCGACTTGAGTTTCTATAGAACCTTATGTTGGACTTTATATTAGAGATGGATTTTAGAGTTTTGTTCGGTAGTGGGTTTAAGAGATGAGAAGATCTGAATGAGGAGGTTTTTTTCCAGCTGTGGGTAAGATAAGCGAATGGTGATGATAATTATTATTAGTATGCATTTTGGTTTTGTATGTATCTAGTCGTATGTGGGTTACTAAAAATACTTTAGGATATAATTATTGTATGTAGTACTTAGTTCATATTGATTCATAAATCATTTTTTTGACGACCTCCGTGGTCGAGTGGCGTACGCACCGGTTTCAAGGTGTCGCTATCTCTGAGGTCCCGGGTTCGATCCCCGGACGGGTCAATGTAGAAACAAACTTTTCTACATTGTCCCGGGTCTGGGTGTATGTGGTACCTTCGTTGATTCTGAATTGTTAAGTGCTATAGCTACTTACTTTGGGTTCAGAGCAATGTATGTGATCTTGTCCGCATTTGTTTATTTTTAAAGTTTTGTGTGCGAACATATTAGGTTCCTTGTCTACGCGTCCTTCTTGGCTTCAATCACAAATGAGATGAAATTTTAAGTTATGAGTGGCAAAAGTGATCGAAGCTGTCATGATTAGTCATCATCGTCATCGGTCACTATCTAACATCAATGATTTATGCGTCTACAAACACTATACAAAAAAGATAATATTATGCTTAACAAAAGTTAGAACTACATCTGTATATTCGACTAAAAAAAGGCTAAAATATATATCTCGATATAAATAGACGACCTCCGTGGTCGAGTGACGTACGCACCGGTTTCAAGGTGTCGCTAGCTCTGAGGTCCTGGGTTCGATCCCCGGACGGGTCAATGTAGAAACCAACTTTTCTACATTGTCCTGGGTCTAGGTGTTTTGGTACCTTCGTTGTTTCTGAATTCCATAACACAAGTGCTTCAGCTACTTACTCTGGGTTCAGAGCAATGTATGTGATGTTGTCCGCATTTATTTATTTATTTATATCTGAGAAAATAAAATATATTTTACAAACCTTTCAAGAAACAGATATACAAAACAGATTTCTTTTCAGAATTCTTATTTAAATCGACAACAACAGCTCTTAAGAAAGCACTATAATTGTATTCTACATTAATTAAAACTTGTATATATTTTAAGTTGCGCTCAACTTTGTGAAGACAATCTTCTTTTAAGTAATTTGTAGCATCTGCGAAGGTTTTTTTTGATTGGTTTTGAGTGATATAATAATGTTTAATTCTCAGTACTTTTGCAATACCTAAAATAAGGGTCTAAGGGTGCGGTCAGAGGCTAAAAATGTATGTCTTGATTTATTTTGGGGCACCTATTATAAAATCCAGTCTTTTTCCGGAGGAATTTCTCGAGGATAGAAATATGTCTTAATGGCTAGAACTATTATATATCTTCACTTTTCACTGTACCAGACATGTTTTCCTAATTCAGTGAAAAAGTCATTTTTCTTTGAAGGGACACAGTACGAAACTTGAAACTAATTGGTAATAATTACATCTAGGAATTTACATAATGGATACATTTTTATGGCTCATTATAGTTTTTGGGTGGCAACTTTTGTGTATGAAATGACAAGCGGTGGTTCAGCAGTTTCACAAAACACACACACTCGCAGTTCAACAAAGCAAAGATTATGAAATTCGGTCCACCCGTTCTTGATTTATAAATGGTGTGAGTAACTCGACTTGGTTTTATGTATTAATAATCGTAATCAAGAACAAAAATAATGATATTTTCTGAAAAAACATACTGTATCAACCCAAAAAATTGTCGTCAAAAACACCTTTTTAAGACAACATCTTCCATCATATTTTCGTGACGACATAATAAAATTACACAACATAACCCTGTGACAGCTACAAGGCCGCGTTAACCCTCCACCGCTACATTATATGTATGTCTTGTATGTCTGAAAACACCATTTCTTTTGTTTTCTTGCCCTAGTTTCTTGAACTACTGCATTCTTGTGTATAACCCATATAAATGATGATAGCAAACTTAGGTTGCGTTGCGACACATATTTTTAGATGGTGATTTATTGTTGTCGTTTTTTGGTGGGATGAAATTAAGTTTAATGGTATTATTTTACAGCCAATTTCTATGTCATATTTGTTATGTTGTTTGGCAGATATTTTACCCTAATAAAGATAGATACATAACTTAAGCCCCATACAAATTACGTGATATTGCAATATCTAGCAGAGAAAACTATCTACTCGTTATTGAAATTGGCCGTAAGAGAATATTTTGATTGCAATGTTTAATAATGTCCTTAATATTACCTTATGTATGATTAGAAGCAGAGGATAAAAAATAACATTTATTACTCAATTTAACAAGAGTTAACTTTTTGCCGTAGGTTATGCCTACGGCAAAAAAGTAACATAGTAAATAATATAAGAATTAAATTCAAAACTGCCACAGACTAAAGTTTCCAAACTGTAAGAACCACTCGGTCATCTAATTTGTTCTATAAATAAATATACCTACGTGGACAAGTAAAAGTTCAACAAACTACTCTAGGTACGGAAGCCACTAATTCTAGTACACGTACTAACGCAACCTCAGTATGTTTTCTATATAAGAATCGAGTACATGCGAACATCACCATATTGCTTATTTTTGCGTAAACTATGCGTTCATTCACTGGCAGCGCTTTGTATGGAAATTCCTGCAATATTGGTTAATACTACACATTGTTCATGCATCGTATCTGTTGGAAATATAGTGAATAGGGATTAAGAAATTTCTTCAAGCTAATTTTTTGAAGGGTAGGCCAAATACTAAGTATTTAAGAGATTTTTAGTATTTTAACAGAAATAGGTGATCAACAAAGCCGATGTATGTATGAAGATAATCGCTAATGTATTAGAATAATTTAGAAAACTTATTGGTATATGACGTGGTTAATGTCATATTATACTTGATTAACCTGTTGTATGCCGGAAGCGCAGATCTACGCGAGACACAATTTAATTCTATTGTCTTATTTATTGCGGCATACGAGAGGTTAAGTGCAAACCTGTACAAAGTCGATTAAAGTACTAAATTTTTTTAATGCATTTTTTTAGTGATATTAAAACTATTTTGATAAAGCAGATTCAGACACATGTTGTTAAACATGCTCTTTAATAAACATGCTTCAATGAAAATCATTTTTTTTTTCTGGTTCCATATTTAAAACCTATCTCTTTATAAGTGCTAGTGCTATCTACCTATCTGTGACAAAACAATTAGCAGTTTAAATTTCACAATTTAACTTCCAAAGTAACAAAACAAATTGCATCTAAAAATATATACTAAGTTAAAGTTTCAATTCGATTGGAAAAGGTCAGGTCTCCGGATAGCCATGAAATCTATTTCACCGATAGAGGACGATAAAACTTGTATTTATCGATACAGTTTTACCTAAAACTTAATGTTAGGTATAAATTGATATAATATAGGTATCGTGGGGAGAGTAGTGGTATATAATTATTTTGAAAGTTATGAGAAATAGTTGTAATTAGAGTAAAACAATTTTTGAAGGAAAGACGAGAAATTCTCAATATTTTATACTAAAATTGATGTATTTAGTTTAATTAGTGTATGACAGAATTAGCACCATTGTCACAAACTTATGAGGTAGCTATAATTGTAATTTATTCCACAGTGGGTGACGAGCGAAGATAAAATTAATAAATGTAACATTGTATTTATTTATTTGTTTATTTTTAGTAACTACAAGTAATACATATTTAAAGTAGTTATTACTCTTATAGCGTGGTAGTGAGCTATTATTTTTGAAACTATTTTCTTCTTTTTACATGATTACGCTTATCTAATTAGATTATTATTATTTCTTAAATAAAGCAATTTTTATACAATAACTAATGATGATCCAAACGTATTAAATATTATTAATATCTTCTGTAACCAAGTAAAAACACAATGTATCAGGCCTCGGGGGATTTAGAGGATATCATCCCTTACAAGCTAGGGATGAGCTGCAGTCAAATCGAGTCGATTTGTTTTGTCGAAAAATAGCCGAATAAAAATGTCTGATGATTATTCTGCTGAAAAGAATTGTTAATTTAGCTCATCTATTATTAAAACGATAATTTACATTATAACAGGAACAGGTATATATGACGCTAAAACTATTTCATCGTATAAACTACATGTATTTTTACCAAATTTAATACGATACTGTTTGACGTGAAGTTCCCTCCACATAAAGTAACGTGTTTTATTCATTAAATAGTGCATTACGAAGAAGAATTCCTTATGTCAGTGCAGCTCAGTTACCACGAGTGATGATTGCCGATGATAAGATCTATCAATTTCCACCAACCTCAGCCCAGTAGCTTGTCTCTTATTGGTGGAGAATGACAGATACACCTAATGCGAGACTGGCGATTGAAGCGGATTTTTGTCTCCCGAAGATTATAATTATCGGTCTAAAATAAAACTTTATCGATATGACACCTTCCCATCCTTACAAGTTTAGTAGAAGGTGCGAAATTCTTATATAATACGTACATTTTAAAAGTACCCGGTATTTTCCCGGCAGTTTTCCTTTTTAGGATACGTTTAAGCCGAGTAACCCGCGATCCCCTTTTAACGGCCCGGGTTTCGTAATTTTTAACCGTTTAAGTTTTAAAAAGAAAGTTTTCTTACGTAGAAGCGTTTTATTTAGGATTTTATCTAGAAATTGCTGGTTTTTTTGCAGGTTTACTTTGCAAGGTAGAGTTATGTGATGTAATAATGGCTTGAAGTGTGTTTTTGTGTGAAACTAAATGTGAAATTAAATTATTTTTTAATAAACGAATATTTACGTTCTTCATAATTCATAATTCTTTATTGTACACATAAACATTTTAAAGATATACATTAATAAAAGTTGATGTACAGAGGCGAGCTCAACTCAAAATTGAGGTTTCTTCCAGCAAACCTTTGAGTGAAAGTGAAACAATTTAAACAAGTTGTGAGGCAGACAGAAGTGTACAACAAACAAATAGACATACACACAAATACTACATATAGTACGTATATAATATGATATATATATATTAAATATAGACATACATAGACTACATAACTCAAATAGAAAGGAAATGTTTTTTTTTTTTTTTTTTAAGGTTATGTTCTTTACTATTTCGTCATACATTTAACTGTTCATACATTAAAATCTACAAAATTAATTTTGGGGAAATATTTTCTGCTCCCTTAATTAAAGTATATCGATAAGGTAACTTGTTTTGGAGGAAGGTTCAAATAACTATTTAATTTTTTTGTTTCCTTAGAAGCCTGCATAGATTATGATAAGTAAAAATGCAACTAATGTCAACTATTTACACATTATAAGTCAAATACATAACCACCTTTTTTAAGCTGGTTATAAAATACCCTGAACTTTAAACTCCGCTTCCTTCAAGTAAATTCCCGTATAATATACCTACTTAAGTACCGTGGAAATCCTCACGCTGCGATATACAGGGTGTCCGGTAAATAGTCCGACAAACTGTGGTGGCTGATACCTTAGGTCAGTACCTATCCAATGAACACAACATATGTTCCCCGAAAAGTTACAGGTTTCGAGTTACAATCGATTTTCGGAAATTTTAGAATTTTCTACCTTGCATCAGACTTTTCCATTTTTCTTGCTGATTAATAGCTTTCGTAATACTTTTTGTACATCAAATTAATCTTGAATAGTTACTCTACGCTTTAGTAAGTCTCATATTTATCTAAAAGAAGAATGTATTGACAAAAAAGCCATTCGCTTAACATTTTTCACTTTTCGTTTTTCTTACTGCTCAACTTTGAACTGCAGTGGTGAAAAATAAATGTATGTAGGAATTTTGTACAACAATCTTAAAAACTTGCTTGAATATTGGTGATTTTGGGAAGGTACAATACTTGCGTATTTTCCTTACAAAATTTGACAAAACAAGCTGCTGAAGTGCACACATGGGCTTATTTGTTGAAATATTACTAATGTAAATCTGAGGAAAAATGAGACGTAACTTAACGCGGATCGTCATTGTAAAATTAAATTAGGTATTTTCTTCTAGCGACTAACTAGGTACACCAAATAATTGTGGCCAATTTCAATTTGGAAAATCTACACTAATAATATTATAAAGAGGAAAACTTTGTTTGTTTGTAATGAATAGGCTCAAAAACTACTGAACCGATTTTAAAAATTCTTTCACCATTCGAAAGCTACATTATCCACGAGTAACATAGGCTAAATTTTATTTTGGAAAAATCCAAAATAAATCCAATGGTCCACGCGGGCGGAGCCGCGGGCGACCGCTAGTATGAAATAAAAAAAAAAATGCTCTGTTAAATTTTTTGCATAGTTACGGAACCCTTCGTTAGCATGTCCATCTCCAACTTGACCGGTTTCTTAGAAGACCAACTCTTCGTAAATACATTCTAGGCAAGTTAAACGATACAATATGGTTTGGGAAAATGGGTGCTAAGTGCAGTATGGGCCTGAAGTAAGAGCCTCCTCTAATGAAGGATACCAGGGCATATGGATTAGGCGTCCAAAACCAGCTATTTAATTGTTGTTTCATGAAACATAAAGTGTTATAAAATCTATTTATCTAGTAAGAAAGTACTGAAGGAAAAGGTAACTTTACACTAAAACATGTTTTAATCTGGCATAGAGAGTTAATGGCGAGAAGAAAATACCTAATTTCATTGTACAATGACGATCCGCGTTAAGTTACGTCTCATTTTTCCTCAGATTTACATTAGTAATATTTTAACAAATAAGCCCATGTGTGCACTTCAGCAGCTTGTTTTGTCAAATTTTGTAAGGAAAATACGCAAGTATTGTACCTTCCCAAAATCACCAATATTCAAGCAAGTTTTTAAGATTGTTGTACAAAATTCCTACATACATTTATTTTTCACCACTGCAGTTCAAAGTTGAGCAGTAAGAAAAACGAAAAATGAAAATTGTTAAGCGAATGGCTTTTTTGTCAATACAATCTTCTTTTAGATAAATATGAGACTTACTAAAGCGTAGAGTAACTATTCAAGATTAATTTGATGTACAAAAAGTATTACGAAAGTTATTAATCAGCAAGAAAAATGGAAAAGTCTGATGCAAGGTAGAAAATTCTAAAATTTCCGAAAATCGATTGTAACTCGAAACCTGTAACTTTTCGGGGAACATATGTTGTGTTCATTGAATAGGTCCTGACCTAAGGTATCAGCCACCACAGTTTGTCGGACTATTTACCGGACACCCTGTATATGAGTGTATACATACAGTATATATATATATATGTATGTATGTATATAAATACGGCAGACAAACCCGGGTCGTTCCGGTACATTGCGTCACCTGCGGAGCCTTCAATAACTCAACTGGTAAAACGCTGTTTAAGCTTATGTGGGGATGTCTGTTACACCGAAGCGTATCTTGTGATTTTACTGAACGAACAGTTGTAATGAAAAATAAATAAAGTTGAATAAATAGGTTTGATTTTTAAATAAAAATTCTCAAGGCTACTGATTACGGTATTTAGGTTGGTATTTTTTGTATAGCAAAAATATGGTTGTAACTCAAAATTGTCTAAAACTGAGTTACGATGTAATTACCTTGCAGGTGTCGAATTAAAAAAAAAAAATTAGAGTCACTACGATTTATTTAGGTATTTTTTAGTTTGTTACAAAAAAAAGTGTTCAATACCGAATAAACCTTAAAAATTAAACGCCCTACTCAAAGTTTTACATATAACTACACCACATATCTAACGAACCACACACACAAACAGTATGAGATATCACTGAGTAATTTCCCGCGAGTCCCGGCGGACGAAGTTCACAGAGCTGCATAACTTACGCGAGGACATAGTTTTGTTAACTGTACCCTTGAGGTGCAATGTAAGGTGGTTGTGTAATGTGTCATATTTTTCTTAATAAAAGCATGAAGCTTGAAGTTCCTTTTAAAAGCTCCGGTTTTCTCAATCTATAATTCTGTAATTTGGAGTTTTTCCCAATATTTATTAATCCTAGAGGTGCAAATTATATTAAGATTGTCTAGAATTATATAGGCACATAAGTAAACAAGTTATGAATATGACTATGAATGGGTATAAATACGGAGGAAGACCGAAAAAGAGGTGGATGGATTGTGTGAAAGATGATATGAGAAAGAAAAGAGTGAATACTGTGGGGACGAGTAGTAGAGATTTTAATTTAATTATAGAGAGAGAGTAGTTTAATGACATAAACCTTTTTTTTCAAACTTACTTATGCAAGCAATTACTTCCAACATCATTAACCATTACACTTCGGTGTAACACGCTCCCGAGTCCCGATTTAATCCGAGTTTTAGCGCGCGCGATAATCCGCGGTTGGTATTTCTCTAGCAGCAGATTTATTGGCCGCCTAAGGATGTACCGAGTTATTCAATTAGCCCAACACTAGTTAAGTGCTGTCATTATAGCCAGGAAGATAACAGAAGACAGAGGAGGCCAAAAATGCCGGAATTGGGAGGAAAAATATTAATTTGGCCTGGTTTTCGTCATTTATATTGTACTCTAAGTATTACTTTGGCTTTGTTTTTGTCATTTATATTATTCTTAATTTTGATTGCACATAACCTACAAACCTTGTAACCTAATAATCATTTATGCATTAAACTCAAAATTTTGTTGTCTGAAACTTTAGAGTATGTAGATTTTATCTTTAACACAGAACTTGTTATTCCTATGATTTTCAGTATTTGTTGTTTTAATAAACTATGGGTTAGGAGATTTTATAACCTGTAATCTTAAATGAAAAATAATTCAGACAAGTATTATAATTAAAACTTTTTAGTTACGAAAAAATATCATATTGTAAAAAATATTTTGCAGGATGTAGTTAGGAGTATATAGCGTTTAAATTCAAACGCAGAAACAAGACTAAAACTCAACAAAATTGCAAGGGTAGTAGTAGTTTTTGTACATGTTGTTTAATCTTATTTATATGGAACGTACGTATGTAGTTTTATCTTATTTATTAAATGTGCTACATAGAACTACTAAGTCTTAAGAATGTTTCGTTACAAATCAGAGAAAATTGCTTATTACGTTTCTACATTTTAATCATATAAAGACATCGTTAACCAATTAAACCTTAATATACTATCTCTAGAACTAGAAGCACCTTCTTTGTCTTAAGGAAACTTTCATTACAAGACTTGCGTTCTTTTGTAGAGCAAAACCATCTTAAACATGCATTCAAACACCACCTTAACGCCTTGTAATAAAGACTATAATCGCTTGTGTTAGCTACCGTAAAAAGTTGTCTAAAACTTAGATGACACGTCAAACAAATTTAATTTTGCGGTTCAAAAAGTCTTTGCTTTAATAGTTTTGCAGGTGTATAAATATGTTTGTTTGTCATCTGTTCTAGTTTAGAACGATACAAGAGGTTACTAATTACTGTGTGTGTGAAATTCTGAAGACTACATTCAGAAAACTCATTTTAAAAATATTGATTATAAATAAATCAATGCGGACAACATCACATACATTGCTCTGAACCCAAAGTAAGTAGCTATTTAGCACTTGTGTTATGGAATTCAGAAACAACGAAGGTACCACAAACACCCAGACCCGAGGCAATGTAGAAAAGTGAGTTTCTACATTGACCCGTCCGGGGATCGAAATCGGGACCTCAGAGCTAGCGACACCTTGAAAACTGGTGCATACGCCACTTAACCACGGAGGTCGTCGAATTATTATTTGACAAATTATTAATTGTCATGGTTATAAGTTGGATTGTTAGCAGCCCTGTTGGTCTAGTGGTTAGTGACCCTGACTGCTATACCGGAGGTCGTGGGTTCGATTCCCACCCAGGACAAATGTTTGTGTGATGAGCACGATCATTTGTTCTGTGTCTGGGTGTAATTTATCTATAATATGTATGTATTTAGAAATATATAAGTATGTTTATCAGTTATCTGGTTGCCATAACACAAGCTCTGCTTAGCTTGGGATCAGATAACCGTGTGTGAATTGTCCCGGAATATTATTATTATTATTGTTAAAGAAATGCCCTTCCGTTTGTATTAGGTTATTTAATCCCTTACTGAAAAATTTTTAGCAATCAACTCTCTTAATTAATTATCTTAGTAATAATCTTTTCACCATGACTTTAGTTTTGTTCGTAAACCAACAATTTTTTTCTCGCGATCATGGTTGCATCTTCGATTTACATAATGTCGGAAAACTTATTTCTAAAGTAAAGTTTATAAATATTTAGAAATCAAAAACAAAGATAAATTCATGATGTTCATCATCTGCCTAGCCTTATTTCCAAACTATGTTGGGGTCGGCTACCAGTCTAACCAGATTCAGCTGAATACCGCATTTTACATTGAGCGACTGCCTATCTGACCTCCACAACCCATTTTACAGGGGAACACAGTATCCCATAGTAAGACTGGTTGTCAGAATTGACTTAACGACTGCCAAAGATCTAAGTATGACAGCCGGGACCTACTGTTTAACGTGCTTCCCGAAACACGGAGGGGCTCGGTATATTATCAATGGTCACCCATCCACGGACCAACCGCGGCGAGCGCGGCTTAACCTGTATTATCGGTCAAACCGTACGATGTTATTACTACTTATTTGAATATCTTGCATTCAAGCAAAAATCATTAGTTTTATGTGCAACAATTTAGATTACAGCATTGAACACGCACAAAATAATAATTACAAAAAATAAACAAGTTTTCTGCACATTTTTACATAACGTCAAACAAAGACATTAACAGCGTAATCATAATGAAGTGTCATCTCAGCATTATAATCAAGTAGTCAAAAACTTCTCTTATTTCAATCTTAAGTTCAACTCTTAAGGATTCAAATAATTAATTTGGTGACGAAACTCTTTAAAATTGAAATTAATTGAAGAATCAAAGTTAAAGTTTAATTTAAAGATCTTAGGCAATTATCTCTCATTATGTACTAATTACTTGAAAATTAAATTTACTAGGTCGTCTCTTAGTGTCGAATTTCAGGTAAGTTATAAACTGAAAAAAGAGATGAAGTTTTTTTTTTAGTTCGTATTAGATACATTATACAATCAAAAGAAATTAAGTAATAATACTTTTTTGTATGTGAACGGAAAATTATTAATATTAAATTTAATAAGGCTATATAGATATCTGTGTATATAATTTACACAGATACTTACCATAATAGTTTTTTTTTTTTATAACATAACAAAACATACCATCACGCCTCTATCCCCGAAGGGTTAGGCAGAGGTGTACCAATGTACACCCACAGTTCGCCGGTATGTTTAGGTCCCATGTAATAGGGGGCGAGCCTATTGCCACTAACCGGGCACAAATCCAAACTCCGACCTGCTACTGAGAAATTTCATATAAAAACCCAATAACACCTTGGTCGACTTGGGAATCGAACCCAAGACTTCTAGCGTAGCAGTCGCGCTTAGAACCACTAGGCCAACGAGGCAGTTTTTTTTATACATTATAGAAAATATAAATGTAAAATCTTTCATAGAATCTCGATACAAAGAAGTTTTCTTTCCCATACTCTGATTCGCGCTCATACAAATATACAGTGAGAATAGTACCCTTAACCGAAGAGCATATATGAAGGGAATAATGAAAGTGGACGAAGCGAAACAAGTGTGTAAGGATCGTAGCAAGTGGAAAGAAGTGGCATCTGCCTACCCCTACAAGGGAAAGAGGCGTGATTATATGTATGTATGTATGTTAATAGTACAATGAACGTAGCTTATCTCTTAACTAAATAGTGTTAGTCGACAGTACAGAAAAAGTTCTATGCATAAAGTTAACTAGATAACTAAATTTAAAACATCCTTGACTTTAGTAGCTAAGTTTAAACGACACATTAAAATTTCACTACCTATGTTTTGATTAAGTCGGTGTTGCATCTTGCATAGGTACCTTAACTGCATTTATACATAAAATAAACTTCTAAATACTTGTATAGTATTATATTAATTACTGAATTTCACAATAAATGGGTTGTGAAGTCAGTTTATGCAGTCGCTACACGTAAAATTCGGTTTCCAGCTAGTAATCCAGAAGACTGGAAGCCAACATTGTTTAGGAAAAGGCTAAACAGAAAAATTATAAAATATCATTTTCTAAAAAGTGACTTAATAAAAGAATAACTTGTATTAAATTTCAATTGCCAATATGCAGAAAATAAATATGTTTTAGAAAATACTTACCCTGAAGCGTTAAAATACCACCAGAAATTTAACAATTCCTTACAAAACAACATACACAAAAACATTAAAATCTATACTTATAATAAATCTGTAGAAGTGAAAATTCTGTACATTGAAAATATCAAAAAAAATGGCGGGGGGGTGTTACTAGACCGACACCTAACCCAAAAGAGTGAAAAAAATAAATTTTGTCTGTCTGTCTGTCTGTTTGTTCAGGTATCACGCAAAAACTACCGGTTCGATTACGATGAAACTTGGTATAATTATTCTTTATTATCCTGGGCACCACACTGGGTAGTTTTTATCCCGGAAAAGTATAAACAATAAAAAACAAACTTAATTTTGCGGTTAAAAACTCATTGATAAGTTTCGTCATCCACGCGAACGAAGTCGCAGGCACAGCTAGTATGACATAAGAAAGAAATTCAGGTTAAGAGCTAAATAAGTGTAAATCCAATTACTGCGCTCAAAGAGGGCGTTAATATAATTAAGTGGGGGCTAGAAACAAAGGGATGATTGGGAGATCTAATTACAAAACGAACAGGAGTTACCCTTAAAATGTTTTATTGAACTTAGGAAATTAAATTCGTAGATATTGTAGTAGTCGGAAGTTTTCAATTTAGTTGGGATTTTTAGCTTATGTCTGTAAGTTTGGTTACTGTATTTAATTCTGGTAATAATTAAGCTATTTGCATTTTCATCGGGAGTGTATTAATTATTAGTTTTTTTGTTTCGTTCATAAATGACAATTAATAAAAAAATCCTGTACTATCGATATAAAAAACAAGGCAAAATTAATTTATTTAAAATTAGGCTACTCTGTAGCGTTCACTAGACTCTGATTAGCGCATTATTATAGAAAAAATACTCTTGAAAAAGTAGCAGTAGTCTTTAAAGACTTTTTTGAACAACGTGTGCAAGTAGTTATCGTTACTGTCTGCTGAAAATAAAAGACTGGTTCTAATAAATAAAGAATTATGTCTAAGTATAATAAATCAGTTTCTTGTTACAGTGACATAAATTGTAATTCAGTGATGTATGTTTACTCCTCAGGTATCAAAAGGGGTTATAATAAATAATAATATGTACACTCAAGTTTGTAACTCTTGAGTATGAATGGAACAAAGACCACAATGTGGCAATATTCTGCACCAAGTACATCCTATCATAGAATGAAGTCATTATTAGTTTTTAGTTATTGCTAGTATTTTTTCTATCACATGCATCTGAACTCACACAAGACACTCTGATCACAAGTCTGAACTAAGTCTTATGATCAAGCTTGATCATAGAATGAAATAATTGGTTGGATTTTTCTATAACTCCCGACTTGACTACATAACTATAACAACTATATCTGCAAAATGTGTGCTAATTTAATAATATTAATATGAATATGAAATATACTCATTTTTCATTTAATTTTTCTGTCATATATTGAGTACTCTGTTTAATTATTCAGTGATACCTAAAGGAAATTTCACGCACTTTTTAAATAATAAAAAATATTCATCAAGTAGTATTGCTTCGTCTCCTGCCAAGCCTTTTCCTAATCTATATTAGGGTCGTCTGCTAATCTTACTGGACTTAGCTGTACTAATACTTACAGTTCATATAGCTTTCTTACTTTGTTACTGTTGCTGATGTTGCGTTAGCGCGTCAGGTGTGGGGGTTGGATGTCTCATTGCGTGTTTGTTTGTTCTGGCGTTGCGCGGCCGATGGTGCGCGGTGCGTTTCCGCCGGATATGAACCGACCCTTAGGGTGCTGTCTGTTTTTTATATTTTGTTTTTGACTTTCGATAAGTGCTACTGTGTAGCCTATATTGAATAAAGAATATTTGAATTTGAATTTACTTTACTATTTTCTGATAAATACTTACTGTTTTGATTGTTATGTATTGTCAAAATTCATACTCAAACGTAATAATATTATCCTTAAAGAAAAGAAAAGGATATTATCCTTTTCTTTTCGTTGTAAGTCGAGCAAATATCAGAAAAGTGTTAGTAACTGCGATACTTTATGGAGCCCCCTGCGGACTGGGGTTTAATAATAGCTTTTAACGAGAGCCTATTTATTTACTCGATATTAAAGGGCAGGAAGCTTATAAGGGGTTGCTTTATAAAGGTATTGGTTGTGATATATGAGTATAAGGTATCTAAAACTAGAGTAAAACTGTATTTTTTTGGAACCGTAGGTTTATAATTAAAGAAAGCTTTTGTCAGAATTCTCGATTTTTAAAGCTGGTCCAAAAAATATTACAGGGTGTGAAATCGCGAGAGCCATATTACTAAAAATGAAAATGTTGTTTATAATTTTTTTATGTTATGCTTAACCATTTCCCTGTCCCGTGAGTCATATATGAACATTTCCATTGATTAACTATTGTGTCTACTGGCGGGACAGTTAAGTTTTTAATATAATACTTTTGTTGAGACATGACCACAGAGCAACTGACAAAATTACCGACCGGTTACAAGAATCAAAATAATAAAAATAAACATTTAAAAGCCTACCAATATTATCCTCTGCCCTACTATTCAGCTTACCGCATTTCAATGCGCATGATATTCCAAACTTAACCCTTAAGATGAAGATTAACGACACATCTTAACTCCACAAAGAAAGCAGCTAATGTCATAATATATAACCCCTACTTAAACGCGACTTAACTTTAAGACGCTCTTAAATATCTATCTGTTTCTACTTTATGCCTTAAAGTGACAGAGACAGAATGAGTGAATAGTGACTCAAAATTGAGTATCATTTGAGGGTTAGGCCATTAGTTCCTTAGAAAAGTTTCGTGCGTTAAATCTTGGGTAAGGGTTAAATTCATGGACATTTAAGTGTTAAAGGAGAATAGGATTTAGGATGGAATGTTTAAGGAATTCTGGGTACTGAACCCAATCCGAAAGCGAGGGTCACAATGCTTAAGGTACTCTTTAAATTATATTAAAGGAATCGAGTTCGCTACGCCGTAGTAAATAATGCGGCTACGGCGTAGTCGTCGTAGCAGTCTGACTTAGTCGAGTTCGTTTTTGAAGTAATTTTAACGTAGTATATACACTTCTCATCAAAAAAATCGAAACACTTTCGTTTTTATTGTTTTTGTCCTAATTTTTTACAAAAGATAATTAATTCCATGAAAAAAAAACATTATTGTGTAGCTGACAGTTTGGTCATTACAGTAAGAAGAAAAAAATCGAAATTCGAAATTAGAATTTCATTTGTTTATCCTATAAATGAAATTAATCACTGTTTTGAGACAAATGTGTATTTAGGGTTGGAGTACGTTTCTCGTTTAAAAACTAAAAATTAGCGCTTGTCTTTAAACTTTTTGTTTCTTATTTCATTTACTGTGACTTTGGGACGTCTGAAAAAACTTTTTTTTCTAAAACATATGGATACTTCGCCCGCAGAAGCCGCCCAAGTGGTGGCATTGCTGGATTCTGGACTTAGTCAGCGTGTTGTGGCTGCAAGATTGCATCTAAGCTTATCATCTGTTCATAGAGTCTACAAACGCTATCGGGAGACTAGTTCGTTCACGCGCCGTTCAGGATCTGGCAGGAATCGGGTCACTTCTGAGCGAGATGATCGATTTATTGTAACAACTTCTTTACGAAATCGACGCCTTAACGCTTTTCAACTGCAGCAGCAGCTTCGCGTTGTACGAAGAGTAGCTGTAACTGACTCTACAATAAGAAGAAGGTTGAAGGAACGCGGATTGGCACCGCATAAGCCAGCGAATGGGCCGAAATTAACTGCAGACCATCGAAGAGCGCGCCTTAACTTTGCACGCGAGCACCTAACTTGGTCATACCTTCAGTGGAGCAAAGTACTGTTTTCTGATGAGTGTAAAATTATGCTGTATGGTAACGACGGAAGGAACAAGGTCTACAGAAGAGATGGAGAACGCTTTGCACAATGCTGCATTGAAGAAAAGGTCAGCTATGGTGGCGGTTCGTGGACGGTTTGGGGAGGAATCAGCGCCGACGGTAAGACAGAACTTGCCTTTGTGTCTGGGCCACGGCTGCCTGCACTAAACTCTCATCGGTACATCGAACAGTGTCTTGAACCTCATGTGATGCCCTATGCACATTTTATTGGCAACGTCTTCATATTCATGCACGACAATGCTAGAGCTCACACCGCGGGCGTCGTACGAGATTATCTTACCGAAGTCGGTATCTCCATTATGGTATGGCCAGCAAGAAGCCCGGACATGAATCCCATTGAACATCTATGGGATGAATTAAAGATACGAATTCGAGCAAGAGATCCAGCCCCAGAAACACTTAGCCAGCTGCAAAATGCAATCCAAGAGGAATGGGATAATATACCACAACATGTGATCGTGACTCTCATCCGATCGATGAAGAACCGTATGGAAGCAGTAATAAGAGCTCGCGGAGGGAATACAAGTTATTAAATAAACGTTTCTTACATTTTTTTTTCATTTACGCGTGTTGTTTTACCCATTTCCTTCATATTCCATACAGGGTAAAACTTACTCATTATACAAAATACGAAACCTATGAAGACTTAATTTGAATTTAGAACATTAACATTAGGATTTAAAAACCTCATACTACTCACTATTAAATGACATTTTACATTTATTCCTAAATATACACATTTTTCTGATAATCCTTATCAAATCATAAACTGCGAGGTGTTTCGATTTTTTTGATGAGAAGTGTATATTTATCTGCAGGTTAGGTAAAATATTTGTTTTAAATAGACTTTTAGGCTTTGCACTTTTCGAGAAAATACTTTCAAAAGTTCACAGAACTAGACAACTCTCTTTTTATGTGCTATGTTCCGTACGTTTTTTCGTCTAAAATTGTCTGAAACCACTAAACTATCAAAAAACACTTTCAATAAAACGTACAAAGAAGAACCTCCTTTTTAATAATTCAAGGCTCCATTAAATAAAGCCGACAAGTCAGGCTTCTCCGCAAACTAATTAACCTTCATAGTTAGTGAGACGAGAAAAAATGCTAATATTGTAACTAAGGCAGAAGTTTTCTTTTCTAGAACACGTGTACTGAAAGAATAATAATTGAATCTATTACAAGGTCGCAAGAATTTTACTTATGAAATTTGAAGGAAAAACTTGGAGGTGTTTTGCCCAACAGTGGAGCATCAACACTTTTTACTGAAACTCAATTCTGAAACTGGGAATAGTATTCAAAGAGATACAGACATGTCTTTGGAAATCAATAATAAAATAATTTCAGACAAGACAGATGTTGCTAACGCTTTTGAAGTATTTTTTTCAAATATACCAGTAGAGGTAACGAAGTCTCTTCCCTCATCTTCTTCAAAAGCAGAATCAATATTAAAAACATCTATAAATAAAAGTTTTCCAAATTTTAATTTTACTCATGTATCTCCTAGTATTGTTAAGAAAACATTTAGTATGCTTAAAGTAAAGACCACTGAAGGTTTATGGGGAATTTCTGTCAAAGTACTCCAATCCATAATTGACACTATTGCCCCGATTCTTGCAAAAATCTTTAATGACTGTGTTGATTGTGGCACCTTTCCTGATTTAATGAAACACAGTAAAGTAATACCTATTTTTAAATCTGGATGCAAGAATGATCCATCTAACTATAGACCAGTTTCAGTACTTCCAGCTTTTAGTAAAATATTTGAAAGAATGGTCCTTCACCAAATGATGTCACATTTTAGTAAGAATAATATTTTTCACGAGCAACAATTTGGTTTTACTAAGGGAAGGTCGACGACCGACGCCGGGGTTAAGTTAGTCTCTCACATTTTGGGAGCTTGGGAGGGTTCACAAGACGCCATTGGCATTTTTTGTGATCTCTCCAAGGCTTTTGATTGCGTTGATCATAACACTCTAATCCTAAAATTAAAATACTACGGATTACGAGGACAATCTTTAGATCTAGTTTTGTCATATTTGTCAACAAGACAGCAAAAGGTAGGCGTAAACGGTGTGACTTCACCTGGGTCCTTAGTAAGAATGGGCGTGCCTCAGGGTTCAATCATAGGCCCCTTTCTTTTCCTAGCATATATTAATGATCTGCCTTTCACAATGTCTAATTTAACGGATATAATTTTATTTGCAGACGATACATCTCTTATTTTTAAAATTAACAGAAAATTGCAAGACTATTCCAATTTAAATAGTACGCTCAACGTGTTGTCAGATTGGTTTTCAGCGAATAATTTGCTACTAAACGCTTCAAAAACAAAATGTTTAAAATTTTCACTTCCGAACGTTCGATCGCATTTGGATCTAAATCTAATGCTTGATGGTAAAAAACTAGAATTAATTAACGAAACGGTATTTCTTGGTGTTACTATAGACTCTAAGTTACAATGGGGCGCTCATATCAAAGCATTGACGAAAAGGTTAAGTTCAGCTGCATTTGCGGTACGGAAAATTAGACAGCTCACGGATATTCCCACGGCAAAATTAGTTTACTACGCGTATTTTCACAGCATTATGTCATACGGCGTTCTGCTATGGGGCTCTGCAGCCGATGTAAATTCTATATTCATCTTGCAAAAACGAGCAATTCGCGCCATTTACTGTATGGGCCCCCGCGAATCACTTAGAGAGAAATTTAAAGAAATAGGTATTCTCACGTTGCCATCGCTTTATATTATGGAAAATATAATGTACGTTCGTAAACATTTAGATAGTTTTAGTGTCAACAGTGATTATCACAACATTAACACCAGAAGTAAAAATAAACTAGTAGTCCCAAGGTTTAGACTAACTAAAACAAATACTAAATCCTTCCTAGGGAATTCTATTCGCTTTTATAATAAATTACCAGATAGTTTAATTCATTTAACTAACAAAAAGTTTAAAACGTGCGTGAAATCCAAACTAATAGGAAAGGCTTATTATAAAATCAGTGACTATGTAGAGGATAAAAGCGCGTGGATTTAGGACCTTCTGCACATGTGGCCTCCCTGGCGGTCCGTTAGTTCATTTGCCTCATCTTGTTGTTTCATCTTTCTCGATTAGCTTCCCCACGGTCTCTATTCGTAGAAACCTTTTGACATGCCTTGACATTCCTGTTAGGGTTTAGTTAGGACTACATATCTTTTGTATGTAAAGCTATTTAATTAGATATTTGTTTTTTCTTCTTTTAATTATTGAGTTTAGTCTTTTTTTTATTATTCTCATTCTTTTCGCATAGGCGACCTTTGTAAATGTGACAACAATGTAAATTTGTTGCGTGTCCCTTTTCATTTTTCTTCCATTTTGGATGTTATCATTTACAATAAACTAAACATTTTGCTATTTACGCTGTTGTCGCATATTTGTATATTTTTTTATATATAATTGTATTTTTTACATTGATGTTAACCTTTTTTTTAAAAGAGTAACCAATGGAGTTTCTTGCCGGTTCTTCTCCATTGGAATGACATTTTGGAACCTGCAACTAGAGTCAGTAATTTAACGTTTTAAAAGAGCTTAAAAAGGCCTACTTGAAATAAAAATATTTTGATTTTGATTTGATTTTGATTTTACTTGTACGGATTTTCAGAGTTCCTATAATGAAGGTAGACTTGCCTAATAAAATATGTATTATTTACTGTAAAGTGTATAAAATACTGTTACATCACATGCGACATGTATGCGTTTAATAAAAAGCCAATATAACTTTCTTTCAAATAGCTTCCAATAGCTATGATGCAGAATAAATTAGCCGAAAAAATATCACTATTTTCAGCTAATTTATTCTTGGAAGTAAAAACAAATTATAAAAATTAAAAAGTTGATAAGACAATTTAAAACTGGCTTCAGTATATGATACACAAGCTGATTTTATTTATTGCTATAAACCAAGGCTTTCCTTAGTAACAAATCTAACCCTAATCTACCTAACCTAGGTTCGAAATTTTGAGGCTATTATGTTTCAAGGGTTAGAATAGAAGATTGATGGATGTGAAATCATTCATTCATAGACCTGTCAAGTTTGATTGCAAACGAATATTTGAAATTCAGGCCAAAATATACTGCCTATATAACTAGTGGAAAAAATAGAGCTACCAGTAGGATTTATATGACCGTTCGTAGTCGGACAGCTCAAGCAGTTAGCCAATGATCAACACTGCTCCAGCTATCGACTGCTCTCAAACGTCACGTGCACCTCGCGCTAGCTTTTGTTTTTTCGACCGCTTGAAGTAGTCCGATTTTTAACCGACGAAAACGGAGGAGGTTCTCAATTCGATGCGTATATATTTTTTTTTTTTTTTTGTTTTAATTACTTTTTATAAGGTTGACTGTAACATATGGCAAAAAAATTTCTTTGGTGACATTTCTCAACCATCACATTTTTATATTATTTATAGAACTCTCTCTGTAACACCTTGTGGAATTAATATTAAAATTTGTCCAAAATGTAAAAGAAATGAATTGACTTTTCAATTTGAATGTTATTACCTTTTACGATACAAAAAACATGGTTCACAAGCGAAGAAACCTTGATATTACTTCCTGTATTATTTTCGAAGATTGGCGTGAAATTAAATACGAAACACATTTTTATTTTTATAAGACGTTGATGAAATTTCGGCGCTTTCATCAATACAGAACCAATTGGTAGGCTTTGGTTGATATTGATTTAAGATTTTCGCTTTTTGTATCCAATGTACGATGTGACAGCATTATAAATTCAAACCACGTTTTGTTCAAAATTCCCTAAACAATTTACGATCACATGTAATTTCATACATAAGCCCTAAGACAGGTTATTTTTTCTCAAAATACAAGTTTCATGAAAACGAACAAGTTTTTTTTTATATGAACTACAAACAAAAAATCTTCTTTGGATCCCTAGATCCCTTCTTTAGTGACTTTTCCTAAAACGATTTTCTCTGCTTGGAAAGTTAACTTCACCACCATCCTTGATGTCTGGTCAATCTTTAGACCACGGCAAAGCCTACAACCTGTATTTTTATAAGCTCGTATCGACGACGTAAAGAAAAACACATAAAAATTCCTGAGACAGATTTTTCTTTCGAGTTTTCCAATATGTAAATACTTCTATACCATAAATAAACAGCATACCACCACGTGCAACGATCCTAGCGCTCGTTTTATATTTCCACATTCTTAAACCTTCACACAACATGTGGTGCAGTCGTAAGAATGCACTCAACCTTTTTACAGGCATGTGCAATGTCTGGGCGGGATTGTGTAGCCTCTTTTTATTCAAATATCGAAGAGATTGGTTGTTATCTGAGATATGTTTCGAGAACTCGATGAAAGATATTTTAATTTTTTTTTAAATTATTATTCAGAATGTTAAATTTTCCCCCATAATGCTGTTTTAACCGACTTTAAAAGGATCAGTTCTCAATTCCACAGCATGTTTTTACTTGTTTCTTATACGATATATCCAACATTTATGTATTTAATAGGAACTATTTTAGAGGTCGTTCCATATAAATTTAATTGAAGTCGGCTCTTTTTACATTATGTGCAAACATATAAATGTACATTTTTATTCATAATAATATATAACAATTTGAATGTTAGATAATAATGCATTTTAGGCATCACAAAATACAAAAAACGGGCAGTCAAAACTGAGATCAGCTCTAAACTGAACCCATCTTTAATTCAGTAACACACCCGGTACACAAAGATCTCACATCTAACACCAGCATCGTGCGAAACAACAGATCGATAGATAAATCCCTTTTTATGTTAATCCGTCGTCTTCCGAAAATTTAATCCAAACCCGTTTATCCGATGCCATGATACACCCTTATGTATTGGGCCCGTTCTGGGGCACAATTTGGGCCAAAATTGCATCGGGTAAGGCCGCGTGAGCGTATGATCTTGATAAATGGTGCCGACTAACAATGTGGAAGGCTGGGTTCAGACGGGCGCTAATTGGAAATTGTCGTCCTGATCAGAAATGATAGCTTTTTCGGAATACAGCTTCTGTGCAGGAAATATTTCCTACACTGTTGTATGCACGATCCCAACAGCACTCTTTTCCTTTCCTTCTTTTCCTTATGTCGGGTACATACTCGTATTATATTTTTTAACTTCTATTACATAAGGGAAACAGAAAGGATTTTTTTTCTTTAGTTGTTATTTTTTTTAAGCCTACTCTAGATCCCACTGCTGGGCAATGGTATCCCCTTTCTTCTCTCTCTCTCCCCTCCTCTCACCTCTCTGTTTTTTTTTTGCGATTTCTGTTCACGTGCACCCCGCATAACTGACTAGTTTTTATAATTATGCCAAAAATAAAAAAAATATAAAAATATATTACTATTCCAGTCTGAACCCAACTTTAGTCGTTACGGGAAATAACAGTTAACAAACACGTCTCCAAAGGCGATTGCTCAGTGTCGGTTACCATGGCAACCGATGACGAAACGATATTGTAATCTACGGTTATTGCATGGACCTGTAAAAAATATGTATAAGGAAGTTTACATTGGTTTAATCATATTTAAATGTAGGTGCTGTAAGTAAAAGTTATACAAATAGGCTGTAAGGCAAACAAACTTTTGACCTTACTTTTTGCTGTGTGATTATCTTGCACCTGAAATTTTAATGTGTAATTTCCTTACCTACTCTCTAGTTAATAAATCAAAATAATATATGCCAATGTATGCCCTTTCTTACGACCTCAATTCAATGTCTATTCGCGTAAATCTCAGAAAGCATTTCATCAAAATCGGTTCAGTAGTTTGGCAATAATAGTGTAACAGACAGGAAGACTTGCATTCGCCTTTTTAATATAAGTATGGATATGGATTTCTTATCCCTACATACTGGTATCTTAAAATGATTTGCTTTTCTATCTTAAAGTTCATCAACCTTCAAATATCCCATAAGACTGTCTCCTAAAAATATCTCTACCGACTAGTTCCGCTCCAAAAACTTCGCTTTTACTATGAAAATAAAATCTAAGCAATGTTTCTTATTTTAGTACAACGAAGTCAAATGCGGCCAATAATTTAGTTGTTTGGTAAGAGACAATGTGGCTGTCTCTAGAGACACAGGAATGTCGGTTTGGTTGTACTGTTGTTTACAGAAGTGAAACCAGAGTTAAACGTTAATGAGTTTCTAGCAGTGGTGATGTAGTATTTACTACCGCTTTCTGAGACGTTAATAGTTAGTCAAGCGATTAATTATTATTGAAATTAGTAAGCATTTAATTAAATCAATACACAGGGATTCTTTAAATCGATAGTAATAATTCCCATATGTAAACATCAAAGTCTATAAGTAAGTTAGTAAGACGTCAAAAACAATAAAAAAATATTATTTTATTTTGAAAACTAATTTTATTTTTTCTTTCAGTAACTTAGTACCATACCTAAAACCTAGTAGTACTTATTGGATTATTGTTGCAAATTAAATACGTAAGGGTAGATACTTAAAAATTGCAGGCAATGTCCAACAACTTTTGTCGTTGTTTGTACATACATATAATATTATGTAATGCACTTGAGTGAATAGGAACGTGAGTGAGTCTTTTATTTTATATTGGTTCTGAATATTCCGTCCATATATGTTGAAACGGGACCTTCGACAGAAAAATAATGAAATCCTCTTTGAAAAATATGAGTGATAGATAGCATATTTCTTAATCGTCACCATTCATTGTTATAAAAAATAAATAAAAATAACTTTTAAGGATTGATTTAGATAAACTCGTAAGTAAGCAAAATGTAATTTTTCTTAAGAACAAAAACATAAGTTAAAAGAGATTGACATAATGACATAGGTCATCTCATCTCCCGAGCCTTTTCCCAACTATGTTGGGGTCGGCTACCAGTTATACCTACCGGATTCAGCTGAATACCGTATTTTACATGGGGCGACTGCCTATCTGACCTCCACAACCCATTTAACTGGGAAACACAGTATCCCATAGTAAGACTGGTTGTCAGAATTGACTTAACGACTGCCAAAGATCTATGTATGACAGCCGGGACCTACTGTTTAACGTGCTTTCCGAAACACGGAGGGGTCTTGGTATGTTATAAATGGTCACCCATCCACGGACCAACCGGTCAAACCGTGCTGCTTACACTTAGCCACGAGCCCCTCCCATAATGACATAGGCACAGTTTCAAAATTCAAAACAAAACTCATTTTCACATCCACTTTCAGTCAACATACCCATCCAAATTACCAATTCTTTTCACATAACTACCTTGAAACATTTGCAACTCAAATCAAGGATGTCATTGAGTTGTAGTCAACGCAATTAACATGACAAGGACTGTGACATGGTCGCATGCCTCGCTGTAATTGAACCAAATGGCTATTGATTTGGTACCCCCTGAAGTGGCGAAGAGATGATTCGAAAAGGATTCCTGAAATTTTGAAAGGAAATAAGATGAATATAATTGAGATAGTGAGAAAATTGTTTACACATTTAAAAAAACCGCCTCAATCGATTACAAGAAAAAACAATTTGCGGAGAATTTGCGTAATAAAACATAATGTTAAATTGAAAACTGCCTCCTTTTTAAGTCGGTTGAAACTGTGGTTAAACAGCATTAAAACATCGCACAATTTAGTGTTTCTTATTCCACTGAAGGGCCTATGTCCAGCGTCTTCTAAGATCTGCCATAACATTTGCTTGTCAACCGTTTACTTAAACGAAACAACATATAACGTAAAATGCTTCTCTATGTAAAATAAAGGGTACCCTATAACTAATTAATGACTTGTCAAAAAAGCGATCGGTTAAAGTAAAATTTGGTATTAGATTGCAAATTCGTCAAAACAATATTGAAAAAGTGCTAAAAACCAAAGATTTTTATAATTCTTAATTCTTGCACTTTTTAAATTCGACTATCAACGATCAATCTCCACGTCAGCAAAAAAAATCTTTTGACAATCACGAACTCAAACCGTCTGAGTAACAAAATGAATGTCAAAGTAGATTCAACCTCTTAAGGCTTGTAGTCGAGTATTTTTTCAACGAAATGTTTATTCATACGTCTCGAATCGTAGATGTGAGTGGAGAGGTCGGCGCTGGACCAAATGTTCACTTAAAGCTGCCAGAATGCTTGTAGTGATGTGGTGTTGGTGTTTATCGATGAATATTGTTTCTTAGATATTTTTTGTCAGTTTATTCTATTTAGGATAAATTTTATATTAAGGCTTTATGAATTTTGCACAGGTTTGCTATGTTTTGTGTTATAGGTAAATGAATACATCGTAACAAGACTATGACCATATAATTGCGCATAAAGGTCCAAGAAGCTTTTGAGAAAAAAACCATTATTCCCTGCACCAAATTTACATAAAATACGATTTCGATCACAGGGAATTTTGCTAGCATCATTAAGAAACCAAAAAATAGCTACACTGTCTATAAGAGTCCAAGAAGTAAAACTTTTGCAAAGATTCCGTCTGGTATTCCCTTTACTTAATTTACATAATATCTACACAAGATACAATTTTGATATCAGGGATTGTGTTATATACTTTTTGAAAAAGTTTAATTTCTTCTGTAGTAAGACATCGATAACATGTCCCAACACTAGTACCCACCGGAGCGCGTAATCAGGTGACTGCGCCGTACCGAATAACGAACGCAGCTGAATTGTTCCTCTTTTGCCCACAAGTGGGGCCCCACTCTGGGCGGAGCACCTTTGATGCATCAGATGTAACGAGCGTGGGCTAGATTGGGTTAGTTTGTTGTTTGTTGGATTTAATTCTGTTTCTGTGTTTATGTATTGTTGTAGGATTTACGGGAAGGTAATTGGATGTATGGTGTCTTAAGAGGAAAGGTGGATGGTATTTTCTCTGTACTAAGGTTCTCGCCTCTTTTTTTACTGATTTATGTATATGCAATGCAGCAATTTTTTTTTTTTTGTATTTTGTAATTAATGACTTTGCCCCTATGTATATTTAAAAGCTCTTGAACACTCTGCAAGTGCCTATTCACATCAAGTAGTGTGCAAGTTTTTAATTATAGATAAAAATGCACAGGTGCATATATTATCTTTATTCAATACTAGCTGTGCCTGCGACTTCGTTCGCGTGAATGACGAAACTTATCAATAAGTTTTTAACCGCAAAATTAAGTTTGTTTTTTATTGTTTATACTTTTCCGGGATAAAAACTACCCAGTGTGGTGCCCAGGATAATAAAGAATAATTATACCAAGTTTCATCGTAATCGAACCGGTAGTTTTTGCGTGATACCTGAACAAACAGACAGACAGACAAAAATATTTTTTTTCACACTTTTGATTTCGGTGTCGGTCTAGTAACACCCCCCGCCTATTTTCAATGTACAGAATTTTCACTTTTACAGATTTATTATAAGTAGTATAGTCTTTATTCAATATATGAAATATCTTTAAAATTAGGTAAATATAGGAGGAGGAAATATGAAATCTAAAATTACTTTTCTCTCGGCTATTCAGTTGGAACTGCAGTTGTCGTTATCTCACTAGTAGCCGCTGTTGAACACCAACAACATTCCCAATCCCTAACTTTAGAATTACTGAAACGTATTGACTATTCATAAGGGCTGAAACCTCTTGCCCTCCAAAGAGGTTGATTCCCGCTGCAACTGGGTCCAAACCTTATTATCCCTTTTTCGTGTCCCCTTTTGGCGTCCCCTTTTCGGGTCCCCGTTTTCGGTCGCCTCGCTCTACCGCTCGCAGCACAGATGGCCCGACCTATCCACCTAAGTCAAATGTCTCGTTCTTTTTAAATCTCTTGGGATTGCAAATATTCCAGAGCTTTATGTTTTTCAGATTTTTCAGTCTCAAGGAGGTTTATTTTAGTTTTTTTGTATATATCAGCTCAGGACAGCCGACATCGGTAATATTCATCGTGGACGTGGTCGAGCTTTCGAGAAGATCAAATATATTAGGGAAACATCGAAAGAAATCCATAGTACACTTTTAATCGATCGTTAAAACACTTAGCAATAAGGGTCTAATCAAAACTATCAATAAATAAATAAATGAGGACAACATCACATACATTGCTCTGAACCCAAAGTAAGTAGCTGTAGCACTTGTGTTATGGAATTCAGAAACAACGAAGGTACCACAAACATCCAGACCCGGGACAATGTAGAAAAGTTGGTTTCTACATTGACTCGTCCGGGGATCGAACCCGGGACCTCAGAGCTAGCGACACCTTGAAACCGGTGCGTACGCCACTCGACCACGGAGGTCGTCATCAATTATGGTCGTCATCAATGATGGTATCGAATTTAGACGATTCGTCGTAAATGTGGTGCGCGGACCGTCATGGGACCGTCCTTTCTTTTCAAGTGACGTCCATCTTCCACCGCGCTGCCAACCACCGGACGCTCCGTCAGAGTGACTATTGTCACTCTTATTCGACCTTCATTGAGCGGCGCCTTCATATATTTTAACTTATGTTTGTATTTGTTATTGTAACTTATGATATTGCTTTGCACTAATTTTATAATAATAATAATAATAATTTATTTATCTGACAACCAGTCTTACTATGCGATACTGTGTTTCCCAGTAAAATGGGTTGTGGAGGTCAGATAGGCAGTCGCTCCATGTAAAATACGGTATTCAGCTGAATCCGGTAAGACTGGTAGCCGACCCCAACATAGTTGGGAAAAGGCTCGGGAGATGATGATGAATAATAATAATTTATGTTGGTTATGGTCGATGAGTGGTTAAGCTGCAATATTTCCTACTCTACCAAGTAGCTAATCCCAAAATTTTATGTAATCCATTTTCAGTGAAGCTGGAAGTTGGCCAAATTATGAGTAGGTATATGAAAATATTATTTCAATCATATATTTTTGTGGTGTGAAATCTGGAAATACTTTATTCCATAACTGTACACATACTCGTAAATGTGAAAAGAAACCGGCTTCAGTACATATGGGACCACTATTGAGATAAACTCTACGAATAAAAACATTTTTTTGAAATCGATCGATAATAACCTGAGATGTCACATAACAAATATATTCAAATCAAGTACCTTCTCCTAAAGTCAGTTAAAAGTAACCAACATTAAACGCACCCATGAAAGATTCTCTGACTGAAACGTAAACCTTCTAAATCGTACTTGATATACCGAAAACTTCCTACGTAGAAATAACAACAAAATATCCAACTAATAAATACATAGAGAGTCGGACGTATAAAACATCTCGAGGATTTTTATTGGCCAAGCCATAACTTTAAAGATGGGAATGGCCGCGGTTCCCAGTAATATACGATTATTACTCTACATCTGATAGCCTCAAGACCTTGGATACTGGAGATACAAGTATTGATATATATCAAACAAGCAATATATGTTTGTTTATATATAATTTGTTTTTAAAAGGTAAGCAATATAGAAATTGTAAGTATATTTTGATTTTTTTAACTACATGTAGAATCGATTTTTCAATGTACAAATAACTTTTATTCAAGAGACAAAATACACGTTCTTCTGATACGTTTGGCATTTGATTTTTTTATGTTTGAAGAACTGTCAAAAATCAGAAATTATTCATCAGAAAAATCAGCCCTAAGGTAAATTATGTGACCATGAGCGTTCTTCTAAAGAAAAGACAAAGCAGCATTGCACTGAGACCAAGCCAAACGAATACAGTTAAAATCATGGCTACGTGTCCACCTTAGTAAATCGAAATACATTTATAGAAGAAAAAAGCTTTGACTACTATATTTACCGAAACAATATTATTAGAAAAAAAAACGTAAGAGTTGTATATCAGATTCCAAAAACTATACCTAAAATATTTTCTAAATAAATTTTAAGTTTTAACATAAAACAATTAAACTATATCAAATGAATCCAACTAAATAAACATGAGAATTAACAAATTAATTTCCCGCATTACGTACTTAACAATTACATTTTGGTCAGACACAGGAAGAAATAAATTTAGCTGGATTACCGTTAGTAGGCTTACTATTTTATTTTATTGCATTGTTAGGGATTATGCTATTTAGTTATAAATAACTGGGAATAGGGGAATTAAATGATGTGGAAATTTTAGCTGTAAATGTTTTAGTAACAATTTTAGTTACCAATTAGATTTTCTGGTTTATTTAGTATAATTAACTAATGGCGAGACGACCTGAACTCTTTTGATGAGGAGTGGTTCACCACAGCCCTAACCAGAGAGAAATGAAAGGAGGGTAGAGAAGTCTCTGGTCAGCAGAAGGGCAGAAATAGGTAGAAGAAATAAAAAAAAATATGCATAAACATATAGTAGCTAAAAAAAGGAAGCATCAAAGTAATAAGTACCAAATGAAGCACCTTCACAATACTCAGACTGGTGTTAGCCTGGGTTCGAACCTGCAACTTTGTGCGTATGATTTCGGTTATTAAATAGTCTATAAGCTATGACTTATGTTAGCTGGATCTAAGCCCACCTGGGCAACTAAAGAGGCTTAAATTGTAGCTTACTCAATATGCTTTCTAAATATAGGTAAACAGACAAGCGTATTGGTTGATTTAGGTAAATGTATACAGTTTCAGTAGTAAAGTTGATTACTGGGTATAAAAAGCCAAATTCTCATTTTTCCGTCAGATATTTCTTGACGATTCACAAAAAAAAACAAGTACCTACCTAAAGTGAATCAAAATTTAGGAGTGTGGACTTATGACCTCTTTTGCTCTTTTGTGTAATAATTGTGTACACAATTATGACTTTTTGGTTCCGAAAAAAAAAGAAACATACCTACGTGTATTATATATTTTAATTAACTATCTTAAGATTGTTAAAGAAAAGTGTATAGGCGTAAAGACTAAGCATTCAACACGGTTAGCAATGCCGAATACTACTTATAAAGTTATAGCATCTCGGTATGTTCTATAGGTAAGTCTAGGTATTATAATAATGGGCAGACATACGGCTAGTTAGGTAGGTATACTAATGCAAATTCCAGTGTCCGTTCGCATTAGATAGCTAGACTGGTTTCCTTCCCTCTAAATGCTTATCTGATTTGTTCCTATTAGTGCTCTGTATTACACGTTTATGTATTTAAATAAAGTAATACATAGGTATGTGACATGATAAGCTGAGAAAAACCAATCTGTTTCAGTAATTTTTGTATTTTTTTAATTTATTGTGCTTTTCAATTTTTATATTCCTTGCCACGTGAATATTGTGAATCAGTTAAGCAATCACAATTCTACTATAATTTTATTTCAATTACGACAAGTCTCATCTATTGTTTGACGATTAGACAAACGGATACTTATGGTTAGGAGAAGAATGTGATTCACCGCTGATTTTTAGCAGGATTTTTTTAGTAGCCGAAGCAATTTTATAATATAAATAAACTACTTATTATTTTACTACAATAAGCATACTTACTTCATAAGTAGTTTAAATAAACCATAAACCAGCAACCATAAGAGTAAAGTGGACCATCCACAGATAACCGAGTAATATTTACGGAGAGATTCGCGGCTGAACGGTCGCCATATTTATTAGCGAACCACTTCCGCTTCCGGTGGCGGCCATGATTTAAACACGCGTTTCCGGTGTATCACTTGACTGGTATCCGGGGAGATTATAACGTTAATTTATTAGTTTTTACCGGATTTTGAGGAAATGAGCTTGGGGGAATAGGTTAAGTTACAGTTCAAGTGGTCTTAAGGAAGTAAAGCTTTACGGATTTAGAAAATCACATGCTTTGAAAGAATTCCTTTTCCTTGATAGAAAATTGCGAGCTTTTTAGTAGGACTATTTAAGATTATCATTTCCACAACACATCATAATTATATGTGTAACTATAACGCTTTTTGCAGCGCACGTCAGAATAGCTCAACTCATTCCTACCTACTTGACTCATATCGCTATATGTTGGACAATTCACACACTATCTTTATAAATTATAGCCTATGTGTTATTCCCATGTATTAGCTACATTATTTTAAAGTTTCATTAAAATCCATTTAGTTATTTTTACGTGAAAGAGTAACAAACATCCATCCAAACAAACTTTCGCATTCATAATATAAAAATATATATGAGGAATAAGGATTAGTAAGGATAAAACACCCAGACACAACACAAATGATCGTGTTCATTGCATAAAGAATTGCCCTGGGTGGAAATCGAACCCACGACCTCCGGTACAGCAGTTAGGGCACTAACCACTAGACCAGCAGGCCGCTCTTAAAAACTACTACTATAAAACCAGCCACAAGACCACTTACAGTAAAAAGGCAGATTAATATCCCCAATAACTCTACCACAAAAGAAAACAAAATATTTCTGTGCATTATACAAAACTACACACACACACACATACACATACATACAGATACAAAATGGCCTCTATTCCTCAACATCAAAATAAAGTTTAATAAATAGCTCTCCGTCCGCCACCGCAAACCGTTTTTATTCCCCGAAGTGCCAGACAAATGTTTTTACTTCTATTTCTTTTTGTGGACATTTAAATGTGAAGAATATCGTTGTTATGACGTAGTAGATATGTTACAAAAAAATATGATAAGAATTTTATATTAAGTGTGGTCTAGGTATATACTAGATAGTATTTTAACATCATTTAATTCTAAATCATTTTTTCGACGACCTCCGTGGTCGAGTGGCGTACGCACCGGTTTCAAGGTGTCGCTAGCTCTGAGGTCCCGGGTTTGATCCCCGGACGGGTCAATGTAGAAACCAACTTTTCTACATTGTCTCGGGTCTGGGTGTTTGTGGTACCTTCGTTGTCTCTGATTCCATAACACAAGTGCTTTAACAACTTACTTTGGGTTCACAGCAATGTATGTGATGTCGTCCGCATTTATTTATTTATTTAATACTAGTCTTTCTCGTATATGAAAAAGATGCTACTGCTTTTATAGAACAAAACAAAAAAAAAAAGATAATTTGAATTAAATTTTTATATAAATTCATAAGTTGTTAAAGGTTCGCTGACGTATGAGCTGGGTTTTAAAAGAAAAGTTGATAATGTGGTATAGAAAAACAAAATAGTTTTTAGGAAAAGGCACAATTTTTAAACGTAAGCTAATGGCTAATGTAGAAGGCACTAGACCGCGCGGAAGGTCACCTATGCGTTGTACTGACCAAATCAAGTCTGCCATTGGAGGTTCCATTAACGAGTGCAGCAGGATGACCTCTAACAGGCAGCGGTGGCGAAACGTCGTGAAGCACATCACATCTGCCCATTCCGACACGAACACATAGCGATCACGACCGCTCTGTCAAGAGCGTACCGGATAAGAAGAAGAATGGGTAATCGCAACCATAAGGACTAAGTCCAAAAAAGGTTATAGACTGTAGATTATCTTATATATAAAATTATCGTGTCACAATGTTAGTTACCATACTCCTCCGAAACGGCTTGATCGATTTCTATGAAATTTTATATGCATATTCAGTAGGTCTGAGAATTGGCTACTATCTATTTTTCATACCCCTAAGTGGTAGTAGGTAGGTAGTAGGTAGGCAGTAGGCAGGTGCTAGGTAGAAAAAATTGCATTGCAACGCATGCCGGGTACAGCTAGTAATAAAATATAGTTTTTGGGTAGTGAGAATAATGATAGCGTCACATCCATTGACGGTTTTGTTCCACATAATCCTAATTCCCGCCACGTCCAAACAGACTTCTCACTGTCAGTTTTAAATTGCAAATTCTCATTTTGCAACTCCAACCCCATTTTCCTGGAACGAAACTTTTGAACACATTCGCCACCTTTATAAAAGTTTGGTCATAAAAACCAACTTTGGGGATTATTTAAAACTAGTCTAGCAGCTAGTTCGCGAGGATTAATAAAGTAAAACCGTTATTAAAAAATGCAAGAACTTGGAAGCTAGTACATTTTCAGGGTAAAACAGAATTTGTGGCTAATAAATAACGCATAGACTGCAGTCTGCTACATACTGAGTAAAATATTATTAGTACACGAACTGCTTGAAGCAGATACGTTATAGTTTTCTGTGGTCTCGCACGCGGTCGACTGCTTTTGTTTCGACTATCTTCAAAAAGAGCGAGGCGGGAGGCACACGTGACGCGCGAGAGCGTTCGACAGGTCAATCACTGACTAAGTCAAGCAGTTCGTGTACGAACAGCCTTAATTAAGTAGGTAACCAATGCTATATTATACAAGCATAAACTATCTACTTACTATTTACTTAGTTGGTACGTAGTAAATTTCATACTTAAAAACTATAGTGGTTACTATATGTATATACATCCTACATTTTAACTGTCCTCAAAACTTGCCAGCTTACAATTTATCGAGTTTGGCAGACAACCGAAACACTTACCAGTTAAAATAATCTCGCTCTTGTTACTCGTTATTCTTTTGCGTAAACCCAGTTCCTGTTCAAGCATAAATGGTCGCCCATTCTCAGCATAAACTAGAAAAATAGTAAACTTTACCGTTGGCTACTAAATTAATAGACCAATAAATTCTGAATGGCCATTGTAGTTCCCTGGCTTGCTCCATTGGCCATTAAAAGTGGGAAATTACAAAATAAAGCAATACTTTCAATGATGCGTGAATGCACTTGTAAAATGGGATACAATTGAGATTTTGACTCGATTTGTTAACTGGTAACTATTTAAATAAAAACGTTTCTGGTTTAACGTTAAATGTTGTGGGTTAATGTTTTTGTTAGTCAACAGTCAATATATGTAGTGCATTGGTGTAGTTTAAATCAAATAATCTGGGTGCTGATTTCCCTGTACGCGAACTAAATCAAAGTTAAACCATTGGCATTGCCAGCTTTTACCAACATAAAGCGTGAGTACAGTGGTACATTTATCAAAAAAAAAATGTTATTTAAAGGGGATGATCGACGAGCGAGCCTTACTGTGACTTTATTGGCTCGCCGTTAAAGCTAGCGCTCGTCGATCACATCAAAACCGCGTTTTATTTGGTGAAGAGCGAGGCTCGTGACTCATCACGCATGTTTTAAATCTTAGCGCAGCACGTTGCAAACAACAGTCTGCTTGTCGATTCTGTAAAATTCACACACCAACTCGCAACTCACTTCACTCTCACACTCACTTCGAATCTGACCTTCCGTGCTATTCTGTAACATTATTTTCATGTCTCGACAGCGGTATCCGCGGTGAGATGTCAAATACGTAATCTCGAATTTGAATTCTAAATCAAGGCCAATTGGGTTCACTTTTGAAGTGAGCTTTATTGTCACTTCACTGTCACTTCACTTTCACCTGTCACCGAAATTATTAACAGAATAGCACTACTGGCCTCGCCCATCGATCACACGCTTAAGCGATTTCTATTATTGCTTCAAGAAATGTTACTCAGATATGCTCTTAAATAAATGAAAAAATTAGTTTATTCAACATATTTATTTCTCAATATTACAAAACGTGCTCAGTCGTCACATCGTCACCGCTTTCGGTTTCATTTTTAATTTCAATAGAACAATTACCAGTTTCTTCCGGACCAGTCTTTTTACTAGATTCACCATTTTCTTCAGAACAGAACTGTCTTAACACTCCTAGAATTGCAACTTAATAGGGCATCTATGCATTTTTCTAATGGAAGCATATTTAACATAGGGACCAATGATAATGCGAAATTTGTTGAATCAATTTCATTCTTCTTAGGTATCGTCTTCTTTCACGTGAACTGTTTTTCGCCTTTTTTCACGTGAAGAAGCTTGAAATTTTTTGGTACTATCTGCCATCATTGGCTTTGGAACTCCATTCCGTATCACTTTTCAAGTTCGTTCTAAGATCAGTCTATCTTTTGGACTAAAATTTATTCTAGTCTTCTTTGGTTTTGGCGGTCAGCAGCATCTTTTATTTCTATGATTGGCAATGGCTTAGTTTCACTTTCTATTTCTACGTCATCTTCTGGGCTTGTATTTTTAGTATCTTTTTCATTATTTTCTTCATTAATATCATTTTCAGATTCGTTATTGTCACCATTCTTCTCAAATTCTGGTTTCATTAATAGTTGTTTATCAAAATAAATGTACGGTCGTCTTTGATTTGAAATACCGTAGATGTATTTTGGGTCTTTTTGCTTTCTAAGTTTAAAATAAAATTTGTTTTTTATACTGCGCCATTTATTGCGGAGTTTCTGCGCTAAAACAGATTATGTTAATTAAATGCATTGCTTCTTGATACACAGTAATGTTTTTATCTCGAATGATATTATGTATGCATTGTAGATAATTTAAATACTAACTCATGAGTACCCTAAACCGAAGAGCATGTTTGAGGGAATAGTGAAAGTGGAAAGAAGTGGTCTCTGCCTACCCCTACAAGGGAGAGGGGCGTGATTATATGTATGTATGTTTTTTTATTTAATACCTGAGTTTGGCTGCTTATTCATACCGTTATAAAAATCTTTGGATCATAACAATGGTGTACAGCAATGAGATGAAAACAGACATGTAACACGTCACTCGACGCGCTGTGACATCAAGTACCACAAAATGCATATAATTTCGCGGCGTTTTAATTAATGCAATGAGTTGTAAAATTTGATTTTGGAACGCAACGAGCTTTATCGCGTCCCGTCTCGTTTTACAAGTATGTTTCAAATCTGATTTATGGTTTAATTCATTTCATTGTGAAACATGATGAAACTAGGAAATGAAGTAAATTAGAAATAAACTAATCAGCTTTTCTTTTAATAATATTAAATTATCGATAAATAAAAAGGTTAATGCTAATAAAAAGATCACGCTATTTATTAACGTAAAAATAACATTATTATGTAAATAGGTACAGTCGCGAGCAAAAATATGTACACACTCACAATTTTTTTATTATTTTTTACTTCAATTCGCAATGTGTTCGCAATCCACCTTTTTGTTCGTGACTATACAAACTAGGTACTTTCACCAAAGCCCCAAAAAACAAGTTTAGAGGTATATTAAGCTCACATCTCGCTGTTACCATTTTATTTCCGCACTCTAATAACAAATAGTTTTAAAAGTAAGTATTGTAAGTTAAAACTCATGTTACAAGTTTAATAGCTCCAACTCCCAAAACGCCTGATGGAAAAATATTAGCATCGTTTGACATGAAGTCATGTTGCTAATATTAAATATTTCTGCTAATGATAAGCAAAGGTTTTAAAGTACATTATATCTTATTTTGATAAAGTATAGAAATATGTGTGTCTCCTTCTGTAGGAGGTCCCTATGTAAATTTAATATGAACTATGTAAAAGTTGATGTAGGAGTAGATGACCACTTTCCCAAATGGTCTCCAGCGTAACATGGAGTCCGGCATACCCCTCCGCCTTCCCCAGGGCGGAGGAAGTCCATGAGGACTTACCCGGGTAAAAAAAAAACAAAAGGAGTGGATGACCACGGCCCTAACCAGAGAGAAATGGAAGGAGGGTAGAGAGGCCTTTGCCCTGGAGTGGGACAGAAAAGACTAGTAAAAAAAAAGTTTATGTTATAAACCTTTTTTATTTTATTTATTTTTTCTACCTAACTGACTATTTTATCTTTTAGTATTCCAGTTATTCAACCTATTAATTAAAATCAAATAAAAAAAAATAGGACAGTGTATTTTCCTTTTGATTTGATTTCAAGAGGTTTAGGTATTTTTTTCTTATTTTAGAAAAAAAAAAATATTTTACATTTTTGTTTTTAGAAATTAAAGATAACAAGTTATTAATAGTAATTTGAGCATTAGTGAGTCATGCCATGTCTTGAATGACGGAAGTGTATTAGAATTCTGTCGCCGCCCCCCGGGAGAAGCTATTTTTAATCTAAATGCTAAAACCATCCGCCTTTGAATAGCGACGCAAACAGGGTAAGCATGAGCTGAAGCTGTTGCAGTGGTTCTACAGGGTGTTAAGAAAACCCTGTCCGACCCGTGAAGGTGTTATTAGGTATGGATATCTGATTACAAAAATGTGGAAAAAAAAGAAAAAAAATGATAACTTATTTTTTTTTTGTTTTCTCAAAAGTTGAGAGAGAGAGTCGGCGTCGTCACAGATGCTACCTAATTACCAAACAAAAGACCCCCAAAAATACTGACGAAATTGGTGCAGTAGTTTTTGTTTTAATCTCAAGTTTAGGGAATTTCGGGGAAAAATAGTCATTTCAAAATCCATTATTATTGTTTCTATCATGAATTTTCCAAATTTGATATTTTATTTGGGCATTTGATTGTGAACCCTATATCACCCTTTCGGGTCGGACAGGGGTTTATTAACACCCTGTATATAGAAATGTGGCTAAATAATAACAACATGGACATGGTAAGAAACTTCAAGGTTAATTCATTACATACAAATGTAGAATGGAACCGACTTCTACATCATGTTTATGCAAACTTCTCCGAGGTATCTACAATTGCCTGAGAAATAGCGGAACAGACATAATGTACATCAAAATTATATAAAAATAACATACAATTATATAAATAAGAAATAAGCGGCACCTATGTACGTACATCTATATTTATATGTGTAGGGTTTACTAAACTATTGCGTGTGTACATAAATTATCTATCTATACATATAATAAATCTGTAGAAAAGTCATTTTTGTACATTGAAGAAATTGAAAAAAAAAGTAGCCAGCGTGTTAAAGGATAACTAACAGAACCCATTTCCATCATTTTTGAAATTTTTGTCTGTTTGTCTGTTTGTTTGTGCACACATCACGTAAAATCTACGAATTCAATGCAGAAAATGTTTATATACAAAAATTATACACAACTTGAGGTATAACTTAGTTTTTGTTTCATCGAAATCGGTTCACTCTATCAAAAGATATGATTAATTTAGTGAGTTCAAGAAGTAAAATATTACAACACACAATTCAGTGCAGTAATTGCATTACAACTCTCTTTTGCCGGGGGTCAGATTTTATGTTACAGTATCAAACATAAACTACTTAATCGAATGGTGTAAAAAATTGAGAGGTTGTTTTCAAGAAATCGTAGATGGTTGTTTGCTATGTTGAAACGTGCTATTGAATCTAGCTGATAAAGGGTGGAGCTTTAAATTTCCAAAATCATTTTCTCAACTGCACATATAAATTGGCATTATTGACAGATAAACAAGAGGGTAACCATGGCAGACTGAGGTAGCCATAGCAATCTTCAATTTGATTAGTACCTATATTTTAGTGAACTAGCTATCAAAGTAAACAGCTTGGCGGTTGAACGATTGGAAATGAGTGATCTTGCTGCAAGTTCAAATCCGGTTGTTAATGTTTGTATTTTTTTTCATGCGTCCATTTTCTTATATAAGTTTTAATTTTTTGATACCCAAGTTCAAATCTCAGTAGAGATAACTCTTTTTGTGTTTTACTAACGTATCTTTTTTAAGTAAAGAAAAAATTGTAACATTAATTTGTTGTATTTTTAGTCGCAATAAACGACATCTTTAAGTCGTGAATTTTTTCTCAACCGATATATTATTATAAACTTACAATTATTTAATGTTTGTATTTACTAATCTCCGTAGGTAAGTTTGTTCCTCATTGCTGATCATGGAGGAACAAACGTGCATGGCATATACCGTAAAGTGATTAAGGCGTAAATGTCCTTTTTTTTTTTTTTTTTGCGGGGTGAAAATCTAATGAGTTCGACCCACGTCGAGGGCACGATTTGGGGATATGTCGGACTTGCACCGACCAAAAACACCCCGGTCCCCTTCTCGCCTTTGCTGGAGCCGCGGGATCGCTAAGCATTCTCAGCGCAGCTCCGGCAGGCGACGGTCCTTTAAGGACTCCTTCTAGAGGGGTGGGTGTAAAGTGCCCACCCCTCATTCCTTCTGAAAACGAACGCGTGGAACATCGCGTCCGTATCCTCCGGGGCCTGTCAGCTGATCGGGTGACGAGGTGCCCTCCCCATCACCCGCAGGCCTTACCTCAGGGTGGTCTGAGGTCATGAAGCGCCCTGTTGCGGCGCCCTGTGCGCCTGCGGCGCGAAGGGAGCACAGCGCTTGCCTCCCTCTGTCGCTCGGCGGCTTCCTTTGCTGCCACCACGAGTTCACTGAAAGTGACCATCGCCCACCAGGCGCTCTCACTCCGGACCATGGCCAATATCACAGCCGGTAGTGAGGGGTCCTGCCCTCCAATCTCTGCGACCAAGTCGCGTCTTTCGCTATGCCACGCTGGGCAGGCCTGTAAGGTATGTGCAGCGCTGTCCTCTGGGGCCGTGCAGTGGTGGCACGCCTTCGACTGCTCACGTCCGATTCGACACAGGTACGTCCCGAAACAGCCGTGTCCGGTAAGCACCTGCGTCAGCCGGAAAGTGAGGTCTCCGTGACGCCGTTCCAGCCAGTCCCAAAAGACAGGTCGGATGGCGGCAATGGTGTTATGCCCAGCAGTGGGCTCGCCGAGACGTTCGAGCCAGGTCGCGTGGGCTGCTGCTCGCAGCTCCTCCCTTTTCTCGCTCAGCGAGAGTACGCTGTCCTGGGTTGCCTGCCTGCGCCAAGTATGCAGCTGTGCTAGGATTTGGGCTTCATACTTCCAGGGCAGCGACTGTGCGAGCAAGGTGGCAGCCTCACCGGAGATCGTCCGATACCCCCTGATGACTCTGACAGCCAGCGCTCGTTGTGGTTTCTGCAGCAACGCAGCTTTGCGGGCCGTCAGGTTACCTCCCCAAATTGGGGCGCCATAGAGGGCCATGGACCGGACGATACCGGTATAGAGCCTTCTGCACGAGGCGTTAGGACCTCCGAGGTTTGGCAGCAGTTGGGACAATGCCCCGGCCGTCCGTATCAACTTCGGCGTCAACTGCCGAAGGTGGGGCCCGAAGTCCCACCGGCTATCAAGAACCAAACCCAGATACTTGAGTTTTGGTCTGATGCTGATTTGAACACCGCCAACAACGATGTGAGAGTTAGCAGGTGGCGCGTTCCGGGGACCATAAAAACATATGGCTTCGGACTTGTGTAGCGCCACCTCCAGCCCCAACCTCCGAATGCGCGCAACCACCTGTGCCACACCAGCAGTGGCCAGGACGGAAGCACACCTAAAGTTCTCGGCCCGTGAGGTGACAAGGGTATCATCGGCATAACAAATGCACGAGACACCTCGCAAAAACTCACCGCGTAGGACCCAGTTGTATCCGATGTTCCACAGGACCGGGCCCAGAACCGAGCCCTGCGGAACACCGCGTCCAACTTCGTGGCGTCCCAAGCCCTCCTGGTTCGGGAATACGACGACTCTGTCCGACAGATATGCCGTTAAGAGCCGTCGCAAATAGGTCGGAACCCGGTGGTGCCCGAGTGCTTCTAAAATACAGCTCGTTGGGATGCTGTTGAAGGCGTTGGCGATGTCGAGGGACACCGCCAACACCACTTCGCCGCAAGCCGTGGCCTCCCGCGTCAGTGTCCTCAGGTGAGAGATGGCATCGATCGTAGAGCGCTGTCGCCGAAAACCATATTGGCTTTCTGCCAAGTCCGGCCCCACTTGTGTTAGATGGTAGACGAGGCGGTCTGCAATGATTTTTTCAAAGATCTTGCCCACCTCGTCCAGTAACACTATCGGGCGGTATGCTGATGGCGATTCGGCGGGGCGCCCTTCCTTCCTAAGCAAGACCAATTTTCCGGACTTCCAGATCGCCGGAAAACGGCCCTGCTGCACGCACACACTAAGGAGTCTCAAGAGGCGTGGTCCCATCGACTTGAGAGCCAGGACGAGAGCCTTGCCAGGGACCCCGTCTGGCCCTGGAGCCGTATTTCTGACCTTGAGCCGGTCAGTAGCCGCCTGAAGTTCCTCTTCCGTCACCTCTGGAGCGGCGTGGACAGAAACTTGGTGGTCGCGGGATCGTCTTGACATTGATGGTGGGGCAAAGCTGGGATCGCTTTCGGGGAACAAAGCGGCTACTACGTCTCGTAGGAGCTGCGGACGGAGAATTTGAGTCAATGGAGGGGCCCAAGATCGGAGTTTGCCTCTAACTAGCCGGTAGGGCCGGCCCCACGGATCCCTGTCCAACTCAGCCAACAACTCGCGGCGAGCTTTTTCCTTAGCGGCTTTGACGGCTAGCTGCAGGGTTTGCTTCGCCGATGTGTATCGGCTGTACAGCTCAGTCTCCTGGGCATCTGCATTTTCGGGGCGACGTCGCCTCCGACGAAATCTAGCGTACTGGCGGCGCTCATTTACACACACATGTCGTAAGCGAGCGATGTCTTGCGACCACCAGTACACCTGACGCGTCCTTGGCTCGTTGTTGCGTACGCGAGGCATCGCCGCATCGCAAAGCGTGGTTAGGGCATGCCGAAACTGAACAGCCTCCCTATCTACGTTGATAGGTTCTTCCATCGTCTGTGACTCCCAAGTCAGGATAATGGCTGCCTCCTCGAGGAGCTCTCTGTTCAGCTTTTTTATGGCCCAACGGGGACCCTGAACCTCGTCCGCAATCGCGCCTCCGTCCGTTCGCCCAACAGAGGATTGTGTGGAGACGCTGAATCGGATGTAAAGGTGATCCGACAGCGTTTCCACCCCCTCAACTACCCTCCAATCCGTCGTCTGTCTTGCGACGCTTGGACTAGCGAACGAGAGATCAACAATAGAGCCGCCATTGTACCGGACACACGTGTTGACTGTGCCTCGGTTTAAAAGTACCAAGCCTAGTGATAGTGCCCACTCTTCAACCAGTCTTCCTCGAGCATTTGTCGCCGGGGAGCCCCACGAAGTGGATTTTGCGTTGAAGTCTCCGGCGACTATGATAGGGCATGACCGGTGTTGGACCACGAATAAACCGAGTCGGTTCAAAAATTCCTCGAATTCGGCTAGATGCCGATTCGGTGAAAAATACACACCAACAACAACTAGCTCTCCGATACGTGCGGCGGCAAAACCTCTCGCCCTTGAGGTATCTTCGAGGGTCGGGTACCCAGAAGCCGCAGACAATATTATGGCGACCAAACCGTCCTCGTCCCTTACCCAGTTAGACCTGGGTGGGACGTAGTACGGTTCGGACGCGATGACCACACTGATCGACCACTCCGCCATACTCTGCAAAAGCAGGTCTTGCGCTCTGGCGGAGTGGTTGATGTTAGCTTGGAGTATCCGAAGAGCCATTAATGGGCGTCGGTATCCATTGCTCCTTCCTTGTTCGGACTTGGTGCCAGCGGCCGCTTTTTCGGGGGCCCTTTGTTAGCCCCACAGGACCGAGTACCAACGATGTGTTCGTCTGGTTTGCCGAGTGCCTCGCATACTAGGCAATGAGGCAAGGCCGAGCATTCCTGCATCTTGTGGCCAGGTTGGCCACAACGGAAGCACCGCTGCGAGCAATCCACTTTTGACGAACATGCTACTCCCACGTGCCCACTCAATTGACAACGGAAGCAACGCATCTGCCTCGCCTGCATAAGTTTAACCTGTGCCGAAGACCATCCAACCTTGAGTCGTCGGTCCTGCCCTTGGGCCTCCAGCAGCTTCTTGACAGCTGCAACAGGACAGGAAACAACAACTGTCCCTAGTCCGGTGCGGTCCTTTCTTATCTCTCCCGTGCGAACTTCGCCGGGAGAACAACCGCCCTTCTGAGAAACTGCGGCGATGACTTCCTCTCTGGTTGCGGAGTCATCCAGCTCAGTGATCCTTACTTCGGCACACTTGGAAGGTCTAGAGATGCGGACGTCCTCCGCCTGCAAAGAAGGCGTAAATGTCCTGGCCATTTGCTTGGAAATTTACGCATTCGCTTCTGACTTGAAAACGTAAGCTTCCCCATAGATCCCTTTATAGTTGGTTAAAAACTTTAATCCACTTTTAAACTATTTTTCCAACATAATGTGTAATGTTTTCTATTGGTCATCTATATTATATTCCATGGACAAGATCTTTTTGTATTTGTTATTTATTTTCTTTTACCCAAAAACCCAATGATCTTTTTATCACACAATCTTTAGTATGTACTACCTCTTTAATATTCTTTAAAAGGTAGCTTGCTTCTCATGTAGGTTTTTATGCGTACATGATGTTTTATTTTTGTGTTTAAATTTCATAAAGTTTTTGTATCCTATTACCGGAAGGTTGGGCCAAAACCCTAAATAAAATAAACTTTCTATCGCATTCTCTACATTTTAAAATATATACGTACGGTATTTAATGCTGTACCTTATGCTGCACCTTACACTTAATTAAGCGAATTGTACAGGATACAGCCTCTGACTTTAATCAGGGTAGAATGAGATTGTCCTTGGACAGCTATTACTTAATCTTTCCAAACAAATAATTTTAAACACAGTTTTGGTAATTCTGCCACTGCGCCCTCTCAAACCGTACGTCAACTTTTTGTAACTACTTCCTCTTTCAGTTTCATGGGTCTCATGTCAGTCACTACCTATATCTGATATCCACTCTCAATTTAACGGCGTAGTTCAATTTCGAGGTTTCGCACCAAAACCTCGCGCCCTGTAGTCTCACTAGGGACTACGGTACCAACGAGAACTATAGCATACAAAATGGACTAATTTGTTTTTATGGATTCGGTTTTTGGGTGCCCTTTGCCATTTACTGCCTAGAGCGACAGCTGCTTTCACTTTAACTCAGAGTTGGCGCTGCCAGTAGACTCAATACAAAAACATTGACCTTCAATTATTGTAACCAACTGCGTAAAGCACAAAAGAGAAAACATACTACATATATAAAAAAGAAGATAAAAGAGTCAGTTCAAAACTGCCCAAGGTAGACATATTTTGGACATTGACATCGAAAGCCACCATGAAAATGATAATTTTTTCTCACGGTTCTGGACTTGGAAGATAAATCTAAAATTTTTAAACAAAGTAGCATCAAAACCAATCCTTAAAATTTTTAGCGGTAAGCTAATTATATAATTATGACGATGGTACTTTTTTATTTTGAGAATTTATACTAACAGCAACATTTGTGACAAAATTTACTCGGCAGTAGGCAGTTCGTGTTAGTGGCCCTCTATATCACAGTCAAATATTTATTCATAAAGATGAATGATAGGTATATAAGCGAACAACGTCGCGGGTACAGCTAGTATATATATAAAAATGAATTGCTGTTCGTTAGTCTTGCTAAAACTCAAGAAGGGCTGGACCGATTTGGCTAATTTTGGTATTTAATAATTCGCGGAAGTAAAGAGAAGGTTAAAGGTGAATAAATATGAAAATGCTCGATTTAAATAAAAAAAAACAAGTACAAAATTTTAGGCTTTTATTTATTGATTGGCGCAGTACGAAGTCTGCCGGGTCAGCTAGTTAAATAAATAAATACCGTCGAACTGATAACCTCCACCTTTTAAAGTCAGTTAACAATTCCGACAAATTTTAACCAAGAGGGTTATCAAATGTAATTTATGTAATCGACTCAATATTAAGGTAAGTACAGTAACCGCTCATTAGTGGTACCTAACGTTTTGTTAATTATTTCATGTCATCTAAACTAAAACCAATTACGAGTCGGTAAAGCAATTATTAAAATAATTAATGTACCTAATCTCTCTTATAACCACTATTAATAGTTTATCTAAATAAAAAAATGCATACCTACCCCTTATTTCATAATCGACATCGACATCATCGATCACGACATCATCGACACGATAAGAAGAATTTCATAAAGCAGACACTTCTCCATCTACATTACGGAACCCTAAAAATACTAGTTTTCCTCTGCTTTTGCTCAATAGGAGCTTTTTAAAGAGCTAAATGGATCTCTCCGGGAACCAGATGTGGGACTTCTTGCGTTTAATGGTAAATCTCTGGTAAATCAGGAAATGATAATGTTTGTCATTATTTGCAGTTTGTTTATAAATGTGTTTATATTTATAATGACAAATGGGAAAATAATATTTCATGTATGATTAAGTGGGAACAACATTATATTAATATCTTTAGCCTATGTCGTTTTTTGCGATATAAGCTTACTTGCGGTATGGTTTTATCAAATTTGTTTCAGCGGTTAAGGCGTAAAATAGCAACAAACAGTCATGCAGAGTTACTTAAATAAGTGATATTGAATATGTATTATAATATAAACAAGATAAGTCGTTTCAAATAAAATGTAAAATAAATATTTACTATAATTATTGTGTTAATTATTCTAGTAACAGCTTGCAAAAATAAACAGCTAATTACCGGAAATAGGTCACAGTACTTAGTGCCTAATGATAAAGTCATTAGCAAACTATTACGTCACTAATTTCAATATGATATGATAATTATGTGACACACCTAATTTCTAAACCGGGATATTATCTTAGTTGTGAGAAAACCATACCGATTAAAGCGGATTAAGGTATCAAAAAGGTAAAGTTATTTTTTTTTTATCTATACTTATAATAAATCTGTAGAAGTGAAAATTCTGTACATTGAAAATATCAAAAAAATAAATGGCGGGGGTGTTACTAGACCGAAACCGAAGCAAAAGTGTGAAAAATAAATTTTTGTCTGTCTGTCTGTCTGTTTGTTCAGGTATCACGCAAAAACTACCGGTTCGATTACGATGAAACTTGGTATAATTATTCTTTATTATTCTGGGCACCACACTGGGTAGTTTTTGTCCCGGAAAAGTATAAACAATAAAACACAAACTTAATTTTGCGGTTAAAAACTCATTGATAAGTTTCGTCATCCACGCGAACGAAGTCGCAGGCACAGCTAGTTTTTATTAATAAGCTTCTAAATCAGCAATTTTGACGGACCTGTTGGTCTAGTGGTTAGTGACCCTGACTGCTATACCGAAGGTCGTGGGTTCGATTCCCACCCAGGACAAATGTTTGTGTGATGAGCACGATCATTTGTTCTGTATCTGGGTGTAATTTATCTATAATATGTATGTGTTTAAAAATATATAAGTATGTTTATCAGTTGTCTGGTTACCATAACACAAGCTCTGCTTAGCTTGGGATCAGATAACCGTGTGTGAGATGTCCCGAAAAAAGCTAGTTCTGGTGAAGACAAATTAAATAAACCCAAACATGTGAGATTGCGTCTCGCGTCGTTTTGTTACAGAGTTCCTATGGCGTCCTTCAAGCTTTATCATCAAACCAGCTTGAAAATACCATTACGTGTATATTGTTTTGTCACCGATCATTTAAAGAGTATGCAAAATTTCAGCTTTCAGGTGTCGAGAATTGGTTCGAATTTAGTTTGCAACATTTGACCTAAACAAACATGCATTGCTAGGTTGTACTATTGTCGAGCGTAGGACCGGGGGCACAATTCCGCTATTTTAAAGTCAGGTGGTAGGTTAATGAACGTTCCAGTGTACTTGTCATTGTGTCTAATTTTCGTGTTCAAATAATTTTAGTTTAATGACAAATGTACATTCAGTTGCCACTGTTGCCATTGTAGGATTGCCACTGACTGTTCATTGTAGGCTTATCGGAATACGAAAATTAGGCACAATGACAAGTAGACTGGAACGTTCATTAACCTGCCACCCACTGACTTTAAAATAGCGGAATCGCGCCCCAGTCATTGTGAAAATCCTTTAGGGTGGCCTTTGTCCAGCAGTAGTCGTCTTCCGCCTAAGATGATGATGATTAAACTTCAAACATCTATGAAATATGAAGAAATATAAAGTAGATGAATTTGTGATATCACATCCATTTGGTAGATGTGCGTCCATTTTATATTTTAAAACTCATATTTCTCTGAAACTAAAAGCGCAATAAGGCACTTCTGGGGCTCTTATTACGTGCAGGATCTATGTATTGCGAAAAGCAATTTGAAATGTCAATGTCTTTATGTTTGCTTTTGATTATATACCTACAGCTAGTTTTCTGTACCTTTTTTTTAAGTTTATGTCACAGTTATTCTAAAACCAGGGTAAGAAAATAAAAAAAATATTTATAAGGATTTTACCACATCGGTAGGTGTCTAATATTGTTCTAATGTTACGGAAATTATTATATTTATGGTTAGTGCCTACAATAAATCTGTTAGCAAAGGAAAGGATAATATTAAAAATAAATATATAAAACCGAAACGTCGGGAACTAAAATCCAAATACAAACCGCGATAAAATCCGTAAAAGTAGTTTTATTTCAATGTCTAACATTCGCGTAAACCTCAGAACTCAATATAAATATATAATTTAGAAGGCATTTACTTAAAAAACACGTTTATCCAAACTAATATTATAAATGCGAAAGTAACTCTGTCTGTCTGTCTGTCTGTCTTTCTGTCTGTCTGTCTGTCTGTCTGTCTTTGCTTCACGCCTAAACTACTGAACCGATTTGTGTGAAATTTGGTACAAACATAGTTTGGAACTTGAGAAAGGACATAGGATAGTTTTTATTACAAAAAATAAAATAAAAAATAAAATTTATTCCAGACATACAGCGCCATCTATTGGTCAAGCGTCGGCATCAATTCAGTACTGAAAATTCATCGGAAAAATGTAAATAAATAGTAAAAAGGTATGAAAATATAATATAATACAACTTTTAGTACAAAGAAAATGCTCTAACGGAGTATAGATAATTCTATTAGTACTACTTTTTGGATATAAATAATTTAAATTTGATCATGTTGGCGAGGTTAATAGAGGTTAATAGTTGTTTTTAAAATTCATAGATGGAGTTGCGCATTTTCTTCTATACATCTAATAAAACAGTAAATTACAACATTCTTTTGCCGGGGGTCAGATTTCATGTTACAGTATCAATTATGAACTACTGAATTGATAGCAGTAAAAAATTGAGAGAATGTTTTTGCTAAATCGTAGACGGTTGTTAGCTATTTTTAAACACGCAACTATATCTAGGTAATACGGGGTGGAGCTTTAAATTTCCAAATTCATTTTCTCATCTGCACACGTAAATTGGCATTATTGACATATAAACAAGAGGTAACTATGGCAGGCTACGGTAGCCATAGCGACCATTCTTCATTGTGATTGAAGTAAAAAAGTTCTTAGTTTCATTAGTCTATAATTCTTCGGCTTAGTTTTTATAATATTGTAAATATTTTAAGTTTAATTCCATTAATAAAGAAATACATTGAAGTATACTTTTTGGAAAACTAGCTGTCGTAGTAAACAGCTTGGTGGTTGTAGGATTGGAAATGGATGTCCATGCTGCAGGTTCAAATCCAGTTGTTAATGATTGTATTTTTGTTCTTGAGTCCTTTTTGTTACATACGTTTGAATGTTTTGTTACTCAAGTTCAAGTCTCAGTCGAGCTAACACTTTTTGTGTTCTATTAGGTTAACTTTTATTAGTTTAAATCTTTGTATCATTTTGTTGTTTCTTTCGCAATGAGCAACAACTTTATGTCGTGCATTTTTTACTAGACCGATGCATAAGCTCAAAATTATTATGTTTGTATTTTAAATTTTAAGTGTGTTGCTCATTGCAGATCAAGCATGTCATATGCTGTAAAGAACGTCTGGCGTAAATGCCCTGACCATAGATATAAATCTATGGCACCGACATTTACTCCTGAATTGAAAAATAAGATTCCTCATAGATCATTTTATAGTTGTGATCTATGAGGAATCTTATTTTTCAATTCAGGAGTAACTTTTTTAAATTATTTCATCAAAGTAATGTGTAATGTTTTCTGTTGGTCATCTATAGAATTCCATGGACAAGTTTTTTTTTGTATTTGTAAATTTTTATTGTTTTAACTCAAAACCCAATGATCTTTTATGATATAATTTTTTAGTAAGTACTTACTCTTTAATATTCATTTTAAGGTAGCTTGCTACACGGGTATGCTTTACTGTACTTTAAATTCAAATATGTATGTAACTTTAATGGTGTACAATAAAGAATATTCTATTCTATTCTATTCTATTCTACACGGGTTTTAATGCGTTGATCCAGATAAATCTTCTATTTTTTCGTTTACAAATTTCATTTAGTTTGTGTACCTATTTACTGGAAGTTTGGCCCAAAAACTAAAATAAAATAAACTTTCTATCGCATTCTCTACATTTTAAAATTAATATTGCATCATTTGAGCTCAGCACCTTATGCTGGTCAGTATCATCATCATCCACAGAACTTTTCCTCCCACTGTTGGGCATAGTTCTCCCCTTTTTCGTGCCATTTTCTACGGTCCTGTGCCAGCCTCATTCAGACTCGACCCGAGACTTTAACTATGTCATCGACCCATCTTGCTCCCGGACGACCGACGCTTCTTTTGCCATGCCTTGGCCACCATTCTGTCACCGTCTTAGTCCACCTGCCGTCATTTCGTCTGGGCAGCATAAAGCGACTTTATTGTTAAGGATACAGCCCCAGTCCAAGGCTTTGATCAGGGTAGAATGCGGTTGTCCTTGGTCTATTACTTAGTTTCCAGTCATAAATAATTTTAACCACAGTTTTGGTAGTTCTGATCCTGCGCCTCTCTATTGTCAACGTTTTCTTTCAGTTTCACGGGTCTCAGGTAAATACCTTATTAAAATGGAGCCTGCTTATCTCAGTCGTTCATCCCTTTAAAAACAACACACTCGCACACTCTTTTGCCTTTCATTAGCAGCCACCATTACCAGACCACATAGTTCCTAGCTGCTAAGTTCCTTAACTTATTTCCACATATACTCTAGGCTTAGGCACCGCACTGACATCTGGTAGCTATTAACTAAGATGAGAACACTACCTTAGTCTTAAAACCGGACTTCACCAAACCAGAGATGAGAAGAGCGGAGCGTAAATAATATTGATATCTACTTTCAATTTTACTGCGTAGTTCAGTATTTCGAATTTCGGGGTTTCGAACCAAAACCCCGATCTCGGTAGTCTTACTAGGGACTGCTGTACCAACGAAATACTATTGCAAAAGAAAAAAAGCGGTAAATTGTTTTTTTTTGGCACGTGTCAAGCAATATTTGTGACAAAACTCTAGGTTCCACATCTGATACATTTTGCGTATAGCAGACTACTTAGAAACATTCATCTAGCGAAACAAGATAATATTGAAGTGTTCATGTGTTTTGTAAATTTTTAAATATATAAAAAGAACATTCTGAAGCCGGTGTCTAGGTAGTTCGTGATGGTGACCCTCTATACCACAGTCTAATTTATATTTATTCGCACAGATGACTGATATGAACGCGAACATCGTCGCGGGTACAGCTAGTTTAACTTATAATTTCGTTTTTTGTCTCTATGTTTAAAAATAAATAGTCTTGTTTTCGATCATTTTAAAGTTTTACCACACTGTGACAACTCATTCAATACACACTGCAAGTACAAGTAACATAGGCCTACTTCATAAAGGTACGAATTCGATTCTCGGAATTGTGCCGGTGCAACTCTCAGGAGGGTTCCGCAATCTAACCGGAGCTCGTTAAGCTGAACCCCTACGGAACCCATATTGATTCTTATGTAATTTCAGCTTTTATGGGCGAGTTGCGTGAGATATTTGCTCTTTTTGATGTAGTTTTTGTCTTTTGGTACAAACATATATAAACATATTAACAGTGATTAATATGCTTATATACCTACTTTACATTTTATCACTTTCTGTTGCTCGCGGCTCCGCCCGCTAAAAAATAATTTTAAATCCAAGCTACCCCATACTAAGTTTCATCAAAATCGGTATAGCAATTTCGCCTTAAAAGCGTATCAGATAGAAAGACAGGAAGAGTTACTTTCGTATTTATAATATTATTATGGATGATTAGAATTTTACCAATAGAATTTTTATTCTATTGGTAAATTGATAGTTATATTTTTAAGGTAATATGGTTTATTATATTTCTTTTATCTTAGTTTCTCAATATCTTGAACGTCTTCAAAAGTAATCGTAAAGTTGAAAATATCTTTTAAATTATTTAAAAAATATTACTCCTATTCTCATCAAACAAATTTTAATATTTCTATTAGCATCCCTATTGCTATGACACGTAATAGGTTCCTAGTTATGCTCTGGTAAAAAGTCCTGTATTTATAAGCGAGCTAATTACAGCAGAGCGCTTTCGTTAATCACTCGCTACGACTTCTATTTATATCTTTTATTTGTATTTTAGTAAAAAGTTTTGTATGAAGATATTTTCAACGTAAACACTTGAAATTACTTTAGTCATTAAATGTAAGTAAGATAGTGACATACTTTCGACTACATCAAAATTAAGGTACAGTCAAGTCCATAAGTTCTGAACCTGTCTTCGGTACCTGTTCAACTTTCGTAGTCACAATGGTGCATTTTTTTTGGTATTTAAATGCAAACAATTACAGTAATATATAATTATTAGGATAGGTATTAGTTAGGGCAAAGAAGTTTGAGAGGCTCGTGGCTAAGTGTAAGCCGTACGGTTTGACCGATAATACAGGTTAAGCCGCGCTCGCCGCGGTTGGTCCGTGGATGGGTGACCATTTATAACATACCGAGACCCCTTCGTGTTTTGGAAAGCACGTTAAACAGTAGGTCCCGGCTGTCATACATAGATCTTTGGAAGTCGTTAAGTCAATTCTGACTACCAGTCTTACTATGGGATACTGTGTTTCCCAGTACCATGGGTTGTGGAGGTCAGATAGGCAGTCGCTCCATGTAAAATACAGTATTCAGCTGAATCCGGTAAGACTGAGATGATGATGATGATTAGTTAGGGCAAAGAAATATTCAATATAGATACACAAAGACAGCTCAGCTTGATAGAATACCCAGATGCAGCTTTGTGTGTTCCTGTCCGTAAATTGACTCACCTAAGATATCGTATAACAAATACACAAGAAGAAAACACAGTCGATTTGAGAACCTCCTCCTTTTTGAGTTGGTTAAATCTTCATCAGACCAGTCTTCTCTCCGTCGTCGCCGTTTCTCGCACTGTTTAGCAGTCAATGGGGCGCTCGGAGGTCGCGGGCAAGGGGGGAGGGGGTGTACTAGACCGAAACTACGAATCCGGTTAATTGGCTAAATTGTTTTTGAACACTTTGTAATTTCTGCCTGGATTTTGGTGGAAGATAATTTTGTTGAAAATAGTTAATCACATTTTATTATTCACGATATTAGACTTTACTCCTTAATTTTATTTCTTATAGTCGCTATTTTCAATTGACTGGGAATACGAAACCTTACATTTAAAGTTAACGAAAAGAAACGCCTTGATTAACTACCAATATAAAAACCTACACGTGATAGAGGAAACAACGACAGGACCATGACGAATATTAAATACTAGCTGATCCCCGCGACTTCGTCCGCGTCAATTTCTGTTATTATGCGCGATTAAGAAGTTAAAAAAAAAGTATTTCTGCGTAAATGATAATTTTAGTTAATATTATGTTGATAAAACTCTGTAGCAAATAATTGGCAATAATGCATTAATTTCGACCAAATGATTACCTTAAAAAAGGTTATAGTGAGTCAATCTTAAAAGATAGACATATACTGTCGCAGACATTTTTTTAGATCATTTAAAGAGGAACTATTCTTTCATACATATATTTTGGGTAACTCGAACCGTTTACGCAGCGCACGCAACGGAAGCTTTCAAGTATGAATATTTTTCCCCGTTTTTGTGACATTTTTCACTGCTGCTTAGCTCCTATTGGTCGCAGCGTAATGTTATATATCCTAAAGCCTTCCTCGATAAATGGACTATCTAACACAAAAAGATTTTTTCAATTCTAACCAGTACTTCCTGAGATTAGCGCGTTCAACCAAACAAACAAACAAACAAACAAACTCTTCAGCTTTATAATATTAGTATAGATTAAAAAGTCTAATATTAATTAATTCTTCTTCTTCTAAATCTTAAGTAATATCAATGGCATGAATCACGCAATTTTATAATTCATAATTCAACATAACATACCATCACGCCTGTATCCCCGAAGGGTTAGGCAGAGGTGTACCAATGTACACCCACAGTTCGCCGGTATGTTTTAGGTCCCATGTAATAGGGGGCGAGCCTATTGCCACTAACCGGGCACAAACGCAAACTCCGACCTGCTACTGAGAATTTCATAGAAAAACCCAATAACACCTTGGTCGACTTGGGAATCGAACCCAAGACCTCTAGCGTAGCAGTCCCGCTTAGAACCACTAGGCCAACGAGGCAGTTTAAACAATAGACATAAAGATTTATTACTAATTTATCTTATCTACTGCCCGTTGACGTTCGTCTAAGTTGAGTTTCTAATAAGATCCAAAGAGAATCTAAGAATTTCTGGCCAAGTGACATTTCTTCTTTTAATGCTGATCGAATCGCTCAAATGTATGGAAGTGACAAGTCATACTAAAATCTTCTCTAAAAAAAAAAGTAAAAGCAGGCGATTTCCACCATCATTAACGCTTGTAGAAATTTTATTTATCTACAAGAACTGTTTACTCCTCTAGAGCAGTGTTTCCCAACCTTTTTAGCCACGGACCCCTAGGAAGTCAAGCACAGTTTTCACGGACCCCCTTAATAAAATAAACACCAAAAAAATCGGATTAGGTTTTTATTTTAGTTATTACAGATACAAAATAGGTACTTATAACTGCTTACTAGCTGATTCCCGTCTTCTGGCTGACTTCGACCGCGTCAATTTCTTAAAATTGCGACTATAATTTGAGATTTAAACTATCCTATCTCTCAAGTTGGATCGAACTGCACATGGTGTGCGAATTTTATTATAATCGGTTAAGTGGTTTAGGAGTCCATTGAGGACAAACATTGTGACACGAGATTTATATATATTAAGATTATGAAAAATATGAAAAAAAAATAATGTGGAAATTGGTGCTGCTTTCTTGCAACTAAATCAGTGATATTCGGGTTGATGTTGCTACTAAGTTATAATCTCAAATCAGATTAGCATGGTTATTATTTTTTTTTTTTATTAAATTTTAAACTATCGCGCTGCATGTTTATAATAATATAATTCACGGGAATAAGCGCGTACATGCATAAATACCTTTTTTTGGGCTTGACGTTTCGCATGAGATTAGCATGGTCCAGAGATGACACCGCGGACCCCCATACATGTACTCGCGGACCCCCAGGGGTCCGCGGAGTTGAGAGTTGGGAGACAATGCTCTAGAGAATACAGTGGTCAACATATCCTACACTGTTACTAAGTTCTAAGAACAATCCCGTATTTATCGAAGCACATTATTGGTTGCAACTGTTGCAAGCTGACACAATAGTACACAGGAATCTCAGAGACTTGCACTTAGATTACGTAAGTTTGGAAGTTACATGTTTGATTTACTAGGTTTGGCATTCTGTTTTACTCGTCTACAAGCACAACCATACTCTAGGGTTAATTTAATATTAGTTCCAATCCAGACTTCAATACTAATATTGTAGGATCTGTCTTTACTGGATTTTTTTACGATTTTTTACATTTGATAACTAGAACTATATATAGCTAGTGAAACTAATTTACATCCAAGTTTACAAAAGTAAAACCTCTTTAGACTAAGGCCTGATTTAGACGATGCAAGTGTCGCACGAGTTGCAGTTCATTGCGGGGCCGGTAATAGTGTCGGTATAATGTCGTAAGTGATAGAAAATAAACGGCAATGTACCGCAACGCACACGATATGCCCCGTACCGTCTAAATAAGCTTTAATAGTAACTCCACTACAGTTCCTCATTATTAGCATCCAGATTACATAACGTGTGAACATACAACTCTGTCGATTGCTCGTTCTCTTAATGACGTTTACAAACGTTTCAAAGCAGAGCGGGGAATGAACGCTTTGTGTGCCGTAACTGTAATTACGGCAATCACGCCTCTTTTCTTAGAAGTGGGTAAATGTTTCTCTGTTTTTACCCGACTGCGGAAGAAGGAGGGTTATATTTATCTTGTATTTGGCTGTATATGTAAATATTTACTTATGTATTATATGGTATATATGACACGCTCTGCAGCCTAAACAGCTGGAGATGTAATTTAGAATGAATCCTAAAAATCTTAATTTCCTTTGAAATTTTAATAGCTGTACAGTTACACCAATATATACAAAAAGGATTGTTGGATTTTCAAAGCACTCTACGCGTTTCATAAAGGAGGTAAAAGATGATATTATTATCGATATGTATGAGGTACTTAGAACATTACTTTTTTATTTTTGTCTCTATGCCGTGTGTAATATTAACTATTAAAAACAATTCTAGGTTAAAAAATATAATCTATTAGTATTGATTGTATGCCTCAGTAAATATTAACAAACAATAAACTGACTCGTATACACCCTTTTTTGAGCAATAGTCGTGATATACATGCTCCTAAAGAAATTCATTTCTGTTTGTACATTTGTGAGATTCTGATGTTAGTGGCGCCAGTATATTAAATTCCTATATGTCTCTCGAGTGTAGGTTTGTACACCCTTGGATTTTATTTGTACAAAGGTAATTTTAGGTAGTAGACCTACGTGTAATATAAAAGAGTTCTAATTCTAGAGGCACAGTTGTTTGTTTGTTCGTTTGAACACCGCTGTCTTGGGAACTACCAGTCTTATTAAAAAAAACTGTTTGCTCTTGATAACCCAGCTCTTAAGGAAGCTGATAATAGGCACTATGATACTTAATATAATTAAATAAATCGCGTGAATCCGCGTACACAGCTAGTCTATTATATTTCTGCATAACGGCAACCTTCACAAATCCTTATTAAGCTATAATTAAGATATAAGTACACCACCCTTTATTAACACAATACCTCTCGGGGCTTTATACCAATATGCCGATAGTAAATTCAAATAATTACCTTATGAATCCATTTCGACAGTTAAAACAATAAAATAAATACACAAATCCCTATTACTGGCCGGCATTAATTTATGTTCATGAATTCTTCACTACCCAGTAGATTTTAATTATAAGAATCCAGCCTTTAAACGTCCCACTGCTGGGCACAGGCGTCTTCCCATATAGAGAAGGCACGAGCATTGATCACCACGCTTGCTCTCTGCGGATTGGCGATTTCAGTTCCCAAATTTTGGAATCCAGGTTTCCTCACGATGTTTTCCTTCACCGTTTGTCAGAAATGTCTTAGAATAATTAAGAAAGTACATATAACTTTGAAAAAGCCACATTGGTACTTGCCTGGGTACGAACCTGCAACCTTGTGCATACAAATCCGTTCATTGAACCGCTAGGCCACCACGACTTTAATTACTCTTCTCTCTTTCTTTCTTTCTTTTCGTATCATTGTCCAAACTCAAACTATCGCTGAGCAATAAGTTGCCACCTGGATGGCACGATCGCTGCTCTTCATCATGTCCTGAAGAGTGCAGATTCATAAGTCGATCTACTAAGCATTATCTTACTGCCTACTTTTTAGTAAAAGTTTATTAACACATCTCCGGACTAACTCCATTGAGACGCTTTAGCCTTGACTAATTATATCAGTCTAACAATCTCTTTATAATTATCTTAGCTACGACCCCCTTAGTTCTATTTTTTTCCTCACTGCAGGGCCTCTCTCTCCCTACCCTTCTTTTATTTCTATTTCATTATACATAAACGCAAAAAAAAACGACTTCGATAATTCTTCATGGGACCACCTCAATCAGATATTGTATGACAAAAATTGTTCTTGAAACCGACCTACATTCGCCAAACATATCGGATTATATAACAAATATAAGAAAACAACCTTCAATTACAGAACCTTTTCCTTTTGAATTCGTTTAAAAACAAAGTTAATCGTTCATTTTGTTAATCATACAAACCCATATGACTTCACTTGACGAGCCTGTTGGTCTAGTGGTTAGTGACCCTGACTGCTATACCGGAGGTCGTGGGTTCGATTCCCACCCAGGACAAATGTTTGTGTGATGAGCACGATCATTTGTTCTGGTTGTCTGGGTGTAATTTATTTATTTATTTATTTATTTATTTTTATTTATTTATTTACCACATGTCTCCTTTGCCATTACAGTTTAAAAACTAATGCGACAAAGTAACTTAAAATAAACCTTAATTAACCTTACATGCTACACAGTATGTGGCCCTTGTAAACTCACTCAGTGGACAGTTGAATATGTCTATGACTTCCGCCACCGTGTTGAGAGTGCGCAGCGCACGAGTCAGCGGTGCGCGCCCCAGCAAGTTAGTGCGCGCCCTCGGAACCACCAGCAGCTGCGGCCTGCGCCGCCGCGTCACGTACCCATCCGGTAAATTAAATGTTATTTCTGATAGTATGCCCGGGTTTTGTATAACACTCCTTAAAACTTTGAAAATGTATGCTGCCAGTGCCACTTCACGCCTAATTTCCAATTTATAATAGCCTACCATACCGAGGCAAAATAGGGTAGGATACAGTAACGGATATCCTGGGTATCTCCCATACAGCTTTAAATAAAGAAATCTGACGAATTTATTCTGTATCCGTTCGAGCATGTTTTTGTATTTTGTTTCACTCGGACTCCAGACAACCGCATTATACTCGAGATGACTCCTCACAAGAGCCTCATACAAAGCCCTCAATGCACTCATGTTTGTGAAGTCATTTGCCTGACGCAGCATAAATCCCAGGTTCCTGTACGCCTTTTTACAAACGTGAACCACGTGTTTGCGAAACTGCAGATCACTGGTAAAAAGTATGCCTAAGTCTTTAACCTCAGTGACACGCTGCAGTGGCTTCCTATCCATGCTGTACTGGTGGTGTAGTGGGGTTCGTGTGCGTGTGAATGAAAGTACCGAGCACTTTGATACATTAAAGTATAATTTATTACAGTGACTCCATTCAGTGACCCTATCCAAGTCGTGCTGCAGCATGACATGATCCGCAGTGCCTTTTATGACTGCTGACAACTTAAGGTCGTCAGCAAATAGCATGCATGTCGACCTGATTACCTTTGGTAAATCATTCACCATAATAATAAATAAAAAGGGTCCCAAATTGGTACCTTGACTGACGCCCGATCTGGTGTAGTAGGGCTCAGAGAAGTGTCCGCCACAGTCCACATACTGACGCCTGTCACGAAGATAACTGGCGAAGAACTTTACAGTATGGTAGGTACAGCCCATACCCGCTAGCTTCGCCAAGAGTATGTCGTGGTCTACTGTGTCGAACGCCTTCCTGAAGTCCAGATAAGCCACATCAACCTGGAGCCCAGCGTCAACAGCTGGTACCAATTGTGTCATCAGGTGGAGCAAGTTTCCCGTCGTACCCCGCCCAGGACGGAATCCGTGCTGCGTATCAGACAAATGAGGGCATATCTGTGTATAAAGGCAATTATGAACAGCCATCTCGAATACCTTGGCTGGTGCGCTCAGTACCGCGATTGGCCTGAAGTCACTGACATCCGTACCACCTCCACCTTTCGGTATAGGAACCACACGCGTAAGTTTCCAGCGACTTGGAAAGTGCGCCACCGACAAACAAACATTAAATATGTGCAGCAAAGGTTCTACTAATATCATGCGGCAATCTCTCAAAATAAAGGGCTATGATATGTATGTATTTAGAAATATATAAGTATGTTTATCAGTTGTCTGGTTACCATAACACAAGCTCTGCTTAGCTTGGGATCAGATAATCGTGTGTGAGTTGTCCCGGAATATTATTATAAAAAAAAAAAAGAATATTATTATTACTTATCGTCCAAATTACGCTCTTCCTTTACCCCATTTCAAATCACTCAAAATAATTTCCATATTCAATCGGGAATCACGAATTTAATATCGTAAAATCACAAATCGTTTTCCCATTCATATAATTAGGGACATCCTAATCTCTCGTCGATTTCCCAAGGCAGGAAGCCTTCATCCCGCGGATGTGTGGAAGCCACTTCCAGGATCTCTCGATTGAAATACAATTCCGTTTTAAATATTTACAGACGTTCATTTGACTTAGAATTATGTTGGAATTCTGATTAATAGATACATTTTTTGTAAGTGATTCTGTCAAAAACTTGACTGGAGCGAACTTTAGGTAAATAAGAAACATCAATTTGACATAGGACTATCAACACAATATCTCATAATTAATGTAAAAAAAGGGACAAGTGCGAGTTGGACTCGCCAACCGAGGGTTCTGTACTTGTCGGTATATTACATAATATAAGTAGTTTAGGAATCGAGTAATATATGGTATATATGTTGGTTTAATGCTCTAAGGGTATGTAGTATAATATAGAATATGGTATGCGGAATATGTCACTGCAATATCAAACCGTTTAAGCTGCAGAGAGTACCAAAAATATATTAATACATACACACACTCAAAAAAACATACGCCTTGAATAAAGACATCACAAAAGAGCATTTAAATCTGTGGTTCTTTTGATCAGCAACCGCATAAACCAACGAAATCGGAACAACTATAAAACAATTGGATAAACAAAATGACAACAGCCTGTATAAATAATTTCCGTATGAAGTTATTTTAATCTTAATCGGATAAATAAACCGGGTCAGTTAACTCGAATCCGTTGAAAACGATGGTACTGAACCACTTTGTTTTAAGCTTTTGTGACAGTGGGATTATGCATTTGAACTATGAAAACATATAAATTGTTGTTCGTTACATAAAGTACCTGAATTATTTTATTTTTCTTTATATTTTTTTTTCTTTCTTAGGCTAAGGCCACTAATGGAAGCGGCCACACTAACGGTTATTTTCCGCGACTGATTTTTAACCGTAGTGTGTGCATCTCGGGCGGTTTTGCGGTTTCACGGTTTACCGCTTGCGGAAAAAACCGTAGTGCGGCCTTTTCTTTTCTGTCCGAGGCATACTTTCTATGGCGAATCAAAACCATTAAATACTTTTGTAATTAAATCCTAATTATGCGAAAACACGTTAGAATTAATAAACAAACCGCATTTGTTAGGTTAGGTATTTAATTTGTTTTTTTACGTATGCCAACTATAGACGATAATAACCTACATGTTAACAAAAAGTATTTAGTGGCGTGCCAATATTTATTGTAATATGATAATAAAAATAAGGATTTTCATGCAAAAGCAACAAATTCAGTTTATAATACCTAAAATACGGTCAACACTGAAAGCATTTTTTTCCTTGATATGTACTACGAAATCAAGAATATTCTTAGAAATAACAAATTTACTTTGTTAAAGGTATCAGCAACATTTTTGAAGAGTTCACAAAAGTACATATAAATGAATTTTCTTTATTTTCGCCACCCAAAACATACATTACTATTATATTATTATCAGTTGGTATTTAAAGTATAAACCACGGTAAGGCCTTTAGTAATGCGTAAAGGCCATAAAACACGCATCATGTCACAATTACACTTTACATTTACAAAACCACGTGCCAGCACATGAAATCATTTATTTTTGCCTTTTCAAGTATTCGCAGAAATGAATGTTTTGTGTCGAATTATAAAGTCGAAAAATTTGATATCAATTATTTAATTATAACATTTTGAGCTGAAATTTTGTAAACTGTCCCTATGCCAGATGTACTCTTCACCACTTTTGTATAGATATGACCTCTTGGTAACACCCTGCATATTCTAAAAAGACCACACCTAAACTCATCCCTGGGTGGATAAACATTGGTGATGATGAATTATAGAAACAAGTGACTGTTTTGTCAAAAACTCCGAAAATCAATATCCTTATTCGTGTAGTCCTAGAAAATAGGCTTAAGTGATTGACTACCAACAAAAGGGCTGAAACAAACACTCAACCAAAACCGATCACTCTTCGACCGCAACAAGAAGTTTTTTAAGCGGGCGAACCCGCGGGTTGTTGTAGCGTAAATTACAGTAAAAATAAACAGAGTTACGAGAAAAGTTCTGAAACACCACGTTAGTTAACATTGGCGGTCAGCGAGCGTGAAATTGCCACTGATTTAAGTTAAACCGAGCCTGTAAACCGAAAACATCAGATTAAAGATTAAATAAACTGTATCGCGGTGTTCTTTACACGAGTATACTGATGATAATGATTCATTACTTATGGCGAGGAAGTAATTAAGTCACCTTCCTCCACGCACCCACAGATCGTCCGATAAGATAGGTTTATGATAAAGATAATAATACTAACTTTTAAACTATCGCACTGCGTGTTGTCAGTAATATTACGTAACGGGAATATACGAGTCTGCTTGCGACTACGGCCGGTGTAACCCGGTCGAAACATCAAGCCCAATAAGGTATTTATACATGTACGCTAATTCCCGTTACATAATATTAAGATAAAAATCATCATCATCTCCCGAGCCCAACTATGTTAGGGTCGGCTACCAGTTTTACCGGATTCAGCTGAATACCGTATTTTACATGGAGCGACTGCCTATCTGACCTCCACTACCCATTTTACAGGGAAACACAGTATCCTATAGTAAGACTGGTTGTCAGAATTGACTTAACGACTGCCAAAGATCTATGTATGACAGCCGGGACCTACTGTTTAACGTGCTTTCCGAAACACGGATATTATTATTTATATCCAATATAAAGGTATAATATAATATCCAATATTAAGATAAAAATATGGTACAGTTAAGACATTACTTCATTCTTCATTTTGATCTACATATAATATTCTGCCGTTTCCGGCGCACAAACATTTGAGTAGGAACGTACAAATAATTATTATACTTTAAGCTACTCGTATCATACACAAACAGGATAGATAGAGGACTATTCGTTAAAAGTCTGGGTGTATATACTTTGTGAACGCAATTTTAAGGTTTGTGAATTAGACAATTACATAAGAATTCGTTCATTCTTTTCTGAAAAACATAAATAAACACAGAGAATCGTGAAAAAAAAAAAAAAAAAAAAAAACATAAACAAACACAAAATAGCCATTCAACGTGGCTATGCTGCCAGTCTTCTGGGCACGTTTCCCGCCATTGACAAGGATGACGATGAATTTTTTGACGCGTATTAGTTTTATTTATTTACATAAGATTTTATTTTAGTATAGTTGTAAGTGTTTATTGTTGTATTAGATTTAAGTATTAAATTGTAAATAAATAAACAATTATTAAATAAATAAATAGACGAAAGGCTACTTAAACTTAATACCACACATAGTATTATAATTTATACATGATGGTAGTATAGTATGGAGACTCCGATAATATAGCTTCATAAATCCTCCCTAGACCCATAATATACAATCGTGATGATAACAAAACGAGAGTATTAAAAAAGCACATCCAACATGATTAGATACAAGAATAATAAGCGAAACATCTGCAAATATTACGTCTTTTTTAAAAGAAGAAAGGAAAATCAACAACGTTCCCATACTCGGTTATCTTTTACCATGAATCTTTGTGTTTATATTTTTAGGGGTCCGTGACACTAAAAGTAAAACGCTTGTAATATTTTTAAAAGCTTGCACAATCCCCCTTTTTCCGAAACGTTAATCAACACAAAAATTTGTGAATCAGTATAATAATATTCCGGGACAACTCACACACGGTTATCTGATCCCAAGCTAAGCAGAGCTTGTGTTATGGTAACCAGACAACTGATAAACATACTTATATATTTCTAAATACATACATATTATAGATAAATTACACCCAGACACAGAACAAATGATCGTGCTCATCACATAAAGATTTGGCCTGGGTGGGAATCGAACCCACGACCTCCGGTATAGTAGTCAGGGTCACTAACCACTAGACCAACAGTCCCGTCATCATATGTCAAGTCTCATTTTATGCGCTGTGATTGGTTGTAGTTGTAGTCTTAAAGTCAGCCAATCGCAGTCGTGATCAGTTAATGTGACAACAGATTAAGTTGATTAGCCTTTCAGAAAGCAGCGGCATATCTTTCTTGCGAATATTCTTCATTAGAAATAAATCTATACTTATAATAAATCTGTAGAAGTGAAAATTCTGTACATTGAAAATATCGAAAAAATAAATGGCGGGGGGTGTTACTAGACCATACCGAATCGAAAAGAGCGAAAAAAAAATTTTTGTCTGTCTGTTTGTTCAGGTATCACGCAAAAACTACCGGTTCGATTACGATGAAACTTGGTATAATTATTCTTTATTATAGTGTGGTGCCCAGACCACACTGGGTAGTTTTTATCCCGGAAAAGTATAAACAATAAAAAACAAACTTAATTTTGCGGTTAAAAACTCATTGATAAGTTTCGTCATCCACGCGAACGAAGTCGCAGGCACAGCTAGTATTTAAATATCTAAGTTGCTAACATGTTTGAATCATGAATTGAAAAGGCCACCATTAGTTGTTCATTATACATATTATATATTATTAAAGAGGTATTTACCCTGTACGAATAGCATACTTTACCTTCGAGTATAAAAAAATTTAAGCAAGTATAGAGTGCACGCAACGCTAGTGGCCTGTTGTTGGCAAAGAAAGCATATTATTTGCTGTGACAAGTCGCTCATGGTTTTTTCACACGAAAAAAAAACATGAATCCAACATTAATAGTGTAATTAAATGGATATAAGGTTTTGGGACAGTATTGATAAAACTTCGTGCTCTATTTTGACACTAATATGACGTGATCTTTAAAACGTTGTAGTTCAGACTTATGTTCACTGTTCATACCCAGTTACGCGCATTCTAGTTCAATTATTTATACTCTAAGTACAAGTCTTGACAAGTAGGTACACAAAATAAATCTACAGAACCCTCTCGAAACATGTTTAACAAAATTTCCTCACAATCTTTCACGAAATTGCGAATGTGATTTGATAAAGTAAGGCAAACAGTTCGTTTCATGCATGGACTGGTTCTCATCTAATTGGAAATTGAATTAAAAATTGTACTCTGTATTTCCAATTAAAGCTACATTTACAAAAGGCGTGAAGACTAAACGTTCTCTTTGTGATTCTGGCGGGCTGCCAATATTCTTTGATTTTAAAAACATGTTCGTGTGAAAAGAGGTCTATGGCTGCCAAGGAATGGCTGTATTTCGGGTTTTAGAGCTATTCGTGATGATAATTAAAATACTCATCATGTTAATGCTCGACACCTAAATATTTTACACAGCCATATTTATATATTTTTAACTCCCGATGAAAAATGAGGGGTATGAGTTTGACGTGTCTATCTGTGTGTCTGTGTATCTGCATGTAGCATCGTACCTCCTAAGCAATTCTTAGCAAAGATTTATAAAGATTCAGCATTTATTTTTACTATTGGTCGGCAGATTCTTAAACTAATATTATTGGACAGTGTATGTGTCGCAAAAAACATACGCTACTTGTATTCAAATATATGTATACAACCGGTGTATGTCATTGAGTATATAGTATCAAGAATGTCTCAGTGTAATTGTAGCGTTAGAGAAAAAAACAGTTTTCCCGTTCATAATTTAAAACGTTATATTTTATGCTTTCGTTTTGCGCTCCATTTTGATTTAAACGGAAGTGGCGGTGGCGGTTTCAAGACTTACTGAGGAAATGAAAGGTTTACAGAACGAACTCTGTCGAGTATTTAAGAGTCTTTTATATTTGAGTACGTTATACCAGGTAAAATAGAGAGTACTCTCGGCATATGGCTGAGAAAAGAGCGAGGAAATTAAAACAGAAAGTTGTAGGTTCCATGTTTAAAGTTTATTTTTAAAGTAAAAAAACACGCATTTATGCTTTTGATATTCAAATCAAAATAAAATACGTAAAGGATCGATCGTCGCTCGTCCATATTGCTCCTTAATTTTATTTTGTAAACTCTTATTCTGACAATTTCGACTTTCGACATATTAACTTCGATTCATGAGATACAGTCTGCTGACAAACATTAAGTATTTTTTGGTACGGAACCAAATCAAATAAAATATCATGTCATTTGACGACCTCCGTGGTCGAGTGGCGTTTCAAGGTGTCGCTAGCTCTGAGGTCCCGGGTTCGATCCCCGGACGAGTCAATTTAGAAACAAAGTTTTCTACGTTGCCTCGGGTCTGGGTGTTTGTGGTACCTTCATTGTTTCTGAATTCCATAACACAACTGCTTTAGCTACTTACTTTGGGTTCAGAGCAATGTATGTGATGTTGTCCGCATTTATTATTATGTGTGTGTCACATTAAATACATGAAATAAACTATGTCACAAACTCTTTTACATTTATTTATATATATATTTTACATACACATATATTTAATTAGAAAATTTGTTCGTCATGTAATTTCCAGAAACTATTATTCTTATTAATTTTATTCCTTTCTGAATATGCTAATTGCAAGTAATTGTTATATATTTATATTACAATAGTAATTATAGACGAGGGCAGCAGGTAATATAACAATAGTAATAAACTACTCGTTAGTTATTAAATCGACACGAGGCACTAGATCTTATATAAATAATTAAAAAAAAAACCATTATAGATTTTATTTAGAATTTGTGAACTTGTAATTTTTTTATTATTATTTAATTTTCTTAGCTGCGATTATTAAAAGAATCTTTATCTAATGTTCTAAAGTTGTTAGAAGCCTAAATGAAGTTATGTTCACACGTGATAATATATTACACGTATTCTTTTATATGTTTATCAAAAAACTAGTTGCAGCCGGCGACTTCGCTTGGTTGACTTTCAAAGACGGCAATTTTTGTAAGATAAATTAGACATTTATAAATTAAGGTTTTCTCTTGTGGTATAGGTAAATTATACAAATAACTAGGTATTAGGTAAGCCTAATACCTAGTTATTTGTATATTTTTTTTTACCTTACTATACTAGTAGATGCCTATTTAGGGCACAGACAACATCGTAGCTAGTTTGCTATACAGGGTGTTTCCGAAAGGGTGTATCCATCCAAAAGGGGTGAAGAGTACTTCTGGTATAGAGTAAGTTTACAAAGTTTCAGTTCAAAAACATTAAAATTGGTCGAGTGATTTCGCCACCTTAGTGTAACAGACAGTCACACAGTACGAATAGTAGTATTTATGAAATAATTCATGTTATATAGATAAGTTAATGTATGGGATTCTTGTTCTTGACCTATTATTGATCTTTAGCCCAGTGTTTATTAGCACGTGCTGGGGTATTAAATAACCGTTAAATATAAGAAAAACTAGTGTCCTAATGATTTAATGACCGGATGCACAAGGGCACAGGTTTTTGTGCAAGCCAAATGGAAAACCAGTCAAGTGCAAGTCGTACTCGCTCACGAAGGGTTCCTTAGATCTTACTATTTTAAAACAATATATTTAAAATAAATTGTTCACTTTACATTTAAATATATTTTATATACACGTTTCCCGCCATTGACAAGGATGACGATGAGTTTTTTGACGCATGTTAGTTTTATTTATTTATATAAAACAATATATTCCATACTAAATAGTTTTTTTTCATCAATTCGTAGAGCAACCTATTTAATTTTTCTGTAAAAAATACATGTGGTGGTGCGAAATTTTTAACACTACCTATTTTACGGCTCATCATGCAAGCCGTAGAGCCTGCTCACAGATGGACAGCGAAGGTAAAGTTATAGCGTACCGTTGGATTCCTTGTTGGGTACATACAGTAATACAGTGGTACCTACTGATGGTACGGAACCCTTCTTGTACAGTCGCACTTGACCAGTCTTAACTTAATTTAACATTTCCAATACTTTTATATCCGTGATATGTAACGTTTGTAAAAACTAGAGTCGTTTGATTTGGTTTTAACTCGCATAATAATTATTGACCAACAATTAACTGCATTATCACGTGTTAAACTTGCATGTATTATATATTATTATGTAAGGTAGTGCGACTATAACAGTAATTTATTTTATTCATATCTCGTGATGGCTTCATAGCCTAGCGGTGCAATCAGCGGATTTGTGTTCACAAAGTCCCAGGTTCCAACCCATTAAAAGCGAGTACCAACGTGGATTTTATTGTAGTTATACTTTATTGATTTATTTATAATTCTTAATGTTTTGTTTTGAATTGACGGGCCTGTTGGTCTAGTGGTTAGTGACCCTGACTGCTATGCCGGAGGTCGTGGGTTCGATTCCTACCCAGGACAAATCTTTGTGTGATGAGCACGATTTGTTCTGGGTCTGTTGTCTGGGTGTAATTTATCTATAATATGTATGTATTTAGAAATATATAAGTATGTTTATCAGTTGTCTGGTTACCATAGCACAAGCTCTGCTTAGCTTGGGATCAGATAACCGTGTGAGAGTTGTCCCGGAATATTATTATTATTATAATGTTCCTATATGTCCCTGTCGGATTTTTGTGAGCTTGGAAAACCTTGAGAAAATGTCATAACTCGTATGTACTAAACAGGAAACAACCCAACACGATCTCCTAAAGATTATGTTGTGTAACTCTACCTCTGAACATTCTGATTTGGACATCCCGAATAACAATATTCTTTTTCAGGGTATACATACAGGTCTTACAGCGCACCATTAGTTTTATAATTATTTCAACTGTCTACACTGGTCACAATGACAGGTCCAGCAACATTGTATAATGCAAACAATATATTTCCAATTTGAATTAATTTCCAAGCGGTGAAAGAAAATGATTAGCCACATCTGTTAGGTTTCGCAATTGAAGTTTTGCATACCTCGTTAAGTTTGGTTGTCAATGCCCCATGCATTGACAACTATTTCTGATATTTACGCGAATGTTAGACATTGGAATAAAACTACGATTTACTGATTTTGCAATGTGAACATAAATATAAATAAAACCCGATAAAATCCGTTATAATTCTAACAAAAAAAAAACGACTTCAAAATAAGTCTCATATTTATTTCTTATGGATCCCTCTGTCAAACCTGAACCACACGGGAAGCACCAGCTTTCAAATAAAGATAGAATCATCAAAATCGGTTCACCCTGTCAAAAGTTCTGTGGTAACAAACATAAAAAAACTGTCGAATTAAGTACCTCCTTCTTTTTTGGAGTCGGTTAAAATTAGTATATTAGTATATTTCATTTTTTTTTATTTTATATGCAATTGTTTGGAACAATACTTCGTCCACGGAAGTTTCTCAATTTAATGACATCATAACAATAACGAATTAAGTGTATAAGGTATTAGATATCCTATAGCAGTTTATTACATAGCCGGGTGTCAAGCGATACAGGCTGTGTCAGTATAAAATAATGTCGTATTTATATTTAATTTTTATTCTCCTTGGTAAGTCTGAAATTTATTTAATGTATGTATAATCGATAAGCAAATTAATCTTTATTAATTTTAGCTAAGTTTATTAATAAGTGACAAATTAGGTTTAGGTTTTGGGAATTACGTAATTTTTGGCCAGATTTTGATTTTATTTAGTGAGATTTACGTATCCTTTTACTCAAAATTACATAAGCATCTAAAACTATAAATAAATTATTTTAATATTAATTTAATTAAGGTGAGATTTAACAATCATTTAGGCGAATGCTTTAACAGTTCAAATCTCGGGACCTTCGTTTAATAAATAAATATTTAAAATTATTTTAACATACAATTAATAATTAAATCAATTAATTCTAGGTATTGAACCCACAGCACGTTATTTATTATATTTCACATAGTCACCACTTCGACCCATGATGCACTGCCGAAAATACACAGCATTTTTTTTTACCCACAGATTCATCAATCAATGCGCTTTCCATACCAAATGAAAACTCATTACAACTAGATGGAGTTATACACGATATAACACAGGAGTTACAGAGTCCTGAAGAGTTACCATGTTTGGAGAAGACTGTGTTACTCTTAGAGAATGTCAAGAATTATACGCTTTGGGCGACTTGGAGTAAGTTAATACAACCTTATTTTTACTATACACTAAGATTTGTGCGAAATAATAATAATAATATTCCGGGACAACTCACACACGGTTATCTGATCCCAAGCTAAGCAGAGCTTGTGTTATGGTAACCAGACAACTGATAAACATACTTATATATTTCTAAACTTTGACTTTGATACCCAGACAACCAGAACAAATGATCGTGCTCATCACACAAACATTTGTCCTGGGTGGGAATCGAACCCACGACCTCCGGTATAGCAGTCAGGGTCACTAACCACTAGACCAACAGGCCCGTCGAGCCGAAATATTTTAATGTCTATAATTTCTACTAAAAACTCAAACTGTATTGTGAAAAATCATTAAGGTACAAGCTTGCTGTCTTGGCTCGTTTTTCGACAAAATCTAATGTTGTCTAAATATCATTGATTTAATTATTCTCAGATTTATGATAAATGTTTTCTGATTTTTTATACAACCTTATTTTAGTTTAGTTTAGTACTCAATATACATGAAAATCTTTTGGTTTGAAGCATCTATTATGCCAGACTGTATCTATGTTACTGCTATACTAAAGCCAATCTGGAAAGAGAATTAAACGTTATTACTAATTACGCAATTATCAACTTTGACAACATGTGTTTAAGTTCATTTTAGAATGACAAATATTACCGAAAAGGGCCTAAAAGTAATTTGAATGTGATGGTAACTGAACTGTTAGTCGTTGAATTAAGGTTCATAATCCCAAAGCACGGTCATTATTTCTTTAAAGTGGCTGATGTATAGTTAAAAGCCTCTTCTCAAATAAAAAAGTAACAAACATTGTCCACCATGCTTGCCCACTGCTGATTGGTGATTTTAGATACCAATTTTTGAAATCCAGGTTTCCTCCTAGTTTTTCTCCGCCGATTGTCAATAGTATTTCAAAATAATAAGGAAAGTACAAATAACTGAAAAAGCTGAATTAGTGCTTTTTATGAGTCTTATTAGTAAAAAAATCTAGCCTTTGACAGCTGAAGATTTTATGATTATTGACTGATTGATTTATTACATAGCTGGTCATAAAAGTAGAATATGATTTTATATATGCGAAAATAAAATACCGATCTTTAACCTTTTGTACATAAAAACTGTTATTATGCCCTTAGGTTATCATTTGCAAGTAAAATTATATACCTAAATAAGGATTTTAAATACAAGCCCTCAGCTAATCGGTATTCATAATGGATTTAAAGACGCGGGTTCGATTCCTGCGTGGGACAAAAATGAGAAATACTAAAAATTTTGATATGTCAAACATGTGTATTTTAACAGTATATGGTCAAAAACTATAATTAAAAAATACTTTTAAATCGATTAAGATCCATATAAATAATACTCATAAATATCATTAAAAGAAAGGAACTTAATTTTAACCAAAATCCGTGTCAGAACATAGTCCTTTTTCCCAGCGGTCCTTCAAAATTTTTGGTCCTAAATATTCCTACAAACAATCTCCATTGTATTCTTCTCAGTGTGGAACGCCAACCTGCTCCCTTCAGGCAACTTGTACGCCTCCTGGATCCAGCTGGGCAACTTCGACCAGTGCATGAACCCTCCCTGGTTGACGTCACACCCTCAGTTCGGCAGCCAGTACTGTATTGCTGATGTTAAGCTGACAAATGAAACGAGACAGTTGGATAGATTCGATCCTTTTGGCTCTACTGAGGATTATCTTAAAGTGAGTATAGATTCCTTTTTAGGGTTCCGTACCCAAAGGGTAAAAACGGGACCAATTATTATATTTTAATCTTTCCTTTCAGTCTCCAACCCGAAAACTGGGTTATCCATTAAACCGAATTCAGTGGGGAGTTTGTATGCCGTCCTCCTGCCAACCTGGGTCCATTGCTAAGATCCTGCAGGTCATGTACCGAAGGACCAGCTTTGGTCCCACGGGTCCTAACGTCACAGTTGATAACTGCCAAATAGCTGGGACCAAGCAACAGTATGGCTTAGGATTTTATATGTTCATGTAAGTTTTTATTTATTTATTTGACTGGTCTGTTCGTCTAGCCGTTAGTGACCCTGACTGCTATACCGGTGGTCGTGCGTTCGATTCCCACCCAGGACAAATATTTGTCTATGTCTGGGTGTAATTTATTGATAATATTTAAGTATCTAGAAATATGTATGTCTATCAGTTGTCTAGTTACCATAGCACAAGCTCTGCATAGTTTGGGATTAGATGACCCTGTGCAAGTTGTCCAAGGATATTATTATTATTATTTTGTTATACTTCAAATATGCATAGTGTACTTTATGACCGACTTTATACCTGAGGCATTCAAACACATCTAACAATAATTAATGCATTAAACATCAGAATCTAATAATTATTATATTCATAATAGTAACTTTTTTGGTCATATCTAATTTAATGTCTATATTATATAATTAACTTATTATCAAGCATCAAACAAAGGGTAATAATATTCTAGGTACTATAATACAATAATTTACTTTTCCATTTTATTTATTTTTATCTGGTACAAGAAGGGTTTTACACTTTAGACAAGTAACCTTATTTATAGCCCATTATTTATAGCATTATTTTATAGCCCTAAGACACATCAATATCGAAGCATAAATTATAACACCTCCTCTTCAGTTCATTATAAAATCGATCTCCAATTAATTACAAAACCATAGATAACTAAACGAATTGCCTATAAAAAATACTCAAGCGTATCTCTGCCCAAGTGAGGGTTCAAGGGAAAATTTCTCATTGACTATAATGTCCTGTTTAATGGTCTTTGGTGGCGATAGGGCGACAAACTATCACATATATTACTTACTTGTCGTACGCTACACTTAAAGTACGGTACGTTACCTTACGCTACAAGTATAAGTAAAGGAGTTTTGTATAGAAAAGGGCGAAGGACCGGAATTCGAATTCGATACTTTTTCTCCAACTTTGTGAGGGGCTGGTCAACAAACAAATAGCCTCTTTGCAGTTTTTTTTTAGATGTCAAATAGTTCTAAATTTAAATATCATTTATTTAATTAAGGCTACAAAGTACTAAGTGTCAATATTACAAAATGGACAGCACCCTAAGGGTCGGTAATACATGATGATATAAAATAACCCTTAGCTCAAAACATAGTTCTCAATAGTTTAAAACATTAGTGTAAAAAGTAAACTATGTGTACTGTTGCTTATGTATACTCTAAGGTCATAACTTAAAGAACAAATAAGGGCCAGTAAGGTTAATGATTTTTATTTGATTTCCAGAGCAATGACAGTAATTTTAATTATATTGGTCGCTGCTTCTACGTATTACCGAAGTTATATAGTAACAAATGAGGATCCTAATAGTCTAGGTAAGTTCATCACTATCCACAGCTTAGTTAGGGTCGGCGTCCAGATTCACCGAAATCAACTGAATATCGCATTTTACATGGAGCTATCTAACTACCTATCTGGTCACCACATCCAATTAATTGGTAATGCATTTAGTATTCTGTTGTAAGACTGGTTGTTAGAATTGCAATAATTTAACGAATCTACAAGGTCATAACGATCTTACAAAATCTCACTCAGATTATTTTATTTTCTCACTTTGATTAAAGGCGATATAACGAGGAAATAATTACTGTTTCTGAAATGATAAAATTTTTCAGACACAATAATAACGAAATCCTTCTGCCTGCTGAAGAACTGCCAGGACCTGATGAAGCAGAACCGCGAGGAGATCCGAGTGATTAACGGCATGAGGTTCATCACCGCGGCCATCATCGTGTTCATACATGAAGTGTTCTATATACTGTTCTCCGGGTTGACCAATACATTGAATTATGAGAAAGTGAGTATTGAATTTCAGCTATACATAATATTATTTTAGACGAGCTCCGTGGTCGAGTGGCGTACGCACCGTCAAGGTGTCGCTAGCTCTGAGGTCCCGGGTTCGATCCCCGGACGGGTCAATGTAGGAACCACCATTTTCCACATTGCCTCGGGTCTGGGTGTTTCTGGTACCTTCATTGTTTCTAAATTCCATAACACAAGTGCTTTAGCTACTTACTTTGGGTTCAGAGCAATGTATGTGATGTTGTCCGCATTTATTTATTTATATTTACTAACGCTATATTATTTTTGTTTTATTCAAACCAGAACCCTCTCACTGTAGAGCCAAAAAAAAAATAACCTTCAAAAAATTTAGATGCACATATTTTTTAGCTATATTTTTCTTCCTTGTTTTAAGCGTGAACCTTCCCATTGTAGAGAAAAAAAAAATACTGTCTAACATTTAGATACGTATTTTAACATTTTTAAGATTTGAAAAAACTTTTAAGAAAAAGCAAAGTGAAGTATAGGAGTAGGATCTATCTATGTACAAAATTGTGACGTCATCCCACAGTGTAGTTATGCATCATCGTTAGTTAATAACGAAAAAAGAAAAGAAATGTCCCATGATTTTCATTAATCTACATGTTTTATGTAAAAAAACATCAGCCCTATTTAAAGTTTTCTATTTTCAGGATCTTGAAGGCGCAAGCAGCTTATTCATACACCTGGATATAATAGTGGATACGTTCCTGGCGATGTCTGGTCTACTGCACATTAAGGGTCTACTGGCCAATGCTGAGAGGCAGAAGAATCTGTTCTTGGTCTTATGGAAGCGATATTTAAGGTATGAATAGACTGAATTAAAGGTATGTGTTTTCGTCGCTAAATCACGTTAAAATCTATTAAGTTTTATGGCATTTAGAGCGATAATATGATTGATGCCTCTTACAAAAAAAAATGGATTGTTATATTTATTGTGGTCGAAGAATTTTTAATTTTGTGATGATTTTTTTAACTGAAATGTTCATAAATAGAAGACATTAATTTGATGACCTCCGTGTTCGATCGCTGGACGGGTCAATGTAGAATTTCAAATGTCTATCTTTTTTATAATGTAAAACTACCTCTTTCGACTCCAGATTAATAGGACCCTTCGCAGTGAGTGTTTTCTACATGACAGCAGTAGCGAAGTACACTGGGTCTGGTCCTCTCTGGATCAGGAACAGTAACATCGAAACAGAAGTCTGCTCGAAGACCTGGCGACTTAGCTTGATGATGCTGAACTCTAATCCGATGGATGTTGTAAGTAAATGCGAACGTCAAATTTAGTTAAAGAGTTGTGAACCTCGGATGTCGAGTGGCGTAAACACCGGTTTTCAACGTGCCATCTCTGAGGTCCTTGGTTCGATCCCCAGATAGGACAATGTGGAAAACCACTTTTCTGGTTAAAACTATACCTATATTTTTATTTGCTTATTCCATGCACGGCTAAAATCTGAAGTAAGTAAAAGTAAATAGATTCTTTAAATATCTGGACCTGAGTTAATATAGATTATTATTTTTCTCCTGGACTTAACGTTTTGATACCATCTTTCTTGACTATCCAATCTATATACAGTAGCTATTGACGAATATAGAGAAGTTAGTTATTTCTTATCATTCCAACGCACTTAATAATAAATTTATACCGATTCGAAAAAGATTCGATATGAGCACAAAGTTTACTTTTCGTTTTTTCCTAATCCACTTCCGAAGGGAAGGAAGGAAGTCGCCATGGAATATATTTCTTCAAGTATGTTTTTCTCCATAATTATTTATCCTTATTTCCAGTGCCACGCAGTAACCTGGTACCTATCCTGCGACTACCAGCTCACGATCCTCGGAACAGTTCTGTTCTTCTTCTACCAGAAGGACAGAAGGCTCGGGTTCACAGCATTTGGAACTGCTGCGGTCTTCTCGTTGGTCATCCCTGGGGTTCTGACGTACTGGTACCAACTGCCTGCGATACACTTTCTGAAGCTAGGGTAAGCTTCCGTTTTTTTGTTTTTATGAAAGTACCCGAGACAAGCTACAGACAGAGAGCTAAACATTTCCTGCATATGTTTTTATCATTAGTTTTATTCAAATGTGTTTTATTTACATATACAATTCAATACTTAAATCTAATATAACAACAAACACGTTTTATCATTATAAAACGTGGTATAATGTTCGATGCCTTTTTGTTAAAAAAAATACTCACCTCTTTACACGAAACAGAGATCACTATTCCCAAGAACGTAACCTGAGACACAGAAATAACTTAGCACTTCCTATCTCTAACATGACTATCTTCCACTCAGGTCCCTATAAAAAAATTACAATTCAATTCAATAAAAACTTACAATAAAATACCAAATGCAATTAAGGAAGCGCCAACCTTCAACACATTCAAAAGAAAATTAAATAAATACCTGTCTGAGAAATGTTATTATAGTTTGCAAGAGTTTTTTGAAGATAAATAAAAATTTAACTGTTTAGTTTTGGTCAGTATTTTTAAGTGAATTTTTAAATGAAATTGTTATGTAACAAATAACAAAAATTGCTACGCCCTAACAGGGTCATGTTGAGACCATTTAATAATAATATTATGTAACACCTTGTAACACATGAAGCAATAAATGATTTTATTTGATTTGATTTGATTTGATGTATGCCATAGTTTATAATGATAGGTGCTCCTTCATCTTTGTTAAACATACAGGATTAAATGATATATTTTTAACTGATTTCAAATAGAGGAGCTTTTTTTAGTATGTTTGTAAAGCAATATTACCGGCAAATATGGACCAACATCAAAAAACATTTTTTTCATGGCTTGTTTATACCATCAAAATAGCTAAACAAACTACCACAAGAAAGTCATTTCAGTAAACAAAATTTCGTACTTTTTTTTTTTATTATTTTTTTCTTCATCATGTCTGATATTGTTTTAGTGAGCATCTCCACACCATCCGTAAGAACGCCGAGATCGGCTACACATACACGATGAGCTACAGCCGCGCCGGTCCATACCTCGTTGGCATCGCCATGGGATACCTCATGACATTGTATAAGCCGGCTGATTACAGGAAGACAATATCTAAGGTTAGCACTGTAAATATATACTATGAATTTAGCATAATTATCTGTCACAAGACTAATGATGGTTCACGTTCAGAAATGTATCTTTAATGTAGTTCAGTTTTTTCCTGTTTTACAAATGTTACCTCTGTATATTTAAGGAAGGCACAAACCTTATTTTATTTAAATTCTTCATTAGTAGCTACAGGTGCTAAGGTCACCATTTTCTATAATGTTATTTTTCCTGTAAAATAAACTTGTTATCATTAATTACTACTTTTATGTACCAACTAATAAACAACACTTATTTATTTTTTCCAGAAATGGTCCATCATAGGCACAGCCCTCAGCTTGCTAGTGATGATCTACATGATGTCTCTGGGCCAGTTCTTCTCGGAGCGCGAGTACAGCACTACGGAGCACGTGGTGGCCACCGTCACGAACAGGGTGGCTTGGGCTGTGGGCGTCAGCTGTGTTATAGGTCTATGTGAATATGGGACTGTTCGTAAGTACAAATTTGAGAGTATTTACCTGATTTTTGAGTGAATTTCGGTTTGGTGATAATTAAATGTTTTGGAGATTTCTGTCCCTGGTGTGTTGAACTGCGTTTAAGCAATTTCTTTTGAGTTACCCTATTGGTCAATAGCTTTTTTGGGTTTTTGAAATTAAAGGTTTTTAATTCTTTTTTCTTTTGTAAGTCACCGAATAGATGGGACTAGAAAAAAATGAATTCACAAGAACATGATATTATAATATTTTTATGTCAATGAAACAACAAACTTTCATTGAAAACCTGTCTTTTCAAAATGGTTTTATAATGATGTACGTGTATTACCCACCTACATAGGCATATACAAGTTGTTATCATAGAATAATGCTACTCCTAAAATTTTCCGCCAGAATAATTTGCAAGAAAAATACATGTACAATGAACCGTTGTAAAGATAATTATAATTAAAATCGGCCTCTGCACAATTAAATTAAAGGAGATTGCCCACGGACAGGCCCACTTTGTGGCGCCGTGTCTAAACTTTATGATATGTAAAATTCATATCTTATTTTTTTATGAATATGTGTTTTTTATTAGCATTTGTTTTACGCTAGCATTGAAAAACGTAAATAATGTTTATTTAATTGAATCTCAGTACCTACATTCGCACATTTGTACTTTTACATACAAAGAAAAATAAACTAAAAAGTAGGGTAGATTTATCTGTCAAATAATTAGCCGGTTATTCGTATATATTGTATTATAGTCCTCCGTATTTACTTTTGTTAGGTACATTACGTGTTATTGGAATCGAGTTGAGCATTTAAGTTCCTCAAGTGGTTTTGTTGTGAGATATCGGACTTTTGTTTTGTTGTTAAGTGAGCGAATTGACTCTAGTTTTAACGAGATAATGTCTACACCGAGTCGATATCGGACAAACCGACCACTCTCTCGCCGGTGCGTAAATTGTTGTTTTAATAAACCTGTGTATTAGGAATATTAGGATTAGTTAAAATGCATTTTAACATTTACCACCCCAATGGGATGGCACTTTGATTCGATGACCCCATTCACTTGGTGGTGGAGATTTTTATTAACATGAAAATGTCTGTAAAGGTGGAAACCATTAGCATTAACCACAATATCAATTCAAATAGTAAACAAATACCTATTTAGAAGTTGATAAACCTTGAAGAATTTAACTTTTATAACCTCAAATTCAGCAACCTAAAAAAAGATTCCTCTTGAACCAGGGTGAATAAATGGAAATCGTTTGCATAATATGAAAGGAAATGTATTTATCTACAAAACAAAATGAAAATCACCGTGACACGATAATCTTTTATGGGGGCCTAAACCTCCTAATAAAATGGGCAATGTCCTTTATCCGTACATTTTGGGCTCGCTTTTCGTGAGCCCATTAAACGTGGTAATTAGGTGCTTGATAACGGAGCGACAGCTTAACTTTGTGCTGTCAGTATGTAATTAACGCTCACCCATCCGGGTCGTGACCTTATGGAGGGTTGCTTAACTTCATCGGTATTAAAGAATTAAGCAAGGATTTTTAAAAATGCTTTGAGATCTGTTTCTTATATACTAAATATGATTAATTTGTCTAAAAAACATTTGTAAAAGGTCCAAAGCAATTTTTTTTTTTGACAATCGATGAAGGCAAGCATCGTATGGTAAATTAGGTTAAAAAAAAACTGGAATCTTGAATCCCAAACTTTGTTCCTTTTCTTCTTTTTTCCTTTGCCCAGGAGTGGGACAATTCCTGATGTTACATTATTATTTATTTATCTTTGCTTTTTCAGCTCTGGTCAGCGACTTCCTGGGTCTTCCAATCTTCACGCCTCTGAGTCGCCTCTCCTACGGCATATACGTGATCCACACGATTCTTATACAACGAATGAAGTTCGCCTTAAGGTCGCCTGAGCATTACGACCTATTTATATTTGTAAGTATTAATGTAGCTATCAAAATGCTGATTAAAGAAAAATGTCGAGTGAGTTGTGATACATTGCGGAGTTACACGGCGATGTTGTTATAAGTGATTGATCATAGACGGCAATGTACTGCGACTCAAACGATATAACCGCCTTAAAAAGGACGAGATTCTCAATCCGACTATAGGATTGTTCTTGTTTTTTAAGAGGTCTTTCTGGCAATTATGAATCAATCTAAAAATATTTTTTGTCTTGTATATTGTACATCTTCTTAATATATATAAATCTCGTGTCACAATGTTTGTCCTCAATGGGCTCTTAAACCACTTAACCGATTATAATAAAATTCGCACACCATGTGCAGTTCGATCCAACTTGAGAGATAGGATAGTTTAAATCTCAAATTATAGTCGCAATTTTAAGAAATTGACGCGGACGAAGTCGCAGGAATCAGCTAGTAGTTCTATATAAAATTAATTAAAGGCGGGTACTGTTTTCATGTATATGTAATCAATAATCTTTATTTTCAGATTATGAACGCAATCGGTACGTTAACTGTATCGACTGTGCTAAGTTTCGTCATGTGGGTGCTGGTCGAAGCCCCAGCTATAAACCTTAGCAACAATCTACTTTTGAATAGGTATGTCTGTCTATGTCTCGATTTAACACTCATTTAAACAATGTAAGGTTGGTTCTTAGATTTTATAATAATCTGGACTTATTTGTGCCTGAAAAAGGCCTAAAGCTGTTGGTCCTGCCTATGAAACTGATTGCGGTCTGTAACCGATTTTTTCGTCCTATCCGACTATGACAGTGTAAGAATAGACAATGCACTAAAGTTCACCTTTAAACTAGATTAGGTACTTTAATAAAAATGGTACCAAACTAGTTGCAACACATATATAATAAAATCACATGATAAATATTGCCAGCAATATATCTTTTGAGAAAAGCTGACGTGATCGAAATTCGGTCAAAAAAAATATAATTATTTCTTTCTAAATTCTAACAAACCAAATAATCCATCTTATACATTCAGGTGGCTTATTTTTTAGTATTCTATTACTGTGTGAATACTAAGACTATTTTATTCCAGGTCAAAAAGTACAGTAAGCAAGGAGCCAGTGAAAAACGGAATACGTAAAGAGAACGGGGAGCTGAAAACCAAATCTTTATGAGAAATATATCCATTTATTGACGGGCCTGTTGGTCTAGTGGTTAGTGACCCTGACTGCTATACCGGAGGTCGTGGGTTCGATTCCCACCCAGGACAAATGTTTGTGTGATGAGCACGATCATTTGTTCTGGTTGTCTGGGTGTAATTTATCTATAATATGTATGTATTTAGAAATATATTATATAAGTATGTTTATCAGTTGTCTGGTTACCATAACACAAGCTCTGTGAGTTGTCCCGGAATATTATTGTTGTATTATTATTATTATTTAGTAATAGTTTAAACTTTTACTTCAAATTATTTTATTTTAACTTGTTATATGAAGATTGATAGACTTGTTATTTGAAGGTTCTCCTATGTTTTTTTAGCAATTTTAAAGTCCTTTTCACGCTGTGGTGATTTTATAAGCACAATTAATTTAATTTATATCTAAGTAAATAAAGTATGAAAAAAGTAACTGTTTTTATTTAAGTATTTTGTTATTACACACCTAAAAATACTTCCTTTTATGTCCACAATTTCTACTTGCATTTTCAACATTTTGAATAGGTAGGTACAGTCAGCATCAAAAGTCGATGACCACATTCAGATTTTCAAAATCACTGTACATTATATCACCCATAAATCGCTCAACAAGAATAGGCGCCAGTATTGAATGAACATCATAAAAGTTCAAAATTAACTGAACACTACTTGTCAAAGGTCACTGAACACCATTTTGTCAATAATTGCTGATCGTTATAATATCCGAAAACATTATAACATTCAGTTTTACAAAAGTCACTGAAAAAATAACTCAACATCATAAATAACAAAAGTTACTGAACATTACTTTGTTTCGGAGACGTAGCGTGTAAACTTATACTATCAATTACTACTATCAATTGATGCTGACTGTACCTACCTTCAGAACCAAATAGAATATTGTTTTTTTTTTTTAAGTACACGTGAATTATTTTAATAAATACACTTATTTATTTACAATTCAATACTTAAATCTAATACAAGAACAAACACTTACAACTATAATACTACAATTAAATCTTATATAAATAAATAATAATAATAATAATAATATTCCGGGACAAAACTAACACGCGTCAAAAAACTCATCGTCATCCTTGTCAATAGCGGGAAACGTGCCCAGAAGGCTGGCAGCATAGCCACGTTGAATGGCTATGCCGATTCTCTGTGCAAGGAACAAACCAGCTCTCTGATCACGAGTAGAGTCTACCAAACGTTTTGACAGTTCTTTAAAAAGATTTCGTGCACTCGGACCCCATGACCCGAGCGTTTCAACCCCAAACGGCTCGAAAATATAATTACCCATTAGGTTATTATACTTTCGCCGTTTAAGGGTCTCCGCAGCTCCAGCAGCAGCGCCAGGAGAGGCCGCCGAACTTAGAACGTGGGATGGCGCAAGGGTGTCGACGCACGTTGCGTCCCACACCAAAGGCCGACCCAATTTTCAAGGCAACTTACAATGACATACCGTCAGGTCTCCTACACATTTTGTTACAAAACATTTTGTTTATAATTAAATGAAACAATGCTCTATACTGTTTTTTTTTCTACATAATTATAAATAAAACAGACACGATTATCCCTACGTACTTCGAATAATTTACCTGCATCATTTCTATTTATGTTTGAACCAGTTAATGTAAAACTATGTTAAGTAACTACGATCGCCACAGATATTGTCTGTTTTACTGAAATTCACACCTAACACATACGTGAAGATTAGAGTGTATTGCAAATTCACAGGAAGCACACTAATTATTTATGGTATGGACCAAAATTAATGACACAGTATAATAATGTACGTATTTTATTCTCACATCACATGGCTTGGGACATATGCTAGGTAAAATATAGTAATTGGAATAAATATAATAAAAAATATAAATAATAATAAATAAATGCGGACAACATCACATACATTGCTCTGAACCCAAAGTAAGTAGCTAAAAGCTAAAAGCACTTGTGTTATGGAATTCAAATAAATATAATGAATAACTTCGACGATCTACGTTTGAAACATAATGACGTCTATTTTTCTGTACTTATATAATTGAGTCTTTGCCTTAATCCCTTATAACAAACAGTCAATAAGCATTCCTACGTTTGTGTTGAATTAAAAAAAACTCCTTTACATTTTTCTAAACGGCTTTCTCTCTGGCTTCCGAATTTCCCATCAAAACTCGTTTCTATGCAAAAGTTTGATTAGAATAATGTCAACGGAATTGGATTAATACAATTTACCTTTCTATTCCTTTTTCGAAAAAGGAACAGGTTTAAAAAGAAAATGACGTGATTTCTCCAATGTCAATGTCGCCTCGGTTGAAATTGGAAAAGCGGACGCCATTTTATCCAGGTAATACAAATTACTTTTTATATACATACAAATTTTCGAAAGGATAATTGAAGACATTACATACCTATTTTTCATACTTATGATTGTAATTTATATCTGTTTGTTTATAATAAAGTAAAATAAAATACTCTAAATAATTACTATTGAGTATAAAAGTCAAACATAATTATCATAATTTAGCCGGGCTAAAAACGTTTTGTACTTAGGGCCCTATCCATATTTATATAATCATTGGTTGTATATTATAAGTTCAGTTAATTGCAACAATAGTAGGTACATAATTTTGTAATATATCATACACCTATAAATTATCACGTTTTTAAAACAGTTGTTACCAGAAAAACACACCAGTTAATATTTATTAAACAAAGACATCTTGATCATTAATTTGCACACAAGTGTATAACTGTATGCTCGCTGTCCAAACATAGAATCAGCAGGACATGCTATTGTAATGTCTAACGACAAGTCTACCCACCAAAAACATTCAATGTAAAAAAAAGCCAAGTCTCTCTATGCAATTCTTCCATCGTAAAAAGTTTTGAGATCGCATAGGAGCCAAGTCCTGTTCAACTTAATTTGTAATAATAAATCAATATTTTGTGACTATATCAATAGTTTTGTTTACATTACAATAACAGTGACTTGGCCATGAGCACAAGTTAAAGGTCGTTTGCTCCTTGTAATTACGTGCAAATACCGTTGAATTTATATATTATGGACATGATTTTGTAACTGATTGGAATTTGAGATCACTATGGACTAAACATGCGCCATAGTGCATGTGCTGTTCACTGATCTTGGATGATACCGACTGTCGGTTAAGGTGTCCTGATATTATTATTTATTATTTACTTGCAACTCCTCCAAATATGCCGTTTTATATTTGTATCTTATTGTGCTCATGGCCAAGTCACTATTATTGTAATGTAAACAAAACTATTGATATAGTCACAAAATATTGATTTATTATTACAAATTAAGTTGAACAGGACTTGGCTCCTATGCGATCTCAAAACTTTTTACGATGGAAGAATTGCATAGAGAGACTTGGCTTTTTTTTACATTGAATGTTTTTGGTGGGATCTCATTTATTTTTTGTAGGTCTCTTTCTTTTCTTTCTATAAATAAACAAAATTGCTAAAAAAATATTTGCTTTTTGTACATAAACAAAGAACAAAGTTAACAATGCAGTCAAAATTCATATACCATGTTTTTTGTTAAACCGCAAATATAAATTTGTTTCATATTATTTACTAAGGTATATAATTTATTACCGTTTTTATAATTTTCCCTTTACATGTAGCTAAAAACCTATCTTGGTGCCAAATTTGAAGGTTCTAAGTTTGCTAGAAGTACCTTAGATTTTTGATGATCGGTCAGTGAGTGAGTCAGTGAGTGACAAAATGGTGTAACTTTGATCGCTCATAACTCGTAAACTATTGGTTCAAATGTCATGTAATTTTGAGGCTGAGCTTGTTTTAATACTTACTCTAGGTCATCGAAAACCTAAACCCCTAGCTTTGTCCGTATCGATGATACAGGGGGGGTGAAATAGCCGCGAAACGCTTCGAGAAAAGAATGGTACGGCCGTGCCCGTTTTGCTCGAGACTTGGCTGGGGCACTGCCGTGCCCCCAGATATTTGGTACCATTCGATTTAGAGGTAGCATAGGACAATTTAGTACCCTGAAACTTGGGTAATATTAGAATCCGTATAGATTGGTGGAGTCAGATAAACGTAGCTACTTTATAAAGTCATTGAACCCTACTTGATTTAGACGAAAAAATGCCGCTATTAGTCCGCTCAACGCTGGCCGTTTTTTCTAGTTTAGTTTGCAACTACTTGTCTGCTGATGTAAATTGATGCGAAAAAAATTGATAAAATAATTATCTTTATCGGATTATTTTCTTAACTCATTTTGAGTTGAAATTTTGTAAACTGAGTCTATACCAGATGTACTCTTCACCCCTTTTTGGATAGATTTACCCTGTAGGAAACGCGAAAGTGTTCAAACATCTGCATTCTTTTATAAATGTCCATTACTAACATTGCCTCCAAATCGTAAGATAGGATAATATAGTAATTGAAATACCATAACAAAGCAAATAATTTATTAAAACATAAGTATAAATAAACGTCTTTTGTCTTATATTAATAAATTAGTTATTTTATTATTTATTATTTTAAATTATTTCTATATCATAATTATCAGTCTATTGCTATTTTGTTTACGATAAAGATTCTCAAAGCTTTGAAATACAAATAAATAAATGCTACATCATACTAAAATCATACTCAAAAATATTAAAATAAAAAAGAAATCGATGAAATTTAAAAGTATACAGTATAAAATCTCTTTTTAAAACAGTAAACAATTAAGTCTGGAGAAACTCATCATTCTCGGACAAGTGGATGGGAAGCGCGTTAGAGGAAGAGCGCCAGCTAGATGGGTGGACCAACTCAAGGAGGTGACTGGAGGCCAGATATGGAGAGCGGTACATATGGCGCAGAACCGGACCGAGTGGAGAAGATTGACATACAGTCACGATCCTCAGCATTGAGGGAACGACCAGAAAGAAACAATTAAGTATTATTTTATCTTACTTAAATACACCTAACATTCATTGTATACCTAGTAATTGCTCTTTAATTTATATTTATGTTTTTTAAAATTCTCCATAAAACTTCTAGTATAGGAGAGGTGGCATGAAAGGGACACGTATTGAAAGGGACAATCCAAATTACACGCAATCCAAAAACACACGCACGACATCGCCATTTTAGAAATGACAGGTGCTTGAAGTAAGGCGCTAATGGATGTGCATCGGGGTTGCCATACAACAATAATAGTGTCGTTTCGAAGCGATTTTTTTTTGCTGGTAATTTGGATTGTCCCTTTCAATACGTGTCCCTTTCATGCCACTTCTCCCCTACCCATTATGTTACCTACAACGATTTATTTCTCGTTGTATCTGCAATTATCTTGAAGGTCATTCAGGGCGACCTTAATAACATTCTACGTCATTTGATACATGCGTACATTTTCCATTTCTCGTCATTGTTGATCATCGCTAACCTTTTATTTGTTTAGTTTCAAATAAATTGGTCCATATCATAGAACAGGTTTTTCTTGATTTTCTTGTTCACCAATGTTGCTATAATGATTATTTATTTTGTTATTTAAATGCTCTTGCTCCTTCATAGTTTACCCTGCAAGTGATTCTTTACAAGTCCCACTCCTTAATTCATCCATCCAACGTTCTTTTATGTAATATCACTCTGAATATTTAAATTTATAAGTCTTTTCACATGTTTATACCGCTTTTTTCTTTTCACATACGAGAAAGCTCCATTTTCTAATTCCGCATACAAAAATTCATATTCAAATTCAGAAAATAATTTGACAGTACTATACTGGCTATTGTTCCAATTTAAAATTCTCGAACCACAAACCACTAACCGTCACTGAACGTCACATTGTTCGATTCGATCACATCACTATTAAGTTCAAACACTTCAGTTGCATTCACGTCCCTAATTTCGACATAATCGTCGTTAGAAAACATCCCATCACTAACAAGTCTCTCTCTTAGGTAGTTATCGTTGATATTAGTGAAGATTGCTTGATCGTTTTCGATGTCTTCGTTGCAGCATCTTCTGAAGAAAATGTTGATGACTGGTCGTCCGTATATAGTGCTTAACACTGCGATTAAGACGAGTGTCACTAGTATGCAAAATGTAAGGAATCGTAGCCACATGGTACCGTTTAGTGTGAAGAGCGCTCGTGTACTGCCTTTGTCGTTCTTATTTAAAAATCGTATTACGTTGATTGTTCTGTTATTGAGTATCGGGTGGATAAACCTGCGACTTTGTTGATGTGATTTGCGCGACACTTTTGTCGCAGGGGGAATCGCTTCGTATCTAAAAAAATAAAAACATTGTTTTTCTAAATAGGATATCAGACATTTTGTTATTTTTTATAACAGGTACTTAAAGGACAAAAACTATTAACGGACTTTATGGCCCAAAATTTATTTTAAATTGTTTATTTTAGTCATCAGAAAGAGAAACAAACTCTAAATTAGGCTAGCCTCCTATCATTTCCATTGTATTTCAACCGACTGCGCTAGAAAGTGGGTAATGTTTTCGTTTCATGTATTAATTTTACTTTACTTAACTGTTTGTACAAAAACACATATTAGTTATCAGTACAAATTTTTTTGTTTACAATTAATAAAACAAACAAAACTTTACTTAAAGACTTACTTGTAAAAAAGCACATTACATATTACAAAAAAGTCACTTTTCAAATCGCACGTCTACAAAAACTATTGACGTCTTCAAGATCTGGTTAGGAATAAATGATGCATGGCAGCCATTTGTATTCTAATGGGCACCGGCCACCATATTTCAAACATGTCGACTTGTGGTCTGCAGCGCATATTAATGACGATAAAAATGTCTTGCGGAAGAATTAAGGAAAAGGTCTGACGAGGAAGTCGGGGGGTAAACAGAGGATGTATTACTCTGATCATGTTTGCTTGATATTGATCGGTTTATTTGACTTGTGTACATGTGTATATACACGTATGCTATGGGGTTGTAAGGGCTCAAAGGAAACTTTGATATCGTTTCGTTTAGTGCGGCCTTTAGAAGTTAAATGGTTAGAGAATAGGATGGAAACAATATTTAGATATATGCTGAGTAGTTTAATGTATGTTATGCATAAGAATGCAGGTTCCCACCCATGCGATTTTCTCTTGAAAGAAAAGTTTTGACTGTAATTTTTACGAAAAGATTTATTCATAGTCAGAATTTGTAAAACCAACCATTTTGTCTACTTATAAAATAGAATTGAGAAACTGATTAGATATAAATACGAGGTCTTGTACGTCCTTTAATAAAAAATATAAAAAAAATTATGCCTTTCTCCTTTCGCAGGTCTGCTGAAAGAGACATATTTAAGAAAGCAGTACCTTCGTAGATTTTTCTTCTCAATAACGTGCTTTTTACTTTTTTCTTTTGTTTCAATAAGTTGTAAAATAAATAAATCAACAATATTTGTAAGTCAGATCTTTTTCAAGATCAACAAGAAAACATTTATTACGTGTCCAGCTTACATAAATAGTACCGACAAAGATGCTACACTATATCGATCAGACGAGGAAACAACTCAATCGAATAAGAATCAATGTCACGAAGACTTACCAATTATAATAACAAAGAAACAATTGATGATCTAACGCATTATCATAGTAATCGCTTCCATTACTATAGTCACACCTGACCGTTTACCATAAGCTATTAAGGATGATTGTCATTGTGGAAGAGAGATGGCGATATGTACAGTGTACTGCGCTGTCTCGCTTCTGTAATGCCAACAGATTTGTTTTAAGGGCCTAGTACATGTATTGAGGTATTGCGACGTTTAAATCATACTAATTTTAGTAATTAGTAGGAATGAACTTATACTAATACATAGGACAATGTCTAGATGATTTTGTAAGAGACCATGGATTACTTTTTATTGAGTCAAAGAAAACGGTTATACTTGCGAAGTTCTTTCTATTCTTTTTTTTCTTGAAAACTCACAAATCGAAATGCGAAGGGTAAGTGTACTGCTGCTTTTCTTTAATTTCTCTTAAAGGAAGAAAAAAGGATATATGTACATGGAAAGATATATCTATACATACATATACAGGGTGTTAAGAAATCCCTGTCCGATCTGTTAAGGTGTTGTTAGGTATCGATATCTGATTACAAATATATAGAGAGAGAGAGAGAGTCGGCGTCGTCACAGATGCTACCTTATTACCAAACAAAAGGCCCCCAAAAATACCGACGAAATTGGTGTTGTAGTTTTTGTTTTATTCTCAAATTTAGGGAATTTCGGGGCAAAAAATAGTTATTTCAAAATCCATTATTATTGTTTCTATCATGAATTTTCCAAATTAGATATTTTGTTTCGGCATGTGATTGTGAACCCTCTATCACCCTTTCGGGTCGGACAGGGGTTTCTTAACACCCTGTAGATACCTATACCTGGCTCGCGTCATACGCTTGAAAGTGGCACAACATTGTAAGAACGTTTATTCCAAAACATTAACATCGATTATCGTATCAAATAAAACAAGCCCCTACAAAATATCATTTTTATTACTATCAACAACATCATCGATCCATTTCATGTTTCCCTTAAGCGCGGTGTAGAGAACGTTCTTGTTGAAGCAGAGGCCCCTGTCGGCGGGGTCCCCGTGGAAGATGCCCTGGAGGCACCAGCTGTATCCCTTGCGGATGGCGTAGATGCCCCCGTAGCTGGGACAGAGGGCTACTTCTGAAAATAGCAAGAAAATTTAACTAATTATTATTTTGACTTAATGGATGGTCTTCCAAATCATTTTCATCATGAAAGCCAGAAAAGAGAATACTCATCATTAAATTTGAGTTTTTAATGTGAAAAATAATTTTTAGACTGTTAATCACACCTTTGTTTTTGGTTAATTAATCGGTACTGTCAACAATTCTTATATTATTAAAAAAATAAAGCAATAGCAAAATAATACAAGAACAAACACTTACAACTATACTAAAATTAAATCTTATGTAAATAAATAAAACTAACACGCGTCAAAAAACTGCAGAACTGTAGGAGGCTGGCAGCATTGCCACGTTGAATGCTGCCAGCCTTCTGGGCACGTTTCCCGCCATTGACAAGGATGACGATGAGTTTTTTGACGCGTGTTAGTTTTATAGCAAATTTATTATTACTTGTTTTTCATCACAAATGAATTAAGCTATAATATTGTGAAGAAAAAAACATTCCACAATTATTTTGTGAAGTTACATCGTGTGTGTACAAGTGGCCGGTTAATTGTGCCTCTGAGTGTACATATGAGGATTATCCCAGTTTAGGTAAATAATGGTAGATAAAAATTTAGGTAAATGAATAATACTGACCATCACCGTATGTAGCACAGAAAATATCTTCGCCTCTATCAAAACAGTTGTCACTCTTCTTCTTGTTGAATATGATTGGTATTAGTGTTCCGTTCAGACCCCATGCTGTTGTCTGTGGAATAAAATAAAAGAATAAATATACAAGGGTAATAGGAACCAATTAGCAGACGACCTCCGTGGTCGAGTGGCGTACGCACCGGTTTCAAGGTGTCGCTAGCTCTGAGGTCCCGGGTTCGATCCCCGGACGGGTCAATGTAGAAACCAACTTTTCTACATTGTCCCGGGTCTGGGTGTTTGTGGTACCTTCGTTGTTTCTGAATTCCATAACACAAGTGCTTCAGCTACTTACTTTGGGTTCAGAGCAATGTATGTGATGTTGTCCGCATTTGTTTTATTTTTTATTTTATAATTAAAAATGAATAAAAAAAGGAATACAATTAAAAACATGCCTCAATACCTGTCTATGAGTTAAATATCGTTTGTGTTTACAGGCTGTTAGCGAAGGGTATATCTTTCCAGAGGGGGTGAAGAGAACATCTGATAAAGAGACGGTTTATAAAATTTTAGTTCACAATGAGTTAATTACAAAATTGCTATCCAATTTTTCTCAGCCATTACACCAAAGACCATATACAAATTTTTGGTGTCTAATATAATTGATGCAAAAAATTTGGATATCAGTCACTTATAATATGTACTTAACTAATTTCGAGCTAAAATTTTGTAAACCGCCTCTATACCAGAAGTACTCTTCACCCCTTTCTAATACTATATGTATTCAACAACAACACCCTGCACCCTGTAAAATATAGGTCCCACTCACAGCAGCCTCATCTCCATTATCCCTCCAGTCCTGGTGGTAGCAGGCAGCCTGGATGTTCTTCTTGAACTCCACAGTATCCTCAGTAACCAGGAGAGCTAATGCACTGGATGCTAATCCTTCCTCAGTGACGGTGTAGTTCGGGTTGATGTGGATTTCCTTAATCTGAAAAACAAATAAGTGTGGTAAAAAATATATATCTCCCGAGCCTTTTTCCCAACTATGTTGGGGTCGGCTACCAGTCTTACCGGATTCAGCTGAATACCGTATTTTACATGGAGCGACTGCCTATCTGACCTCCACAACCCATTTTACTGGGAAACACAGTATCCCATAGTAAGACTGGTTGTCAGAATTTACTTAACGACTGCCAAAGATCTATGTATGACAGCCGGGACCTACTAACTGTTTAACGTGCTTTTCAAAACACGGATGTGTGGATGTGTGGTAAAAAATATAAACATATAAAGGGTGATAAAATGCCCGTAGCATAAATTTTGTGTCAAAATCCAGAAAAAAAATTAGAGATAAATCTTATTAAATAAAACTTTTTTATTTATTTTTTAATTCCTTATTACAATTTTTAGTTACTTCTTTTCTTTAAGAAAAAAGGAAGCTAATGACCGAGACCGATGGAAAGAATGGAGGGAGGCCTTAGCCCAACAGTGGGACAATGCAGGCTAAATATAATAATCTTCTTTTTACGGTACTAAGTCGCATATTGATTTATAAAAATATTTTCATGTGCTTTTAAAGGGAGTTGTGCTAGACAAATTAGTTTACTTTAGCCTACTCTCAGCAACTTATAAATGTGGTAGCGAGCACCCACATCATAAAAAAAAATAAGTAGGTGTAATCTTTCATACCTTATGTACTTTCTCGTTCCCTCCAAACGTCTGCAGGTTCCCCTTCCCCAGAAACACCAGCACGTCTTCAGGCTCCCACGTCTTGTTGGCGATTATTAAACATCTGGCGTCTGTAAAGAATTAATAGAAATACATGACTAGAAATTGTGTGAAATACATAGAGATAATTAAATTCAAATTCAAATTCAAATATTCTTTATTCAATATAGGCTACACAGTAGCACTTATCGAACGTCAAACACAAAATACAAAAACACAGACAGCACCCTAAGGGTCGGTTCATATCCGGCGGAAACGCACCGCGCACCATCGGCCGCGCAACGCCAGAACAAACAAACACGCAATGAGACATCCAACCCCCCACACCTGACGCGCTAACGCAACATCAGTTGAGTGTGAAAAGCCGAACGCCCCACCAGGCATCCGCCCGCCCCGGCGCCAAGCAACCGACAACACGCGACGCGCCCCCCGCCAGAAATGAACCGACCCTAAAACGCCCACCCTTCACCGCTTCCTAAGTGCTTTGGCTGAGGAGAAGAAACGGCGCAACAAACTCCCCAGCAACACGCTGTCTTTACAATTATACTGAACATCATTAAGGGACCGCGCCAAATAAACAAGTGTTTGAGGTACTATGAAGTTAAAAGTTCAGACACCAGTACACTGATCTTAACCAAGGTCAACAGAACGACCAGTCACGTTAACATAGAAACTAAAGATAAAGACGGATATGCCTCACGATAAAGGCTTATCAGAGAAACACGCAAATAAATGCCAAAAAAAAATTACAAAAACTTTCAGTAATAGCGAGTTCGAACTAATTAAAACATAATAATTACATCATTTACGTAGACACTATCATTGTAGTGAAATTTTAAACTACAAAACGGCATATTTAAAACAGCAAATCGCAATTTAAATCTCTAAAAATTCCGTTATCGTTAAAAACTATAGTTTTATATCAATGAACAACCTCATAAATCCAAACCAGAAACCAGTTTTAAATCCATTTATTTTCCACACTTAAATATAAAACCATGGAACTAACTAACGCAGACGGCAGACAGTAACCTCATCCAAAATGAATTATATTCTTCTTTGTAGCAAAAAATCTTAATAATTTATGAAAGAAATGTCGTTATCGTGCAAACTGCAAGGCGGAAGGTCTGTTACCGAATTAGTGCCTTGCCACGGAAAAGGCAAAAAAGGCAAGTGCTAAATATGCCGTTTTTTGTACCAAAACTTGATAATTATTTAGGAATAGGCATTGTGTTAAAATATTGGTAAATAGAAGTTTGTTTTTGTATGCGGAAGAAGTGATTTTAGGTATTTTGTCACTTGTTAAAGTGTGATTTTTTGGATGACCTTAAAAGTTTGCTAATTATCTTTTATGCTCAAGAAATAAATAGATACTCATTAGAAATAGAAATAGAAAAACATTTATTTAGTACAGTACACAAGACAACACACAAAACATAAACACAAAACAAACAAGACAAAAAGCAAGGAAAATTAAAAAAAACTAAAAACAAAAAAAAAAAACAAAAAACACAATACCAGTTGAGTTGTCCTGCATACAGCACCAAAAAGGTCACCAACTCATTAGGTATCTTGATTTCATTTCATAAGTTACATGACAGGTGGACTTAATAATATAGAACAATTCATGACACTTTCGGGCACAGCAAAAGATTGTAATCGAGGACTTTTTAAGTAAGGTTCTTTTAACAAAATCAAAATTATATGGATATTTTCGTAGTATAAATGCGCTAAGTTTGAAAAACAGTCAAGGAACAACCCAAACAACCCAAGACTTGGAAGAAACATTTGCGGAGAACACAAATGTTTGTCCAGTCGAATGCCCAGCACGTCGCTCAGGGTAGTCAGTCTTTCCAGCACATAAATATATTCAGCGAGAACTATGAATAATGAAGATATTCACTCAATTAAAACGACAGCTGATTCCGTCCTCATCTTAATCAAACGCGAAGCAATTAGTTCTGCCGTCGGAACCAGTTAAAATAATTAAGAGGAATCTGAACGCAGCTATGAAACCGAATATCTCTTAGGTGGAACAAACTAATGACAATCAATGTTCGTCGCATATAATTTACGGAACATGTATGGGAGGTACATTTCAACCTGTTGTTACATTTAATAGCCGAATAAACAAACGCACTGATTTTTAAGTAGGCCTTTAAGCCTTATGTTGTCTCTTTTACTTTAAGGTCAATTGAAGCGATAGGTACATTTAAGATCGTCTTAATGTTAGGCTGCATTTAAATGTTTTATATATGTTCATTAATAAACATGAAATTAAATTATATGGCCGATCACTTCACGAGAGTCATAAAAGCACGTGTTATAAGGTAAATAAGGAGGGCCGCATAACCGAGACTGAAATTCAAAAATCAACCGCCAATTTGTTCATTACTTAAATACAAACAGAAACAAACAGCATGAAGAAGGCTTCTTCTTTACTAAAAAAAAAGAAAAAAAGTAGTAATCCTGTACTTTTTCTATTCGTCCTTTTTCCTTTTTGTGCTTTTAGCCTGTACCCAAGTTATGTCAGGCTCGGCGTCCAGTCCCGACGAACTAATGACTGGACCACTACGTATGAAGGGAAACAACACTTACCAGTAATAATAACTTTATCAGACAGAAGCGCTCCATCGCAGTGGTAGCTGAACTGGCTCTCCTTGGAGTTGTTGGTGATGAAGATGGTGACGACCCAGGGGAACACTGTCTTCGAGAAGTCCTGGCAGCCGGCGTCGCCCTCGCAGAAGGGGTCCGACTAGAATGTTAAGATTAAGACGTTAATTTACTATTTGGGAAAGTAATTTTTAGTCAAGGCTATAGAGAACCTTACATTTTCCATACAGTACCTAAAGCACAATATCTTGGATAAAAGTGTCCTTAATGTTAATCCATACCATGGAATTTCCTTAGGCCAAATTTTATTAAAACCCATTGTGGCATTCTGTCGTGTCAAGGTAATTTAATAAATAATTTAAAAACACGAATTTTCATTTAAAAAAATCAGTCTAAAGAATCATGGCTTCTTTAAATTCGAACCACAACAATCACGCAATTCCCTTGATTATATGCTATTGATGTATATAAAAGTTTATTATCACAGACCAAAAAAAGTCGCTTTCAAACTATGAGCCCAAAATTACTAGCCTACTGACCTAGAAAGCACTAAACTTTACTTCATCTCCTGAGCCTTTTTCCCAACTATGTTGGGGTCAGCTACCAGTCTTACCGGATTCAGGTAAATACCGTATTTTACATGGAGCGACTGCCTATCTGACCTCCACAACCCATTTTACTGGGAAACACAGTATCCCATAGTAAGACTGGTTGTCAGAATTAACTTAACGACTGCCAAAGATTTATGTATGACAGCCGGGACCTACTGTTTAACGTGCTTTCCGAAACACGGAGGGGTCTCGGTAAGTTTTAAATGGTCACCCATCCACGGACCAACCGCGGCGAGCGCGGCTTAACCTGTATTATCGGTCAAACAGTACGGCTTACACTTAGCCACGAGCCCCCTAAGCACTAAACTTTACTTAAATTACATCAAAGTAGTATTAACACACATTTGGAAGCCGACTGTTTTTTATTACGCCCCACAGACCGCCATAATCAACCATTATACCATATTTATTGCCATAAACAGCAATCCAAAATGGCCGCACGGAATATTTGAAATTTTAATTTTAATTTGAGGGCTCACCGTGTGGCTTGAATGATAGCTGCAAAAAATAGGCTTTTATTTGATATTTTATGCCTTTATGGTAATGTTTGTGGTGGCTACGGTTGATGTAATGTTTAAGTAATTGTTTTTATTTGTATTTCTAAATTACTAGCTTTTAGAATCACACCTTGTGTTTGTTCAGTCTTAAAGTCACACTTAAATAAATACGCTTTTCGTCAGTAATCCTATAATATACGTTTGGATATTGATCCAAACTTACTGATTCCTTTCCGAGAAAGAAGAGATTTACCTTTTTATGTTATTTGTTGACAAGCAACATATTTAGATCTAGATATATGTAACTATGTGTCTATTACTATTTACTCCAAAAAGAACGTTTTCCGTTAATATTTCCTCACAGAAATATCTTGTACCATTTCGTAGAGTTAAGGCTAGGTCATAAGCTAGCTTTTATTAACAGTCAGAAAACTTCAATAGGAACATAAGACATGATCCCTTTTGTCGCGATATTTGCATAATTACCTAGGTTAATAGCTAGGTGCTCGATAAGTATCCATAAGCATGCAATGTAAGCAAAGGTACCTATATGCATAATATGTATAATATACCTATATACAAAAGTACCTATATTCTTTACAAGAAGAAAAAATATAACTTAAGTACGTATTATTTTTGAGCAACTCTTTGTTTAAGTGTGACAAAAGATCTAAGAAACATGGATCGCCACTCAAAAGTTTTCTGAAGGTTTTCAAGTAATCTTGTCATCGCTACTTCTGAGGAAAGTGGTTTATTGAGAGAAACAGATAATTATTTACTTTACAATGATTTAATTCAAATTTATTTGTAAAGGAAGATATTGTGTGATAGGTAGCTTATAACTGCCTCGTTGGCCTAGTGGTGCTAAGCGCGACTGCTACGCTAGAGGTCTTGGGTTCGATTCCCAAGTCGACCAAGGTGTTATTGGATTTTTCTATGAAATTCTCAGTAGCAGGTCGGAGTTTGGACTTGTGCCCGGTTAGTGGCAATAGGCTCGCCCCCTATTACATGGGACCTAAACATACCGGCGAACTGTGGGTGTACATTGGTACACCTCTGCCTAACCCTTCGGGGATACAGGCGTGATGGTATGTTATGTTATGGTACCTCATACTGCTGAAATCGTGGTGCTCTTGACTAAAATTTGAATGAATAAAGAAAAAAGGTTGAAATACAATATTTTTCTATTTTATGTTAAATGTTTTGATAGCTACATAACAGTCGTTATCTTAATAAGTAAAAGCTTAATATTTACCTGTAGTAATATTTGCGAAAATGTAGATTAACGAGTGGACACTTCTACCTAGCAATTGTGGGAATGAGGGCATGAAATTACACTTATAAAAACTGTAATGTTATTTCTAACACATTTCAGCTATATTTGAAATTATTATTTTATTACTTAATAAAGTCACCTTGGATGTAGAAAGACTAATTTCAGAAGTTGTGTAGTAATAAGTATTAAATGTAGCGCTGTTAAGAAATTAACTGTAATAAAACTAATTAGAATATTATTTATTCTTATTTAGATGCATTATAAGTTGCTAAACAACATTTATTCAGGCAACATCTTTATTTATTTTTTGACCGACTTCAACTGCAGGTTCTCAATTCAACTGTATATTTGTTACGCGATGACACACGCCATTTTTGTGAAGTGGATCAAAATCAATTCCTTTGTTATGTTACTCTTTTTATATTAATGTTATCAATTATTCACCAGCAAATTTTAACTAAAAAAAATTATTTTCGTGGTTAGACTTAATAAAAAATAACCTACATCTCTACCCTTTCCCTTAAAACAAAGCGTGACGTTTTATCTTCCCGACATCCCCTAAATCTCAGTAATAGAATTAAATCTCCGCCATACACATACAATGTTTGTGTCATACATATTCCATACATTGTGCTTACTAAGTCGCGAAGACTTAAGATTAGGAGTCTTTTACGCCGGCTTTGTTAATTTAGGGATATTAATTATAAGATCATTTTGGGTTTATTATTATCTCTTAAGGTTTTATTTGTACTGTGTATATTTACGACCTTATTCATGCACTTAAAGTTACTTGAAGTAACTGCCTATCTGGCGTCGCAACGCATTTATATATTTATAGTAATAAAAATGGTCTAGCTGTTTGCACAACGCACATATTTAAGTTTTTATCCCCGACGCAAAAAGAGGGGTGTTATGAGTTAGGCGTATCTGTCTGTGGCATCTTAGATCCAATGAATGCACTGATTGCAATGCAGTTGCATTTGTTTAAAAGCTGACATGATCGAGATGGTACTTAACTTAAAAACTAGCCGAAAGTTTCTTAAATTTTTAATTTATTCTACTTCTCTTACAGATATTTTGAATAGTCTGGACTAGACAGAAGAACTTTTGATGCTATTTTAGTGTTAACTACCTTTAAGGCACATCAAAACATTTCTCTATGAAACCCTTTACATAACTTTATTGTTTGTCTTCATCGTAAACAGGAAATTAATATAATTGGTTGTACATAGCTGAAGGCAGTACAGCTAATTTGGTTGTTGTGAATAATTAAAGTTTGCGATGGAGAATGAAGATAGAATTCTTCAATACATTGGAAAATTTAGAAGGTATTGGTAGACCTTCGCTCTTCAGTTTTATCATAACATATATAGTGAATTTTGGTAAAAACCCGTTTTTATAAAAATATGATATGCTTTAAGTAACTAATCTTTAACTTTTTATTATAAATCCAGAGTGACGCCACAGACAGACAAGTCAAACATACAACACCCCTTTTTTGCGTCGGTTATTGAAAACAAAGATTTGCAAAGAGAACCAAAACACAACACAAGTTAATGCATTCTATGATCAAGAAAAAATAGATACCTATATACTTCTTGCCCCAGTTAAATACTAGGAACATTTCATGTACAATCCCTTAATCTCAAACACAATAAAAGCTTCAACAAAAAAGGAGAATTTACCTCAAATAAACCATTACCTAACTTGACCGCCATTACATAAGTCCGGCTAAACAAGGAAACATCTCAAGCCGTCCCCAGCGGCTTTAATTGCAAACTAATTGTGCTGGATAGACGAGTGTTGATGAAGGAAAATCTTTTTTTACGAACATAATTACTGCGTAGAAGGGCCTTGTGAAGCGACCATTATTTGTGGTAAGGATGTAGGGAGGTTTTGGATGTGGTAAGTTTATTTATTTTTTGAAAAGTAGAACGTAGTAAATACAAACTATGGTAGATTAAGTAACAGCACTTTTATAAGCGAGTTATATTATTTTATTTAAATAATTGCAAGGTGGATTAAACTCAAAGCACAAAATACATTATAATCTTGCTCGCAGTCGTCCAGGGGCCCGAGTCTGCTATTTACACTCCGTGTCACCGCCGGACGATGCAACTGTTGGCACACTGACACGGAGTGTAAATAGCAGACTCGGGCTCCAGAACAAGATGGGTCGACGACATAGTAAAAGTTCGAGTGGAATCGGGACGTAACCGGCACAGGACCGGAGAGAATGATACGTAAAAAGAGAGGCTTATATATAAAAGATATATTTATGTACAAAAGAGGGATAGCAAGGGCTGTCAACGATGGTAATGATGATGTTATGTATGCATTGCATGTTTCAATAAAAAAGTGATTAAAAAACAGAGTATTTCTACAATACCCGAAGAAACATTGTATAATAATAAATACTTTCAAAGCCACAACTATTTCGTCTTATTTATTTACCGCATCCGAAGTTCTTGCTCCATGTAAATCGTGAGCAGCGCAGTCTTTTGTGTTTCGTGATTGATGGCGACGCATCGCGTGATACCGACTATCTACACTTAACCACGAACTATACCATCTCCGTACTATGAGGGATGTGAGATCACGAGAGATCAATAGCTAGAAGTTTTGGTTAAGATTTCATTTATTAAGAGCTAAAACCGGGAGAACTGGAAGAAGGAAAGGGAGGCCTTTGCCCTGCAGTGGGACAATTATGGCTAAAAATAAAATAAATAAATAAATAAGAGCTAAAAATCTCAGATAAAGTTTTTGATAAATTATAAAGGAAATTCAGATCATTGTAAACAAAACAAATCTTCGATCAAATACTTTTATCAAATAAAGATGGACGAACAAACAATCAAAATTGTTTTACCATTCCGGAACTAAAATGCTACAGATAAGAAAACAAACGATGGACAAGTTAATAAAAACTCATATTTAATATTTGAAATTTTCATGAAATTCTTTCATACTACTTAGAACCCATTCACTGAGTAATACAGTATATCTTGGTCAGATTGGTTGTCAAAATTAAAAGTATATCTATGTGTGATGACTAGGAGCAATAGCTTGACATCTTATTCAACTTTATTTTTTACTAGCTGTGCCTGCGACTTCGTTCGCGTGGGTGACGAAACTTATCAATGAGTTTTTAACCGCAAAATTAAGTTTGTTTTTTATTGTTTATACTTTTCCGGGATAAAAACTACCCAGTGTGGTGCCCAGGATAATAAAGAATAATTATAACAAGTTTCATTGTAATCGTACCGGTAGTTTTTGCGTGATACCTGAACAAACAGACAGACAGACAGACAATTTTTTTTTTCACACTTTTGGTTTCGGTGTCGGTCTTTCAGAAACACCTCCTGCCATTATTTTTTTTTGATATTTTCAATGTACAGAATTTTCACTTCTACAGATTTATTATAAGTATAGATGAGACGACCCCCGTGGTCGAGTGGCGTACGCACCGGTTTCAAGGTGTCGCAAGCTCTGAGGTCCCGGGTTCGATCCCCGGCCGGGTCAATGTAGAAATCATCATTCTACATTGCCGCGGGTCTGGGTGTTTGTGGTACCTTCGTTATTTCTGAATTCCATAACACAAGTGCTTTAGCTACTTATTTTGGGTTTAGAGCAATATATGTGATGTTGTCCTCATTTATTTATTTGTTTATTTAGTTCAAAAACATTTTTTTATGTAACTAATGTTTTCGTACATAACTAACCGGAATTATTTTTATTGTTTTATTTATCATTCTAACTACATAAAAAATACATTTATATAAATAATGAGCTCAGTGAAACAATACATTTCGTGCAATAAAGGTCGTGAGATAAACATCTGTACAGAACAAATGTTTAATTAAAATACTTCTCTAATTAAAGTCTTACTCAATAACTTTGAGGTTTTGTTTGTTGCCTAGCAACTAAGTTAATCAAAGTCATAATGTTTTAACCCTTTTGTTGTAAGTTTATTTTAATTGATTGAATGTCAACGTAAAAAAAAACGACTAAAATAAAATAAAACTAGGGGATCGATTTTGATACAGTTTGTATGGGACCACTTCTGAATTAAATCAAAGATTTTTTTGATTTGTTCATGACTGGCGTAGGTATCGCATGACATAGAGACTTACGAAAAAAAAACATACAAACGAATTGAGAACCTCTCCTCTTTTTGAACTCGGTAGTACCATAGAGATTTTTCATTCAAGGATTTTCAGATACTTTAAGATTTTAGTACACGTTAAATTTTTTCATGCATTGATTATATATAATATATAGTCAACATACCAATGTATGAATGAATGCAATGAATTATCACCTTCGTAATCATGTGAATGTCTTTTACCATTGAACATAAATCTACATATACACATACTAATGAATTGCTGTTCGTTAGTCTCGCTAAAACTCGAGAACGGCTGGACCGATTTGGCTAATTTTGGTAATGAATTATTTGTTGAAGCCCAGGGAAGGTTTAAAAGATGAATAAATATGAAAATGTTCGGAATTAAATAAAAAAAAAATGTTTTAAGTTTATTTTATACAAAAATTTAGGCTTTTTTTTATTGATTGAGGCAGTACGAAGTCTGCCAGGTCAGCTAGTAATATATAAAACAATTTTAAAGGGAAGGTCAGTTATTTCAATATGTTTGAAGAAATATAATAAAAAAGAATGAGTGAATGATGATTGATGAATGTTTCTCGTCTCACGCAATCAATTCATTATTATTAGACAAAAGGTGCTTCTGGTGTTTTTAATAGCATGGCATAGGAAGGCGGAATGCTTTGGAACATATGTTATTATACACCAGTATTCTTTGAATGGAATATCAGGCATAACGCACGCTTCCAATAAAAAAATAAACATGACATACTCACATCATATCGCCAACAAATTGTTGTGCAGTTTGGCGGTATTTTATGTTATTTTTTTCAATAAAGTCCATTTTAATAAATAATAAATAAATGCAAAAAGGACTTCTATCAAATTTTTATGGCACTGCCTATAAGGATTTTTTTATATCGATCCACTATTACTGCAGATATAAAATAACGTACAATGGAATAAAGAACCTTTTGAAGTCGGTTAATAAAAATATGTACATGAATTTGACGCGCAAGACAGAGAACAATGGCAGAAAAAAGGGGAGGCCTTTACCCAGCAGTGGGTGATTCCGGGCTGATATGATGATGATGATGATGACTCGGGCCCCAGCTAAGTTCCCTAACAGTTTGCTATCATTTGAACCACTTATTAAATTCTTTTGATTCCTATCCTTTCTTCCAATAAAAAAAATTCATTCACATCACCCATCACTCATTCAAAAAGTAAAAAAACTTCTCCCTACACGAAAGTCAGGAAACATTCTTAACAAAGTGACCACAGATACAAAAGTGATGAAAACGAAGCCTTCTATACATTGTAGGCGAATTGTTTTCGAGATAAAAAACCGCTTTTCACCCACGCCTCGTATTTTACTGCAGAATGATTGATTCGAACTCTTGTTCGGCCGAATGAAAGATACATACAGGTGAAAACGCTGGACAAATAAAATGTATTTGTAATAAATCTGTGCAATAGAAAATGATAAATTACTCAAGTTGTAAATTTAAATGTGAAGGTAAACAAATTGGGTACAGTCAGGAGAATAGGGTGGCTTCAATATGCCTTGCATTTAAATAATTCCTTTTGGAAAATGTGTTCGAAAATCAAGCAATCTCTAAAGAGGATACCCTCTGATCGAAAATGTTAGGAATGAGTCCGAATAGGTATAAAAAGTTAAAAACATATTGTTTTTTTTTTTAATTAATGATTGAAAACGGAATTTGTTTTTTAATCGGACGCATAATATGTACTTACTCGAATATTATACATTGATATACATACATTTTTGCAAACATTAATTAGGAAATCAGGCCTTTCACTTTCAGCAACAATTACTGATTTTGAAATATTACACCTATTTGCAATTATAACTATCTATTTGAATATGTAAATGAAATATATAAGGTTGGTCAATCTCAAAGGCTGTATGTAAAGGTACTGACAGACGTACTCAAAAAAAGCATGCTAATAAGCTTGCTTAAAATTTGCATGCTCTGCAAACTGTTCACATTTGCCAGAAATAAGCATGCTTGATTTAAAGCATACTCCTAAATAGGCATACTCAAAGCAAACGTACGGACAGACGTGCTATTTGGCACCAGGCTCTCGTCCAAAATGGATGTACAAGTATATAGTGACAGTGCTATCCGTACAGAACTTAATAAAATAATCCTATTGCTTGCAACGGAATTGTGTAAGAACATTTTGGTGAAAAATAAAAAAACAAAAAATAGGAGAATTTGGGTTCGTAATTGGATAAACAGAAGAGAATCACTGGGAGCAAGTAATCGATTGTTGGCAGAGATGCGAAGCGAAGATCTCGACAGTTATAAAAATCATTTGCGCATACTCCCACACAAATTTGATGAGCTACTTTCTAAACTTTCCGCCGCAGATCGAGACAAAATGGATAATAGCATGCTAATAAGCAAACATGTTCAGACGTGCTCGGAGCACGCCCCCCACCTACCCGCGCCTCAGGTAGCATGCTCGAAAATCAAACGTCGTTTGATTTTTGAGCACGCTCTAAATAAGCATGCTCATTACATAACACACGTGCTACTAATGAGCACTTGCTCAATAAAAGCATGCTTTCGTGCTAGTAATGAGCACGTCTGTCCGTACCTTTAGGCAGTGTAGCTATTGTCGGTACCATCATAAAACATCGCTGCATTCATTTCTAAAGAGAAAGCACTTTTTAATAAATATTGATGATTTTTGTTCAAACATTTCTTGTTTAGTTACAGCTTTGAAATGAATTGTACTTAATATATTTACTGTCCAGTTCTAAATTGTTTTTTTTCCTGTCAAATATGCAAGCTTATTGTAAGTTTGGTGACAATACAATATTATGGGACTTTTGTGTGTGTGGTGGCCATAGGAAACATCACGAAAAGAAGTAATCCCGTCTTGTTTGGGCTTGTTTGTTTTCTACTCACTCGCGCTATCATCATAGCTGATCAAAAAGCTCGTGTTTTGTTTTTTTTTGGCTAATTTCGTCTCTTCTATTTTTTAGTGGCACACGTCAGAATGATACTATTTAATTACTGCTATACCGGAGGTCGTGGGTTCGATTCCCACCCAGGACAAATCTTTGTGTGATGAGCGATGAACGATCATTTGTTCTGTGTCTGGGTGTAATTAATGTATAATATGTATGTATTTAGAAATATATAAGTATGTTTATCAGTTGTCTGGTTACCATAACACAAGCTCTGCTTAGCTTGGGTTCAAATATTATTATTATTACTAATTATTCCTAATTTAGAAATAAGCTTATCGACAATATTTCACGTATTAGCAAATCAGTTTTCCCAATACAATATAATTTTTTCAACGTAATCTAATAGTAGCAACAGACTAACGTAAGAATGAAACATTTATTTGTTGTTGTATTCACGATACATTGTTGTGTTATGCCATCACGGTAATACGCTAGATAGACAGTTAACCTCGATATTATTACTGTTTGTTTGTTAGTTAACATCTCAGGTTGACTTAAGAGTTTTTAACATTCTCACAGAACGTTTTTTATCTGGTTTTTCTTGATAATATTTTCTTTTCACACACATCTTTAACACCATAGCTATAACTACCCATTTAGTAAAAACAAACGTTTAATAACTTCTCGTCTTAAAAAGGAAACTTATCATTCGTCATTGATCATCATCATCATCATCATCATCATCAATGACATGATGATGGTTGATGAAAAAATCTTCTAAAGGAATACAACCAAAAGGAAAGCAAACAAAATTTATTAAAAAAAGATTCTTTGAAATAGAAAAACTAGTTAATATTTTTTGAAAAACAATAGACAGTAAAACATTAGAAACATCACTTACAGATTTTATGTTATCTCGAAAACTAGCTTGTGTAGCATTATGTGGCGAATCAGGGTCGTAAATCCCAGTAATAATATCTTTAATGGCTTGAGATCCTTGCGTAGACGAATAAACATATTCTTCATTGGTCGTGTCTTTGTAAATGTCCACGTAATCTAGAACCGGGTAATCTGTAGAGTTGTCTTCATTGGCATCGTAATACGAAGTGTCAAACTCATCCAGTTTAAAAACATCGTTATCTTTTGGACCTGTTAACTTGTTTATCGTAACTTTTTCCGATTTCATTTCTGTTGTAGTTGTCGTTACTGTAGTTACTGGTGTAGTTGATGTAGTTGGTACAATTGGCTCAGTTTTAGGCATAGGAGTAGTTGTCTTAAATATTTGTGTAAGTTTAGGATGTGTCACCTTATGAGTAACCTTAGGTTTCTCAACTTTAGTAAAGTCGTTCTGATTTTCAGTTAAGTCAACATCGATTTTAGCGTTCCCTTTATCAAAATCTACGTTAAAATCAAAGCTTTTAACATACAAGTTTGTTTTGTTATTAACATTTTTGAAAATAAAACTAGTTTCGTTCAATCTACTTTCAAACCAACTCGTTAAATGCATTAAAATTTCATTCAAATCTTCAATCTCAACATTTTTGATTTGCTGGAATTTCGGCACTTCTAATTTAAGGTCTATGTTTTCGATAACTGATTTGTCTTTTAAAATATCCCTGACTATGTCTCCAGCACAGTTGGGATGGTTACAATCACATTTAACACTTATAAATAACACAGCACATATCACTATAATGATTTTATATTTCATATTTACTAAATACACGTGAACGCACTTCTTGAGTTGTTAAACAAATGCATGCTTCCAAGTGTTTTACTATCCGTAACAATAATATCATCGCAATTACGATGGATCTTATTTATATGATCTTAAGGTGTATTTCTATTTGTTGCGTCTGTTTCGGGAAAGATGTCGTCACCTTGAAGTTTCGTGGTTTCGTTGACTTTGATGGACGATCACAATAATTAGTGAGTTTTGTAAGTTCATGGTGGAAGGCGGAGCGGAGCGCGGGCCATAATGGCAAAAGTAACGGCCTTATTTCCGCACCAAGTGTTAATTTTCGCTATTAAGTCGGATGGTATGTTTAAGGAAATGCAAATATTGATATTGATTTTGAACAACAATAAATAGGTAAACTGAATTTATATAAGAAACAGCACTTATCTTAAAACACCAATTTACTAGCAATGAATTGTCCTTTCGAGTTCATAGGTAGTAAATAATATGCACAATTAAGTAAGATTAGAGAAAAACAAATGAAAGAGGTCAAAATTTTTTACACTCTAAAAGAAAATAAACGTGGTGTGCGAATTCGAATCCCCACTCTGTTCGTAGCCTTACAGATCAAAGCCTTATTGATTAAGCCGTGGTCACGAACTGTAAGATTTTAATTGACCAGTCCAATTATCTGTCCATTGTGACTACAATTCTATGGGGGATAGTTCAACAAGTTTTTTGTTTGATCATTACTTAGTTACACGGTATGGTGTGTTCACACTATATGGACTTTTGATTGTACTGTACAGACTTTTGAGTCAAAGTATTTTTTTATACAGATATCACAATTTTCGTCATAAAGGTTTTCAGTAGTCTAGAATTGTCATTTGTTAATTAATTAATTATATTTGCTTTCCATAAATACACAAACATAATATATGCAGACTTTCGACTTTTCTGATACTCGGAACGTCGTCCCGCGTCCGTACTTTGTTCAGACGAAATTCTATAGAAATCTGTGAATGTGTATACAGGGTGTTCCCGAAACCTTGGTACCATATAATTGATGCGAAAAAATGGATATCTTTTATTAAATGAACTCTTTTTGAGATTAAATTTTGTAAACTGCCTTTATACCAAATGTACTCTCCACCCCTTTTGAATAGATATACCCTTTCGGTAACACTCTGTATAGTGTGATCACACCATTAGTTGGATAACGATGTGCAGTAACCTATTCGAACGTGTTTGATCTAAAGTTTTTGCGAACCGTTTGATAGAAGTTATAATTAAGCTTAATTGGCAGGTTAGTTAAGTAGATAATTATGATGCGCCGGTGAATTTTGTTGTTCAATCGGTTAGTTTGAGGTCAAATATTTTGGCATAGGTAGTTGTGTTCTGTAACTTTTTATACAGACCAGTTTTATAATGAGATCAAATAAAATGTGGCAGAGTTTTTGAAAAAGCTAGCTTTTTAGGTTATGGATGACTTTTATGATGACTTATATTGGATGACATTTGGTGTCTCAATAAAACTGATAATATTTGTGTTTAGGGTTAGGGTTAGGATTTAAGAAGAATCAGGAAATACCATACCTAAGACTAAGGTCAAGCATTTAAGAGGAAAGGGGAGCGGAGAAACTTTTGAAAATTCGGTTTTTGAAGAAAGTATTGCTGTCGCTCTAATTCCCCCCGCCCTCAAATTCGTGCGATAAGGACAACTGCAGCTCAGACCGAAAAACTGACGTAAAATCGAGGTTTGGCTCTCGTCTATTTTCTCCCCCAATTCTTAAACAATTTTAAAGATATTTCATATACTGCATGAGAAAAGAATAATCTGTGCCTCTATTTTTTCCTTTTTTCAATAATCGTTGCCAAATTTGAAAAAAAAACGCCTCTAAAAACTGCGGTCAAAATCGGCACTTTTTAATAGGTTCTAGTATCTTTAAATATAACTTATTTTAAAAAAGGAAAAAGTAGGGGCATAGATCTAGTTCATATTTATATTACTGCAAAAAATCATAGCCCTAAGTTCAGAAACCCGTGAGAAAACAGACGAGAGCGTTTGTATGGAAAAATGTCCGCTCCCCTTTCCTCTTAATTTAAAGTATGCTAATACAATTATTATACGTATAGAAGTCTAAACGATTTGTTATTGTGATGATTATAATGATGTTGACGTTAGTATTATAAAATAGCATAACGCTTGAGCTATTTGTTTTCCCGTGTTGTGTGAATCAGTGAGAATTATTCAAATCTACATTTTCTAGATTTAAAGAAGGTACTTGCTTAGGTTTACTAACGTACTACTTCCCATACCAGATTTATAGGGTGTAACCGAAAGGGTATAGCTATCTAAAAGGGGTGAAGAGTACATCTGGTACAAAGTCAGTTCACAAAGTTGAAGCACAAAATTAGTTAGTTTTATAATTGATATCCGATTTTTCGTATCAATGATTTGACTCCATAAATCTAAATACACATGTCACCGCACTGCATCTTATTCTGTCACAAGCTAAATGTTAGCAATACGTCGCTTCAGTGCTCTAGTTATGATTTTTGGTATCAATTAATTGACACAAAAAATTGGGTAACAATTACTTATATTGAGCTAAAATGAGTAATTGTTACCGTCGTAAACTGACTCTATACCAGGAGTACTCTTCAGCCCTTTAGGGTTGATATACTGTATTTTGTGACTGTATATTTCATGTATTTGTTTTCGACGACCTCCGTGGTCGAGTGGCGTACGCACCGGTTTCAAGGTGTCGCTAGCTCTGAGGTCCCGGGTTCGATCCCCGGACGGGTCAATGTAGAAAATCACATTTCTACATTGTCTCGGGTCTGGGTGTTTGTGGTACCTTCGTTGTATCTGAATTTCATAACACAAGTGCTTTAGCAACTTACTTTGGGTTCAGAACAATGTATGTGATGTTGTCTGCATTTATTTATTATTATTTATATTTTAACTAAACTGGCACCAAAATGGCGTCATCAAGTAAATACTGATGAACTATAAAGCAAACTTGATTACAATTATGTATCTAGTTATGCCGGCAGATGTGAATTTCCCTATTACGCAACAAAGCTGTCTATGTAGGTAACTCAAGCAATTAGATGTGAAGATAACGCGTAATGTATAACGGAATATGCAATGATTACTAATTAAGAGCGATATCGTCGCGCTTAATTTTATTCAGAGGTCAGCAGAACTATTGTTTTATTATCTTCCTGTTTATGAAATAGAATTGCACTCATATATCTTGTAAAAATTTGACAGTAGTTTCGTAATTAATTATTCTATGTAATTAAATAATAATATGCCCAAAGCTAGTTGCTAAAGAAATTGCCAAACTCAGAGCCGAGAGTATATAGAAAAGTAGATTTCTACATTTTCCCGTCCGGGTGTCGAACCCGGGACCTCAAACTGCCGCGTTGTGTACGCTACTCGACTACAGAGGTTGTCGGACATTTTTTTTTCTTTGTCCTATCATTATGCTATCGACAAAATTTGCAAGTTTCTAGGTGGGTTTGTTTATTTCATTCACTTTTAATTTATTCCTGTAGGTAATTATAAAGTTTGTCAGCAAATATAGGTTTTAGTTAGGTTTTAGTGCAAAGAGACAGGCAGCTCTAATAAAATAAATACTCACCATTTGGAATTTCTCAGGTTTCCCAGTAAACATTTCAACGTCTGAATCTCTGGTGCTCATCTTGCTATAATCTACCAAATCTCTCATAAGTTGTTGTTCATCTTCTACCAACTCATTCTCAACTGCATCTGTTGATAAAATAACTTCTTCCTCTTCCTCTCCATTGAAATTGCCATCATCTCCTACTAAATAACCTTCTCTTGTTGTAGTATGTTCTGGATACTGAAACTCTATTCCATTTGTGATCGGTTCTGTCGTAATCTCTCTTTTCTCTTCTTTAGAAATAGGGACTTGTACAGTATAATACTTCTTAGTAACCGCTGGCTCTTCACTCACTTCTTTTAAGGTTTTATCATCATCTCCCACTAATATCCCAGTTACAAAAGGTTTGTAAATACTCTCTTCTGTATTTAAATCTTCAATTCCTTTTTTACTTGTTGTAGTTTCATTCAGTTTAATAGGTTCTTCAAGAAATATGTAATCCACAAATATACCTCTATTAGGTAACTCATTATAGTCCTTCAACTGTTCTACTTCAATATTTCGTTTCGTTTTCGCTTTAAATTCGAAGTCGTCTTTCATAAACTCGTCGATATCAAAATCTTCAATAGTAGACAGTTCCATATAATCTAGATCAGTAGTTGTATACATTTCTGTTGTATAGTCTACTTCTACGACTGTTAATTCTAATTCAGATATAGTCGGAATCCTTTTGATGGTTATATTTGCATTTATATAGTTATACACATCGGGCCAGTATTTCGCACTGTATAAAAATGATGATATTATGAACATTAGCACGAATAACATCATTAGTATTATTAGTCTGATCACTAATTTCGTGAAGGAATGTGATAACTTCATCTTGATGATTTACACTGTCTTTAATTTCAAAAAACTTGTCACTGTTTATAGTAACACTGTTTACATATATTTTTATATCATACACTTCACAGCACGTGTTGAGCACAATAATTGAAGGCTTCACATGTGATTCAAAAGCAAAGTTCGGATCTAAACTAATGAAAACAAAACAAGGTATCTATAGAATGATCATGGGATTTGTATGGGACATTATGGTTTACTTATACGGTGGGTAATGCGTAGAATGTAACAATAGGCTATATACCTGCCTTGTTGGTCGAGAAACACTGATGTGATGCTAGTATCAATGATCATATTGATGATTCTGTTACACTGACTCATGTGCACGGGTGATGGGATTTGCATGCAGATTTATCTGTAGTACCAATGCAATGTTCTTATTATTTAGTGATGTCATCTTTGTATCTACATACGTATAATACTTCTTAGAAGTAGACAAGTAACTGTATGCTGCAAGTTTTTTTTTTTGTTGAGATCTTTGCAGTTAGCCTTACAGTTGGCGAGGCCTTGTACAGTATAATACTTCTTAGTAACCGCTGGCTCTTCACTCACTTCTTTTAAGGTTTTATCTTAAGGCGTCCAGCCAGAGCATGTATGCCGCAAGTTTTGGTTTTAATTATGTTGGGGTAAATAATTGAACCAAACGCAGTAGCGAACACATACACCCCTACAAAAAGTTGCTATCTGTATTTACATTGTAAACAATCGAAATGTTACTGAATAAGTTACCCTTGCTCTATTATAAGAGCAACATTCTTCAAGACGTTAGACAACTTCTTTGACTCTGATAACTCGGACATCGAAGCAAGCCCTTTTTGAGAACTTCTACAGTACTTATTCAATACCAATTCTCAGTAACAACTATCCTATATTCTCTACTATTCTATAATTATTGATAAAAAAAAAAACTACAATTTACTCTCACTGCATATCAATCAAATAGGTTATTCTGCCACTTCATTTTGTTTTAGCAACCTTTTAGTAGATACATAAATTGCTAGTTATTTTTCTGTAGGCGCTACAAACTGAACAACAATAAAGAGTAAACAGATGTATTGTTGCACACACGGTTTCGCTTACACGAGCACTGCGAGGCAAACTAATAGAATTAAAGTTCGTCGGAGTATGCTAAACCAAGAAAGCAAATATTCAAAACTGAGATTGGATACACAAAATTTTCTTTGAATGTAAATGTGACGCCTTTCATATTCATAATAATGCACAAAACAGCAAAGCATTTTTACACCTACCATCTATCATTATTGGGTATACATGCAGAGAAATACTGAAAAAGAGATGGATGGATTGTGTGAAAGATGATATAGAAAAAGAAAGGAGTGAATACTGAGATGACGAGTTGTAGAGATGAATGGAAGTTGAATACGCATTGCGTCGACCACAAATAATTGGGAACAGTTAAGTACAAAACACCCAAATAATATGTACAAATCGTTTATTAACTCTTACAACTAAATAACAACATTATTTACAACACACTCACACCCCACAACACACACAGACACAACAAAAACAACAGAAAAACAATAACAATACTACGATAGGTCAACATTTTAACAGCAAAACGGTTCTGAGGCAATAACTGAGTACCATTAGTTGGCATTACCACAAATACCTACTTGGTAATATTCCCATATCTTTGAAGGAAAAAACATTAACAAGATGGCCGTAGGACCGTTTGCGCGGTATTTTAATAGACGGCTTCAAAATTATCTTTAAAGCTAATTCATTATAAAACTAATAACAACAATATTGTATCGCATCGTATTTTAAGAGTCAAGAAAATGTCAATTAATTTTGACATTAACAGTGGTTAACTTCTTAATTTGAAATTAGAGCATAGACAAAGATAGCTTGAATTCAATTATCAAATAGACGAAGGAAATTCTTTCTACGTCCAATGCGATACTATATTGATTTTATTCTATTTAAATCTTGTGCTGACCCTTCTTAGTGTGGATAATAGTTTCATGAACTGGTACTTTGAAAGGCACAGGTTTTTCAACTGGTACCAAAATGTGTTTGATCACCTCAAATGGTACTTCCTTAATTTTCGGGACATGTACAATTCTCTCCACTGGGTATGGAACTGACTTTTCAACGGGGATAATCACTTCTTTGATGATAGGGATAACTACGGCTTTCGGTACTGGGACTTGAATTGGAATTGGGTGAGGAACTGGGATTATGATTGGCTGGTTGACCTTAAACTCTACGTTCTTTGGTAGAGGAACTACGATTTCCTTGTAATGTTTGATGGGTTCAGGGTTTTCTTCCTCGACGTGCTGATGGACTGGGTAGGCGTGAGCCTTCAGGTCGTGGCCTCCGTAGTCCCCGGTGAAGTCACCGCCGCCGTGAGAACTGCCCCCCTGGCCGCTGAAGTCGAAACCGCCCGAGTAGTCGCTAGCTTGAAACTGTGGACAATAGAAAAAAAATGTGTTACTATGTATATTACAGAAGTGTGATATTCGGTTAGTTAAACAATAATTAGAAAGAGAAGATATAAGTTCTTTACATATCGTCATCGGAAATCTTAATACAGTTGTACAAAATATTTTTATAGAACAGCATATTTCTGATCATTCATTTGAGTAGATATAAAATAGTCATATACTTCTTCTTGAGTTCCAATCAAACTAAGCAGCAATATTTACTATCAAAAATGGTCGATATTTAATTTCCTTTATAGAGACATTCAAATGGTAAAAAGACACATAGCTGAATTAAAAGTGAACGTTGTTTACGCTGCATCCATTCACTAGCGAAAGTATAACGTTCATGTTTGCTTTTTTTTCGGCTAAAACCCAATCACACGCCAACATACACCAAAACTCTCATTATAACAAGTTGTACGCAAAGACAAAAAGTGCTCTTTTAAATGTTATTTATCTTACACCTACACTGTAAGTAATATTTAAATTAGCCACAACGATGAAAGCAACAAAAATAGAAAAAAGAATGCACCAAAAGCTATGTTGCGGTTTACAAAGTTAAATTATTCACAGTTTAGCTTAACCCGTAAATTGGCGTGTGAGTCTTTAACCGTTTAACGATTCACTCGGCCATGAGAGTTACATTCCTTTTACCTGCGAACGACACCAGCTAACCGTAAATAAAACTTCTGTTAAAAGTGAACGGTTTTAACTGAAAAATTCTCCGGAATCAGATACCCGACAATTTAATAACAGGACAAAGAAAAAAGAATTTGAATAAAAAAACGGAACGTTTCCGGTGCGGCGACATGCCCGCTATTTAGTCGGTTGTTTTTTACTTTTTTTGCGCTGTCTGCGGCCCGTTTGACTTTTTTGTGCATGACATTTTATTTTTCGTTCGGTAACAGTTATTCAATCCGTTTGTGTAATATTACGTTCGGAAAATGAGTTAGTAGAGCATATCTTTTGTTTGTTGGGTGTTGTAATGTATCCGTTAAGATTGATTGACAGCTTTTTAATAACTTATTAGATTTGATATACTGTTTCATTGTAGCAGTGTTTACAGAAAGAACATTTTTTGTTTAATGATTTATTTTCCTATATCATTCTTACCCATCGAGAAAACCAAGCATGACGAAACACAAATATAGTAACACTATCTGACTCATATCATGAGCTAAAATAATAATCTAAAAAACCTTATATAACTCCAAAATCTAAGTAAACTAAAACGCGATAGAAAATAGTAAAAAGATATAGCATAGGGGACTTTCCATTACCAATAAGTATGTATGTGTAGTATGTTATATGACGCAGACCTCAGCGCCTTGAAAACACATAATAAAAAAGGAATAAGGCACCCCTACACATAATATTCTTTTACGGCATTTTATATATTTCTGTTAGAGAAAATACACATTACACTTTTAGTATTTAGGGTTCCTCGCAAATAGAAGAGATGTTTTTATTATTTATGATGTCAAGATGAAACATTTCTGTCCTAATTGAACTTTAGTTACACCTATATATTATCAATATACTTATTGTAGAGTAGGCATACACTTGTACTTTATAACGCTCAGCAATTAGAATCAATCGGAGAAAGATCAGAATCATGCCAAATTCCAAAAAGTTTCGGAACTAAAAATGAACAAATCATACTTAAGAGAAAGAAGGTAAAATAAAGACTTTGTATATGAATTGGAATACACAAAAAGAAATAGTTAACATATAATTATATGAGATCGAACTTCACTAAACTAAAATGCATGAACATGTGCTATATGTACTGTGTTGTCTTTTTTATTTTTATGTACTAATAATAAACTTATTAACTATAAATTCGATAGGAAATAAGTTGAGCATTGGAACAAGCTTACATATGTAAAATATCGTGCTACACATAAAAACACTTTTAAGCGGACGGAACCCAGGTAAATATATAAATTTCAACCGCGAAACTGCTAGGAAATAAATAGGCCACCCCAAATGTATTACCCTTGAATTTTTTAATATAAGTACGAGTCTTACAAAAGGGCTGTTTTTATGTGCCGACATCAAAGTACCAGATTAAATAGCGCTTTTTAACGGAATGATAAAACTGAGGTTTTTTGTTTCAGAATATTGTTTACAGTTGCATTTGTGCATTCATGGTTTTTTGAGTTATGATTCTTGATATTACTCCGTTTGTGTTAAAATTTATTTTTAAATGGGGTTTATTTCTGAAATAATTATCGTTCAGTGATATGTTTTGTATGAAGCATAATTATTATTCCATTCTAGCTACTAGATACAAGCAGTATTTTGTCTTTCTAGTTTCTTCCAAAATAGGGCAGACCGTCAGTTAGATATTAAAAAATACAGGACCTATGGATTTTTTTTAAACTAATCTATGCAAATTAATAAAATTGTAGTGTCTGTTTATGATTTCAAAAATACATCTTTTACAAGCATTATATACAATAATACTACTACTATAATAATAACAAAATTATATACTGTACGTCCACCAAAAGAACATTTTTCTTTGTCTATCTGTAAGTTTGTTCCGGCTAATCTCCGAAAAAACTGTACCAACTTGCAGTTAGCTAATGTTATAAGGAGTAACTTTAATTTTAGTTTCTTTTTTAAATGGGATTAGTAACTATTGCCTGTGAAACCGCGGAGCACACCTACTTTTATATTTATTTATTTATATTCATTCACAAGCAACAAACACAAAAACAGCAAACTGCCTCGTTGGCCTAGTGGTGCTAAGCTCGACTGCTACGCTAGAGGTCTTGGGTTCGATTCCCAAGTCGACCAAGGTGTTATTGGGTTTTTCTATGAAATTCTCAGTAGGAGGTCGGAGTTTGGATTTGTGCCCGGTTAGTGGCAATAGGCTCGCCCCCTAATGGACCTAAAACATACCGCCGAACTGTGGGTGTACATTGGTACACCTCTGCCTAACCCTTCGGGGATACAGGCGTGATGGTATGTTATGTTATGTTCATTCACAAGCATCTGTCATCATCTTCTACTGTATATAATGTACCTGTTGATCCTGTTGCGAGGCTGCAGCTTGCTGGTACTCCTGCAGCATGGCGTTGTAGGGCGTCCACTGCATCTGCATCTGCTCGGCGCTGGCCGCCACTAGCAGTGCGCTCACACACTGGAAGAGAAGGGAACTTATAAGGAACTGATTTTGAAGTTTAGTTTGTATTTTAGATGACTGGGGTTGACGAGTAATGTGGTTACAGAAAGTGAAAAGGTACGTTAGTAAAAACAGAACTTAAAGTTACTTTTACTATACTCTATAATTTATTACTATCCTGTCTATATTTTATACTCAACGCTGTACATTTTTTGTGACTGGGATTTTACGGTGTCTAAAAGTTTCAACGATAGGATACAGTCAGTCAGTTCAGTAGGTATAACAATAATATAATTAAGTTAAATAAGAGCTACAAAACAAACTAACTGTAACTATTCATATTCTTCGTAAGTTACTTTTTCTAGTACATGTAAAAAGCTCATAGTTAAATAACGATTCAACTCCCTGAGGCAGCATTGTTCACTACGACTTGAACTATTTTATTTTGTCATTTAGAAAAGTATTAGCAAAAAAAGTGAAGATTTCGTAGTGTCTTAGAACTTAGAACTCAAAAATTCCATAAACCGCTAATTTCATTGTTCTAAAATATCTTAAACACTATTTATGACAAAAGGATGCTAGCTTACTCTTCCTTGGCAACATTTACTGGCTGAAAACCAAAACAGTGAAAACTAAAACATGTTTTAGGCTAACATACGATCTTAGGATTTATGTGTGTACGCACGATGCACTTGCTTATATTTGGCAAAGATTAATTGTGGAACTATTCAATTCATAGCTTTATGTTTACTTGGCACTTTATTTGATAACATGATCTTTATTCAATCAAAATAAGACGAATTTTTAAGATCTATAAAAAAAGTTCTTCTGACAGAATCAATGGGACGCAGCAATAAATTATATTTTTAGAAATAAAAAAAACATTTTTCATACACAAAAAGGTTAACCTTTGTACCCTTTAAATAAATTGGAGTATAATCTCTCTCCACATACCGCTTTTTTTAAAGACGTGTTATAAAAGTATGGCTCGTCTACATTTTAAAATGTGTATTTTTTTTTTTAGATCATCCTCATCTCTTCTGCCTATTTGATGTTAAAGAACTCATATTTGAGTTAGACTTGCTTCTATATAAAGTTTATGATTTTTGTATTTTGTTATCTGTTATGAGTAAATGAATTATTCAAAAAGGACTCAAAATTTCCTAGTATAAGGCTCACATCAAAAATAACTTATACCTAACAGATCAACTCGTTTGATCCACATTATAAACAGGATAAGCATACAAAACTTTACTTATACACATGAATAAACAAGTCTATTAGAAAACTCATTAATTTTGGTCTGATGTCTGAAATTGTGACTCGGAAAGTTTGTTATAATCTCTGATCATTTGGGAGGTCTATTTTAAGAGAAGGGATACACCCACACTCGCTGACGGAAAGTTTAGACAACGAGGATTTATTATCTACTGTATTATGATCGCGATATTATGTAGATACATAAGTTCACAAAAATAAGGTTTAAATAAAATATCATGTACCTACTCTTTATTTTCAGGGTGTTACCGAAAGGGTATATCTATCCAAAAGAGGTGAAGAGTACATCTGGTATAGAGACAGTTTACAAAATTTCAGCTCATAATGAGGTAGTTTAGTAATGGATATCCAAGTTTTCGTATTTATTTATATAATTAACGTATACAATTATTTAACACCATAAATCACGGTAAAAGCCTGTTTCATTTTCCATTCTCTACTCGATTATCGTCTGTTTCAAATGGTAATCGATAATCAAAAACGCACCACAATGCTTCACTAGTCAGTACTCGCATCTACTGTGTATCAATGACGTCAGCCATTCGTCATTTTAAACTTAGAACGGTTTATAAAATATTTATTTTCCAGTTACCAAGTACTTACTCGAATTTCAAATTCAGACTAGCGCTCTGAATTTAAATATGAAAATACGGTATCCGCAATTCGAAAACGGCTTACGATTGGCTGAGGTTATTCTGAAATATGATGTTCTGAAATCAAACGGGTGTTTATGTGTGGTAGATACGTTATGAACAGTGTGGCGAACTCGCAATAGATCAGGTGTTGCCAGCGCTGTTCGAAGCATGTGCTTGATATACTGCGTAGGAATATATGGGGGCAGTTTGTGAGCTGGCCCGGTAATGTAGGGGTGGATTTAGGATAATTATGGCTACAACTGGAACGTTAATAGCGAGCTTTTAGGTCCTCTAATGACCTGCATTAGACCTCTGCGTTAATACGGAAACGGGGTACTTCCACATGTGTTTGTCTGTCTAGTATTAGGGACCACCTTTAGAGGTGGTCCTATATAAATTACATCAAAATCAATTCAGTAGTTTAGTTTTAAGATATAAATTGGAATAATTTACCGGAAATTTCATAACAAAATTGAGTATTTTGTACTTAACTGCAATTATTTCTATTTGTAGCTGTAGGTAGGTACTCAGTTTTTTTTACATTTATGTATAATCAATATTATAAGAGACCCTTCGCGTACCCTTACACAATACACTCCCGTATAACCCAGTGAAGGCAGTATAAAATGTGTCCAATGGCTTGCGATGATACACGGCCGAGCAACAAGCCATATCCACTTATTTATGGCTGATAAGAACTTAGCTTTAATCTAAAGATACAAGCAAGCTGAGAAAGGCACTGGACTGGTTAATACGGTAGAACATGTTATGGGTGGCATCGGGAAAGAAAATTGACAAAGTTTAAATCATGTAAGGAGGGGTTGTTTCAAATTGGTCAGTTTTGTGAGACACAATGTTAACATTTAAATAGAATACCTTAGTGTTAAAGTTAGTTTAAACATTTTTTTTAAGTGAAACTACAGTCCAGTGCTTTCAGAATGAATTCGAAACACCGCTGCACCGCTGCCAAAATTCAAGTAGGTGCTAAAGATTGGGATGACCATTACGTTGAAGTACAATAGTACATTTTTAAAGTTAATGTTGGCTTTTTAGTTTGGAAATATATTTACACTAATTCTTTTTCTTAAATCTTGATGAAAATCTTGTTTTACCCGACTGCCAAGAAGGGTTATTAATGAATTGTTTCAGCGACTACACTGGGTGTTAATTTTTTTTCTGAACTGCGTTAAATTAAAAACTTTGCCTTTTCAAAAGTTAACGTAATAAATGACATAGGTACAGTTGTTTCTACTCGTCTCTACCCATATCAAAATAAACATCTACATCGGACATTATTTTCACCTATTGTCTACGCTACATAATTCCAGTTTCACTATGTTTCATGTTTGTTTTGCTCTATGGTTCTTCTAAATCTGATTATGAACTTGACAGTTCTAACAGCTCATTGTTTGAAATTTTCCGTTTGATAAAACAAATACTCTTTTTTAAGAGTGTAATAATAATATACAAGTTTTCTGAAAAATTAACTAAATTTTTATATTAGTTGTTTTTCTTTTAGGTTTTTCTTTGTTCGAAAGCTCATATGTAGGAGAGTTGGGCATTATTTTAGTTTTTCTAAATGTTTTAATAAGCCTCACTAAAATAATGACCTAGAGCTAGACCATAACTTAGTTTTAGGAAATAAAAAAGTTTTAGCTAAATAACAAAATCCAACGTATGAAAAGTAGGGTAGGTACATAATTATGTTTCTCTTTTCATATCATCAAGCCCAGATTGTCAAAAACATTGTGTTAGGGCGGCGTAATTGGCAATTTTTGACACAGCTACAGGCAATTACGATTTATTTTTCTAACACATCCCCTACATACTCTTTGACATTTATAAGTGCCGTGGCAAATACTTTTGAAACAAAAAAATGTTATAGCGGAAAAATCTATGAGAAAAAAATATATTTTCAAACCGTATTTAAATATAAGGAAAGAGTAATCCAACACTATAACTAATTTCACAGATGCACTTTATAAAACACCCCTATCACAAATTGAATTATAATTAAAATTCACCCAAAAGAATAATATTTCAAATGATTAAAATTTTATAGGTAACTTTTAATTACGAAAGCTTCAGACGTCACTAAAATAAAATATATAAAAACTCACAAATAAAATTACTGTGCACATTTTGATGTAATTCAGTCCGTTTCACAGGTGTTTGTGATGACACAGACAACGGTTCTGTAGTTTTATAGTGAAGTGACGGGCAATGCGCTGATAGGCTTGTTCGATGCAGTTTAGGGTTCCTTGAGACTGATCGAAAATTGTTTACGTTTGTCTACTCCTTGGAAACTTCGAGAATCTTTGTGGAAGCACTAGGAGTGCAAGGAAATAATTTTAGTTTTTTTAATAACTTGCAACTTATTAATTTTAAACAAGAAGAATCGATACAATATTTACTGAAATAACATATTCCTAAAGCAACTGTCGAAAATTATATTGTTATATTTAAATGAAATAAAAATGGCGTTGAAGGCTTTCAAATTGAATAACATAATATAAGGGTGAGACATTGAAAAAAAAAGCACCCTTATGGTTAATACAAGTTATTTTAAACTTCCTTAGTTTCCCTCTAGCGGAGGAGAAATAATAATAATAATAATAATATTCCGGGACAACCCACACACGGTTATCTGATCCCAAGCTAAGCAGAGCTTGTGTTATGGTAACCAGGCAACTGATAAACATACTTATATATTTTTAAATACATACATATTATAGATAAATTACACCCAGACAACCAGAACCAATAATCGTGCTCATCACACAAACATTTGTCCTGGGCGGGAATCGAACCCACGACCTCCGGTATAGCAGTCAGGGTCACTAACCACTAGACCAACAGGCCCGTCAAATCGATGTTAATAGTATTTCTTATATATATGCAGCTGTCTAGCCATTCTCACAGACAAGAAGATAATACGGTATATAAAATAAACCAGTAATAAATAAAGGCAAAGGTAAACACGCAAAAACTCCCATTACCATCTAGTATCATTAAAACACGTTTTTTGTACGGAACCACGCGTCCTAATGACGTGTCTATAAGAACGTAAACCTTTTATTTTGTTCGACAAACCGTCCAAAATCACTTGATACGCAACATCTAACAAATTGCACGCAATGAGAGCTCTAGAAAAAACAGACGATTATATCATCGAAACTGTCATTACTCTCTACTTAAGAATATAGTAAAATGTTTGTTATACATTGCTGATTTTCTTGAAAGGTAATTTAATGACATCGTTAAAAAACGGCAATGGATTGAGAATGTTGAATTTCTCTCTCTGTATTATGATTTAGTTCCGTAAAAATATTTTTTTTACGTTTTCAGTTCGGTTCGGTAAAGCGATCGAATGAGAAAAATTACGAGAGCGTGTGGATTGTAATTGGCACCTATTTATTCGTTGTGCGTGTAAGTATTCATAAAGTAGGTTGACATACCCACTAGCAAACAATTTTAGACAAAATAAGAGATATTTTTGCCTGAACAATCAGCCAACATTGTTCAAAATAAAGAGCAAAACGCCTCCCGGCCCTATGGAAAGATTTGCGGCGATCTGCAAAAGGTGGCAGAGGACCGAGAGCTGTGGTGCATCCAGGCCTGTCTTAGTTGATTGATTAATAAATTAAAACAGATGAATTAGGTCCATATGTAAGACTTCCGGCTAGCTTTTTTTTTCAATCCTAAGACATATTTAAAAGAAATGGAAGGAGGGTAAAGCGTCCTCTGCAATGGAGTCTGTTCCAGAAATGGTTCAGTAAAAAAAAAAAACTTATTGTTATTTGGCAAAGTTTAATTTGGATCATTGGGCCACTGGGCCAATACCACAATCTATTCTTATAATACCAATAAGTACTACATAATATTATGTTCATATGAAATATAGGACAGCTGATGTAATAATGTAATTCAATTCAAACGAGGCTACATGAGACTGTACAAAACATGCCACTGAAAAAAAACATCGCAGACCGTATTTTGTTTACCTTTTTTACTTTTTTCTTGTAGTAGACTCAACCAATTTAACTTTGCCGGTGCTTATAATTTAAACTGACAACTGGCAAAACAAAATAAACGTCAACATGTCAGTTCGCAATAGAATGACAGTTGTGCTCGCAACACAATAGCGGCAAAGATAAGTTTGTATTCAGCCGTGTTGATTTAAAGTGCCAGTCATTGATTAAATAATAATAGAGACCGAAAGTGTGGAACAAATCACAAAAAGTACTAAAAAGCCTTTTAAAGATTTGTGCGTAAAGATTTACTATCGACAAAAAACCTTTCCCTTTCTATTGTTTTCGCGGGAATTAGTTCCATTGGTTTAACTTTTGTTCGAAATTTAATTTAGATCATAAAGTTAGTTACGCATGCCTGGAGAATGAATGGAATGATTGGAGGAATTAAGAGTTTATGTTTGTTGCATTGCGAAGTAAATATATTTGTTTACCTAATTACGTTTTTAAATTGTCCTACAAAACTTTGACAAATTGATAATAGACCTGAAATCTTAAAGTACGACAAGAAAATAAGCACGGGAAAACTAACTACACTTCTCATCAAAAAAATCGAAACACTTTCGTTTTTATTGTTTTTGTCCTAATTTTTTACAAAAGAGAATTAATTCCATGAAAAAAAAAACATTATTGTGTAGCTGGCAGTTTGGTCATTACAATAAGAAGAAAAAAATCAAAATTCGAAATTAGAATTTCATTTGTTTATCCTATAAATGAAATTAATCACTGTTTTGAGACAAATGTGTATTTAGGGTTGGAGTACGTTTCTCCTTTAAAAACTAAAAATTAGCGCTTGTCTTTAAACTTTTTGTTTCTTATTTCATTTACTGTGACTTTGGGACGTCTGAAAAAACTTTTTTTTCTAAAACATATGGATACTTCGCCCGCAGAAGCCGCCCAAGTGGTGGCATTGCTGGATTCTGGACTTAGTCAGCGTGTTGTGGCTGCACGATTGCATCTAAGCTTATCATCTGTTCATAGAGTCTACAAACGCTATCGGGAGACTGGTTCGTTCACGCGCCGTTCAGGATCTGGCAGGAATCGGGTCACTTCTGAGCGAGATGATCGATTTATTGTAACAACTTCTTTACGAAATCGACGCCTTAACGCTTTTCAACTGCAGCAGCAGCTTCGCGTTGTACGAAGAGTAGCTGTAAGTGACTCTACAATAAGAAGAAGGTTGAAGGAACGCGGATTGGCACCGCATAAGCCAGCGAATGGGCCGAAATTAACTGCAGACCATCGAAGAGCGCGCCTTAACTTTGCACGCGAGCACCTAACTTGGTCATACCTTCAGTGGAGCAAAGTACTGTTTTCTGATGAGTGTAAAATTATGCTGTATGGTAACGACGGAAGGAACAAGGTCTACAGAAGAGATGGAGAACGCTTTGCACAATGCTGCATTGAAGAAAAGGTCAGCTATGGTGGCGGTTCGTGGACGGTTTGGGGAGGAATCAGCGCCGACGGTAAGACAGAACTTGCCTTTGTATCTGGGCCACGGCTGCCTGCACTAAACTCTCATCGGTACATCGAACAGTGTCTTGAACCTCATGTGATGCCCTATGCACATTTTATTGGCAACGACTTCATATTCATGCACGACAATGCTAGAGCTCACACCGCGGGCGTCGTACGAGATTATCTTACCGAAGTCGGTATCTCCATTATGGTATGGCCAGCAAGAAGCCCGGACATGAATCCCATTGAACATCTATGGGATGAATTAAAGAGATGAATTCGAGCAAGAGATCCAGCCCCAGAAACACTTAGCCAGCTGCAAAATGCAATCCAAGAGGAATGGGATAATATACCACAACATGTGATCGTGACTCTCATCCGATCGATGAAGAACCGTATGGAAGCAGTAATAAGAGCTCGCGGAGGGAATACAAGTTATTAAATAAACGTTTCTTACATTTATTTTCATTTACGCGTGTTGTTTTACCCATTTCCTTCATATTCCATACAGGGTAAAAATTACTCATTATACAAAATACGAAACCTATGAAGACTTAATTTGAATTTAGAACATTAACATTAGGATTTAAAAACCTCATACTACTCACTATTAAATGACATTTTACATTTATTCCTAAATATACACATTTTTCTGATAATCCTTATCAAATCATAAACTGCGAGGTGTTTCGATTTTTTTGATGAGAAGTGTATATATCAGCCACTTTAAAGAAATAATGACCGTGCTTTGGGATTATGAACCTTAATTCAATGACTAACAGTTCAGTTTCCATCACATTCAAATTACTTTTAGGCCCTTTTCGGTAATATTTGTCATTCTAAAATGAACTACACATGTTGTCAAAGTTGATAATTGCGTTATTAGTAATAACGTTTAATTCTCTTTCCAGATTGGCTTTAGTATAGCTTAATAGACTTAACTAAATTAACAACAAATATTTACATATTTTTAAATTAGGTAACTAGGTATACTTAGATTATTATACTAGGCCACTCAGATCACCAGATAATGTAAATCCTTTTGTAAAATAACAATTTTCGTTCGCCATTACAAAGTCCCACCCCTGCATGATAAGTGCTGAGATATAACTCATTTAGAATTCTGCTCACGCCGCCCAAACGAAGTGTAAAGATAAGCCAGAAATGCGATATTTAATCTCTCGCAAATATTTTAATTATACCGTATTTTAACTTTAATAGGTTAACGTTTTATGGCGTTTTGTACTCATTACCTACTTACCTAAATACATTTACAACATAATATTGCATGTAACAAAGATCAAACATTGATGAGATGCCCTCTGCGGAGCATTACATGCCTTTCTTGTACCATGGTACAAGAACAAAAAAGAAACGGAACAGAACCTCCTCCTTTTTGGAAGTTGGTTAAAAAGTAACAATGCAATGATACATAATTTTATGATACCTAGCTGTGTAACTATGGACATATAACACGCCACAACACAAGAAGCGTTTAACAATTAATTATTCTTATAAAAATTTTATAAATAATAAGTACCTAGCTAAGCGAACGTTTAGTCGCATGTCTCTAATTATAGCAATATAATTATTGACGATCTGATTCTCACAGTAAGCACTTTACTTAAACTGGCTGAACGCTTTGTAATTGCACTGTGGATATTTATTCCGCTTCTGATACGTAATATAATACCGTCATAATATAATGACTCTAAATCCAAACTAATCCAAACTATATATATATATATATATATATATATTATATATTATATATTTATATATATAATTATAATATATATAATTATAATATTATAATATATATAATATATATATAAGGTGCTATAAAAATATCTGCCACGGCTTTAAGGGGAGGTAGTATTGTGTTTATAGATTACAATAGTGAAGAACTTTCGTACCCCGGAACAGTTAATTAAATTTGAGAGACTAAAATAGTTAAATTAACATTGACTCTATTTTGCGTAACGTGGTTCACAAATTACGCGCAATGTGACGCTTCGTCAATGAAAACAACTGCTATCTCTTTCCATCTTTTCTGTGAATGAAAACTGTAATCAGCTGACTAGTTCGTCACTACATAATCTAGTAGGTACACAATAATACGCAGGCATACAAGTGTTTTAAAAGTGCAACTACTTACCAGCTACCGCATTCTTCAAAAAACACTGACGTAGGTAAATAAGATGATAAACTTGTGTTATTATTTTATAAACAGTAGTTATTGAAATAAACCTACTTTTTTACGGATGTTGTCGCGGTTTTATTAAAAGTCCGTAAAAAGTAGTTTTATTTCAATGTCTAACATTCGCGTAAATCTAAGAAACCAAACAGTACCTACTACTTAGATTAATATCGAATAACGATAAATTACAGTAACTTGGCGTGTTTAAAAGTTAATCATTTTATTTACAACGATTGCACCGTATTTACAGTTATTAACTCACTCCCTACCTAGTACTAGTACCTACTTATCTACAAAACTGTTGCACAAGTCCGCCTTCGCGTTGCACACAGATGAAGGCACGCTTGCATACATGTTTCTTCACTTTATTTAATGTGTCCGTTTCACTTTTCACTTGCCTAAATGCGCGTTTGATGCGCCTTTTTGGTTCTACCACACTTCTAATATCATGTCCGGTTTGGCCGTACACAAGGTCTTTCACACGACCCCACAAAAAAAAGTCTAGAGGGGTTAAATCCGGCGAGCGAGGAGGCCACGGCACTTGTGAAGTGGTAAGGATGGAGCCCTTCACGATTTAAAAGTCGCCGCACGTAGTTGTCGCTCACGTCGAAGACTCGAGCAGCATCCCTGGTGCTCGCAAGAGGATGACACTGAAGCACTTCCTCTTCGAGTTCGGCCGAGTATGTAGATATTCTTGATTGGATTACTGTCGTCTGGGAGGCATTTTTAATGAAAGCGCGCGCGATATTGCTGTCGCTGACCGCTAAAACTAACGTCCGAACGCGCGGGCCGGCGGCGACAGACTGGCGAGCCGAGCGGCCGGCGGCCGGCGCGCGCGGCGGCGGCGGCATCCTTTGATAGGAATGGCAACAGTGTATGAACGGCGGCGGCGCCGCGGCGCGGCGCGGCGGCGGCGGCGTTTTGCGAAATGTTTGAATTCGGTGCGGAGCGGCAACAGCTTATGACACGGGATGGTTTTATACTAATAAATCAATTCAAATTTATACGTTATTTTTTTTGTATGAAAAAAAATATGATAAATAATCAATAACTTATCTTTACTATTGTAATCTATAAACACAATACTACCTCCCATTAAAGCCGTGGCAGATGTTTTTATAGCACCTTATATATATATATAATTATATAATTATTAATTATTTAATTATATAATTATTAATTATTTAATTATTTATTATTTATTTAATTATTAATTATTAATTATTTAATTATTAATTATTAATTATTTAATTATATTATATATTATTATTATAAATGCGAAAGTAACTCTGTCTGTCTGTCTGTCTGTCTTTGCTTCACGCCTAAACTACTGAACCGATTTGTGTGAAATTTGGTACAGACATAGTTTGGAACTTGAGAAAGGACATAGGATAGTTTTTATTACAAAAAATAAAATAAAATTTATTCCGGACATACAGCGCCATCTATTGGTCAAGCGTCGGCATCAATTCAGTACTGAAAATTCATCGGAAAAATGTAAATAAATAGTAAAAAGGTATGAAAATATAATATAATACAAGTTTTAGTACAAAGAAAATGCTCTAACGGAGTTTAGATAATTCTATTATAGTACTATATGTGTAAGCCCTTTTAGGATATAAATAATTTAAATTTGATCATGTTGGCGAGGTTAATAGAGGTTAATAGTTGTTTTTAAAATTCATAGATGGAGTTGCGCATTTTCTTCTATACATCTAATAAAACAGTAAATTACAACATTCTTTTGCCGGGGGTCAGATTTCATGTTACAGTATCAATTATGAACTACTGAATTGATAGCAGTAAAAAATTGAGAGAATGTTTTTGGTAAATCGTAGACGGTTGTTAGCTATTTTTAAACACGCAACTATATCTAGGTAATACGGGTTGGAGCTTTAAATTTCCAAATTCATTTTCTCATCTGCACACGTAAATTGGCATTATTGACATATAAACAAGAGGTAACTATGGCAGGCTACGGTAGCCATAGCGACCATTCTTCATTGTGATTGAAGTATACTTTTTGGAAAACTAGCTGTCGTAGTAAACAGCTTGGTGGTTGTAGGATTGGAAATGGATGTCCATGCTGCAGGTTCAAATCCAGTTGTTAATGATTGTATTTTTGTTCTTGAGTCCTTTTTGTTACATACGTTTGAATGTTTTGTTACTCAAGTTCAAGTCTCAGTCGAGCTAACACTTTTTGTTTGTTCTATTAGGTTAACTTTTATTAGTTTAAATCTTTGTATCATTTTGTTGTTTCTTTCGCAATGAGCAACAACTTTATGTCGTGCATTTTTTACTAGACCGATGCATAAGCTCAAAATTATTATGTTTGTATTTTAAATTTTAAGTGTGTTGCTCATTGCAGATCAAGCATGTCATATGCTGTAAAGAACGTCTGGCGTAAATGCCCTGACCATAGATATAAATCTATGGCACCGACATTTACTCCTGAATTGAAAAATAAGATTCCTCATAGATCATTTTATAGTTGTGATCTATGAGGAATCTTATTTTTCAATTCAGGAGTAACTTTTTTAAATTATTTCATCAAAGTAATGTGTAATGTTTTCTGTTGGTCATCTATAGAATTCCATGGACAAGTTTTTTTTTGTATTTGTAAATTTTTATTGTTTTAACTCAAAACCCAATGATCTTTTATGATATAATTTTTTAGTAAGTACTTACTCTTTAATATTCATTTTAAGGTAGCTTGCTACACGGGTTTTAATGCGTTGATCCAGATAAATCTTCTATTTTTTCGTTTACAAATTTCATTTAGTTTGTGTACCTATTTACTGGAAGTTTGGCCCAAAAACTAAAATAAAATAAACTTTCTATCGCATTCTCTACATTTTAAAATTAATATTGCATCATTTGAGCTCAGCACCTTATGCTGGTCAGTATCATCATCATCCACAGAACTTTTCCTCCCACTGTTGGGCATAGTTCTCCCCTTTTTCGTGCCATTTTCTACGGTCCTGTGCCAGCCTCATTCAGACTCGACCCGAGACTTTAACTATGTCATCGACCCATCTTGCTCCCGGACGACCGACGCTTCTTTTGCCATGCCTTGGCCACCATTCTGTCACCGTCTTAGTCCACCTGCCGTCATTTCGTCTGGGCAGCATAAAGCGACTTTATTGTAAAGGATACAGCCCCAGTCCAAGGCTTTGATCAGGGTAGAATGCGGTTGTCCTTGGTCTATTACTTAGTTTCCAGTCATAAATAATTTTAACCACAGTTTTGGTAGTTCTGATCCTGCGCCTCTCTATTGTCAACGTTTTCTTTCAGTTTCACGGGTCTCAGGTAAATACCTTATTAAAATGGAGCCTGCTTATCTCAGTCGTTCATCCCTTTAAAAACAACACACTCGCACACTCTTTTGCCTTTCATTAGCAGCCACCATTACCAGACCACATAGTTCCTAGCTGCTAAGTTCCTTAACTTATTTCCACATATTAATAATAATAATAATAATAATACACCGGGACAACTCACACACGGTTATCTGATCCCAAGCTAAGCAGAGCTTGTGTTATGGTAACCAGACAACTGATAAACATACTTACATATTTCTAAATACATACATATTATAGATAAATTACACCCAGACAACCAGAACAAATGATCGTGCTCATCACACAAACATTTGTCCTGGGTGGGAATCGAACCCACGACCTCCGGTATAGCAGTCAGGGTCACTAACCACTAGACCAACAGGCCCGTCATATACATATACTCTAGGCTTAGGCACCGCACTGACATCTGGTAGCTATTAACTAAGATGAGACGGTTTTAAGACTAAGGTAGGGTCTTAGTCTTAAAACCGGACTTCACCAAAGCAGAGATGAGAAGAGCGGAGCGTAAATAATATTGATATCTACTTTCAATTTTACTGCGTAGTTCAGTATTTCGAATTTCGGGGTTTCGAACCAAAACCCCGATCTCGGTAGTCTTACTAGGGACTGCTGTACCAACGAAATACTATTGCAAAAGAAAAAAGCGGTAAATTGTTTTTTTTGGCACGTGTCAAGCAATATTTGTGACAAAACTCTAGGTTCCACATCTGATACATTTTGCGTATAGCAGACTACTTAGAAACATTCATCTAGCGAAACAAGATAATATTGAAGTGTTCATGTGTTTTGTAAATTTTTAAATATATAAAAAGAACATTCTGAAGCCGGTGTCTAGGTAGTTCGTGATGGTGACCCTCTATACCACAGTCTAATTTATATTTATTCGCACAGATGACTGATATGAACGCGAACATCGTCGCGGGTACAGCTAGTATAATAATATATGGACTTTGAAATGAGCTGTGAATTAATTATACCTACCAATCATAAGCTATTAGCAAAAACATCAACGTAATTATAATATTTATAAAACAATCTGCATTGTATCCACAGCCTTATCGAAATGTACCTAATCAGATTTTATAGCAAAAAAAGTTTAACGACCACAGTTTCGCCATCTTTTAAATCGAATTAGTCGTTCATTCAACTGTAAAAGTTCCATAGACAAAGTATACAAAAAAAGCATTCATGTAATCTTATGTCTCCCGCCAACTACCGGTATCTAAGCATAGACATTAAGACTTTCTGACTCTAGTAAGACTACAGAAAAACGAGCAAAAAGCTCAGTGAAAGCAATATAGAAGATTAATACATAAAGTAGTGCATGAAATAAATAAAAGAAGAGGAGAAGGAATAAATAAATACGTGTCGAACGCGTAAGTTAGGAGTTCCGTAGGTTATTATTTATTTTTGAGTAAAGTTGAATATCAGGTGCTTATGTTTTTATTTCATTGCTTACTAAAGAGATTAGATATTTCTAATAATCTTATTACTTATATATTTATAACAATGTGGAAGACATGAGACTCTCGGTGAATTTCGGTAACTGTGGTGGAAGATTTTTTTACTTTTCAATTTATTTTTAACTCAAAGAACTATATTCTATTCACTTTTTTTAGTTATGTGTACCTATCAAGTTTTAAAACCAACCAATCATCTTACCAGTGGGCCCTTGTCGAAAGCAACTGCAAAACATTTAGCACAGGTAACCCTACTCCGTTTCACCCATTTCACTGCGGACCCCTAATAAGTGCAGTGCGTTACATAACCCACCTTTTACCGGAAGCCGTGTACGGCATGTAACAGTCAGTAGGTCCAAGGAAACGTGCATTACAATCTGCTATTATGTATGTAGATGATATTATTATCTTGGTTGTTGTGCTTTTGTTGCACTTCTTAAGACATTTATTTAAATGTTTCCTGCGCTAGAGGTTTAATTCCTTGTGTTGCGGAAAGTTTTATAAACATTAAAAACACAAGTAAAAGAAACACTTAGGTACTACTTACACTACTGGGGCCCGATGCCGCTATTTTAAGTCAGTGAGTGGTGGGTTAATAAACGTTCCAGTGTACTTGTTATTGTTCCTAATTTTCGTATTCAGATAATTTTAGTTCAATGACAAATGTACACCTGCTTGCCACTGTTGTCATTGTAGGATTGCAAGTGACTGTCCTTATCTGAATACGAAAATTAGGCACAATAACAAGTACTTACACTGGAACGTTTTTTAACCCGCCACTCACTGACTTAAAATAGCGGCATCGGGCCCCAGAACCTATGTATGTCGCGGTGACCTAGCGGTTCAATAACCGAATTCGTATGCACAAGGTTGGCGACTCGGACCTAGGCTAGTGCGAAAACTTTATGCGTACAGTAAAGTAGGGCTAAAAACCGCAACCGCGGCTATTTGGAATTCAGTTAGTTTTAAATCAAGGGATTATTTTTCTAAGGTTGAAGAAATATCGTGTCCAATCTGTATGATGCAAAATATAACAAAAACGACACTACTTATGTTCGTTGGAAATAAACCCGTTTCACAAATAGCAGCACTTTGCTGCGCCTAAATTATTTTTATTTTTACGCCTTTAACAATCGATGAAGCCAATCCTCCAGAGGAAAACTGGATGCCAAAAAATTCGCCAACTTACTAGTAAACACGCGGGATGATCAATGTTCCTACTCTACATAAGGAGAGGTCTATACCCTACTACAGTAAGTGAGATTGACATTTATAATACCTGTAATACAGTCTACTTAAATATTTTTATAGACAATAATAAATTATTTATATATTAAAATATCATTATATTAATCAGGAGGACTGTAGTTGGTGCAGTTAATAGCCCCTTTGTTCTCGTGATTACAGTTCAAACAATGAGTTTAAACTGTCTGCTACGTTTCCGCGTGTTTGCTTGACAGTTTTTGTTGTGAAGCAATATTTGGATGATATAATGTTTTATGTAATAATACATACCTGATATTTGCGCACTCTATTTTTGGTATAACTACCCCGACCTCTGGCGTTAAACTCAATTCAACACTTCTTCAATAAATTTGCAGTTAACCAACATAAACTGAAAATAGTTATGTTCATTTTATTAATTTAAGTTTTAGAAATAATAACGTAAATATATAAATTAGTACCTATATAGTTAGTATTAGAAGCAAACACTCAGTGCTCTTCCTTCTCTCTCCCACATTGTATGCTGTGCCCGACAGGGTCCAAAATTATGACTTATTACAACCCACCAACCAATATAAAACTTATGTACATTTTGGAACGCAATAAAGAAATTGAGTATTGAAAATTTTCGCATTTAACAAAGACGGAAGGTCCCAGGTTCAAACTCTAAATTGTACATATACCAACATGATAATATAAATTTAATGTGTTCGGAAACTTACTTTTGACGGCCGCTCTGCTTATATTGTCATTCTGCTTATATCATAAATCTTAAACTATTTTTCAAAAGTAAATCCAATATTAGATAAAAAGGGATAAAATAAAAGGCCACATTACAAAATAAATTGTTTATTCTTATATTTACATGTACAGCTAGCTGCTATCCTAGCAATACTTACTTACAGTTAGAAGTGAGCGGTCAGTCTGTCGATCTCGTTCAAATCAGACATTATCTCTTCTACTCTAGTGCCGATCTTTTTCGCAATCTGGAAATAATACACATGTTTTAATTTATTGGTTTACTTTATATTCAATTTAATAAGAGTTACTTAAGTAAGGAACATTATAAGAATATGGTGTTTTTACTTGGTTGCGAAATAAAAGAGATTTCCAATATGTTATTTTATATGAGTAAGTTCATCAGAAGGATATGTGTTTTTGTGTTTGTAGTAATAATTATTTATTGGTTTATACAAAAATCAGAAGGACATGTAATGTTACTTAAAATGTACATGGGTAATAAATAAATGCTTTAAGATTCATTTTTCAAAAAGTGCGTAGCATATAATTATTTTTGCCGAAACAAAGCTAAGCCGAACTAAGCTGGCCCCTAATCTTTGTCTAAAAAAATAGATAGGGATAAACAGGAATAAAAAAGAGCCCCCTCTGCATGATTTTAGCACTGATTACTCATCAAATAAATAATATAGAGTAGTGAATGTATACGAACGTCAAGTTTCTCGGCATTGGGCATGGTGGTGTAGTGCGCGACGAGGTCCCCGTCCAGCATGCCCCGCGCCGCGCCGCCGCCCGCCGCCTTGCGAGCTGTCTTGTACGTCCTGGTACACATAACATCATTAATAATAATAATAATATTCCGGAACAACTCACACCCGGTTATCTGATCCCAAGCTAAGCAGATTAAGCTTGTGTTATGGTAACCAGATAACTGATAAACATACTTATATATTTCTAAATACATACATATTATAGATAAATTACACCCAGACACAGAACAAATGATCATGCTTATCACACAAAGATTTGTCCTGAGTGGGAATCGAACCCACGACCTCCGGTATAGCAGTCAGGGTCATTAACCACTAGACCAACAGGCCCGTCAATAGCCCGTCAATTATATATTAGGTGACCACAAATCATTATGACGACCTCCGTAGTCGAGTAGCGTATGCACCGGTTTTCAAGGTAGCTCTGAAGTCCCGGGTTCGATCCCCGGACGGGTCAATGTTCAACTTTCCTTCATTGCCTCGGGTCTGGGTGTTTGTGGTACCTTCGTTGTTTCTGAATTCCAGAACACAAGTTCTTTAGCTACTTACTTTGGTTTCAGTGCAATGTATATGATGTTGTCGATATTTATTTATATATTACCACAAATCATTATTTAAAACCATTTGAACACAGGAATATTCTTTTATTCTATGCAATTCCTTTCAAGAACATACAGGTAACACATTCGACCAGCCACAAGTGGGTAATATGTATAAGAAAGCCAATTACAAGTTTCCAATTATATAAATTTAAGTATGTATAAAATTAACGGAACGGTAAAAATAGCGTCAAAGTTTAACATAAAGACAACTGAAAAGAATAAACAAAAATAAGAGATTACACATGCGTAAAAAGATATTCAACTTTCATAATAATGAATTAAAACAACGTTTAATTCTCCTTATATTGTACTATAGGAATGTCGAGATGTATTTGATAAATGTTCTTAGTCGGTCAGTTATTGTAGCAGGTAATAAATGACAAAAAAAGCAATGTCAGTGGAACAATGAGTCTTTTCGCAATTAAAAAATCCGTCTAACTGGCTAGTCTTTTGTTTGGCCTAATTTAGAGATGGTTTACAATCGGTAAAACTATGACTCATATAAAAATTACGCCATCTTCGTATAACATAGTTAGAAAATTATTTACGTGTTTTGCAAATTATAGTGATAGTAATATGTAACAAGCATAACTCTGTAATTAATGTTGTAATGTACTGTTATATTTCAGCTTAGTTCCCGACCCTTCGATAGCTCAGTTGGTAGAGCGGTGGACTGTAGCTGGTTAATAATTGTCATCCATAGGTCGCTGGTTCAAATCCGGCTCGAAGGAATTCTTTTTGCATTTTCGATAATATTGCTTTTTTTTATGAAGAGTATGATTGTAATAAAACTACTTTTTACGGATTTTGTCGCGGTTTAATTTTAGATTTTAGGTCCCGACGTTTCGACACCTTTGCAGGTATCATGGTCACGGGCAGACTCACAGTCACAAAAAAAAGAATCTAGTTATGTAAGTATTACCTATAAGCCCTCGGGTTAAGGCCGGCGATGTGGCAGCAGTAGTTGTTCATGACGTTCTGCAGCATCAGCAGGCGCCGGTACATCTTCTCCGAGATCGGGAGCACGTAGCCCACGCCGCCGTCTAGCGTCGCTGTAGGGAAATATAATGATAGGATCAAAATATAATGCATTTATATTAAAAGGCAAGCTTTTAAATCAGCCATGCTTGGAGTACTAGGGAAGACTTACCCCCTTATTACAAAAGATGTTCTAAAAAAAACCGAGGTTTTAGAATAGCCCCGTCTCTTTTGTTATATGACATAAGAAAGTGATGGGTATATTTTAAACCTGGGTTTACCTTAGTCTTGGTTTAAACCATCTTTTGTAATAAGGCCCTGTAAGACTGGAAAATTTGCATTACCATCGGATGTCAAGTAGTAGTTAGCTCGCAAGATTAACCCTGAACCAATAAATACAAAGGAAGTTGAAATGTTTTAATAATAATAAACTTCAAAGCTGAATATGTCCTAGTGAAATTTCTAGGACTGCATCTACTGAATCTGCAATTTTCTAGATTTATTTGCGTCTGACAATGACAGCTATCACAGATATAATGAGGGGCTCGTGGCTAAGTGTAAGCCGTACGGTTTGACCGATAATACAGGTTAAGCCGCGCTCGCCGCGGTTGGTCGGTGGATGGGGGACCATTTCCAAACATACCGAGACCCCTCCGTGCCTCGGATAGCACGTTAAGCCGTAGGACCCGACTGTCATACTATGATCTTTGGCAGTCGTTAAGTCAATTCTGACAACCAGTCTTACTATGGGATACTGTGATAATACCCAGTAGGTAAAATGGATTGTGGAGGTCAGATAGGCAGTCGCTCCATATAAAATACGGTATTCAGCCGAATCCGGTAAGACTGAAAGCCGACCCCAACATAGTTGCGAAAAGGCTCGGGAGAGTTCGAAAATTGATCACATACATCATACAAATTAATCCTTGGTATTTTTTTCAAATATAGATGGTTATTATTGAGTTTGTAAATGCATGAGTGTATATTTGTGAGCGTGTAGTTTATTTATGCGAGTGGTACGCGTGTGAACGTGTGACTATGCGTGTCTGTGGACGTGTGTGCGTAAACTTGCACATGTAAATGTAATAGTGTGTGTTAAGTCACACATTATATAACGTACAAGGGCCCGAGTCCGCTATTTTAAGTCAGTGAGTGGCGGGTTAATAAACGTTCCAGTGTACTTGTTTTTGTGCCTAATTTTCGTATTCAGATAATTTTAATTTAATGACAAATGTACACCTACTTGCCACTGTTGTCATTGTTGGATTGCAAGGGACTGTTCTTATCTGAATACGAAAAGTAGGCACAATAACAAGTACACTGGAACGTTTATTAATCCGCCACTCACTGACTTAAAATAGCGGACTCGGGCCCCAGAACATAGTGAAGTGTCTGCATGCGGACGATTGTGCTTGCGGATCTGTTTGTGTGAGCGTGTACTTGCGCATATATGTGTAAGAGACCTATGTAACACCTTATGCACCTATTAAACATTGCGTCCCTATAATTGATTAGTGTAGGTATTGTTTATACGTACTGAACATGGTGACGTGTCGTCGTGCGGGCGAGTGTGGTCCGGGGCGAGCGGCGATGCGGAACATGGCGTTAACCTGCTGGCCCACGTGGTAGTCGCTCTTGCGGATCAGACGCTGGCCTGCAGAGGAAATTAACATTAATGTCATAACTCATAGTAATGTAGATTTTTTGAAAATCAAAGTTTCTTATATTTATGGCATCAGTTGATAGGCTCAATCACAAGTATCAAATCACTCTAACAAAGAGGATAAATTAAATGAAAAGAAGTATGTCAGTCTGTATGTTTGGTGTCACTCACCTCCGTAACTCTCCCTCGCTTGCGGCTGGTACATGAACAGCGCGAGGTTCCCTTCAGACTCGCTCACTAGGAAGCCGAGGGTAGTGTTGTCCACCATAAACTCCATATCATAGATCTATAGTGTAAGTAAACACATCAGCAAATAATAATTAATGAATATTTCAGATGACAATAATAATCGATGATGATGACGAACGGTAATGGTTACGGTAGCGATATCGATATTGGTGATGATGACGATGGCGGTGACAATGACGTACAGGGGAAGGTAACGGCGGGGATGACGGTGACGGGGAATCATCACCGTCATCGCCACCGTTACCGTCTCCGTCAGGACAGTGATCGACTGACGGCAATGGTGAAGGTGACGGTGATAGTGACGGTGCCGATGACGATAACGGCGACGATTACGGTGATGATGACAATGAAGGCGGTGACGATGATGATAAACCTAAAATATGTTCAGTAAAGCCGCAGGTACACATCTAAGTCTTCCATACCTGAGCACTCCTCAAGTCCCTGGACACGAGCGAGAGAGTTCTATGTTGGTGCTGGTACCGCAGCAGCGAGATGGACTTGTACACGTCCGCCACCAGCACCAAGTTCTTGACGGACAGCATCTTGTGCACGTAGATCTGAGTGTCGATGAACGCCACGCCTACTAAATCGTTGTCTTTTAGCTGCCAGATGTAGATCTGTGGAGTAAGGTTATGTTTAGAATGGAACGACAAGACGTGTTTCTTGTTGGGTTCTATCTATGCGTATACTGCCTTATGCCATACATACTTCCTTATGTAATATATACTGCCTTATGCTATACATGCTGCCCTATGTAGTGCATACTGCCATATGTGATACATACTACCCTATGTAGTATATTGCCCTATGTAATACAAACTGCCCTATGTAATACATACTGCCTCATGTGATACATACTGTCTTATGTAATATATATTGCCCTATGTAACACATACTGCCCTATGCGATACACCCCTCCTATATAATAAGAGACACTGAGACTTAATAAATCTTATAATTTTTATAAAAATTATGTGGTCCTCTTTACAGCACATACCTTTTTCGGGGCTCGAGGCTTAGTGTAATCCGTAAGGTTTGACCGATAATACTGGTTAAGTCACGCTCGCCAAGGTTGGTCTGTGGATGGGTGACCATTTATAAACGTACCGGGCCCTCTGTGCCTCGGAAAACACATTAAGCTGTTGGTCCCGACTGCCATACGTAGATCTTTGACAGTCGTGAAGTCAATTCTGACAAACAGTCTTACTATGGAATACTGCTACCACACACCTGCTACTATGGGATTCAATAGCCACTAAAATAGGTTGTGGAGGTCAGATGGGTAATCGCTCCACGTAAAATATGGTATTCAGCTGTCGGTGAGACTGGAAGCCGACCCCAACATAGCTTAGGAAACCTTGGCCCGGCTCGGGGACCACGTCAATTATTTAGTAGATTATTATATTTTTTGTTTTATATACCTTCTGTCCCACAGCAGATATAAGGTAGCCCAGCACTTGTGTGAGCGCGGTGACGGGGCCCTTCTGCTCCTTAGCGTACAGTTCCTTGAACCTGTTCTTAGTGAGCGGCTGGCCCGGCTCGGGGACCACGTCGATAATGTCGTAGATTATTATCTGAGAAAGGGAAAATCGGTTATCAAAAACAGTAATAATAAATCATACAAGGTAACGGTCAAAGCAATCAAAATATATTGAAACGAACACACATCTACCCAATCTTTTATGAGCGACAGTAATGTAATATGTTAGTAAAACTATGTTGGTAACTAAACATGTTACTCACCCTTCCTCTGGACGTGATATCTTCACTGTAGTTATAATTCGTTCCTATTGCTATGTAACCTCTCAGTCCAGACCTAGAAGAGAAAAATATTTCTTAGTTAAATGATACTACATATCATATAAGAAAACAGCTAGTAGTTAAAGTGTGGATAATAGCTCAAGTGTGGTCCAAAGAGGTCATGTTTTTGTACATAAGGCACGAAATCGTGATATCATGTAGTAAGTAAGTAAATAAATAAATAAATGCGGACAACATCACATACATTGCTCTGAACCCAAAGTAAGTTGCTAAAGCACTTGTGTTATGGAATTCAGAAACAACGAAGGTACCACAAACACCCAGACCCGGGACAATGTAGAAAAGTAGTTTTTCTACATTGACCCGTCCGGGAATCGAACCCGGGACCTCAGAGCTGGCGACACCTTGAAAACCGGTGCGTACGCCACTCGACCACGGAGGTCGTCGTAAGTATGACACACATTAAAAATTAATGTGCCGTCGTGAATATCCAAGTTACGTAAAATAAAAAAAAATACGAGTCTTATATTTTGAAAGAATCAATATGACGGGTATTAAAAAAAACATCTGCCCTATTTTAAAGTGCCCTTACCTAGTCCCCTCATAAGAGAGCGAGACATTCTTGAGACACGTGACGTGTTCCCACTCGTCGAGCTCTATCCGCGTGTTGGGGATGATCTCCCAGGACACAGGCGAGAACAGCGTCACGAAGAACCTGTCTTGCAGCGGGTACGGAAAGCTGGAAGAGATTGTTAGCTTTAGTTATTATGAAAAATAAGGAAATCACATAATGATAAAACAAAATACACAGAATTCGTTTTACTTGCATCGGGGCCCTTATGTTATAGAGTTATGCAAAAAGTATTCATTGCTAAAAACACATGTTTTTTATGGCTAGACACATATACATAGACATATCGACTATATGTGCGTTTTTTATCCTTGTGATTTTACTCAAGCGTTTGACAATGTTCATCATAATATTTGTGGTAAATTTTAAAAGCATCCTTTTTTTATTTATAAGAGAAAATCATATTTATAGAATAAATAAGAAATCATATCTAAAGAATCGAACGCAACATACATACTCAAAATAAAACTGGTTAAAATCGTCATATAATACAAGGTGTACCGCAAGGTAGTGTTCTGGGTCTTTTAGGTTTTATTTTTATCAAACTTGAACTCCTCACTAATTTCAGTTACACTGTTTGTTGTGTTTGTCTGTTTAGTGGGAAGTAGGCCTTTTGCCCAATAGTGGGCAAACAATTTAATGTTATAGTTACCGGTCGCCCTTATTCTCGTTGGCCTTCTCCTTATCCTCGCCATTGAACTTGTAGTACTCCGTGGTGGGTGGCTGCGTGGAGGCCACGAGGCAGTAGGTCTTGCTCTCGAGATGGAAGGTGACGAAGTGCGGCGTGACCCGCAGCGGCACCTTGCGCACCGGCCACCACGCGTCGTACGACAGGTGCGGGGCCAGGGCGCTGATGCGGAGGGAACCCTGCGGAGATGTAACTTAATATGATGGATGATGTACGTAAATATATTTTTTAGTAGATGTTCTAGATAATAGTATATTTATTTGTGATGTGATAAATTGAGCACACAAATAGAAAAAACTAAAAATCTGCATATTTTGGATATTAAAATAAGCAGATTTTTGTACAGTATTAGTCTTAGGCCGTACTACGGTTTTTTCCCGCAAGCGGTAACCGCAATACACCCCGAGACGCACACTATGGCAAAAAATCTGGTGCGGTAAAAAACAGTTTGTGCGGCCGCTTCCATTAGTTTCCTTCACTCACATAATCAGGCGGTTAATATCCGCGGGGGTTTAGCTGTAGTGCGGCCTTAGCCTTAGGTAGCAATAAACTTTGCTTTAATCTAGAAAAAAAATCTGCAATGTTAAAATATATTTTACTGAAAATTTTGATTTAAATAAAGCAAATTTCCAAAGTGATTTTTGGAATACACAAATATCATAATATTTCAAAATTATTTTCGTCTAAAAGAAAATGAACTTTAAGAACTATCTGTCTTACAAAAAACGTATGCTATACACCAATCAAAGTTTAACTAAGTCTTACCTTAGAATTAAAATACAGGAACCCCTGCGGACAGTTGGTGTTGTTGAAGGGCGCGAAGGTGGGCGCGGGCGCCTCCTCCGTGCAGAGCGGGTGCAGCCGCAGCTCCCCGCGCGCGGAGACCACCACCCAGTACGGCCGCGGCCCGCACACGAACACGCCGTTGTAGCCGCCCACGTTGCCTACCATACACATCGATAGTAGCATAGCATAGGAGGCCATCTGCTCCTAAACTTAGCAGAGCAAATAATGATAAATAAAAAAAAAAAAGCGTGGGGCGCTCGATAGACGAAAAATATGTCACAGAGCGCCCCACGCTTTTTCACAATAATACTAGTGTTTTTAGTTCATTACCAATTTCAGCTTACATTAGGAATTATTTTTCACTTTTTTAGTTAGAAGTACTTTAAAAGCGTGCTTTTTAGTTTTTTTTTTAAACTATATTTATTTTTCACTTTTTAGTCCTAGCAGCAATACGTGTTGTATGAATTCAAACGTATTGCTTTGTGGACTTAAAAAAAATATATTGTTTTTTTTTATTTATTTAATCCTGGTGATCCTTATCAGGATAATGAGATAAACCTATGAAATTATTATATTGTCGCTGATTCTTGATAAGTGTACAAAGTTTGAATTAAATCTGTCCGTTTAAAGTGGGTCAAAATCGAGTCCAAAGGAGTCGGTTACATACATACATACATACAAGTGAAGCTAATAAAAGCGTGTTAATAATGGAACAAAATTAATCGTTCTAAGATGGTTCTTGCTATCCCCACCTCATCAAATTCTTTGATATGCCAATAGATTTTGATAGAGTGAAAGATAGAATGATCATTCGCTCGTTTGATGTAAATCGGCCTAGAGAGAAATTAAAAAATACATGATATTCCGACTTCTACGTTTCGACCTTTTTCACTCGATCACGGATAAATAAGTTCCTATATACGCGATTTTAATGAAACTGGTGAAATTTCCTGTTTAAATTTTTATATCACTCAGATTTGAGAACCTGCGAAAATTATATAAACTCACTGTATATTCGATGTGCACTTCACCCCCTTTGGATAGATATACCCTTTTGGTAACACAATACATTTTACAGATATACTTTCGTTTACACTGGTAATTTTAAAGGGAAGGGAAATCACCAAATCACCTTCCAACTGAAGTATTAACACCATAACACTCTACACAGGGTGTTACGAAACCCCTGTCCGACCCGAAAGGGTCATAGAGGGTTTACAATCACATGCCCAAATAAAATATCAAATTTGGAAAATTCATGACAGAAACAATAATAATGGATTTTGAAATAACCATTTTTTGCCCCGAAATTCCCTAAATTTGAGAATAAAACAAAAACTACAACACCAATTTCGTCGGTATTTTTGGGGGCCTTTTGTTTGGTAATTAGGTATCATCTGTGACAACGCCAACACTCTCTCTCGAATTTTGAGAAAAAAAAAATTTTTAGGTTATAATTTTTAGATTCAGATATCGATACCTAACAACACCTTAACGGATCGGACAGGGGTTTCGTAACACCCTGTATACTTATAGAAAATACATAACTCACCAAAATACCGGCACTGCCTCACATTGGCCTTGAGCATGGCGGTCTCGTAGGAATCTTCAGAGTTAGCCGGGGTGGGTTCATACCCGAACGGGAAGGAAACCCGCGCTCGACTCCAACGGAGCTTCAGGTTGCCGCGGGGGTACTTGTACGCCTAGACAATCATAAAAAACAAAATGTATTAGATAAATGTAGCTTATATGATCTAGCATCACAGTGTATGCGCAGACAAAGCCAACGAACCCAAACACGATGGGTTGGTGTTGTTGTGAATGTGGTTGTCGTTAACAATGGTGTAAATGTCTGAGAATGAAAGCCGAAATCGTCGTCAGCACGTTTTTTAAAAGGTAAATAAAAAAATAACAAATACGTGTCTAATAAAATATTATTTTATTACCCATCTGACTGAACCTGTCTGTTTATAAACTCTTATATAAAAATAGTCCTAAATTTGTTAAGTGTTGGCGTAATGAGTCCCCCTGACCTGGTATATCATGAGCTGGTCATCGCACCGCATGAGCATGAGCACCCTGGTGGCCTTGTGCCCCACTCCCACCACCAGCAGCTCCTTGCACTTGTCCGCGTCAGGGTTCGCTCCACCGCTGTTGAACTCGTCTTCGTCAACCCCGCTACTGGGGATGGGGACAGATTCTAAACTGTCTGCGAGGATCTGCAAATTAAATGTATGGAAAAAAGTTTAAAGTTTTTGCGAAAAAGGGACCATCATGGCATAAAATGTACATGGACATACTCGTAACATATAGGGTAATGAAAAAAAATTCTTGGCACTGGCGTTCTCTTTGTATAAAATGCTCTCACGCCCTCTAATTGCTCTCTTTTCCACTCCATGTTTTCTACAACCCTCATCTAGTACGTGGCCTTCACGTCAACCAGGTACTACACTCACCCTGTTCCCGGCGCAGGCGTCTCTCACGAGGAAGTTGAGTCTCATCTCCGGCAGCGAGTAGATCTCCAGGTTGCCGTTGAGTCGCAGCACGAACAGCCAGTAGGTAGCCTTCACGTCAACCAGGTACTTCTTCCACCAGCGAGAGATACGTCGAGGTACTCCAGGGTTTTTAGATTGTTCTGCTAACATTATCTGTAGAGAATATGGCATTTAATTTTTTGCACAATATTGCCCATCGAAAAGCTTCTTTACGGGGTAATGAGTTTCGAAGATACATTCCTAAATATTTTAATAGACATTTTGTATTTTTTTTTTCTGCATATCCCTCCAACTACGTTGTAAAAAAGAACTACCAACAAGTTGCATATTACAAGCTAGGTCCAAAATAAATAAGAACATTTTCCTTAGTAAGCTACAAAACAAAGTTGGTTTAGTTACACCATTTATCACTCAAGAACGGGTGGACTGTTTTTCATAATCTTTAATTTGTTGATTCCTCTTTAGCTCGAATAGCAAAATAACTGTCAAAATGAGAACGGGCCCTAGTTACATGGGCAAAATACATAAATACAGATTACTCACGCTAGCCATAGAAGCGGGCGTCTGATCCCCGCCGTACAGCAGTTCGTCCTCATCGTTGAGCTCGTACACGGCGCCGGGCTTGAAGCCTTCCGCTTTCACGTTCTTGCCCTTGATCTTACCGCTGAATTCGCCTTTCACCTAAGGATATGATAGGATATATAATAACCGTTGCTCGAAACGAATTTAATGTCATGTATTTTGCCAAGGATAGGCAGGCACATACGTATTTGAAGATACAAATCTGTATAAACGCATCAAAGATTACAAAGACTAGTTAACGGATTAGAAATATACAATCTTTTCTAGATTTCTGGGTAGTTGCAATCATCGCTAGTTCAGAACTGGATAAAAAAAAATCCACAAAATATTTGAGGGTTGAACTTCTCAGGGTTTCAAATGAAGGCGATAATTCCTCAAAGAAATGAGAAAATCTAGCGACGAACATTTATTCTCGGTTAAAATACGTTCACCAGTTATGTGCTATTAGGATTTTGCCATATTGTCCACAATTTTTCTATTTACGCGTCAGCACAAACATAATATAGTACTCCTATGTATATTACCTGACTATTATCAGCATCAGGCGGTGTGAACAGTCCACTAAGATCTCTATACACTGTGGCGCGTAGTACTGCGGGGCGATGTGGTACTGATTGACGGGTAGGGGCGAGGCGACCCGATGACTGTGGAGAATATAATATTGTACGTATGAATGTGTGAGATTGCCTCTTATGTGTGTGTTTGTTATAAATATGAGGTAGGGGTCCGCCGTGGCCGCGTGTATGTGTGCCATGTGCTATGTGTATGTGTGTCATGTGGTGTGTATCAGTGTGTACTTACCGCGCCGTCCTTGCCGCGGAACTCTCTGAGCGCCAGCACGAGCACGCGCCCGCACGCGGACATCACGCACAGGTAGGGGTCCGCCGTGGCCGCGTACTGGGCCGTCCATTCCAGCTGGATTGACTGCAGTTGGACCCCAGCTAACACAACATAATCAAACTTACAACAATGCCCCGGATACAAGTGACATTTACACAAACGTCAACAAAGAATTCGCTGTAAATCAGTTCGGTTTTGTCTTCTTCTTTTCGAGTTATCACAGGTAAGCATAGAGTCCGCGCATCGCTGGTAGCCCGTTTGCTGATCGTAAGCAAAAACTTATGCTGTAAGTACAGGCTCGTTCTGCTTTCGCAGTATTTTGATTTGATCATCCTGATGTCATGTCACAGTTCATACTCCGTTAGGCTCGCTCTATAGTTTACTTATACATACTCTAAAGCTTTGACGTTGCAGTTATCATGATCACGGGAACCAATTGGCTAGCAGTGGTCATTTCTCAAAGAAAAATCCTATAAAGGCTTAAGAAGACACAAACTCATACTTCTAAACATACAAGCTTACCTTTGATCAGTCGTATCCCTGTAGTGGTGACTTGCACCATAAACTTGTTGTTACCGAGGTTGCCCGCGAAGATAGTCGGGGAGCCCGTCATGAACCCCGAGTTGTCTACCTCGTTGATCTCCTGGCCTATAGAGAGTAATGTACTTGTGAAGAAAATATTTTCAGAAGTAATGATAGTTAACGAGACGAATGTAAATTTTAGAACAATACGTTTTTATAGGTGTTAGAGACAGTCTTTCCGTGCGCGTGGGACTTATGAACGAAACAAAAATTTGGTATAAAAGGATGTAGGTATATTTAAATATAAATAAACATTTAGTGTCTCTTTTATTGTCAAAAGTAAACTGAAAATAAATCAATTTAATAATTGTAGAAATAAACATTTTATATCTTTCGTTTTTTTAGCTGTAAGTCTTTCATATTATTATAGTCTTACCAGTCTGCAGTATCATGCTGCCGTCTTCCTGCGTCAGTATGAGGTATGCGTGCATGCCTTCCGCTTCCCTAGCACCGTCCGTGCTCTCGCCCAGCACCGACCACATGTCTATACAGCCTGAACAATACATAATTACATACATTACAATGGCGACTTAAAGGCTGCTATCGACGGGCGAGCCGTGCGCTGGTGGTAAAGATTACGGCGATTTCAATCGCCGCTCGCAGTGATACACGGGCGAGCGAAACTATCGTTCATCAGAAATTACTATAGCAAAACGTGACCGCACGATTTTAGACGAAATTTCAAACAAGTTCGAGGGTTTAGAAATTAATTTTAAAACAGTACATTTTAATTATTTATGGTACAGAAAAATATGTAAAAATAAATGACCAAAGACGCTTCAGTTCATGAGGTGCCGTTTGCAGAGGTACAGAGTTAAAGAAAATTTCGCTGAAATGATGCTAAACTTTTTAATTAATTAAATGCTTGTAAATTATTTTAAGTATACTCACAATATAGGTATAATACTTTTTTACCAATACACATAAGAAAAACACAATTTATAACAATTACATTATTTTCTATCAACACACTCACCCGGCAAATTAAACGACGTAATCAACTGCGGCCTAACAGACCTCTGCAGTACAGTGAGCGCACCGTTCTTGCCTCTCCCGCTGCAGACCACCAGCTCTATGATAGGGTTGTCCTGCTGCCGACTGTACTCTTCTGATAGCAGCTGCGGCTCGCCCATCGACACGTCGCCGATCGGACAGATGTTTAGGAGGGAGTCGCACACCTATGATAAAGAATTGAACATAAATTTATGTTATAATCAATCGTCTTTAATATAATTAATATAGGGCCTATATAAAATCGATTGATGACATCAATAATTCTAACAAAAAAAAACAATCTTTAAATAAGTCTCATATGGTTATCCCACTGTCAAAACTCGAACATAAAACAAAAAGAAATACAGTCGAATTGAGTACCTCCTCCTTTTTTGAAGTCGGTTAAAAACAAAACACTGTCGAATTTAGAACCTCGTCCTTTTGAAGACAGTATATAAGCGTCTTGATTAAAAGTGACATAATCATCATCTGCCTAGCCTTTTCCAAAACTATGTTGAGGCCGGCTTTCAGTCTAGCGGATTCAGCTGAATACCGTATTTCATATGGAGCGACTACCTATAGTAACTCCACACGCCATATTACTGGCTAACAAACACAGTATCCCATCGTAAGACTGGTTGTCAGATTTGTGATGACTTACGACTGCCACAGATCCAAATATGACAGTCGGAGCTTCACCTGCTTTTCGAGGTACGGAGGGGTCTCGGTGGTTCACCTGTATACGTACTGTGTGGTAAGGAACAATGTAGAACTGACCTCGAAGACATAGCTGGTAAGTTGTGTGGAGGTCCTGATGTCGGAGCCGTACACTTCCAGCTCGTCTTTGTCGCTGATCTCTATGACGTTGGTAGCCACGCAGTCGCTGATGGTATCCAGACGACGCTTCTTACCGCCAGGATCTGAGCTTTGGAGCTGCTGTTCTTTGTTCATTTCTGTTAAACAAAGCACTATATTTCGAGGCTGATCAATTAATTTTATTATTTACTTGCTGTGTCCCGCAGTTTCACAAGCGTAAGTACCTAATCCCCATTTCCGTTTTTTTTTACTTTTTGTTCTATTTTGTGTAGAGGCAAACCCTATAAATCAAAGAATATGAAAATCAGTCCATCCGTTCTTGAGTTAAAGAGGATGTAACTAACATCCGGTTTAATGTTATCCCTAACTTTTTAATCCCTAATAGCAGAAAAACTATAAAAAGACATAGGAACATGTTACGAAAAAATAAATTGATGATGCAGGTGAAACCGCGCAGGAACTGCTAGTACATATAGTATTAATGCACAATATCTTACCAGCTTCCGACACAGTAAGATCGACGGTAGCTTCAAGCGGCTTGTCCACTGAGAACAGCATCCTGTTCTCTCGCTCCGTCACTCTTAATAGAAGGGAGTTACCGAGACGCGAGCCCAGGAAGAGGAAGTCTTCTTCTATTACACACATCTGGAGATGAGAAAGAACATAAATACACACATTTTAAGTAAATATTGAGTATTGAGCATTAAGCAAATTTTGTAACTTGTGACATGCGATGTTTAACGTATACCATGCATACCATTAGCATGTAATGTGTGACACGTGGCAAGAAGCATGTAACGCGTAGCAAGTAGTACGCCGTGCGTAGCATGTAGTACCCCTTGCGTCGCATGTAGTACCACTTGCGTGGCATTTAGTGCCCCGTACGTAGCATGTACTACACAGTGCGTAGCATATATAACCCCTCGCGTGGCATTTAGTAACCCGTACGTACCATGTAGTACATAGTGCGTAGCAAGTAGTTCCCATTTCGTAGCATTTAGTACACAGTCCGTAGCATGTAGTACTACCCCCTGCGTTGTATATGTCACCGGAAGATAACAAGATCCGCAAGTTTATAAATTGCCTAGGAAATGTGGCCATAAAATAATACAATTTATCTCTCGTTTAGAATCCTACGAAAGTTTATAAATTTCCTAGGAAATTTATAAATTGGCGGTTCTTGTTATTTTCCGGTGACATATACACTGCATAGCATGTTGTATCCCGTGCGTAGCAAGTAGTAGCCAGTGCGTAGCATATAGTACACAGTGTGTAGCACGTAGTGCCCCGTGCGCATCATGTAGCATGCAGTACGCAATGTATAGTGTAGTGTATATCATGAATTATATATCGTGTAGCATATAACATAGATACTAACACAAGTAGTGAGCACGGAGGCGGCGGCGCGGTCGAGATGGAAGCTGCGTACAGTCCGCACGGAGTCCGCCAGCAACGTCAGCACGTACAGCTGGCCGCCGCGCAGCGAGAGAGCCAGCCGGCCCTCGCCCAGCGGGGCCACGCACGAACCGTCCAGGGTTATGCACACGCCTTCCTGGATCCCTACGGACATATACAACGTGAGACATTGCTAACAATAGGGAAATGCTTGTCGATTCAGCAACAACAGCCAAGTGACGGTGGTAGAAATCACCTAAATGACAGTATGGAAATGGCAATCCATTTCGATAGGTCAAGTGACTTACATTTGATCGATTTGATCAGCGTTATCGCCGTTATAGAAAAGTCACTTGGCTAGTCGAGCAGAAACCAAAATGGGCTTAAAGAAAAATAAACTTATTATTAAGAAAAGGAATTAAAAATATGTAATAAAAAACACAGATTCAAAATTGTACATAAAATAAAAAAATACTTTGAAATATCGGACAAAATAGAACAGATTACTCTGGAAAAATGTAAATTAAGCACTTACTGAGTGGAAAATTGGTGGTGTGTGAAGCAATACTGTTCAAGGAGACTCCATATGGAGGCACTGACTGGTTCAAGTAGATTAACGAGTTCACAGCCATTATAAGACAACCACCTGTGAAAAAAAAACATCATCAATTTTGGATTTGGGTGTGTTTTTAGAACAGAACTGGCTCTGTAGTTTATAAGAGACGAAGCAACGTTTTGCAGCTACGCGCGTTTTTCAGGCGAAGCCATGTTTTAAGAGTGCGACGCCACCATTATGAAACGCTACGCCGCGTTTTTGAGGCGACCTCAGGTTTAGAAGAGGCGACTTTTTTTTTTTTTTTTTTTTGGTAGAGATTTTTGCAGTTAGCCTGAGCGCAGGCTTTGACTGCTTCACCGGACTTTTGGCGAGGACCTTAAGGCCTCCAGCCAGAGCAATAGGAAAAACTAACTACGTCAGCAACGTCCACTAAGGGCACCCCCTGCGGGGTTCGGACCTCGACTTAGTGCGTTGCTAACAATCTTAATAAAGGAAAACAACAAGGGATGGCTGGATCTAAATTTTTATTATTTAGGGACATATTTTTATTGCTAGTTTGGCCGGCTCGGGCCAGCTTGGTCTAGGGACGGGAGGATAACATTTACGTTACTATTATTTATAATACGCGACGGGCCTCGCCGGCGAGGACGTAATATACGGCGGTTGTGTTGTGTAATGCTACTGCTAGCTAAATCGAATGCTCCTTGGAGAAGCGTTGTTTTATCGTCAGGGTAGGAGAGAGTATGTCTGGGGCGTTTAATCTTAGATATTACGGAAGGTACGTAACGCGCGGCCGCTACGATTAGCGGGTTACGGTGGCTTTCGGAGGAGTTGAAGAATCGGATCGCGGCGCGTTTCATGAACTGCTTGATTGTTGGCAGCTTTAAGTCACAGTGCAACTGCAAGTTACGGACGTAACCTGGAGCGCCTGTGGCTCTACGCATGAAACGGTTTTGCAGAGTTTGCATTCGTTTGAGTCGATAATCGGGTACGTGAGAGAATACGACGCTGCCGTAAGTCATGATAGGTCTCACACACGCAGTGTAAATTCTCATCTTACAATTAAGAGAGAGTTTACTGTGCTTGTTCAACATACAATGAAGTCGGCCGAGAGCGAAGGCGGCTCGCGCGCGTGCCGCTTTAATATGAGCTATGAAGGTAAGTTTCCGATCAAGGATTACACCCAGGTATTTGGCTTGCTGCTCCCAAGGGATAGGCTTGCCGAAGAGGGTTATAGGTGGAGGGGGAACAGGAGGCTGCCGTTTCTTGCTAAAGAGCACGGCTGCGCTCTTGGTAGGGTTGACTTCGATTCTCCATTTCGTGAACCACTTCCCGAGGGTCGTGACCGCGGTCTGGAGAGTTCGACCTATCGCTAAGGGGCTGGTGCCTGAATAATAGATGGCCGTATCGTCGGCGTACATAGCTACTTGGGGTTTGCCACCGCGAGGAATGTCGCTAGCGTATAGCGTGAAGAGGAGTGGAGAGAGTACGGAGCCTTGAGGGACTCCGGCGCGGATCGGGTGAGGGGAAGAGAGTGTGCCCTCAACGCGATAGCGAAAGGACCGATTCGACAAAAAGTTTCGGATGATAAGCACGAGACGATCTGGCACCTCGAGTTGGTATAGCTTGAAGATCAAGCCATTGTGCCAGACCTTGTCGAAGGCCTTTGCTATATCGAAGAAGAGCACGCCAGTGAGCCTTCCACGCTGTAAACCAGCGCTTATATGCTCGACTATGCGGTGGACTTGTTGGACGCACGAGTGTTGGGTTCTAAAACCGAACTGCTCGTCTGGTATGAGACTCCTGGACTCGGCATAGTCCATAAGACGGGAATAAATAATTCGCTCGTATAGCTTCCCAAGAACCTTGAGTAAACTAATGGGGCGATAACTAGTAGGCTCAGACTTTGGTTTACCGGGTTTGTGGATGCCGATGACTATCGCCTCTTTCCACTTATGTGGGAAGAGATTGTTTCCTAATTCTGCATTGAAGATGCCTGTTAAGAGAATTACTAAAGCTGGGGGGAAGAGTTTAATCACCTTATTGGTGAAACCGTCTGAACCTGGAGCTTTACGTGGATGCAGTTCCTTGATCAAAGAACGTACCTCGTCTACAGTTACCGGCGCGAGTGGGTGTTCCGGATCCTCAGAAGGAGGGAGCGAGGCCTTACGTTTGACTTCAGCGTCAACTCTGGCGAGGTGAGCTTGATCGACCGGAAGGTCGCTAGGCGTACACTGGACCTCTAAGCTGTCGGCTAGGCATTCCGCTTTCTCGTCGTCTTCGAAGGCAGGGCTCTGATTCGGACGGTTCATCGGGGGCATAGTAACTTCGGTGCAACTACGTAGTTTACGTTGGAGATTCCAAAACGCGTGATGATTGGGCTCTAATTGATCGAGAAACTTATCCCAGCGTTCCTCACGCAATTTCCTTATGCGTTTCCTAAAAGCACGCTGTAGAGAGCGCATGCGGACGCGATTGGAGTCGCAGGGATAAGCGTCATAGGCGCGTATAGCCGCGTTCTTCTCCGTCAGTAGGGCACGGGCGTCGTCCGGAAGGAGCCAGCGAGCGTCTTCTGTCACCGGTACCGACCGTGAACACTCGTTCACCAGGGACTGCACGTGCTCAGTGAGGGAGTCGATCGCGCCTATAGCGTCTGTCGCGGATTCCACGTGGTCTGGGATTGAATCGAGATGAGCGGATTGGACTGACTTAAGGCGGGTCCTAAGCTTCGTCCAGTTCGTAACTATCTTGGTGGGGATGGGCTGACCAGCGTCTGGGGGACCTACACGCGGACCGAAAGACATGATCACTGGTCGATGGTCAGAATCTAATTCCTGAATAACTTCAATGGACCGAAGCGCTAGGTTGACGTTTTTAAGCAAAGCTATATCTAAGATGTCGGGGCGGTGATTTACGTTAGCGGGAAAGTGCGTAGGATTCATCGGCGCGATGATGTCAAAGTTTAACTCGGAGCTAAGAAGGTCTAGGTGTCTACCGCGGATGTTACGAGTGTGGCTATTCCACGCTTCGTGTTTTGCATTCAGGTCTCCCGCCAGAAGGACGGAGTCGCCGAGAGCAAGAAGAGCTTGCAGGTCAGGTCGTAAGTCGACCCCCTGAGGTGACGGAGGGATATAAACTGAGACTAAGAACAAAGGTCTATGACCGGTCATGCCTAGCCTACAGACAGAGGCTTCAATGTGCGACAGCGTAGGTGGGTCCATCTAGAAGAGGCGACGCTGCGCATTCATAACTCAGGACTATCACATCAGGCTCACGGCTTACATCGCGCACGTGTCGTTGTATCTCAGGTATATAAGTGCGTGTGTGTTACCTAGCGGCTTCTGCACGGGCACGGCTCGCAGGCAGTCGAAGGGCAGGTGCGCGGTGGCCCAGATGACGGGGTGCACGCGCGCGCTCATGTTCAGGCTCACGCCGCACATCGCGCACGTGTCGTTGCGGACGGCTGTGCGGCTGGTGGGAAACACACGTGTAAAACTCATACCACATTATACCAGTAGGTACCTAATAGTGTGTCAAGATCTGGCGACAAATGGCGAACGAACAGCTCGCAAACTGTTCGCGACCTGCTCGCGTGCATTTATTAAAATTAGTTAGTGCAACTCTTAGGCGCAACTTATGCAAAGCTCGCACAGTGTACGCACGCGAGCAGTTATAGCGCATATAGCCCCGTACGCGAGACCTTCGCGCACCAGAACGCGCGCGGTCAAAAGCTGTCAAACGTACGGCTCGCAAAACAGTTCGCGAGCTGCGCATTGGGTGCGCCTTCGCCAGATCTGGACGCACCCTTAGAGTATACATAAGCAAGCATAGTACTAATTTGACGACGGCGCTTGTTCATACTGATGCCCAAAGTTCAGGAGTGCGACTAACAGCCCCCTGTTAGGCGCACTCCATAGTTTACTTATTTATACTCTTAGACCAGTTTCGAATATGGGCTACCGCGCTAACCACGCGACAACACGCGAGCTGCAAGGTGGATGTCACGGCGAATAATACATATTATCGTAAGGTACATATTTATATACAAACGGACGCGTAGACGATCCGATTGCAGGTTTCAATTTGGTACAGTTTTGACAGTAGGATCCATAAGAAAACCCATATAAGACTTATTTTGAAGTCGTTTTTTTTTTGTAAAAACTAACAAATCGATACTAATTCAGAGGTAAACTTTGTTTGTCTGTACCGAATAAGCTCATAACGTTAATAATACATGATGTTTGTGATTGCGGCATTTTAGACATTATTTGACATTTTTTTAACGTTTCGTCATAATAATATATATGTTTCTAATAAGTATCTTTGGAATTACTAAGAATTTAGTTATTTTAGTTGCCCATAGACAAAAATAAGGCTTTCTACACACAGAGCCGGGACACATAAAACTATGATTGGATAGGAGCTAAGTGGGATATACCATGGCTTTTTAATTTCATATATCTTTTGCGACAAACGTTTGTGAAAAGCAATCAATTATTTTACTCTAAAGCTGGTATACATAGCCATGTAGATCGCTTCACTTCTTCAGTATCTTCTCCAAATTCAGTAACTTAACACATAAATACAAAAGATTCATAAAAACAATATCACTCACCCCGCAAATGTCCTGACCGGCTCATATAATATCAAGAGTGTTGGTTCATAGTATCCGTGTAAGAACTGTATATCTAGAATATTGTCTATTTTCTCATCAAGATCCTTCAGTACTATAACGTAGGAGGCGAGAGTTGGCGCGCGGTTGATAGGTTGTGTGGGTTGCTAGAAATAAAGTACATATGTTAATTTAGTAATTAAATACTTCTTCAAAATTCTTGTGCCTGGGGGTGTTACATTATGCATTGCGTGCATTACGGGGTTTTTAAACATTCCAACACACAGATAATATCCAGGTGTGGATCTAATATTTCGTGGTCAATTTATCACAAGGACAAGGACAAGGACAAGGACAAGGAGGACAAGGGATCTGGATGATGATGATGAGGCAACATTTATTTAACTAATATAAATATTGTTAAGGGTACAAACAAATACTATTAAAATAATTTACTAGTAATATAACATGGTCAGATAGATTTATGGAAAAAGAAAGGGGAGGCCTTTGCCCAGAGGTGAGAAAAAAAGCAGGTTCCAAAAAAAAATTGGCAATAAAAAATAAATCAATTTAAAAAATAAAAAAACCCGACTGCATAAAAAACACTTTAAATAAAAACTGAAAAGTAAAAAAACAAGTTCAATAAGTCTAGAAGTGTAGATAGCAATGTTACTGTCACAGTCGGGACCCATAATGAATGATTTTAGTCTAGCTTATTTAATGGGTCCCGACTGTTACAGTAACATTGCTATCTACACTTCTAGACTTATTGAACTTGTTTTTTTACTTTTCAGTTTTTATTTAAAGTGTTTTTTATGCAGTCGGGTTTTTTTATTTTTTAAATTGATTTATTTTTTATTTAACACTTTTTAGTTAAAATCATAATCCACCTGGCGTACAGCATTCGAGTATGTATTTAGTTTTAATAAAGATCAATTTTTCACATAGTATTTTTTTATACGTAAATGATATACCATTTTGGAATCCTCGTTACAAGCCCTTTAATTTGATACCCATATTGTAGCAAACATATATTTTTTATTTTTTTGTACCTCAATCTATGGCACCTCGTGGCCGCCATGTTGGTTTTTGTTTGACGTGACATATCTAAGAACACTTGGGTAATCGATACGAATCCAACGATACCCTAATTATCGAAATCCATTAGGCCGTTTCGAAGATATGAGGTAATAAAGAATATTACACACATACATACATACATACATACAAGATACGCGCGAAAAACATAACCCTTCTTGGCAGTCGGGTAAAAATATACAATCAATTTTTAATCCATTTTTTTTCTTCACTATTAGATAGTTCATACTCACAGTTTTCTTAGTATCAAGTGGTTTGGCTTCCAAAGGGTCTCCATCCTCAGATGTGATGTCCTTTCTGAAGGGTAATACTGCGAGCTTCTTACCGTACAGTAGCATGACTGCACAGCGGCACTCAGGGTCCACTCGGATCCACGGTATGTGAGGATGTGTTGTCCAGCCACCCTGAAAAGCATAGTTGTATATAGTCTTTTGTATAATTTTGGTCTAATTTTAATAATAATAATATTCCGGGACAACTCACACTCGGTTATCTGATCCCAAGCTAAGCAGAGCTTGTGTTATGGTAACCAGATAACCGATAAACATACTTATATATTTCTAAATACGTTGGTCGCCGATCTGTCGTCCAGAGCAGACGTGTATTTGATTTTTACGAAAGTCCAGTGATTAGTGCTCCTCAATTATAATACTTCTCTAAGAACAAATAATAACTATAGTGGCGTGTACACTGCTGTGTGTTTTATGACTTTTAATAGCGAGTGCAAGTGTAATAGTAAAGCACGCAGCGAGTGCGAGGACGCGAGACGAGTGCGGTCGCTATTTTCGTCTCGCTCGCACAGTGACTCTGCGTTCGGACTTTGAACACCGACCGATTGTTGTGAGTTTACCTACAAATACAAAGAATTAATTTTGTTGTTTACTACGAAGATAATTTATCTTTGAGTGAAAAGGGTAAAGATACAATATAAACAAACAATGAGTGTGAAGCGATCTCCACCCGGAGCTTCGGCAAACTTAAATCTTTTACCTAAATGCTCGAAATCCACTACGGAGTATATTTCTGGAGCCGGGTCACAACCTGACTTATCTAAATTAAATGAGGAATTAAATGAAGCGCAAGTAACCTATCGTAAACGCAAACAGCCACTTGAGCGTGATTGCTTATGCTCTGATGAATTAAAACTAATGAGGAACGATTTATCGCGTGTTTCTTCATTGTTAGAAAAGTATATTGATTCAAACGCACAGATGATGGCCCAAATGAACGCGAGCATCGTAGAAGTAAAAAGTGAATTGTCAGATTTAAAACTGTCACATGAACAAACAAAAATCTTGATTTCCTCAAACGCTGCAGATATTAGCACAAAAATACAGGACATCCAATCTACCACGACAAAACTTGCCTCGGAACACAGTAATATTAAGAGTCAACTAAATCAAGTTGAAATAAAAATATCAAACAGTCAAAACAAAATAAACTTACTTGAAACTGATTTTAAACAATTAAAATTAGGCCCACTATCCCCTTACAATCATCCATGTGATAATGAACGTATATTCCGAGAAATCCAAGACCGTAATAAGAGACAAAACAATATCATCATAGCTGGCATATTAGAGCAGAGCGCCACTGATGTGCAGGAGAGAATTTTAAAGGACGAATCTGATGTTTTACATATTACAACAAGCTTAATTGAGGACATACCCAAGCCAAACAAAATCTATCGCATAGGCAAGTTCAATGCCGGGAAAACACGTAGGATTAAAGTCTGCTATGATAATCCTGACCCAGCAATGCAACTACTCCGCAATAAGGGAAAATTACCGGAAAATGTTAAAATCTATTCAGACCAGACACCGGCTCAACAAAAATATTTTCAGGCCATAAAAGACGAACTTACAAATCGTACAATAAATGGAGAAACAGATCTCACAATTAAATACATCAACGGTGCACCTACCATCATTAAAAAAAACTGAAAATACTCCAACAACCAGCAATAAATAAAGAGCAAAATAATTCCATAAACTACCAAATTGTGAGCGACTACCAAGAACTAAAAACTAAAAAATCACGCTTATCGTTCCTTTACCTGAATGCACGCAGTATACGTAAAAAAGGAAAACTAGACGAACTTAAATGTATTATAAAGTCGATAACAACAACTGTGCACGTCATCTTACTAACGGAAACTTGGATACGAAATGAAAACCAAGCTTTACAACTGCAGATAACAAATTATACACACTACTACAACTACAGAACAGACATCAGGGGAGGCGGAGTATCGGCATATATACATAATGATTTGAAACACAACCTAATTGAATCAACTTATCAGGATGGCAACAATTACCTATGGCTGCATATAGAGAAATTTGCCCTTGATATTGGTGTCGTTTACAATCCTGGTGACACTAACTTGGAAAGGTTCTTGGATGTATATGATACACAATTACAACAACGCAAAAGAGCAATAGTGTTTGGAGATTTTAATATTGATCTGTTGACAAGGAACAAAATACAAAAAATATACAAACAAAGATTAAATCAAGTAGGACACAAAATACTTAATAAAATTAATAAAAGCCATTGCACAAGAGACTCGGCTACGAAGAAATCTATCATAGACCACGTCAGCACTAACTTGAAAAGTGAACATTATAATTTTGCTATTATCAACTCATCTCTTTCAGATCATAAGCAAATCTATTTACAATTAAACAAATGGAAACCTAAAAAAAATCGCTTCAATTATGAATCTATAGACTACAGTAAACTATACACTACGATTGAATCATATGGACTAGAAACCATTGTAAACAATTACCAAGAACTAGAGACTAGATTATTACAATGCATAAAAGAAAGTAAAGTATCAAGATCTAAAGTTATGAACCCACCTCAAGAAGAATGGGTCAATAGCGAAATTATCACTGGGATCAGCCAAAGAAATCATCTATGGATGCAGTATAAGAAGAATCAAGAAAACGAGATATTAGAAAATAATTTCAAAATGATCAGGGACAAAGTAGCGAAATTAATACAATCTACAAAGAATTCTTACTTCTACAAACTTTTTACAAATCAAAAAAACAATCCAAAAAAAATGTGGACATTAATAAATAATTTAGCAAACAATAAAATAAATCAAACTGTTGCTCCTTCAAAATTGTTTGTTAACTCGAACCTAGTAACCGACACAAACGAAATTTGCAATATCTTTAACAAATATTTCTCGAACATAGGGTCTATATTGGCAGACCAAATACCTGAGAAATATCATGATAATTCAAAACTATATATGTACGATCCAAATACAAAAACTAGTCACACACTTGTAACATTAGAACCATGTGATGCAGAAGAAATTTTCAAAATTATCAAAGATCTTGATCCCAATTCTAGTTGTGGTATAGATAAAATAAGCACGAAGGTCATAAAAAGCCTTCAGAACCTGATTCCGGATATATTGGCAAAGTGTTTCAATAAACTTATGGCCGATGGGGAATTTCCTGACTCTTTAAAAATTGCAAAGGTAACACCAATACATAAATCAGGTCCTAAAACTGATCCCGGCAACTATCGACCAATTTCTGTACTGCCAATCCTATCTAAAATATTAGAGAAAATAATACATTGTCGTCTATTAAAATACCTTGACTCTTTTAACTTTTTATCAGAACGCCAATACGGATTTAGAACCAAAAACAACACAACTGCAGCCACCATTGATCTAACAACAAAAATCAGACAGAATATAGATAAAAAGAATATAGTTTTGGGTGTGTTCATAGATTTAAAAAAGGCTTTTGATACCGTCAGTCATAAATTATTACTAGAAAAAGTCGAGAAAGCTGGAATTCGCGAAAACGCCCTAAAAATCCTAAAATCTTACTTATCGAATAGATACCAGGTAGTCAAGATAGGTGACAATGAAAGTACCGCTTTGCCTATAACATACGGAGTGCCACAAGGTTCCATTTTGGGACCCTTATTATTTTTAATATATATAAACCAAATAGCAGAATTAGGACTGCATGGACATTTAACTTTATATGCAGATGATACGTGTTTGTTTTATTTTGGCAAATCCATAAGTCACATTGTTACACAAGCTCAAGAGGATCTTAATGTTCTGTTTGATTGGTTAAGGTATAATTTGCTTACCATAAATATTTCTAAAACCTGTTACATTATTTTTAAGGCTAAAAATAAAAAGATTCCGATTCATGACCCATTAACCATTGACAACATCTCGCTTGAACAAAAACATTGTGAAAAATATCTTGGCCTTAGAATGGATAATTATTTAAAATGGAATAATCAGGTTGACTACGTTGAAGATAAACTTTCATCTCTTACTGGTTCTCTTTACAATATAAGTCACTGTATACCTAAACAAATTCGTTTTACAATTTACAATTCTCTTGTTAAATCACATTTAATTTATCTTATCGAAATATGGGGCAACTCAAGTAAAACCAAATTACAAGAATTACAAAGAATTCAAAACAAGATTATAAAAATATTATTTCGCTATCCATATCTTACACCAACATATAAAATTTTCGAGGAAACAAAATTGATGAACATTAAGCAACTATATATTTACTATACTTGTATTTTGATTAGAAAAATTTTAGATAAAACAATTAATGCAAATTTATCATTTATCAAGATATCCGATGTGTCTAAACGTAGCATGCGTCGACCAAGTTTAATAGTGTTGCCAAAACCTCGCACAAATTATGGAAAAAAAAATATTACTTATGAAGGAGCACAACTGTTTAATAATTTACCATCTAAAATAAAAAATGTAAACTCGTTCAACAGTTTTAAATCACAACTGTCAAAACATATTATTGAAAATTACTCCTATCAAAAACCTTAATAACATGGTAATTGTGAATGAAACTGCTGAACGAGGGGGCTCACTTGAAATAATATGTTCTGGCCTATTTCGGCGACCATTACTAAATCACTTGTACTAAATGTTACTTTCTATTCTCTTGTAAGTGGCTTTTCTGTCTTTATTGAGAATAAATGATTTAAACCTAAATACATACATATTATAGATAAATTACACCCAGACACAGAACAAATGATTGTGCTCATCACACACATTTGTCCTGAGTGGGAATCAAACCCACAACCTTACCAACCTTAACCCATAAATTAGTTATTAACACCGTAACAAATTCTTATACATCATTCATAGAAACTTTTAGATTATTTTCATTAAAGCATTTAGCCTTTGGTCATGCAATTAAAAAACAATATAAGCAAAATAATAATTGTAATCAGCAAAAACTTCTAAATTGCAGTATCATACTTAAATAAACATAGTTTATTAGTTAGTGGGATGGTTCAGGCTCAAAATAATTATAATAGATCTTACCTTCATATCATCCTCTTCAAAATAATGCATGCTCAGTGTAATAAGATTGTCTGTCTGTAGATCATATTGCAACACCGACAGCTTTGCCTCCTTGAACGACACTAGCAACAGATCTCGTCCAGCACTGGGACATCGGACGGATGCCATGGACATTACGTTGCCCCATAGTGTGTATGTTGCTAGACATTCTAGCTTCATCTTTGGAGGGATTGGTTGGCCCGCTGTGAAATAAAAAATGGTTGTGATGATGAATTAACATTGTTTCCAGCAAAGGTAAGGTATTGTCTCCACCCAAAAAAATAATATAGAAACATGTTTCAATTTTTTTTTATTTAATGCAGGTTATTCTAGTAACTTATTTGTTTTACAGAGTACCATAAGTATTGAGTAAAGTAGGACTTATTTTAATAATAAATTCTCTTAGTAAGCTACTGGAATATAGCAAGGAAAAGGCCCAAAAGTATATGTTTCAATTACACAAACTCATCAGAAAAGTCAATATTTAATTATGTAAATAACCACAACATAATTCATCAGAGATTATTTAAAGCTTAACAGTAGTATAAGGTTTGAAAAATAGTAAAAATAACAATTCGTTGTATGGCATACAAAGTCATAGCGTAAAAACTTACCGGCATTAAGCTCCTTCGTGTGGCCTTCAGGCAGGAGCCTGAACACCTTGATAATGTTGGCTCCAGCCGTGACCAAGCAGGTATCATCGTTGTTGAAGAAACAACAGCTCACGGTATGCTCAATACCCGTCGCGGGGTGCGTTTGCCGGCAAATAGAAAACATCGCTAACTTTTAGGTTATGTTGTTAATACCAACTAAAAATCACTATAGATTAGTATTAGATAGTTTAACACTTATAGTAAAACTATTCACATATTTAATTAAAACTTTTTCATCATTCACTTAAAATATATTTTATTTTTTTAAATTGTTTGTTTGCAAATCGCCGCCGCGTCGTTTGACACTTCAACAAAATATAGTGCGTTTTGAAACTCATACAAAGAAGTTTTGATTTTAATGTCTATGGATTTATATAAATTTCTTAAAAAGAAGGCAATTCATACTGAACGAATATATTAGGTGTTACTGTAATTACACATATTTTTCTGTTTAAACATAATGTGTAACTATTTATAAATGGAAGAAAAAAATATATACCGAACGCACACCGCACTCAACGAAATACCCCCAGGGCCATGCCCCATGTGAAGCAATATAGCGGGACAGTTCAAAATAGTTACATACCTATCCTATTCCTCAAAGTAATTTCATAATGCTAAAAATTTATTATAATGGCAAAACACTATCCTATGAGTGTCAGTCAATCTCAATGAACTTTTATGAATTTCACTTTCGCTTCAAAGTAAAAAAAAACTATTTGACAGAAAAAAAAGAACTTTTTGCTAAACCGTGAAGAAAAAATATTTTTTTAAGATATTAATTAATATTTTGAGTATTTCAGCAAACTCCCACGCTTTCCTCAAGGTTTATTTAATGTTAATTTTTTGGATATTGCTCGGGAAAATGGCTTTCTTAGGTAAGTATGCTCAATAAAACAAATAAATACGTAATTAGTAAATATCTTTAATCAGACCATTATCTATCTACAATAACAAACAAAACATGAGCAAATCATTACCATAATCATAAAGTATATAATTTCAAACTAAAATTCTATCAAGCTATCTAATCCTACAAACACAAAAAACAATAAATTGGTATTAAAAACAATAAGGTTAATATTTATTAATTAACATAATTTAAATTATATTTACAAATATTTCAAGGATTATAAGGAACTGAACGTAAAATTTAAAAGAAATATTGCCATACACAAAATATTTCTTAACGCAATTTACCTTAGAAAGGGCAGCAGGGATTATGGTACAGCAAGCTTACAAAGACTTGTTTTATTGTTCCAACACAATGCATAGTCTAAACACCTACAACATATTCATCATTACTAAAACACTGAATTGAAAAATATCTACAGTTAACTCAAGTGTCCTAATTTACAATGTGTATTCAACTGTTTTTCAAAGAATGTATAATCTGAATTTTAAATAAACATATTTTTAGTCACGTGAACTCTAGTATTGGTTGATTAGCCAAATATACCTACTGTTTACTTGCAAAACTAAGGAAGTAAAACAGATATTGTATACTCTGCTAGGCTTCTTTTTAATGTGAACCCAGCCCAAAAATTGTTTGTGTCATACAAAATACCGTTTTTTTTCTCGGGTTTTCCATTGCCATAAGGAATGTTATAAAGTAAATAAGATTTTCGTGATTAATTTACGTATTTGATCACGTGGTTGCATCGTCTTCTTATTACTGTTAAGACGTATGAGCTTCGCTACGCTTAGTGCATAGCAGCACTATAGTTTTTTCTCTCAAAAAAGTTAGTATTATAGGACAATATGAATAATTAAATAAATAATGGAATAATATTTCAAAAGATTCTGTTATCGAGCTCAAGACGCGGCAGAATCAAGGTAAGCAAGACAATAAGGTAGCACTGATCTTTTTGGTAGAAAAATCATACCATTTTAGCTGAAACTGGAAGTACCTCCCAATTTCAAGCATGTTAATGATTCTAAAAGTAACTTTCAGTTATTAAACCTACGTATAAGAGGTAAAATTAAAAATAATTGATAAACGAGGAAACTAAATATATATATATTAAATAATATATACAAACACTCATAAAATAGCAGAATTATACAATGCTGCATACATGGAACCATACACCAAGTAAAATATAAATTATAATATGAAAGTGCTGATAATTTAAGTAAATAGTCTTATTGAAATATTATGATTTTAGATTATTTGAAGTATCTAAAGATACATTTATCGACATTTAGCAGCAACTATTTTATTTTTACCGTAAAATATTACAGAGGCAAGTGACAATGAGTAAACAATTTGAACAGAATTGTCAATAATTCACATATTACTATTTACAACATCATAAATATCTAGACACTATTCTCAATTTCAGTGGGATAAAATTAAGCAACACAGTTCATAGTCACAATCGTTCCATATCAGCCAAAAGTCTATAAAATCCAGATAAATCAGTCTTCTCCCATCACCATACCACATAATTATGTAAGAATACAATGATATAAGGTGCTCACAAATATACTAGGCCGTATAACACGCCATAATATATTCTGAAGAATTAAGTGCGCAGTGACTGATATTTCGAGATAAAATATTTTTTTTTTTTTTGAAAAGCAACCAGAAGTGGAAACCCTCTTTTTACAGTCGCAATTTCGTGGTAATTATATTTGCGAGCACCTTATTACATATACATTCCTTACATATTTTGTGGCTATCTTGCTCCCTCAATTTCCACTCCATTCAGCCGACCTACACATATCAGCGAGCAGCTCATCAAATTCCAGAACAGAGTTCTCATACAACACCAGGTCTTTAGACAAGTCTTCGTTCGCTAGTTGCATCTCTTTTATAGATTCAGGACTCATCGACTTACATCTCACAAGGTCGTCGGCTAGTTTCAAATGTGGCGCGTTAAAAAAGTCTTTGTAAAACTCTGCGAGTTCTCGTATTGGGTGATTGTCGGCGAAAGGAAAATGTAGAAGTTTTAAAGGTGGTTCATTCTCGTTTCGGAAACCCGAGAATTTCTTTGGTGGCATTTCCAAAGAGGTAGGACTCTTGGATAGTGTTGAGATATCCATCTCTTGGGTACTTTTTAGTTCTGCAGGGCTAGTTTTCAAAGGTGTTTTAGGCCGCTTCCTTGACTTAGGGATAGGAATCTTAGTGAAAAAGTCTTCGAAAGCTTGTCTGATGACATTTTCGTCGACAAAAGCTGCCAACCGTAATGGTCTGTTCAAGTCGACGGGACCAAATGGTTTAGGCTCTTTTTGTTTTTGATCTTTCTTCTTCTTCGACTCAAATATAACATGTTTTGGGCTCAATTCGAAATGGTCACTTTTTAGTAACAGTAATTTGTTTTTTTCTGTCCTGTTTGGGGATATAGAAAAGTTAGTTCTGTATGAAACTGAGAAGCATATGGCGCCTAAAGGAGTCTTTAACATACCCGCTTGTATTTTCTTGACGGATTCACCTAAGGCTTTCACTTTCGGTGGTCCGCTGTATACTCTATAGAAGATAGTAAAAGATTCCGTTCTCTGCTTCCTCGACAAATGGTACGCGGGTGTTATTCTCGTCACCGTTATCAAAGACTTTAACAATATCCCCATTCGGAAGTATACTGTGTTCATGGCCTTTAAAGAAGTGTCGAATTGTGTCTCATCTAATTCTAGAGTCCACAGTTCGAGTACCATTTCGTCTCCATCTTCAGTTTGTACGGATATTTCAACGTGTAGCTGCGATCTGATGGTTTCTAAGACCCTGTCTGACGGGAGAGCATTCTTGGTAGCTTGGTTGACTTCAGCTGTGTCTGGTATCTGGAGGTTAAACCAGTCTGTGTCAGACGATTGTGGCTTACTATTTGGCTCTATCTTTACCCCTTTCCTCGATTCTACTATAACTTGGACGCCTTTGTACGCTAGGAATTTAGTGAACTTTGTAAATTCATTTTTGTCGCTTATGTTTGAGAATGCGGCATCAGGCGCCATTGTGTTCAAGTTATTATTCTTCGTCGGCTATACAGTTTTCTACAAGATTTCTTAAGTTCGGATTCTCCATTGCGGCGGCGATCCTCTCTTTGTCGTTGATCTGTTTGTTGACTGTAACAAGAGAAATATAAATATTACTAATCAGAAGAAGTATAAAATATTATGTAGCTACACGTACAACACGGTAAATAAGACATCTAAAAAGTACTTGAATAACACGTAAGTTTAATGTAAAGGCAAGATTTAGTAAGTAGAATAGAAGAATAGAAACATTCAGTTCAGTTGTACACTAATAAATAATTTGCTTTATAGTTGCGATAATAATATACGTATTATGCAATAAGACTGAGCGTAAATAAATCAATGTGGTTATTTTTAGAAATACTTCAAGTACGGTCTTAAATAGCACAATGAGCATGGAAAATCGTAAAATTACCATAATAATAGTGTTATTCGCGTACCTAGTCAACAAGTTGCGATAAACATTTACTCGACCTTTCGCAGATCGCAAACAAGCCAAGTTCCTAAGTAATGTCCTAGGTAGTACCGGTCTGCCTTGCGAGCCTACGTCTGGCTAGACCTGTTTCCGTCTAGAAAACACGTTGAGGATAAATATACATTTTATACAGGAGTCATACTCGTGTTAAAGGACGAAAGCCATCGTCTCATGTAGATGTTACTATCTTTCTAGCTCTGTATCTATCACAAAACATATATCATGTATATTTTGCAGCGCTTCAATAAAGGACAATTAAATGTTTTTTCAGATCAATTGTCAGCCACGCAAGCTGTATAATCAATGGTATCGTACAGGCCCTCGCGTGTGTTGTGGGACACGCTAGGCAGCTGTTGTTTATCAGAATACTGTATTGAAATAACAATATGGCTATGATAAAAGATGGAAATATAATGGAAGAGGTTGTGTTGGCATTTTGTGCAAAGCGTTACGGGTCGTTAAGCCCAAAAATGGCATAACGTTTCACATTAGTGCATCTCATAAATTCGTGTTTTAATGTTGGGACCGTATCTCCTTCAGTTTATAAACTTACCCAACCTTGGAAAGAGTAATGACCCGACGTTTTACTTGCTTTATTAAGTAAATGAGAATGTCTGAACTTTAAATCTGACTATGTGTTTTGATTTTCAACATAATCTTTACCATTTTATAACTCTTGTCCATGGATTAACCGAGAGGTGTTCTTTGTTTTACCAACACTATATTTTACCCAGCAAGTCAATATCAGACTGGAAACAGACTCCAATAAAGCCTTGGGAAAAGGAAAGGCAACAGGAGAAGTCAATATTTTTATATGTCTATAAATACAACAGAAAAAGTATGTTTTTCCCTTATATCAGTTCAATGTTTCATAAGCTGTGACTTTGTATTGATTTGTTCAATAAATAATATGGAAAAAATACCTCGCTGACGTCAAAACAAAAACGTCTGACGTCATTGAGTGACCGAACTTCTAATTACAGTACCTACTTGTTGGAAAATATCCTTCATAAATCATACTATATCGACTATACGAATATGGTCTTGTCAAACCAGCCTCTGTAGTGAGTAGATGACAGGCAAACAAGTCTAAATCACAACTTCACAAGTCATCATTATCAACATAAACAAATGACGCGTGCTGACCGTGCCCCAAAAAACTAGGAAGGTCAAAGATATTGATTAAGGCTATTTGTTTTCCTATTTTTTCATGATTAAATTGATGATTATTAGAATATATGAATGGCTTATTATTATAAAAAGACACTTTTACTTGGCGCCAAAATATTCTTTATAACTAGCGTTGAGAAAAAACCCAATAAATAACTTAATGTTTACGTATTTTCCTTCGAACATATAATCATCTAAGGCATTCTAAGGACACTATATTATTATATGCTATCTATATCTTTTAATATAATAGAGCTAAAGAGTCTGTTTTTCGCGCTAATCTCTGAAACTAACCAGTCAGATTTGAAAAATGTTTTTTACATTTGATAGCCTAATTGTCGACTAGCTGTGCCTGCGACTTCGTTCGCGTGGATGACGAAACTTATCGATGAGTTTTTAACCGCAAAATTAAGTTTGTTTTTTATTGTTTATACTTTTCCGGGATAAAAACTACCCAGTGTGGTGCCCAGGATAATAAAGAATAATTATACCAAGTTTCATCGTAATCGAACCGGTAGTTTTTGCGTGATACCTGAACAAACAGACAGACAGACAGACAATTTTTTTTTTTTAACACTTTTCGGTTCGGGTTCGGTCTAGTAACACCCCCCGCTATTTATTTTTTCGATATTTTCAATGTACATAATTTTCACTTCTACAGATTTATTATAAGTATAAATGAAGGTTACATACAACGGCTAGTAAGTGATATAATAATAATTATTATTAAAAAGTCACGGGTTAAGTCAATGTTATTGCCAAGGAAATAGATATTGATAGTACAAACAAAGTTATCTTATAGTATAAATATAATGAGATGATAATCAGAGTGTAATCAGGCCTGCTATCATATAAACATGATATTAGTTCATTTGTTTCCTCACATACAAATTACAATGTTGTACAGTACATACATAAATATTTCCTTACTGATTTAGATGCAATTTATGATGATAGTGACTTATGTGTTTATATTTAGAAGGCAGCTACGAGTATTAATGAGGATTTTCGCGTTTAAATAATCATAGAGTGTCGCTAGTCTGTCATAAGGTCTATCAATCTGTGGGTCTATCTGTCTATTTCCATCAATGAGGGACCATATACTGGCTCGTGATTGGTTTTATTTTTAAGAAATGGTCAACCAAACTTATACCTGATGACCACAGCGGAAGTTATGTACTCGAAATGAAATTATGTAAATATTGTGTTTAATTTTATTCTTGAAAAAGGTCAAGGAGAAAAGCGAGGCGAGTGTAACCACGAGCCACAGCTAGCACATTATAAGTTGGTATTTATATTTACTATCTCTATAATATCGCTGGGAACATAAGGCTATCGGTTTGTTTTCGTTATGTGTGGTAAAGAACTTTGTTATTGAAGTTATCGGACTAGATAACAGGCTTCCACAAATATCGATAGCGAGGTAATTTGGAACATCTGTGATTCTTACGAAGGACGATATTTTTAAGAGATAGATTGATAGATGGAGAATTATCTAAAGCCAGAGATCAGTGTGATAACGTCGTTCTAAATCATGTATTTTTTTAAAGTTATTCCTTAAGCCTGAGCGCAGGCTTGACTACTTCACCGGACTTTAGAAATCATATGTCTACCGCATTTGATTATGTCATCGTGTTTTTTAAATCTATTTGGAATCATAAAATTAATGTCTAGAACTTGACGCTCGAAACTAACACTTCCTTTCGATGTTTACCAGTGTGTACCAATTAGAATCGATACAAAGTACGTTTGTAAGCTTGTCGTTGCCATAACTTCGGCGACTACATTTAATTGTCTTATTCCTTATTGTAGAAGCAAGTTTGTGATAAAAGAAATTAGATATAATGGACGGAAATGCTCACACCACCCGGACACCCGTGCGAAACCGGGACTGACAGCTAATTGTTGATTCAAACATTCCTAAAGAAGACTGTAATTTTAAGTCTTTTTCTTCGATGTTATCAATTTGACTGAATGCCTTGCAGTGTCCTTTATTATTTGCTTATAAAGCTACGAACATAATAATATGTCATAATTTTAAAGTGTTTAAAAGCAGCCGGTTTTTGTTGTTTTAGGTACTCAAAAACATAATATTATTTAGAACACATCAACACATGTGCGAAGTGGAACACAGTATTGTATTATGAGAACGTGTTTTTACGGTCCGCTACTACAGCATAAACAAACAAAATGACGAAATACTGTGTGATCTACATAATATTGTTTATAACTTCATATAATCATGTTACTATAATATTTATGTGGGACACGTCTGACCAGTGAACAGATAAAGGCTGAATAGTGTGCATACCATTGCATGATCAATGACTGACGACCTCCGTGGTCGAGTAGCGTACGCACCGGTTTTCAAGGTGTCGCCAGCTCTGAGGTCCCGGGTTCGATCCCCGGACGGGTCAATGTAGAAAACCACTTTTCTACATTGTCCCGGGTCTGGGTGTTTGTGGTACCTTCGTTGTTTCTGAATTCCATAACACAAGTGCTTTAGCAACTTACTTTGGGTTCAGAGCAATGTATGTGATGTTGTCCGCATTTTAATAAAATATGTAATAACATAAATGGGCTTTGTAGTTAATGAAATTAATATTGATAGAATATTGTAGATTATTATAATATTCAAAGATAGTAAACGCAAAGAGGTGCTTTGACTCACAGTATCACCCCTAAATCAAAGAAACTTTAAGAAGCAATAGAATAAAGATAAATGTGAATGCTTAATTATTTCTCTCAGATTTTGCTTAGTTGTAGGCCAATATGACCAAAAGAAATGATCACAATTATATAAAACAGCCCTGTAGTTTATATAGTGATCATAGCAAAGAAGATGGAATTACAACAGCAAAAACAAACAATATGTAATATCATCAATAAAAGCTAAGATAGTAAAATTAAAGGAGAATGTGTTATGTTTTATCATAATATATGACTTTTGCAACTATTCAATTATTTACAGACAAATAAACAATCTATTTTGTGGTTCATATAATATTTGTCTCAATCAGGAAAGGAACCCACAATCACCTAGAAGGCCACAGGACCAGACACCTACCTACCACCCACATTACTCTACTTGTAGTTGACATTCCATTAAATAACACTTGTATCTTTACAAAGTATAAAATGAAGTTGTTTAAACTGCCTATTCATTTATATCTTTTAAACTACTCAACAGATTTGAATGCAGTTTTCAGCAATAGATACTGATTCAAGAGGATTAATATACAGAAAACATATATTATATGTAGTATAGAAAAGCAGAAAGATTTTTAACATGATGGAACAACCGTGTTAAGCCCGGGATGGGTTGCTAGTATTGTATAGGTGTCTATATATATTATACATAAATAACTTTTGTAAGATAACGAAGTTCAATGAAGTCACAAGTATTATCAAATACATATTATAAAGTCTAGTAACAACTAGTGGGTGTGTAAAAACTTCTTGTTTTGTAGACAAAAAGTTTAATGGAAAAATCCAATTTTAAGCTCAATTTTTTGTAACATCTCAGGCCAGTGTTTTGCAAAGACCTTCTAGTTAAATGTTACTATTTTTATTAAACTTTTTAGAAAGTTATTTTATTTTTAATAATGTTTTATCTTTAAGTGTCCTCTCTATGCCTGTAACTCAAAACATCCCAAAAATATTTAATACTAAAATTAAATAATAAAAAGACAAAGGAAAAAGTTGTGATTAGAAAGATTATTGTTATCAAAAACAATTCCTATTTTTTGGTCCAATAATGTGAATTAACAATTTAATTGTCACCCCAACATTTATTACTTTAAACTTGCACCTTTTATCTTTATCACCTTTTAATAAAGATAATAATTAATGATTAGCTTATTATTATAAATTTATCTATTAATACTATTATACAATGTTGTTAACATTGGAAATGCAATGAGTTGCAAAATATTTCAAAGTTTATAGAATGCATTGACTTTTAAGAAATGTATTCATCTATGACTATGTATTTGGGGCAACTCAAAATTGATTTAGAAAATATATAATATGTGTGTTTGTTAAATAATGTTTACTCACTTTCATCTTCGGTCGTATGTGCGCCTTTCTTGATATAAATGTCCAGTTTTACAGGATGATGTATCGAACGCTGTATTTTAATCCTTATGCACAGTCCTATGAGCGTCGCCAGCGAACAATGGGGCACTGTAGGATTATATTCCACACGTAACACTGGGACCTTGTCAGCCGTTGGTTCCTTCACAAAGATTCCCTCTTCATAAATCACCTTCAAGTCCTCAAGAGTACTCGGCTTTTCCGGATCCCGTATCGTCCGCAAAAAGTCTAGAACACCACAACACACGTTAGAACACCAAGCAAACAACCCAACAAGTCCAAAACAACACCAAAGCACGTCAAAACAAACCGTATATTGTCTCTTTCAAGTCGTTCTCATCTCTGTAACCTAGCTCCTGTAGAGTCGCACTTTTGTCCATATAAGCTGGTTTAGCAAGCTCCACTGGTGGTTTCTGTGAGTTATTCAGAGAGAGTTTGGAAAAGAACGATATCATATCGTTGGTAGCAACAATTCGCGTTCCACTGATTCACACTAATTCACAGTCACAAGTCGGACATGTTTGTTAGGTTGGATGTTGTTATTTTCCCGTAAAATGTTTATGGTCTTACAGATGCGTTCGTTTTAATTTTGTTGTCCTAGGTTAAAAATTGTCTATGCTACCTATCTAAGGAAAACAAAAAAAATCTAAAGAAATATCGCTGGGATAAAAGTAACAAATAGCTTTACTAGCTTTAGCTGGATAACTACATTTATCATCAGTGGAGTATGTTCAAAAATACCATTTACATTTTTCTCTTTCAAGCATGGCCAACGATTAATATTAACATCGAATATACAGCTGCACAGTGCAACTGTCCGTTTAATTGGATAATAAATAAATAAATAAACGCAGACAACATCACATACATTGCTCTGAACCCAAAGTAAGTAGCTAAAGCACTTGTGTTATGGAATTCAGAAACAACGAAGGTACCACAAACACCCAGACCCGGGACAATGTAGAAAAGTGGTTTTCTACATTGACCCGTCCGGGGATCGAACCCGGGACCTCAGAGCTGGCGACACCTTGAAAACAGGTGCATACGCCACTCGACCACGGAGGTCGTCATAAATAAACATGTCATCATTATTTACCGAATTTTCCATTTAATACAGTGATTTTGAATGGCCGGTTATAGCAAAAATAGCAAATTCTTCTCTTCTTAGCTATTTTTGACCATCTTGGTGTAGGTTTCCTTCAAATTGCGCCATCTTGCTAATCAAATACAGAAAATTCTTCACAACATTAAAAATTTGTGAACACGTGATTTTGAGTAATCTGCAGGGATATCCTAATTACACACTACTCTAAATCGTACACCATAGTTCACAGTCCTAAAGTTGAGCCCAATCCAATACTACGCGATTATCCCCGTTGCCGATGTCTATTCATGAAAGTTTAATTACACCCAAATTCTGGTTCGGTACCTACTTTTGTTCTAAACTAATTTTGAAATGTTATTGGAATATTATATATATAAGTATTTCACGCTAGACAACCAAACAACTGGTTAGACATTTAATTTAGAACTAGCTATATGTAATGCATATGAAAATTGAAAGAAGTAAATCCTCCATAAGCGCTGCGCACACACAGGTATTAAGTCGAGTCTTTATCTTCCAAGTGATAGATCCTGCATTATAACAGAAAAATTATAATATCCCTAATTTTAAGTTTGATTTATATTGAGTCCATGTATCTAGTTTAGTTTATTTGTTATTTCTTTTGTTACGTACCTAATTGAGAAATTTATTTAATTTTATTATGTATAAAAACATTTAGCTGCAACCTCAATTTTTTTTTAATTTTGTACACCGTTCTCTAGTCAATGATGACGGACAATTTTTTATTTATACCATCTTTGTGTACATACTCATTGATATACAAAATAAATATTTCTATTTCTGCAACGAGGTTATATTATCGAATCAGTATTTAGTCAATCATGAACGCACCAATAAATTGACATCACTGCACGGGAAAATAAGCATTACCTAACCAATAATTAATTTAGAAGTCGGTAGATGGCGCTATTCGTAACATCGATCGACCCGAGAGCATGATTCGTGGTCTTCGTCACGTAGATTAGAGGTCGTAGGTAACTGGGATCGTACTTTGAATAAAAGACCCTACGCACATTGACATCAAAAGGATGAACTTCTTAACATTTTTAAATGTTGCAATAAACAGCAAGTAATTTAAATAGGTGCAAATAATAAAACAACAGCAACTACTTAATCATAAGTTTATTTAGAACTTCTTAAAGGATTTCTTGGAGCCCTTGCCTTTCGTGACTTTCAATACGTTGAAACGAATGGTCTTGGAGAGCGGCCGGCACTCGCCGATGGTCACAATGTCTCCCAACTCCACATCCCTGGAAAGTAAACAACAATTTAATTAGTAAATATGTCCTGAGGAAATATTTTTTCGTTATTGAGGGTTGTATCAATCAGTTTTTGGGTTAGGAACACGTTTTTCGTCAATTGGTGTTCGGAAGACCGTCGTGTGGGTATCATCATTTAGAAGAGGATAGTGTCTTATATAAATTACGCACAATTTCAGCTATTCGATAACTAATGAACTCTGACAGAATTCTTTTAAATCTATATAGGTGATATTCTCGTCATGTGTAACAGGAGGCAAACAACTTGACATAATATAATATGGTTGAAGATAACTTATCTCAATTAGCTCCACAGGTGACCCTGTTTAGTTAGTTGAAATAATTTATCTGTGCTTCTGCATTATGTGAAAGTTTTCCCCCTATTTCAAGTTGATTGCCATTCCCTACACCACTTGTAGTCTACTAGGTCTACTTTACATAAATCTAAACAGGAGGGTATAAAAGACTACTTCTTACCTGAAGCAAGGCGACAGGTGAACGGACATGTTCCTGTGTCGCTTCTCGAATCTGTTGTACTTGGGTAGGTAATGTAGGTAGTCTCTGCGGATGACGATCGTGCGCTGCATCTTCATCTTCTGCACGACTCCGGTGAGGATACGACCACGGATCGACACGTTGCCAGTGAATGGGCACTTCTTGTCGATGTATGTGCCTTCAATTGCCTGCAGTTCAGAGAGTACTGCGTTAGTTGGGGCTTATAGTTGTAGGATAGTTAGTATTGCAAGCTGAGTTTTTTTTGTTTTGTTATTGAATTGCCTTCTCCCTTTTGATTTTGTACAGTGGTTGTTGTAATATTTTGGAAGGCCTTCCTTGGAAGAGCCACTACATACATAAATATTTTTTTAACCGACTTCATGTAAATTAAAATATTTTAGCAATTGTTACAAAATATTACAACAAACCTCTCTTTAACATAAAATATGATTGATGAATGCTTTTGGGATATTTTTTGGAGAATAAGCCATAATATAGACAATTTCTTGCTTGACTGTAATCAGATATTGGGTTAGAAAATACACTTGTCTTCATCACTTGGTTGTCAGAAGACCGTCGTGGGGTATCATCATGTTAGAGTCAATTGCAAGTGTCTACAGACTTTATTTAATCCTTCACCAAATGATAGGAATTTCTGACCAGTTCTCATCGCCTTTTCGTAATGTTGATCATATTATACAAAAATTATATTTATATACTTATGTTGATTATGAAATTTAATAGTAAGACATTGTACTTCAATCAGTTATAATAAGGCAAGAAAAACAGTTATGGTATAAATAATGTGTTAGGTTATGTGATTTGTGATTAGGTCTTAACTAAATAATAACATAAATGAGTTGCTTATATATAACATGATTATCATAATAATATATTTTATAGACAATTTGTTGCACTGACATGTTATAGCGACATGCATACTATACCTTGAGATGATTATAACCAGCACCTAGCAGACTGTTAACACATTGGTAACCACCACCTGAATTGTATCAACAGATAATTTTGATACTAACATGCATTTGCACTTTACATGGCAATATTGATACTTTACATAAAAAATGATGGTGTGAATATACAAATGTGGTTGAATGAAGATATTACGTGATCAAAATTATCTGTTTCCATATAACTTGAATGCACCTTGATGACTCCAGCCATGCACATGTTAAAGCAAGCTTCCTTGGACCAACATCGACGAGTTTTAAGGACCATGAACTACACTCTCAATTTAGATAAACATTTAAAACTGCCACCACTTATGTCTAAAATGTTATCTACCTGATGAATCACATAATATTTTATTCAATTATTTAAGACTCAAATGTATGATTATACAATGTAATAATATTTTAATAGAATGTTCAAAGCCAATAAGTATGAATTAAACTTTTCTATTTGGAAATTTTAAATAATGAAGAATATAATGAGTGTAGTTCACAGTGCATAAAACAAACAACGTAGCCACCACCGCTGCAAGCCACCGCCCCAGCGACCAATACTAAAAGTACCACACCTCACGTGGAGTCTTAAATCCAAGACCAACATTCTTAGAATGTCTCATGTCTTTCCTCTTCAGTCCCCCCTTCTTGTTGAGGAAGACCGTAGCCTGCTTCTGAAACGCTTTCTCTGTCTACGGAAAAATAAACACGTTAGTTTTCACACATCATGCGTTACCTCACGAGGAGTTTTGAAACCGAGTCCCACATCTTTGTGGTACCTCAGTGGTTTCCTGCTACGCTTCACACCGATACCCTTTTTACGGTTCAAGAAAACCGTTGGTTGCTTTTGGAATGAACGTTCCGTCTGGAATTTTATCAATTCATTAGTAGATTGTTATTGTTATAGAAAAGTTTAGAAAAGCTAACTACATTAGACTGAAGAAAAGAAGAAGAAAGAAAGAAAATGCAACAAAAAGATAGGTACTAACTACATGAAGCTAAAGAGCTGAAATAAAAACATTACTAAAACTAATAATTGCACATTGAATTAAAGATGTGTATGCACATAGTAGTTTAAAAACAAGTTGATCATTTAAATGACTGTTATATTTATATTGCCTTTAACCTAGTTCCTAAGAAAAAGTATCCTATTTATATTATACTATTTATTTATAGATATCTAGCAGCCTGATTGGATTTCCTATCACTAGAAAAATCTTGATACACGGAATTAGGGTAGACGGGCGTTCTTATTTTTGTGGCTTATAACCTACACATTTTTAATACTAACAGAGTGGTATTTTATTACCTTGCATTTACATTTCACAGGCGATGTCTATCTATTATTACAGCGCCCGTGTTTGTTCCTGTTAACTTGAATAGTTCGGTTGAATGCATTTCTAACGATTTAAATCAACGTAAACATAACCTAAAAATGCTAATATTTTTGACGAATATAGGTATTTTTTTCGCGCTGTTCATAAAATTATGCTGTATCGAAAATTCAGACATGTATACATTGAAAGGTTGACATCCATACTTTGCTAAGCATCGATTCGATTCAACCAAACTAACCTAATAACGACCATACAGTCATTATCTTGATATCACGAATTATGCTATAAAATAGCTTTAATAGAAGTAATAAGAATTAAACCTACGTAATCACGGAATAATCATTGTTCTGATAGTTATTAGAAACACTTGTAACAATAATTTTGATGGGAAAGCCGAATCCCACGTGCACACACTTCGGAACCACATTTTCACAATATCACTTGATTTACACAGAAATATAATTTCAATTATGAAACTCAAGGAACTTATTAACACTTTTAGTGAAAAATTAAAGCGATTTAACAATTATTTCCATTATTTTAACGAGAAATCCAACACGTACCTGATCCGCCATCTTGCTTGACAATGAAAAGAGAGCGGTGTTGCAAACGTGAAACCAAATTAAGTTTACGGACAATGTTGCCAATGAACATTTCACAATATTCTAGACGAAAAGAAAAGTTTAAATAAAAACATGGCGTTGACTGTATTTAATTATTGAGAAAATATTAAACATAGAAGTTTTTACATTTTACTATTGTATATTTTTAATATTAGAAAAGCAAGCCTACTGTAAACTTTTTAATATATTGTAATGAAAAAATCAATCAACTGAATATCGAATCGAATTTTTCTGATATCTAAGTAGTAAAAATACATGTTTTTTTACATTATGAAAATAATGCACGTTTGAGCAATCAACATTTTAGTCAAAAATATATTTCAGAAAAAGGTTTGTAGATGTAAACACTTATCGATTTACCAACTTTTCTTCATTCTTGTAACATTCATAAACGGAACTGTCAAAGAGCTAGTTGTTATGAAAATATTCGCTAATTTATTTTTCGCATTTTCGCCTGTTGATAACGTTTAACTCTTTAATTTTCTTTTTGCATTTTTTATATTATTTTTATAATATATGTAGCTTTCAAAGTGCGTGCCGATGATCACAAAGTGATTGCTACATGGCCACAATGTCTTGTGCTGTTCCTTTTTGTTTTGTCCAGAATTTTTTGTTTCTGGTTGAATTCCGATGGAGGAAGTAAGGCAGCTGGTGCAAGAAGAAGGCCGGGAGGCGCGTAACCTCGTCGCATTTCATGTTGCCGTCGATACGCCAAGTAAATGCATGTTTTTATTATGTACTAAAGTAAGTCGAAATCTTTTTAGCCGTGGGCGGCAGTATTTGTTTCTAAAAGAGGCAGTTAAGGAGTGCCCGTTATCCAATGAAGCACGATTTATAGTTTAACATGGTCAAGCACAGTATTTAGTGTCATCTTTGTGTTTATTGAATGGATAGAATTGGAGGCAGTTGGCAGAATGAATACCATCTTTGTGTGGCCCTACAGTATGAATATTTTATGATTTATTATTAAAATAGATACTTAGCTCATGTAGGTAAGAGTGATTTTGATATAGGAACCTTTTTCTAGAATAAGGCATTTAATAGAAAAAAATAAATTGATGGAAATTATTAACCCCCTCAAAAATGTGTTGACAATTATGTTGATTGTATCATAATCTTAGTGGGTAGAACTACTTAGCCTAACATTTACATATTATAAGTTGTTATGAATAAAATTATAAAGAAATACACATTTATAGTTCTGTTAGCCTACAGTAGATTCTTTAATAGACAAAATATAACATGTTTTATATGTATCTTACAATAATTAAGGCAAACAGTTGCTAAAGCTAAGCCAACTTAGGTAAATTTAGAGGTTCTATGCTATTTCAATAGGTAAGGTATAATAATTTGAGCTTTGTACTAATTTTTGTTGTTTGTGGGTAGATAAAAAATATAAAACTTGCACATGCATTTTTAATATGTTTGAATGAATAAGTGATGTAATATATACTTCAGTTTTCTCTTTTCCAACATTGATTACTAACATATAATTAAATAAATTTACTAATTCTACAAAATTTACCAAAATCTCATCCAAAAAAGTCATTGTTCTTTGTGTATTCATAGATGATTAACAATAATAAAACTCAGTTCCTCAAAGTTTTGATCCACACTATGAATTAGGTCAAGTTATATTTAACACTGTTAGCTTGTTAGTTTAAATGTGTACATTTGCATATTATTTCTTAGAATAGTTGACGAACATAACTTGTTACAGTTGTCTTGTCTGGTTACGTTATCATCTTGGTTAGTCATCACTTTAAAAACTCATTTACCAGACAAAGAACCTTTGGTATTGCAGGTTAAGTGCTGTTTTTGGTTTAATTTTAATTTGGGTTTGCATTGAGGTGCAACAATTAAAGAACATTAAAAATAGGTTTTTCTTTTCATTTTAGGATTTAGCACTTTTAAATGTGTCATGGAGCACAGTGCACAACTAGTTAACTTACAAGTTAAACTTAGATTTTTTATTAAAGCTTATGTTAGTTTCAAATGCATGACTTAATCAACTCATAATTTAATTGTCCACGATTTCTGCAAAAATCAACTTTATACCGCGTCTGTCGTGGCCTGTTGCTTTGAATTTACTTTTATCAGTTCTGCCAAAATTCTTATTTACCTATACATAATACAACTGTCGAAAAGCGTTAGGCTATTTAAAATCATGTTATCACCGTAAGTAGCTGAGCAACAAGTACACATACAGAATAAAATAGAGTAAATAATATAATAAATTTAATTCGTTTTTACACAATTTTTTTAAACTATGTGATATGTAAAACCTTTGGTTAGTCTTTAACTGTACATTCAGTATTTAATTTTGCAATTGCCTAGTTACCTATCACAACAATATCATTTACCAATTCAAGTTTTAATGACGAGAATGCAGCATATTGAAGTATCTTCTTCTTATCGAGTCGATCGATAGCAGTTAAATTTTTCCCGACCAGTATTCAGCCACGCACACGGCATTGTCCGTCGCCTCATACAGGTCCTCGCGTGTGCAGGTGGCAGGGCACGCTGGGCAACTCATTAAGTGAGCCATGGTTTGGGGGATGATGCCACACTCACACGGCTCAGGTGTGCTGTAACCCCACCGGCACATATTTTCATTACACCGGCCGACTTGGGTCCGGAGTCTATTTAAAGACTTCAAAAAAATCAAAATCAAAATATTTTTATTTCAAGTAGGCCTTTTTAAGCTCTTTTAAAACGTTAAATTACTGACTCTAGTTGCAGGTTCCAAAATGTCATTCCAATGGAGAAGAACCGGCAAGAAACTCCATTGGTTACTCTTTTGAAAAAAAGGTTAACATCAATGTTAAAAATACAATTATTTTAATAAATATACAAATATGCGACAACAACGTAAATAGCAAAATGCTTAGATTAAGGTAAACGATGTCATCCAAAATGGAAGAAAAATGAAGTAGTACACGCAACTAAATTTACATTGCCGTCACATTTACAAAGGTCGCGTATGCGAAAATAATAATAATAAAAATAAAAGACTAAATTAAGTAAATATGAAAAAATATCTAGTTAAATAGGTAAATAGCTTTACATACAATATATATGTAGTCCTACCTAAACCCTAACAGGAATGTCAAGGCATGTCAAAAGGTTTCTACGAATAGAGACCGTGGGGAAGCTAGTCGAGTAAGATACAACAACAAGATGAGGCAAATGAACTGACGGACCGCCAGGGAGGCCACATGTGCAGAAGGTCCTAGATCCACGCACTTTTATCCTCTACGTAGTCACTAATTTTATAATAGGCCTTTTCTATTAGTTTGGATTTCACGCATGTTTTAAACTTTTTGTTAGTTAAATGAATTAACTTCCACATCGGCCAGGGTAAACTGTGGCCGGGAGGAAGTTTTTCGGCTATTGGGATGGGTGGCATGGTTGGGTACCTACTTTCCCAAAGGTCGACTCTAGTCTTACGAGCATCTGCTCGCAATGGGAGAACGTCTTTCACCAAGCTATGTCGACTTTTGAGCCTCTGCGGAACCGGAGCGTATTGGTGCATTGGGTGTCGTGGATCGGTTTCCATTTTCGCCTTCTCAATGGAGCTAGCCACATGTCTGCGGACATCTGGAGGTGCAATGCCGGCTAGTGGATACAGCAAACCAACAGGGGTTGGTTTTAGACAGCCTGTAATTATCCTAAATTGAAGTATGATTTGCCTAGATTTAGAACGAATGTATTTACTCTAAAAACTCAGTTGCATGCGTTTCCCATTGCATTTAGTTGGACAAAGATGGTCTTCTATATTGCAAAGCGATTATTAATCCTCATCACGATTAATAGAATTTAATTGTCTCCAATTGTACCAATTTTTATTAGATCAACAGTTTCAACTGCATTCTTAGTTTTAGTAGCAAATCCGTCTAAAACTTGTTCTTTATGAACATAAAAAACAATATTTAATCGTGAGTTTTATGCTTGTCAATTTACCGTCAAAATTGTGCTATTTAATGGACGGGACACACGCACCACCGTTGCGCATACATGCACAAATCTCAGAAAATAAGCGCTCGTGTATGAGAGAGATGGCTAAAGAAAATCTACGTGCGTTATCGGGTTGTAGGAGGGAGATAGACCTATGCGTGTCATCAAGCCATGAAAATTCTTAAATTCCAATTCAGTTGCACGGGTTTAAAAGCCGAAATAATATGTAAATGCTTGAACAAGGTATACTTCAAAATAAATAGCTTCTTGGTATTTGAATACTTTGGAAAACTTAAATGTTACATTTACTTTTTGTTTGTAACTTTTTGGGAAATAACTTTAAGCAGTTTATATCATCCTCTACCGAATAAGTATAAAACATTGATCATACTGATTCTGTGTAAATAAAATAAATAATTACATAGCACTCATTAAAATAAATCATACGTTGCTGGACAGTAATGAACTGAATATGAAGAACCCTTAATAAATTGACGGGAAACGAAATTGAACCCTGTGGTACTCCCAATAAGACTTAATTCTCATCAACCGTCATTCGAGTCGTAGTATGTATTTTCCGATCTAGGTGTTCTAACACAGGTACGTAGATGTCTGTACCTACTACATACGTGCGGACTACAGAGGCTCTTTGTGTACTGAACTAACAATAGCCGTTTTAGTAAAAGCACACTGAGATCGATAATGTCGAAAGCGTTTGTCGAAACTGGAGTCGAATAACGAATGTTGTTTTGAGTGTAACCAACAATTACGTTGATTGTTTTATGTTCGTATGTGTTTTTATATTTTTCACTTCTAGTGTTGTAAGCTGTTATCCTTTACAGTAATAGTTATCTTCTTCCTTCCCCGCTCAATTTGTCAATTAGACTTTAAACAAGTTTAGTTAGCATAAAAAGACTTTTAGTCTATCAAACCTTTTGTAAAACGACTTGCATGACTGCTTACAATACTATTTAAAAAAAACCGCACTTAGTTTTCGTTCTGAACAAATCTCTACCCGTGAAAGCTATGCATCGAGGAAAGTGGTTATAAAACAAATTTTCACTAACAATGTCGGAAACCCCCAAGGGTTAATTCATCCAGAACAATAATAATGTAATTGACAGTGTAAAGGGCAGGGGTAAGGGCAGATTTTGCCTTTGACATGCAATAACGTGACGTCATTTAGAACAATCGATGTAGAATGTCAATACCGGGTACCGACTAGCGTTATTACGTGGTATGGTAATTCCGATCTTATCAAGGGGTGTGCAATTGTGCATGCACTTTGAGGCTTTTAAAGCTATTTGTTTTTTTGATGGCAATTACGACTTTTTGCTACAGCCTACGTACAAAATGGTGTGTTACGTCTAGTTTGTACATAAAAGAACTTTACCCTTTTACGTAATTTATTTGGCTTATCTAAAAATAAAGCGATTCTATAACTTCGGAGTGGTTTCGTTGCTGACGAACGAGCTTTAGCGATGTTAAGTTATGCATGATCAAGTTAACGTTTCTTTGTATTTAATAAAACGACGTTTTCTCAGTATCACTGGCGATGACAGACAAGATTTATTTTAAACCAACCATAGTTAAAACACAAAGTCTACAAACATAAAGGTTACATAATTGAATGATAGATGTCGCTACATACATGTTTATTTGATGTTACCAGTGTAAATCAATATCTCATTCTAACACCCCAACTACAGCAAATAAACAAAACATTTCTACTTTAACTATCTACCATCCCTATCTGACTAACACCTAACCCCTCTATACATTTATAATGCTTCAGGGGAATTAAAGCTTTAGTTAGTACATCAGCTGGCATAGCAGTTGTTGGCAAATATTCCAAATTAACTATTTTATCTTTAACAACATCTTTGATAAAATGGTACCGAATATCTATGTGTTTACTCTTTCTATTACAAGCATATATTTGCCACCAACTTCTGTGCACTCTGACTATCATTATATAATCTCACAGTACATAAGTTACCAGTCAGTTCACATAGTAAAGATCTCAAATAAATCGCTTCTTTACAAGCCTCTGCTATTGACATGTACTCAGCTTCCATACTGGACATCGCTACCGTTCTCTGCTTTCTACTCTCCCAGGAGATAGCTGAACCTGACATTACAAAACAATAACCAGTATAAGATTTACGATCGATATTATTACTAGCCCAGTCGCTATCAACATAACCAACTAGTTCAGCTTTCTCCTTTACATACTTCAAACAATAATGCTTAGTTTTCTTTAAATACCTAAGAATTCTCTTGGCATAGTTCCAATGTACATTTGTATGATATTTATTAAATTGGCTAAGAAAGCTAACAGCATAAGAAATATCTGGTCTAGTGAGAACCGACAAGTACATAAGACTACCTATCAGCTGTTGGTATGGAATGCTATCATCACAAGTTTCAGACTTATTAATATCAAGTTTACATTCCATTGGAGTACTAGCAACTTTACAATTTGACATATTAAATTTCTCAAGTAATTGCTCTACATATTGTTCCTGATCTAAAGTAACAACATTAGATTCTTTATTAATTCTGACTCTCATACCCAAACATTGTTGAACCTGTCCTAAATTCTTTATCTTGAAATTAGAACTCAACACAGAAATTACATTTTCAGTCTCTACTTTATTATTGCAGCTAGAAAAAACAAAAAAATCATCAACATATAATGCAATAATTATTTTAACTGTGCCATTAATCTTTGTAAAAATACATGGCTCTAATTTACTCTTTTTGAAACCTAGCTCACATAAACATTGCTCAACTCTCTCATACCAAGACCTAGACGACTGTTTCAACCCATAAATTGCTTTGTTCAATTTTACAATAACCTTTTTCTTATTAATACTATCACAATTTATGTCTGGTTGAACCATATAGATGTCTTCTTTGAGATAGCCATTTAAAAAGGCTGTTTTTACATCTAGATGAGTGATGTCTAAATTTATCTGTACAGACAGTGCAAATAACAATTTTAGGGTAGAGTGTCTTACTACTGGTGAAAAGGTCTCTTCATAGTCAATTCCTGGTCTCTGCGTGAAACCTTTTGCTACTAACCGCGCTCGATACCGTACACTGTTATCACTATTGACTTTCTTTTTGAACACCCACTTGCACTGCACTAGAGTTTTATCTGAAGGTAACGCATCCACTGCTACCCACGCATCATTATCCTCAAAAGCTTGCAACTCTTCTCTCATCGCCTCGATCCAGCTGTCACGTTCTGGACTCTCAAGAGCCTCTCGAACACTGCTGACTTCTGGACTCGACGTGCATAGGTTTGAAAACCCATACCGCTCTGGCTGCTTCCTCACTCGCTTGACTATTGGATCTTGCGGTCCTGTTGCTTCATCTGATGCTGATACTGATGGTTCTGGTTGTCCTAGCTCATCTTCTTCCCGATCTTCACTTTGCTGTAATTTAGAATCCAAATCGGTCTCGGCATTAAGGTACTTTGATTCTGAAGAAATATCTAGACCTCTTTCAATCTCTTCCTCTCTACTCTTAATTATTCTGCCTGCCTCTGACTCATCTGTTTGGTCATTATCCTGAACACTATCCCCAACTGAAACTGTAACAACTGAATCATTTGTACAGTTTCTTTCTGTGTTCTCCTGGATGACTACATCTCTGCTAGTTGTGACACATCTCTTCACGGGATCATAGATTCGGTAGCCTTTAACATTTTCCGAAAAACCAACTAGAATGTGCTTTTTCGATTTAGTATCCCACTTAAGTCGCTTCTCTTTAGGAATATGCACCATCACCTGACTACCAAATATTCGGACATGGCTTAAATCTGGTTTCTTATTATGCCAGAGCTCATACGGAGTTTTATTATCTAAGCCTGATGCACAGGACCTATTCTTAAGATAGACCGCGGTTTTTGTCGCTTCTGCCCAAAACTTCTTATCTAATCCTGCATCAAATAATAAGCACCTAGCTCGTTCAACAATAGTTCTATTAGTACGCTCGCTCAAACCATTCTGCTCTGGAGTGTAGGCATTAGTTTTTTGATGAATAATGCCAGTTTCCTTCAAGTAGTTCTCAAACTCTGTACTACAAAACTCTAGGCCATTGTCAGTCCTGAATATTTTGATTTTTCTGTCTCGCTGGTTTTCTACCATTGATTTAAATTCTTTGAAACACTTGAATACTTCACTTTTTGCTTTGAGAAAGTAAACAAATACCATACGGGTAAAGTCGTCAACAAATATGAGGAAATACCTTGCTCCACCGATCGAGGTTGCCTCCATTGGTCCGCAGACATCAGCATGGACAGTATCTAGAGGCTGGCTGCTTCTCGTCCCTGTCTGCCCAAAAGGTGAGCGAAACTGCTTCCCTTCACAACACACGGTGCATGTCCCTTTGTTGATCACTGACTTTTCTTTGTAATATATTCCTGTTACTGCTCCATCCTTCATCTTATTTTGATGGTTTATATTCAAATGCCCTAATCTTCTGTGCCATATTTCACTGCTGACCTCTGAAGAAGGTGTAAACAAACATTGTGATCTCTCAATGTCCATCTTGAAAACGCCGTCTGTCTCGAACGCCACAGCCACTAATTCATTGTGTCGATTGTAAACATTGCAACGATCAGGTAAAAACTGCACTCTGTTTCCTGATTTTTGTAATTGACTGATTGATATCAAGTTCGTTGCGAGGTTAGGTACACATAAACAGTCTTTCAAAGTAACCTCAAACTTGCAATCCGGAGTAATAGTCACTATTTGCACATCGCCCGAGCACTGTACTAGCATGGGACTTCCATTTGCTGCCATAATCTCGTTCACACTCGGCGAAAAAATTGCATTTTGCACTTTGTTAACATCTGTCGACATGTGACGACTTGCGCCGCTATCTAAGTAAAAATCCTCTTTACTATAATTTCCGTTCAGGAAAACTGCCGAAAACGCATGTGTCTTCTTGTTTTGCTGTGTATTTTTCTGTACACACTGGTTTTTATAATGGCCTGTGTTTCCACACCGATAGCAAGTAATATGACTTTTAACCTTATCGGGTTTGTTATTTACGTTCGTCTGAGACATAGACAATCCGCCGCCATGATGACTTGGTCTGTCATTCTTCTTGCCAACATGAGAAAAACTTCGACTGTGCTGCCCTCTGCTGAGAAATGCGCTACCGGCTTCGGAATCGTTACCTGCCAAGTCGATTAGCTTTGTCTTCACAACATCCGCTGTAATGGCGATTCCCGAATGTTCTATCGCCATTATCATTGGAAAGTATTTTTCTGGTAATCCCGCCAACATTAAGCAGCCGATCCACTCGTCATCCACTTTAAATCCTGTTCCTGATAATTTTTGGGCAGTTTCAATAAGTTGCGTGACGTAGGTAGTCATAGAATCGCATGTATCTAAGCGAATCGAGATGAGATTACGTAATAGACTTATTTTTCTAGCAAACCCAGAATCATCGAACATTGCTTGCAATTTCTGCCACAAATCTTTTGCACATGAGGCTTGTTTAATGTGGACATAAAGTGACGGGTCAATGGTTAAAATTAACTTTGCCTTCGCTTTTGCGTCCTCTGCGGCTGCTGACGGTCCTGCATCTTCTTCTTTCTTTATGCATGACAGCATGCCCTCCAGAACCAGCATATTCTCCGCTGCAAAAGCCCACTCATGGTAGTTCTCGCGCCCTTTCAACTTGGGCACGTTTGCCAAATACGAGTTCGACGACGCCATTTCTGTTAATTTTCACCTCTTTTTTAGCACTGTTTATTTTGTTCTATTACACTATTTACTCCCCACGCCTAATCTAGCTAACTTTAAACTTTTTAAATTAACTGTAGGGCGTCTGGGCCCATAACCTAATAAAACGACGTTTTCTCAGTATCACTGCACTATGACAGACAAGATTTATTTTAAACCAACCATAGTTAAAACACAAAGTCTACAAACATAAAGGTTACATAATTGAATGATAGATGTCGCTACATACATGTTTATTTGATGTTACCAGTGTAAATCAATATCTCATTCTAACAGTATTCACAAAATTTTGTAAATTCTGGGTAACCTGTAATTGTTAACTTTGCTTTCCAGGTAGTGCAATCCTATAATTTTATTATGATCTCATGTACACAGAAGCTGTTGGTGAATTTATTTTTGTAAATAAATCCATAAACGTTAGGTATTGGAAATGGGGATAATTTCAAACATATTTAGACTCTTTTATGTGCAGTTTATTAAATTACCAGTAACTTATTGCTCTGCCAGAAAATAATAAGCTGGCCTCGCATAACGTGGGTCCACAGCATTGTAGAAGTATAAAAGATCCAAATTTAATAGCTTTACCGCCCCTTCGCTAATTGAAACGTGATCTTACATAAAAGGCCGCTGAAATACAACAAATTAATTAAAAAGGGTTCTGCATGGTTGTAGCGCAGAAGCGCTTTGCCCAAAAAGTCTGCTTTGTATTTCGGAAGCAGTATGAAGAATTTCCCTAAACAATATTCAGAAGAAAGCGGACAGTTTTTTATTTCTTCAGTTCGTGTGTTTAGAATACAAACTGAAATAATTTTCTAAGCTTTTCTAGTTCATATTTTCTATCTAGACTTTATTTAGGTCGCACGCCCGGCCGAGCTTCGGCTCTCTCCTGTGCGTCCTTTATAAAGAAATTAAAATCAATACTGCATGCGATCTCCGGCCGCAGTTACCTAGCAACGCAACGTGCTGATAGTCATGGACAGATATTTTATACCATCTTGTATAATCTAGTTATGATGGTAACTGGGGTGGTGTAATACGAACGGTGTATATTTTATTGCATTGCGTTTTAACCCTTTCCCTGTCCCGTGAATCACATATGAACATTTCCATTGTTTAACTATTGTGTCTACTGGCGGGACAGGGAACCTGTTAAGGAACATCCATTTGCTGTTGAAGGCTTTATTTTGGAACAAGTAATTGGGTGCTATCTTTTATATCTTAGCCTTTTATTGAAAATCCTGAAACAAACTTTTACTATCCGAATTTGGCAACAGTTGATACATAAGTTACTTTATTGTGGGATAGGTGAATCTATTTGGTAGATTTGGTTCAATTTGAAGAAAACATCACGTTTTAAATTATGAACGTGCCAAAACAATATAACGTTTGATGTAAAAGTTACGGGAAGCCCACAAAAGATTTCAATGGTAACTTACTTTTTCCTCTTTTAATTTCATCACCCTTCCTAACAAAGCTTCTTTTAAATTTGTGTTAACGTTTAAGTAGGATTTGTTATGTAACGGGGTTTCTTTTACCTAACTCCAATGTAGAATTTGATGACACGTTGAACATATTATAAATATTATAGGTTGCATCCCCTGTCTCGGTGCGTTTCACCTCCATTCCGCCCTCTACCGAGCAATTTAAATCAATACTGCATGTTCCCGGCTTTTTGCCTAGCAACGCTAAATATAATTACGCTTTGATGTTCAAAGGGTTGGCCATTTTGTTATGCGTCCATGACTTTATGATGCAGGCATTAAAAGCGTACCTTGTAGTAAATCATTATCAGTCCATAATATCTTGCTTTGTTTAATAACTGCATCTAAAGCTCTTTTTAGACTACGCTGTAATATGATAGCACGATATTTATTATGGCACAAAAATATCGCTCACCATACGTTTATTTAGATCACTTTCATACTTAGCTGTAATATATCTATACTATAATATTATAAAGCTGAAGAGTTTGTTTGTTTGTTTGTTTGTTTGTTTGGTTGAACGCGCTAATCTCAGGAACTACTGGTTAGAATTGAAAAAATCTTTGTGTGTTAGATAGTCCATTTATCGAGGAAGGCTTTAGGATATATAACATTACGCTGCGACCAATAGGAGCGAAACAGCAGTGAAAAATGTCACAAAAACGGGGAAAAATATTCATACTTGAAAGCTTCCGTTGCGTGCGCTGCGTAAACGGTTCGACTTACCCAAAATATATGTTTGTTGTGTTTGTTATTGTCAGGAGAAGGTTCTTATTAAAGAAAAAGTTAGAAATTAAAAAAAAAAAATTGAAAATTAGGAAATTGAAGAATACTCAACCACCAAATTAAGTAATCCTGACTTATGTTACGATAGTGATTTGTTGGATTCATCTCCACCCCTAAAAATACAAAGGCACTGGGAACGGGACCTAGGTATTCACGCGGGTGAAACCGCGGGGCACAGCTAGTATATATTAAATAAATGTATAATTATGTTATGAACGTAGACCTAAAGCTTCGAAAAAATGCAACTTAGCGAGTCGAAGCGATAGAAATGAACTAAAGTGAAATATTTTGGGATTATGCCAATTTTAGTAGCGAAAACGAGATTAAGTAAAAGCCTAGTAAATGGGTCACTGGGCAAGAGTGCAATGCAATAATGGAAATGGAGATGTAAAATGATAGGCTTATGTAGTATGAAATTTTCTCTGAAATTTTGCGGATGAGGAAGATGTAAATAAAAAAAAAACGCATTTTTATTGGCTTATCGAAAAATTTAGGTGAATAAAAAAATAACTGCGAAAAAATTATGTCGATATCTCCAGTAGTTAATTTTTTATAAATATTTCAATTTCGTATCTCCTGATAACTTTTTGAGCCGGCCGAGAACCTGTCGTGACGTCACGCCGCCGTACCGCAGGCGACGGGCGCTCGGGCCGGCCGGTGGTTATTTTAAAATTATGATACCTCCTAAGATGTTGATGGAAATCAAGTAATGTCAAAGACAATTTTGTTCACAATTAAATACTTGTGATTAATATCACATTTATTTAGATAAGGATTAGTATAATTTTGACAAAACGCCTTCGCAAATAATTCATAATTTAAAACAAAGTTGATTTCCATAAAAATGCGGTTATAGTATTAAATCTTGAAAGATAGCCATATGTTGTCGCTGACTTTTTTTTAGAACTTTTAAAGAGGAACAATTTCGTCATACATGATTTTTGCCTAACTTCAACCGTTTACGCTGCGCACGCAACGGAAGTTCACAAATAGGGATATTTTTCCGTTTTTGTTACATTTTCCATTGATGCTTCGCCCTATTGGGTGCAGCGTAGTGTTATAAAGTCTGAATCAGTAGTTCCTAAGATTAGCAAGTTCAAGCAAACAAACATACTCTTTAGCTTTATAATATCAGTATAGATAGGTAGATTTCTCATGTTGAACATTTTACTCATGTTCGAGAACATGAAAAGCAGCGGAATGCTAAACATTCAGTAGTATATGTGCCCCAATGTTTCACAAAATCCCCTTTTAAAATAAATAAAATTTAAACTTCCTATTGCATTATCTATCTGTGACTGAAAGTTTTGTCAAAATCGGTCCAGCCGTTTCAGAGATTACCCGGAACAGGCAGACAGCCAAACAAAAAAATTAAAACATGTTTTTTTACGTAAGTATGTACCGTATTTGTAGTTAGTGTAATGCTGTTAACCTAAAGTGTGTTTGTAATTTCATATTAAGATATCTATACTAATATTATAAAGCTGAAGAGTTTGTTTGTTTGTTTGTTTGGTTGAACGCGCTAATCTCGGGAACCACTGGTTAGAATTGAAAAAATCTTTTTGTGTTAGATAGTCCATTTATCGAGGAAGGCTTTAGGATATGTAACATTACGCTGCGACCAATAGGAGCGAAGCAGCAGTGAAAAATGTCACAAAAACGGGGAAAAATATTCATACTTGAAAGCTTCCGTTGCGTGCGCTGCGTAAACGGTTCGAGTTACCCAAAATATATGTCTGAAAGAATTGTTCCTCTTTAAATGATCTAAACAAATGTCTGCGACAGTATATGTCTATCTTTTAAGATTGACTCACTATAACCTTTTTTAAGGTAATCATTTGGTCGAAATTAATGCATTATTGCCAATTATTTGCTACAGAGTTTTATCAACATAATATTAACTAAAATTATCATTTACGCAGAAATACTTTTTTTTTAAACTTCTTAATCGCTGTCATAATAACAGAAATTGACGCGGACGAAGTCGCGGGGATCAGCTATCTATGATAATATAAGAAAGAGGCAAGATTTGATTGATTGTTTCTTTGTTTGCATTTTGAATAGGCTACGAAATTATTATACCTATTTAAAAAAATCTTTCATTGTTGATTAGCTACACTAGCGTTGCGTGAAGTAGCCTATATTATATTAAAATAATAATAGGGATCCTTACTAAAACTCCAATAATGCAACAAGTGTTCTTTCATAAAAAAAAATACAATGACGTCGCTGGAAATGGCGACCTTGTGTTTGACCTTGGTAGTAATCCTTATCAAAATTATTTGCTTTATATTTAAGACTGCTTTAATACCATTATATCATCATCATCATATCAGCCCGGAATCACCTACTGCTGGGTATAGGCCTCCCTTTTTTTCTGCTATTGTTATCTGTCCTGCTCGTAATATAATACATTATATTATATATTATTATTATATTAATACATTATATTAATTCAAGTTATATAATACCATTATATAACTTGAATTTTTCAATTTGGACATTACATTCGAAAGATAACACGAGTTCAAAAGTGTAAATATTAGAAAAAAGTCGCTTGGTTAATGGTGCGATGTAGACGTCACTGGAGTACGGGAGGGGAGTAAACTAAAATAAAATATAAAATGTTATAGAGAACTCTTTTTTTGTACCCCATTCAAAAACGTGTTTGTGTGAGTGTTTATTAAAATTAATATATTTTAAAATGTTTGTTAAATACTCGTGCGAAGCCGGGACGGGCCGCTATGGATAGAAATAAAGTTTTAGCATTATTTTTTACATTGAGACGATCTTTTCAAGAATGACGACTTGTTCTTCCTTTTCATTAATTTACGACAATATAATACACGAGCGCATACTTTTTTTTTGTCATTTCGGGCACAAATCAGTTTTCAGTTTCTAATATAAATTAATTTTAAACACAAGCTTCAAATTTAACTAAGCTCACAGCAATAGTGTAGACTTATCAAACAAGCCCAAACGCGATGCGATTACGTCATTTAGTTAGAGAGTTCCTCGGGCCACCTTCTGGCGCCATCATCAGATCAGCTCGAAAGTACTATAAAATTATATTGTCATCCAAACTTAACAGATATACAAAATTTCAGCTCAATCAGTTAAAGATATCTGTTTCAAAATTAAGTTGCAAGATTCCACTCGTAGCTGTAGGTACAAACGTATACATTGAATGTTAAATAAAAGCTTGTAAAGATATATTTTTTGGCGTGCTAACTGTTGTATTAGTACAAAGAAGACTATTCAGTAACTTTACGCTACTCTTTTTTCCATATTTAGCAAAATCTAGAAAAATATGCGAGTAACATAAAAATACTGCACGAGATCGTATGTACGGGAGCGGAGGACGGGCGTTGTGACGTCACGCGTTGATCGGGCGAACCAAAACTAAATTTAAGAATGCCCGACTTTAAAAATTCGTAAAAAATAGAGTTTTTGAGATATCGCTAAAATTTTTTCACCATTGTTTTTCTAATTTTTAGTTTGATTTTTCTAGATGATAAAAAAAACATGCTCATCTTCCTCATTTGGTCATCTTAATTACATTTTCTTCTTTGTATATTTATACAGTCGGAAACAGTATATTCTATATTTTACCTATATTCTACTATTGTTATTAGTTTCAGTCGTCAGATATCAAAATAGATGCACTTTATATTTAATTCACACTGTCTGTCGCTGCTAGACCGTCGATATTGAAGTATCGCTCCAAGAATATTATAACAGGACAACTCAATTACATTGGCTTGTCAATATCAGTTAGCCTGCCCTAGTGGTTTATAGGGAACTTTTAATTTATATATATAAGCTTTTTCTGGCGGGTATTGAAAAGTTCAGTACAGAAGTTCATACAGTCGATCAGTTTTAAAGAAATAATGGAAAATAATTATGTGCAATTCAGAGAAAATTTAAAAATTTGGCGTGTTTGTCTGTCTATTATGATGCTATTTTTTTGTTTGAAAGCTGTCGTGATCGGAAGTAGGTTCTTAGCTATAAATTAATGACAATCTGAAGAGAATATTGAATTTTCGAAAAAAAAATCGGTGGATTCTAAAATTATAATTTATATTTTTGTTATATTCTATGTACTTTGTCCTCCAGGCCGCATATCCCGCAAGCCGCCTCGCGCGGGCGCTCCGCCTCCTCGGCGAGCGACACCGCGCGCGGCGGCCAGGCTCCGCTCCGCCTCGGCCGGTCGCGACAAGCGCTCTGAGCTAAGAGCGAGGTACTGGGCGCTACTGTTTGGAGATTTACAGAGAGCCGTAAGTATTTTGTGGCTACTGGTTATGGTGAATAGGTTTTAAAAAAATCCACCGTGTTCACCTTTGAATTGACAACTAATGCCTTAAACAATACTGGTCCCGTATTCAGCTACACAAATAGATGTCTTGCAAGATTGTTAGAAGCCTTTTAGAAAAAACATGAAAATACGTGTCTAAATTAGTTGAGAGAGCTTTTATATAGAAAAGAAAGAATGGGTAGAAAATAACGACGCAATAAACTCAAGCATTGCGTTGTGTTTGTGTGTAATAATCAACAGTTGGCTATCGAATAGAAGTTTAGTTAGGTAAATACTTTCTTGGGTTAGTTAAGAGTCCTTTTTTGAAAGATGAAGATGACGTATAACTTATTGAAATGAGGTTGGACATAAATATTTTACAGTTCTAGGTTAAATTTTCATACAGTATAGAAATGTTCTTGATCATACATAAAAATGATACATTGAGTCAATCAACAAGAGTCGGTTATTTCACCCCCCTAAGTTTTCAACTTAATCCCTAATGTAGACTAGACATGTTGACCTCTCTAGGAATAAACCTCCCTTTATTGGATCAGGAAAGCAAAATCAATACTCTCACTCAGCTCCAATCTGCAAATTGAATATGATGCATAGGACGTGGCATCGTGTGTCTAATTAAATTTGTGCCGGCGCTTTTAGGAAATTGGGGTGGCCTAAATAGTGGGTTTACAGGGGGATTGTTTTTGTATGCGATGCTGGATGGTCGGTGTTTACGATGTTTATTGTCCAGTTTTTCGGTTTGGACTGGGCTTGTGAATGCTAAGGGGTCCAGGCTTAATTAGTCACTTGTGACGATAATTTATTTTTTGATAGGAGTCGTACAAATTGTGTTTTGATTATTCGCAAATTTTTTAACGCAAGAAGGCTGATCGTTATGACTTTTTTTCCTTTTTTGTTAATTGTCATTCATGAACTACGTATAATGCCTGGCTTTAGCTACTTTATGTTAATACAGATGTTTATTCTTTATTGACAGATTGGAGAAATCTACAACACGGTTGAGGCTCACGAAAATCTAAACGAGTGCCAAGAAGTAATACTAGTTTTAGAGAATTATACACGTGATTTTAAAGCTTTGGGAGAATGGTTTAGATTGAAATGGGAGTACGACAATACTCCTCCGCCGCAGCGACCACAGAGTCTAGCTTGGGAGATAAGAAAGACTGATTTCGTACGCCCTGAGTCCCGCAAGGGCCACTCTGTGAAGAGTTCGCCGTCAGTTTCGGGTAAAAACAGCCCATGTTTCTCTGGACACAACAGCCCAAGTGGCAAAAACAGCCCAAACCTAACTGGCAAAGCCAGTCCTGGTAGTGGGAAAATCAGCCCAAGAGTCACAGGACATTCCAATACTAGTCCGAAAGCAAACGTAGAGTTTTTCAGCAGCAAAATCTCATCGAAAATTACTGCTAAACCTGAGCCCAAGTCTGCTAAAGAGATATCAAGACTGTCCGATATTAAGGAGAAGGATGTCAAAGATGTACCGGAAGAGAATGGTGTCACTAATAATAAAGTACCAACAGATGAAGAAAAAGACGAAAAACCAGTGAAGGAAGCTCCATCTCCAGTACTAGAAAAAGACGATAAACCGTCGAAACCGCCAGTAGTAGAATTAGGTAAAGCAAAAGAATGCCAGAATGCTTGCCCCAAATTGGTCGTCATCAAGTCACCAAAACGCACGATTACACAGCAAGAGAATATTAAGACAACACCCAATAATGAAATCTCTAGCCAAGCTAAGGCGACCATTGCAAAACTAGATGCTATGGAGAATGAATTTCTAGCAAAGCATTTGACCGAAAATGCAGCTAAAAATGACAACCAGCTGAATCTAGATAAGGAATCAGAAATGCCTGTTAAAGGTCCAGATTTAAACAATGGTGTAAAAGAACCAGCTCCTGACATTGTTAATGAAGATATTAATTGTGATGATGAAAATGTTGTCGATGATAACATCAACTTTTATGAGCAAGGAAGCGGTTCAACTGATACTCCTGAGAAATCTGATGATAATTTTGCTGACGTTTCCAATGAAAGCTCTTATAAATCCAGTGATGCAAAGTCACCACTTAACGATGAAGTTACTGATACTACTATAAAGAATGATATTGAAAAGGCAACTATTGTTCAAGATGTAAATGTCAAAACTAATCACATTGAAAACGGAATTTCTAAAACTCAAGAAGACGTACCAGAAACTTCTGAAAAGAAGATTTGTAATGGTAATGAAGGCTCGAAAGATGTCGATGAAACTGAAACATCGCAAGAATCTAAAGAAATGCTATCAAATGATCTTAAGGAGGCTAAAAAAGATCAGGATTCAAAGAAAACTGCTACTGAGAAAGTAAATGCTAGACCGGCTTATTCCCAAGCGGCAGCCAAACCAAAACCAGTGACAACACCGAAAACAGAGGTTAAAACACCGACTAGGTTAATTGCTCGAAGCAAAACTGTCGTTGAAATGCGACCGAGTACCGGACCTAAGTGTACGGTATTTACAAAGCGAAATCCAGCAAGTAAGTGTAGCTATCCTTTTAATCTCACGACTGGACGGACAAGCCTTTTCGACGCTCCAACAAATAAGACAGTGTCAAAGAAACCTATCAATCGTGCCCAAATGGGTTCTGGAGATAGTAAGAGTACGACCAAAGCTGACTTAAAAAAACGTCCGCCGAGACCAGTGTCTTTAAAGATCAATGAGAAAGGAGATAAGAAAGAAAAAAGCAATCCGTCATTTGATAAGAAAGATGGCGAGGAATATAGTAGCTCTGATACTATTGTCGCACAAATGGACATGTCCCGAATTGAATCCAGTGAGAGCTTGAAAACTTTGGTCCCTGAAGAAGGAGACGTAGCTAACTCCGTCGAAGTATTAAACGTGGATAACGTAAAGAGCGATAACGATGGCTGGCTTACTGTGAAGTCGAGACGTCTTAGTCGAGAATCTAAGAAGCAATCTAAATCGCACTGGGCTAATAGATTCCACCAACCATCTGCCACCACAAGCTTGCCAACTCTTAACATGATCGAGTCTCCGAAACAAGAAGTAAAAGAGATTGTTTCCAGCTCAAAACTAGATCGCGCAAAGTCTGAACAGCCACAAAACAAACCTGAAAAGCCTAAGGTATTTAAACCGAAGGAAATAAAGGAAGCGAAGAAAGATTTGTCGATAATACGACAGAAATCCGATGTCACTGGTTTGAAAACTCGGACGTCTAGAAGCAAGGCTTTGAGGAGAGAGAAGATTAAAGAGCCAAAAGACGACGGTTCAGATCTAACTAAGAATCGTTTACATTCGTCTTTGGAAAGTCTTACTACAGGATTAGCAAGGTCACAGGAAAAAACCCAAGAGACTTTCGATTTCGATAAATGGAAGTCGGAATTCATGACTACATTCAAATTCTTAGATGAAGACGATCAGTTGAATGATCATAACGAGATCCTAAAATCAGCTGATCCTTCTGAGATGTCAGAGATTGCGGAGATGACGTCACAGATTGAGGAGAACGAGAGGAAGATTAGTTGGGCGTTGGATTTCCAGTCGGAAGTCGATCAGAGGAAGTTGTGTGAAGAAGAGGATTTGCTGAACCGACAGATCATGGAACTGCAACAAGTTTCTGATATTGATTTAGATACGGAGACTGATGATACTGAGGTAATTACTTTACAATATTTTATCATTATGCACTATTGATATTATTTCTGATAGTTTATTTTTACAAGCTTTTCATTTACTTACAATGTATGTCATGAATATGTTTTTTATGTATTGTATGTGTGTATGCAAATATTTACTCACGAACACACATACTTACCATGTGTGTTCGTGAATAAATATTTGTCAATATTTGACAGAAAATAAAACTTTCCTTAACCTCTGATTGGAACGAAATTTTGCATTCTTATGTGAGTTCTGTTAACAATAAAATGTTATGGGTACTTTTGAGTCGGTCTTATGATCAAGCCAAAAAATTGTCATAGGAACACTGTCAAAAAGCGACGCAATCCCATCGCGTTATGGCTTGTTTAATTTGTATTTACATACATATTTGTGTTTAAATACTTAATTATTTTTTATACAACACAGACTGACGCCGAAATCCTCTGCGAAGACACATCAGTGGGTGCCTCGTGTCAGTCAACCGAGAACCTATCGCTAGCTGCGAGTCTAGAGGACCAGTACGAGACGGCGCTGGCCGGCATGTCGTGGGCGGAGAGAGTCGATACCCTCGGCGCGTTAGAGGCGCTCGTCGCTAGAGATCCAGGTAATAGTTGCTAGGATTGTGACTTCAAGATGAAGTGAGAAATATTTGTGATTTGACTGTAGTTCGTTTTGTAATGATTTATGTGGTCCCTAAATAATTTTTATTATTTATTTTTATGCCAACTGAAAGAGAAACTGAATGTTTTTCTTGCGGATTTTTTCTCCTTTAGAGCATTTAGAAAGCGGTGAAGTGTGGGCGAACCAGCGTGGTCATTCACATTAGGTCCACCTAAAAAACTGTTATATAATAGCTTAGCTTGTGTAAATGAAAGTTGACTTGAACCCGCGACGTAGGTGTTATACATGTACCCAAATGACGCCTTTTTTAAATCAATTGAAGTCTTAAGTTTCAATGCACCCTCCAGGTCGCGCGCAACAACTACACGCTAAGCTGTCGCAAGGCATGAAGCGTCGCGGCAGCTTGCAGGATGCCTTGCGTCGGCTACAGTTAAAGCAAGCCAGGGCCCAGCGCCAGCGCCTCGAGTACCAGACCCAGCGCTCCAGGAAGATACACCAGCTGCTGGCCAGGGTCGAGGAGGTCAAGGTATGTTCATACTGTAGGATGCCTTGCACCGGCTGCAGCTGACGCAAGCCAGGGCCCAGCACCAGCGTCTCGAGAAAGTCTAGGCATGCCTTTGGGGTCGGCTTCCAGTCTTACGGGACTCAATTTCAGTTAAATAATGTATTTTACATGGAGCGACAGCCTTTTCTCTCTCCATGATAAAAAAATTGTTATAGTGGTAAATTTTCATACTCTTTTTATTTATTATGATCAAGTCATTTAAGTAATTCGTTTCTTCACCAGGTTGCCAAGAACCAATTGATTGAAGAAAAGCGTTTGCGTATGGAGAGGCGATTGCAAAAGGCAGCTGAAAATAGAGACCAACATCTGAAGGTATTTAGCTCTATTTGTTTATTTAGTAGGGGCTCTTTCTTTTTTCTCTAAAATAGTAGGTTCTTTTCTTGTACATAAGGTACGGGTGCTGTATTGTTAGACGGTAATTGAATTAGAAAATTAATGAACTTTTTTTATGTTTATGCCGTATATCTATTCAAAAAAATAAAAACTAATTCGCCACATCTATGACAAAGGGTCACTTACGAACGGCTCGACGAAACCGTTAATTATTGTGCTGTGTTTGATCTAGTCAAGGCAAAGATTGTTCTCACTAAAATTGCAAAAGTCCGCGGTAATTATAACAAAATTTGATTTAAATGTTCGTTTAGATTATAAGGACGACTTTTGGGTCACCTGGTTGTATATAATATGCGATGCTCATACAAAAGTGAGTGTGTTTACTGCGTGCGAGAGAGTAACCACGACTAGAGCGAGACTCTTTTGCTTACACTTATTTACTGTTCTTTCCTAGGATATAGTCCGAAAAGCCCACGATGAAGAGGAAAAGCTCCGTGAGATAGCGTTTATCAAGCAACTGGAGGCTGAGAACAGACGTCACGAGTTTCTGGACCAGTGTCGATCGCACACTACCCGGTTGAGGCAGATGAGGCGTGATAGACTATCGAAACTGGTGAATATATCCATTATCCGTCTATATTATAAAGATTAAGATATAAATATATTTATTGGTAAAAACATATGTAACATTATACATGCAAATGCAAATGTGGATGGAAGAAAAATGTACGGATCAATGTGTTTTTCCATATTATGGAAGACCGGCTATCATATAACAAGCTTGGACCAGTTAAATATTAAATTTTTGCCATTCGTTTTCCCTACAGTGATTTGATACTTGCCACCAAAAAAGTCAAAAAATCCTTTCCAAAAACATATCGCTTTACCTTACTGTTCCATAGACCAAATTGGCGATTCTCCTTTGGTACGATTTTAAGTCAAGAAAAGCCTCAGTAACAATAAAGGTTCTTTAGGTATTTTTATTCCTCCCTTTCCTTGCCTGCACTCTGTCTTAAAGTTATAAAGATCCAGTAAAAATCTGTCAGTTCTTAAAAAAGACTCTTATTTTTATCTCTAGGAACAAAAAGCAGCTCGCGAGGCCGCTGTAGGCGCTCGCCGTCAAGCGCTAGAAGCTGCTAGAAAGCTGCACGTGGAGACGTTACTAGAGAAGAGGAAGGAACGAGACGCCAGGGTCGAGGAACTGAAGGAACAGAAGAAGCAGGAGAGAGATGACGCTGCTAGGGAGAAGGTAATTATGAAGTTTTACACTGAAAAAGAAGTAAAAAAAAATTGTTATAAGTATTGAATATTGGTCAAGTTAAAAGCATGCACGGGTATGTAGTACGTATTTGTACAGAATCTTACAGAAAGGGTATATGTATCCAAAAGGGGCGAAAAGTACATCTGTCATAGAGTCTGCTTACAAAATATCAGTTAAAAAAACATATATTTTAAATATAAATTTTCAGGCACTTTCGAAACGTTAAATTACTATAAGTTGCACATTTTTAAATAGTCGTTTCTCTTAATTTTCTTCATCGTAATCGAGTTGCGACTGGACGAATCGCGTGGTCAACTTGCAGTTTTCGTGTTTATTTCCCTCTAAAACTGGTTGCCATGGTTACCCCTTTCGATTCAAACCCTGTGGTCGGAGAGCTGTAAGCGTGGCGTCGTCGCATCGCCTAGACGTGATTGTTACGTGCTTTGTTAGGTTGATGCCTTTTTGACGGCAAGGCGAAAGACGCTTTCTGAGTTTATATGTGATCTTTACCCATTTTGCACATTAAGTATTATTTATACATCAACAGGCGGAAGGCGTAAAGTCCCGTCTGTCAGCGCTAGCGGCGGCGGCTGAGCTAGAAGCGGACGCGTTACGCTCCCGCATCCGCCACAAGCAGGACGCCAGCCAGCTGCGGCTCGACAAGCACCTGCAGGCTATACGCGAGAAGGCCACCACTGGCCCGAGACAGCCGGTTAGTCTTGCTATATATATGTGTATACAAATAATAGGTTAGTAGGTAGAACATTCAACTCGTGTGCTAATTGATGTTTTTTCTACTTAAACATACATCAGCTTTTTCCCCCTATCCTATACCGTCTCACTGCTAGGGAAAGGCTTGCCCCAAGTCCTTTCATAAGAGTGTGATCGGCGCGTGGTGAACTGGCTTGCGGCGGTCACTCTTCACTCTTGTTTAAAATTTGGCGCTCTTCGCTGTCAACAACACTTTTACTCGCTACTGTATCATGCACGACGCCTGATACACGAGCGGGTAGACGCGAGTATCTAGTGAGCTTGTTGCTCACCCGTCGATCACACCCCATAAAACCTTTCATATAATTTCCTTATTTCTCTCCAACTCAATTTACACTGCATTCACCATCAGACAACCTCTGAAAGCCAAGACCAGACGTCTAAAGAAGAGAAGGAGCTGGAGGAAGAAGCAGAGAGACTGGAGCAGGAGAGACGGGAGAGGGAGAAACAGAAGGCCATCAAGAAGAAGGCTAGGAAGATCAAGCAGAAGCTGTTGAGCACGTGAGTAACTATTATGTAGAGATTTTATTAGTAGTATTGGAGTAGACTATTGAATTCGTGTAATAATTATTTACTAGGTCATCACCACCTTACTTCCATTCCATTAAGAAATATTTAAGTTTTCAAATAAAAAAATGTGTTTTTGATAGACACAACATCCACGTCAACATCACAACATCCATTGAAATATTTTTTTATTCAACACATGCATTATGGATGACTGTTATAGGTATGATTTGAATTTGTAAAACACAGGACTATTGAACAAATGACTGTATGTGTATTTATTATTAATGGAAAGAGAGGCAAAAATCAAGGTCCCTGTATTCATCATAATCTTTTAAATTTTTTCATATTGGTATAGTACCAGAATTTAGGTTTTTTTTTTAATAATTATGATCATTTACGTAACAATACTTTACAAATAGCAAAGAGTCTTAGTCAAAGACGCATGTTCCTCTTCAACATTTATCTTAATATTTTTTTCTCACTCCACAGGAGCAACGAAACAATAATAATGGACGAAACCACCATCATGGAATTCATAACTCCAGCTACAACCAAGACTTGTAAGGTCATCCACCAGATTTCACACATCATAGAACCAATGATGGAGTGCTCCCACGACCATGATCACAAGAGACAAGAGCAGAACGGAGTGGAGGAGAGCGAGAAGAAGAAGCATAAGAAGAAGAAGGGGAGTGCGGAGGAGAAGAAGAGTCCTGAAGGTAATTGGTTGTTTATGAGGTTTACAAGGTGTTACTGAAAGGGTATATCTATACAAATAGGGTGAAGAGTACATCTGGTTTATAGTCGGTTTATGAAATTTCAGGTCAAAATAATTAAAATACAATTTTTTGTCACCAAGGACAAAAAATTAAGGACAAGCCTTTAGTGTGGGACGCTACTTGCGTCGATACTCTTGCGCCATCCCATCTTCCTAGTACGTCGTGCTGTGCTGGCGCTGCTGCTACGGCTGCTGAGAACCTCAAGCGGCGGAAATATACCAACCTAGTTGGAAGTTATTTATTCGAGCCGTTTGGGGTTGAGACCCTTGGTCCGTGGGGCCCGAGTGCACACAGATTTTAATATTGTAAATATTTTAAGTTTAATTTCATTTATAAACTTCTGTAACAACTCCATAAAAAAAAAAAAAAGTTAATGGATTGCTTAAGTTTGATAGGCAAGAGATTTATGTCAAAAAATGGGGATATTAGAGCTTAGAAAATGAATCTCTATGAAACGTTTTTTACGTTTGATTTTTTATTACCCAGGTAACAACAATAAAGAAGAACAAAAAGAAGACCCCGAACCTCCAACAAACAAGAAGAAGAAGAAGAAAGGAGGCGACAAGGACCGTCCGAAGCTAACCAAGACTAGCTCGGTCTGTTCGTCTCTCAGCGACATGAGCTACGGCTCGGCTAAGACGGAGAGGGCTAAGCATGTTATAGAGATGCCGCTGCTGGAGAAGCAGCTGAACGAGCTGCAGAGGATGATGGAGAAGTTTACTAAGCCGGTGAGTGACACACTGCTGGGCATAGGCTCGCCCACTAAACGCCACACAGACACAATGAATGTTAACCCTCGAAAAAAAAAATAATGTTCGAAGTTAGACGTTTCGGTCTGTCCATGTGTCAAACTTGGCATCGTAACTTACCTGACTAGTGTGCTTATTAGGGTCTGTCCTTTATAAATTCTACATATAGAAGTCAGCACTTCTTTGATCACTTACTCAATGATCTTCCAATTATCGTGTAAAATTTTAATTGATATTTTTTGTCTTAGAGCCCCCACTTCCAACGCGGGCGTCTGGGCGGGCTCGGCAAGCTGTTTGCTATCGGTCTGGGAGTACGACTACGATGTGTTGTAAGCATATATTTTAGTTTCGTATTTATATTTAAAACATAAAAACTGATTGTTTGCGTGACGTCACATCTGACGCTTCTGTGCTGTTTCATATACCCCCAGTTTCTGAAAGGCTGTTTAATCTAATTTATTGTTAAATGAAGTTAAATCTATCGATCACTATATTTGACCAAAAGACAACCAATCAAGACACTTGACATGTTTGACGGGTAATTAACAATTTATTTGCCTCTCAGCTCAGTAACCGTTGTTAGTAGGTTTAAAAAAATGTTTACTTAAGTCGATACTTGTGAAACCAGTGCAATGCATTTATTTATTTTTTATTATATTGTGTTATGTATTACCTATATTGTTATAGCCGCTCATAGAGAAGGCATCGCTGCACAAGCTCCACCTTCTGAAAGTGCTCGGCCAGCTGCTGGCGATCGCTTCAGACCGAGAGGACGCCATCTCGCAGTTCACTCCCAAGTAAGTGTTAATAAGATTTATAAATAAAGAATCTTAAAGTTAACGGTATTATTTAATTTGATAAACAATTTATAGCCTTGGTTACGATACTAATGTTCCACAGTTTAGCACCTACCCACTACGAATGTCCCACATCGTAGGATCTACCCGCTACGAAAGTCCAACATCTTGGCACCTACCCACTACGAATGTCCCACATCGTAGAATCTACCCGCTACGAATGTCACATATCGTAAGCTTACCCGCTACGAATGTCCCACATCGTAGCATATATCTGCTACGAATGTCCCACATCGTAGCATCTACCCGCTACGAATGTCCCACATCGTAGCATCTACCCACTACGAATGTCCCACATCGTAGGATCTACCTGCTACGAATGTCCCACATCGTAGCATCTACCTGCTACGAATGTCCCACATCGTAGCATCTACCCACTACGAATGCCCCACATTGTAACACCTACCCTCTAAGAATGTCCCACATCTTGGCATCTACCCTCTACGAATGTCCCACATCGTAGCATCTACCCACTACGAATGTCCCACATCGTAGCATCTACCCACTACGAATGTCCTATATGTTAGGAGTTTCTCAATGTTAGGATTACCCTGTTACGAATTAAGATAAAAGGTAAAATTAAACTTGTCGTGTAAGGAAATTATTTATGTTTAAAATTGTTCAGAAGTGCTTGTTTAACTTGCGTGCTACATTATATCTGTCGACTGTACTGTTCATGATTGTCTCCAGAGCGCTGTACACGGCGGTGACGATTTTGTCGCGCACGATATCGACGTGCTCGCTCAGCGCGGCGTACATGATGAGCAGCAGCGCCTGCGTGCATCTCGTCAAACTGCTCAGTATGCAGCTGGTGAGTTGCTACATCATTTATATTATATTAGCTTTTGCCTGTGACTTTGCCGTCGTGGACATATGAATTAAATCTATGACACTCAGGAATAATGTAGCTCTCTATCATTGAAATAATCTTTGTAAACGGAATACTGGTTTTAGAGATAAGTCCTTACCATCAAACTACTAACTCGTATATTTCACCTTTTACGCTTATATATTTTATGCGAAAGAACAGAAACATATTATAAACGACGAGAATCAAAAGTATTGTGTACCATAACCATAAAGTCATTTTTATGTAATTCCGAAAAAGCGCCATCTAGTGAGTTTTTAAATAACTGCGACGCCTTGCATTTGAAACGTTGGTGACAGTTTACGAATAGATGGCGCTAGAAGTATCGTGGAGGAGAAAATCAATGTTACTGATTTTCGAGCAAGTTGTGGTACTTAATACTATTTAATTTAGGGCAATTTTGTATATTATGTATTAAATAATACTACTTAGTATGCTATACGGTTCACACTTTTTAAAAATGAGATACTCATAATAAGATAATCATGTAAATACTGAATGTTTATTCTTATACGTATTTCTGTATATTCGTATACAATATAGGTATGATAATATATTATATCAAATTTTCTCACAGCAATTTGATAGCAAACTTATCTCAACCCTTAAATCGTCAATAACTTTAGTCCTAAAACTTCCAATTGGAAACTTAATAATAAAACATTGCGAGCAGTACCTGATTGAAAGCATCCCATCAAAATTAACTAGCGGAAAAACTACCCTTTAGCAAGGGTGCTTTTTATGTGTATGTCCGAAAGTTTCATGTAATTTCCGAAAGTGCTCTAAATTACCGTAATTTTGTTTTTGATGTAAAAAATGTTATGAATTTGGGTAATGTAGGGTTGTCAATATCGTTAAGTTTCATGTTTTAGGTGATGTTGTTTTTGTAGATAACCGTATGTACTCCGACGATACAGAAAATGTTGCTTTTACTTAGAAAATTGTTGTGTATACTTATTGCATATTTTCAGACATTTAAACCAAAACTGGGCGTCGAAAATGCTAGGCTGATTAGAATATAATAATTTTTATTTCAATAAATTATTATTATAATTATTATTATAATATGCCCGAGGATTAAGCCAATTCCGAACTAATCTAAAAAAATTGGTAGATAGAAGAAGTATATAAACCTAGTAAATCCATTGGTATTACGATCAGATCTATAATTAATTCTAAATATGTATAGCTATTTGTCCGAAATGTTCAGTGATAGAATCAGAAAAGTTATTCAGGAGAGTAATTTGCCCAAGTGATCGACATGAAATATGAAATCTACTTATTTTTCTAATTCCTACAAGAGTATAAAAAAGTCACTGGAATAGGCACTAGAACTTTATTTAACACTGACTCCTCTATAGCAATCTCCTGTAAGTGTAGAAATCACGATCAGCAATCGCCATCCAGTAGCCATTCCCGTTACAGTAAGCACGCTGTAAATTCACTTCGGTCTCGCCCCTTCACGAACTGTTCGTGACCAACTATATATACTTGTCTATCTGTCCGTACGTATGTATGTTTGTATGTCTGTGTGTGTGTGTGCTGCGGTGCGGCGCTAGACGCCAGCCATGAGACGAATGACGAACGTGGTTTTAAGGGTTGTCGCGTTTCGTTTATTGTAGGTGTAAGATTGTAGAGTCGGTGCCAAAAGGGAACTAAAACATACAGACTAAAGTCTAGTATGTCGGTGTGTATCATGTGTGTATCGTGTGTGAAGAGGTTCTTAAAGTGAGGCAAGATTTAAGGTGCTTTACACGAATTTTGTCTCATTATAGATGCTTAGGTTAATAAGTCTAAGGTAAAATGTGATCTATTAACAGCACGGTTCTACGTTTTGAGGTTACTTCGTTGACTACCTGTCAACGAAGTAACCTTACTTACCTTACTTACTTTACTTACTTACCTTATTTATTAATTTACGTCTTCTCTTTCGATTGTAAAAATCATAAAACAAAACATGTTTTGGTAATAAGTATTTTTTTTTCTTAAACGTCCACGAATTATCACGGTATTCTAATTTCTACTTCACTATTTAATGTACTGTCTAGCTAAACGCATACAAAATCTAATACATATTTATTTAAATGACGCGCCAGCCCTGTGCTCTACCGCCAGTAGCCCGTTGAGTGGGTGGGCGTCCTAAAAGCGCCGCTAATGCATCGCGAGAGACCGTTCACACCACACTCTGTACTCGCCTCACTACTTGCGCTAGTATACTCACTAGACAGAAGTTCATGTAGAAATACAGGTGATATTTTTCCTATAGACATTGATATTAACGTTACAAAAACTAGAGTTAATAATTAGAATGTTTTTTGCTATAGAATGAACGTAAATGGAAAATACCTTTATATTTCCAAAAGGAACTTAAGTAGGACAATACTGAAGTAGTTATTTTTATGTTAAGGTAAAGGTACTGACAGACATAATAGTAAACGTGCTTAAATTACAAATTTTGGATCAGGTGGCCCGTTTACACTCGAAAGTTCGGTGCCAGTAACTTGCCTTAATGAGTTTCCTTGATTTACAAACCACATAACAATAAAAATTATGAATTGCAATACTAATTATAATTGAAGGTAATAAAACATCAATTCAGACGAAGGTAACCGCAATATGTCTGCCAAAGACAATGAAACACACATTATTCGTTCGTAGCTATAAAGATTTTATCAAAACGAAAATTCGCTACCGTGTATTGAAATAAAAATCCCGGTAAACCGTACCGTAAGCTTTTATTGTTCGTTATAAAAGTAAAAAAGTATCCTCGCCTTCTAATTAGGTAGTTACCGGCCTTTGATACAAATTCTGTAGTCGTTTGGTAAAAAAAAAAGAAAACCAAAAAAAGAATTTTTCTTTTTCGATCGCGGCTTATCTTTAGGACAGGTCTAAGATATCGATGGGTTTTGAACGTATAAATTTGTTCTTTTTTACGTGATTCGGAATATTTTGTTTAAGGTTTAGTCGGTAAAGGAACCGTGGTTTTAGTATTCGTTTTATCGTAATTTTTAAACTTTTCTGGAACATGTCTTGTTTTAGATAAATCTTAAAGGTGAATATTAATTTTGATGGTACTTACGGCAGAGTTTGGCTTAAATATATTAGATGTCGGGCTTATACAGTCAATTCTGTCAAACCCAAAGGCAGCACTAGCTAAACAGTTGAGTAAGTTGGTGTTAGCTCGTCAATGATTCACGGCTTTACAAGAAAAACTTAAAGCTGATGTTCCTTTGTAGACTATATTAGATTAAGGTACGATGAGGCTGGAGTGCCCTTGTGGACAATAGCCTCTTTTAAAAATAAAGATTAAAAAAGAAAAAAAAAATTGATGGTAGGTAGGTACTTACTTGTGTCTCTTGAATATAAAACATTGATGTACAGCTTTTTAGCTACTATGTAGTAATAAGGTTACTTTTGAGAAAATGTAACGTCCTAAAAACATAATAGGAAATATGTTCTTAGTGTGTTTTTGGGATTGTTGTTTCTTTATAGAATAACACATTTGCCCTTACTTTCAAAGTATTTAAAGCGTGCATGATTATTTATAAGACACGTTATTTCGCAAAAAGTATATTAACGGATTATTTTTAATGTCCATCTTTACGACTTCCCATCGCCCGCACAATCTCGCGCACTAAAAACGTTATTAAAAAACTTACCAAAAAGTATAATTATTGTTGCATTTTTGCATTAAAAATAAAATCGGGAATTTTAATATAATGCAGTTCCGCAAGAAAATTAGTGTGTCGAGATAAAACGTTACGATCTACTGCAGAATGCTCTTTTAGATTAAAATAAATAACGTTACGGCTTTAATTATGTAGATAATAAGTTTAATATACATGTAACACCTTTCGTTAACGGAAATATGCTGCCTTGTTCTAAGCGTCAAACGCGACTGGATAAATCAAGTGATCAGAGCCTGGGTCATTAAATCGTGGTGCAATACTTAATTCTTAACGCCTTCTCGACATGAATTTTAATTATACTTTTAATTTTACATAGCGTCATAGTTCATACCAGCGTCTGGTCTTAGATCACCCGACCTAATCTATTCAAGAAATTGAAACTGTTTTTTCATCACCTAATAAACTTGATTGAAAGCAATTCTATTGTTTCAATATTTCATCTGTCTTACCTTTAGAGTATAGATAAGAAACTAAAGAGTGAGCCTATCAGGGTATGAATCGTAAGCACTAGTATGAACTAGTTTTGTCGTAAATATTGTATGAAGACGGAGCGCGCCGTTTTAATTAAACTATCTAAAACCTAATATTATCCTAACAATGTCGAAACCATCGAAATTTTCGCTTGTAAGTCTGTCGTTGCGCGAAAAATAACTTAAATCAGTAAACTAGTAGTACTAGATACAGCTGAAAAAGTGCTCTCGCTTGGCACAAAGGGAAACTAGCGATACTAGCGGTCTATAGTATATCTAAAGTCTATGGTCTTACCATTATCTTTATCTATCTAATTATTAAATTTTATGTTGCATTGTGGACTTTTTAAAACAGGAGAAATTGTTTCATTTAATACAACCTTAAAACACTCTTTCACTATTCACCACACGTACAAAGGTAGTTTAACTCGTTGTGACACTATAAATTATTCAGCCGAAAAATATTTACTTTATTAGTAGCAATTAAGAGTCGCTTATTGAATCGTATATCGGCGACCATGTTAATTGGCCGTTATCGTTGACGCCATCTTGGACTTTTTCAAAATATATTCCAAGTTTTTTTCCTCTTTTTCTCGTATATCTAGTTGTTTATTAGGGTCGATCGGCTTATTGTACTGATAACATCTTGGACGATATTTGGGTTGCGATTTTTTTGTGTAACGGCTCCTGTTATCTCTTGATATTTAAAAAGATTGTAGTAGGATAGTTTACGATGTTAAATACCGCGAAACTCGGGTTTTAAGCCAAATCAATGTGTTTTTAGCTTAGGTATTTACATATCGACTTTACTATACGTATTTACTTATTAAAAAGAGTTTATTTAAAGTTAATGTATAATACAATCAATATTTTTATACTAAACTTTTGAAAGTATAATTGACACAATTTTTTTAGTACTGGAGCAAGTGGACTTGCCCGTTCAAACGCGGCACAGTAATGTCACAATGTAACAACAGTTGGTATCGCGAGAGTCTGCAATCGTGTTGGGTTATGAGTTCGTTGGCAAGAGACCTCGGCTCGTAAGGCATGAATCCTTTGAGATCCTTCATTATAAGGCCGTTGAGTCGTTTATGGGGTAGGTTACTTTAGGGATCACGATACTAACACAGTTCATACATACATATTACTTCGTTATGTCGTTGCTTTTTGCTAGAAAGATGTAAAAAATCTCGAAGATATGGGAGTATACAATATGAGGGAGATGTTTTAAGCTGATTCTATGATGTAGTAAAGACAGAATTATACATGAGGTGTCGAAAAAAACCAAAGTTAAAATAAAGAAAGACTTCCTTCGAGTCGCGATTATCAATGTTTAGATTTCCTGAAAACTGAAACTTTAACCATTTTTACAGCTCTAAAACTTTAATAAGTTAAGAAAGATTTGGTAAATACATTGAATAAAAATTTCATTGCATTTATTTCTTGCTACCAGGAGAAAGACTTACACGCGGAACAACGAGATATGGACCTAGCCAAACAGATGGGCGACTGTCTGTCCATCGTGCTGGACTCCGTGCTGTGCTCCACCCGCCTGTACGAGGCGAAGGAGGTGGAGGGAGAAGACGCGGTCCTCCTCACCACGCTGCGGAGCAGGGTCCACACCTTGATCAGGTAAGACAGCTGTGCTACATAGTGACATGGCTCTAGTTAAACAGATGTCCATCTGGACACATTGTGTGTTCAGTCCTCAAATATATACAGCACAAAGGTATTAAAATTTCTCAAACGTTACTTATATTTTGACAGAATTTTGTCATTTTAATTCTGGTGGATGTGTATGTAAAACGCAAAATACGACCAATGTTTTTCTTTACAAAACTAACAGTAAGCAGAAAATATACATTTTTCCCTCCCATCAACTGCAATTCTCATCATAAACGCAAACACTCGTCTATTTTATTTTTTCACGTTAAAAATAATAAAAAAACTTCGCAGTCGGCACAGTGTTCCACAGTTCCCCTCTCCACCCAAATTAGTGGGGGAGGCGCGGCAAAGCATTAGACAAATTAGATTATGCTCCAGTAATGTATGGAGTACTCTCAAACTATATGTTTGTGTAGTGTTTTGAGATGCTTTATAATACGCCTTCACGCCTTAAAAGTTGTGGGGTGCGCAGAAATAAAAAATAATCTTTATTTATATAAACTTTAGGTTCTAGCTTGGTCGTCTTAGAAGATATGCTTGGTGGTAAATATTATAAAGAAGTTTGAGAAACGTTCTAAGAAGTTTAGTTTGTTAATTTAAGTGATAATTTGAAGGCAATACCTCTGCGATGACTTGCCTATGTAGTTCCAGTACAATTTGTCCAGTTTTTTTTTGAAATTTTGATTTCTTTTCCTAAATGAAACATAGCAAACGAAACTGAAATCTAACATAATAATATTAAATAGGTAGTACACTTTTGTGCAACATAGGACAGGAACAGGTTTTTGTCCAAATTTAGTAAGTACTTAATGGTGTTTGGCATCAAAATGTTTTCAAAACTGTATTTTAAATTCCCTCTGACACCCTGTCAATAAACATCCTCTTTACAATTTCATTCAACTTTCACTCCTGTCGACAATAATTTACTAAACAACAAGTTGTACGCGACGCGTCTAGTACAATGCGAGCAGAATGACAGGATCGCTTATAATTGTTGGCGTTACGTAGGCGGGTCGGGGTGAAGTTGTATGTATTGTCGAGGTATTGAGTAGTAGTAGACCTGCTGTTGTGTTAAACGTTTGATTGTGATGAGAATGTAAGGTAAATGTTGGGAGGTTTGAGGAAGTTTAGCCAAATTGCACACGATCCAAAAAAAGTCTTATTTTGGACTAATTAAATAGGCAATTAGTAAAATGGGTTTGGTAGACTATGCAATTTTTGACTGACCTATCTGCAAAATAGACTCAATCATGGTTTGATGTAAACATGTTATAATTAATTTATTTACCAGTTATTAGTTAGTCTTATTTAATAATAATCTCGTGCATACATTTTCAACGTCCTGGTTACTCGAAGTGAAATTTACTGCATCGATTTGTTTATAATTTCCATTTTAGTTGTAATTTGAGTTTACTAGTGTAAAACTAGCTTTTACATTTAATATATTTTCTGTTCTAAAATTGTTACTAACCTCCTCTTAATGCATTTCATGAGTATTAATTAAACATATGATTGTAATAGCGTTGACGAGTGTAGCACCAACAATGGACGCACGGTTGCGCGCCACTCCATTGTGTCCATATGCCGGCGTTACTCCCGTCTCCATGTTAAGTACTTTATGCATAGAGTAGAGGGCAGACAGATACATGCGATGAAAGTGTTCTACTAAAAAGGAAGTTTTGTTAATACTTTCCATTGACTGGTAAACTGTAACTTATAGTTTTAACTGACTTCCAAAAAAAAGGAGTTCTTTATTCGATACATGAAAAATTTTATATTATCCCTATAGTCTAGCATTTTCGTTTACCTACGGACAAAGTTTTTTATAATAACAACAGATACTTATATTGTAATTTTATCCATTTTCTCCTTTTATACTTCAAAAATATAAAGATCTATTTATATGCTTCAAGAAGACTTGATGCAAGAAGGTGAAAACAGTTGTAAGTGGTTGGAAAAATAAATATTAATCAATACATTTACCGTTACTTTAAAATAATATGTAATTTAATTAAAATAGAAGTGCCGTCTAGCATAGTCCTTGTCAATATTAAAGACTATTTAATAAGAAGAGCTCATTATATGATTATCCGATGCATCTGTACCAACCCTACTCTGTACCACAGAGCAAGGGTGACGTGACATCGATACTCGGTAGATTACGGCCGATTATCGATTCAATCGGATACCGGCACATCGATTGGGATCACTAGGGTTGGGAGATGTCACCTAAATTAGCGGGGTATTGCCACATGGTGACTTTGATTACATTTTGTTTGTGGCTGTACATCCTGTGTGAGCGATATTTGAAGCCAATAAAGTAAATAGTACGAAGGAAAGTAATAAAAAACTGTATTTGAGAAATGTGAACATGTTTTTTTAATAAACATGCCCTTGAAGAAGTTTCTAAATTATGACCATTCTATATTTGTGTAAAATATACAGGTTAGGTCAAGAAGTCAATATCACTTTCCGTAGTTTTTTAGTTCGGCAATGCATCATACCGTGTTTTATGACCACCTCAAACAAACCATTCCAAGAAAGCATCAAAAATATTGTATTCAGTAACGTAAAAATATTAGATGCCCCATCGTAGCATAAGTATTCGATAGCAACCCTACATAAAAGGGTTCCAATCAAAGAGCAACTTGTAAAGAGTATCGAGAAGCATTGTGACCGAATCGAATTAAATACTTCTCGAGTACTCGATAACGTTATTACGTTCTTCATGGAACGTTCGAGATCTTGATGGTTGCGCCTTTGAGATTTGTAATTATACGGTGCTAGAAGTATTGATTTAAATTCTCGAGATTTTGAGTTAACATAAGGTGGTGTGCAAAATAAGACATTTTTCGAGTTTTTTTTAAACTTTTATCGGTCCGTAGTGATATGTTGTAAAGAAAAATAGCTGAACTCGGTTTCTTTTTAATAGCATCCTATTTCAATTATAAAATACTTGAAATTACGGATGGTGTTATTTTTCTTTTTATTAAGGTATTGAAATATAATATGGTACATAGTTTGAAAATCAACATGGATTGCACTGTATAGTTTTGTCCTTGTTAGTTTTTAGCACTCTAAAAACTTTTTTTTCTGGGTTATAATATATTTTAAAGCAAAAGCCTAACTGAAATCAGAGCAAAGATCACAAAAGAATAAATCACTGCCACACAACGTTACCTCCCCAATGAATCTGTTTACCAAAGATGTATTACTCTCATTATAATTACTCCCTAAATTAATTCGACGACAGTTTGCAAAGGAGAACTCGCTTCAATCTGGCGGCCTGCCAATAAGCTGCTTTGTAATTAGACAGCATGTCGCCTACGTCCAATTGCGGAGCTCCGCCCACCAATTGGAGGATTAAAAAGTCGCGTTGTTAAGTAAATGAAAACAGCCCAGTGCCCCCGTGGTGAGAGGATGCGGTAGTAGTGATAGCGGGGCGATAAGCTGAGCGGGATAGCTTAGGCAATCATTGGTCATTGAAATTTTTCAATACTTTAAAGATCGTAATGTCGTCATGGAAAGTATCGTATTAGTGGCAATTCAAATAAATACAAACATGAGACTACCTTATAAGTCTCACCAGTTGGATTCTTTTTCGTTTGTGCCAAAGTAACATTGGTCTTTTATTACTACACATTTTCTGTTTCATACTCAAAAATATTACATGTTATGAAATATTTTACTAACGGTAAAATAGTCTTTTAAATATTATTTGTTATCCGCTCTCAGTTAAGCCTGACCCTTATTATAATTTCACAGGGACATTTTTAATTTATTACAATGGAGTTCCAATGATTATTTGATATTCAAAGTCAATATTTATTTTTTATTATCGTCCGTTTTGTTTGCATTTGGTCATAGAGAATTTGACGTTCTTTTGTTTTCTTAGTATGCCAGTTGGTTAGGTGTAGCACTTTCTCATTGTATAATTATGATATTTGATTAAAATAGTTATAGGTACTTTAAAAAAAAAATGGAAATATATTGAATTGGATTAGAATACGTTACGTAAAGCTTTAAAGGCATGTAACTTATTACCCGACTGCCAAGAAGGGTTATGTTTTTAGATAAAATAATTTGATCTGATATCTATTTCATATTGGACTACAAATTGGTAGCCCAAGGTTTAAAATGACTTACGCAAAAGCTATATAACATTATATGATTTAATTCTTACTCAATCACCATGTTCGCACATATTTACCCAAAAATAATGTCCTACATTTACATCATCTCAGGTCAAATCAAACATCTGCAGATGAGCCGGCCATCCAACTGTCACGCACATTCTGAATCCACCGACTCAATTGTAGGAACAATATTTATCCTACAAAACGAAGGGGGTCCCGGGGCCCCATGGCCCCGTGTTGGGGTCGCATTCAATTTGTGTTTTGTCAATGATGCGCGCTCGATTTAATGGCAGGTGACGTTTATCGTTTGCGCCCCCTGTTTTAGAGTAGTCGGCGCGCGCGCAAGTGATTGGGGGTAGTAATTATGGGTTTGGACATATTTTTTTTGTGGATGGTCTACTAGTGACTAGCTGTGTTAAGATTGGTTTTGCTTAAATTGCTGATTTTTTTTTGGACTTAATTATATGGTATTTCACTCTATCATTAACTAATTTAAATCATACAAAATAGAAACATAAAGCAAAAAGTATTAACTGATGCATAATATAGTTGTGTATAGTGTATTTTTTATGTACTATCACTTAAAGTTGTATAGTTAGTAGTCCTGTTCGGGCCTTTTCCAGGCAATTTTTTTTCTATATTGTGGTCATTTGGTTTTCTGTTATATGTGTATTTATGCCTTCCACCATGATGTATATTTTTCTCTTAATATCTTCCGTCACATATTTTGTCTCTCGTTGCCTCATGTTTCTTGCTTTGCATGAGCTATACCTACTTGTAACGTTTACCTCCGTCCCGCTGTCACTCTCACCCCACCCGGTAGCACATACAAGCATTAAATATGTTACAACGGGATGAGTGTTGTTTGTTTATTATTATCTCTCCATTGTCCACATGGCGACTGTATTAAAATGTAATATTATTTAGAGGGGTTTCACTTGTTTTATGAATAACTTTGTGATGGAGCATGAATGAATAAATACCCTTTTTAAATAGTTTTTTTTAAGTCTTGTTTAAAATTGACATGATAATAATGGCCCGTTTTGTCCTTCCTTCACAAAGCTGCATTATAAAAGATCTTAGTAGAAAATGATGTTTCGTAATTAAATATTGATTTTAGATAGGCTTGTAAATGTTGTTTATGTTGATAATTGCGGGCAGTTCGTTTCTCTACAGAAATCTTTTAATACTCTCATAATTACTACGAGTGTGGTTCCTGTTCTTCTCACATATAACGGACTTAGCGCTTATCTTTAAAAGGGATAGACAGAGATTTACTTTTCTTAATATATTTCCTTTCGCCGTCTATGCCACGGTAATATATTATAATATTACCGTGTCTATGCCTCACGTTATAGCTGACGACTCAATATTAATTCAAAATGACACAATTCTTTTATTATATTTCATATTATAGTGTGGTACAATATCTAGACAATTATCTAATCCTTTACAATTCACATCAATTATTTGTCATTGATAACCGCAATTTCCTCCCTCACCGCAGACACATTACTCCGTCAAATACGCATAACTTAATACAATTATAAGAATTCCCATAATTTTCTAACACGTGTCTAACCGATAACTAAAATTATTTTCTAACCTACCAACAATTGTGAACTATAATTTCAATTTATCTCCCCGAACAAATATGAACCTTAACCTTATCGCAATAAAGTTGTGTTTCTGTTACGAGGATATAATGTCTGTCAAAATTTGTCAGAAATGCTGCGGCACGTGTTCAGTGACAATGTTTACGCTTGGGATTCAACGGGAATCGAACCAGCGACCCAGGAGGATTGGCACGCGACTGCTGTAGCGACCGCTACGGTATTCGTCTTTATTATAAGTTTTTGTAGTGTTGTGGGAATTATAGAAAAAGCAAACGGATTTATGAGAGTTTCTTATGCGGTTTCGAAATAAATAAATAAAAGGTTTGAACTAAACAGCGGGTTTTTTTCGTAGAGGCAAAACTCATGTCGAATAGAAATCATTTAACTAACTCATAATTAGCTTGATTCGGCGATTTTTACTATGGTACACACAATCTAACTAACCGATTTTTTTGTGCAAGGGCTTCTTATACAATTTCGCCGAAACAAGTGTCGGAAATTTTATTTTAGATGAAATTTCGTTTACAAAACATACGCGACAGTGTGCAATGATTAATTAAAATATTAAAACCCGACATATTTAACACCCTCACGTATTACGACTAATAACAACCAATTCCACTTGATTAAGCATTCGTTTCTAATAAAATAAACGCACTAACGCCATATGCGCAGTCGACGCGCGTGAAATTAAATCAAAACATTCTGATGAAAAAAAACGCATTCATTAATACCGGTACATTGCGCGCCACCCTTTAATTGGTACTGATGTTCTTTGGGACAGGTCCTTAGTACCAAGTGCCAATTTTATGTGTTTTGACTGGGGATAAAATACAAAATGACTTCTAGGAATGTGCCACATATTGGGTGAGTTATAAGGATTCCAAATGGTACTTAAAATCACTGGATGCGAGTAAAAAGTTGCCTACGCCCAGCGCTCATATGCTTATGTCCCATCTGATTGTAGTTCTGGTTAAGTAAAAAATACCGACTCGTGGCTTTATTTAAATAATTGTTTTCATAAAGCGCTACATGTAAAAGCAGGGATCGAAATAGAGACGATAACTACAATTTAGAGCATTCGAATCCTTAATGTTTTGGCTTGGACTGATTACGTGTATTCTTCATGTCTGGCTGGAAGGCTTTTAAATTAATATTTTAGCAAATTTAACAGGCTTTGATGTAAATTACACAAATAAAGACATTTGTATTTGTATTATATTACTTTTACACATAAACGACCTCAAATTGCCAGAATAACTGCTGAAACATAAAAAAAACTTATAACCGTTACGCATAACACAAATGTGGTTTCGTTGTACCCTCTCGAGACCCGTTACTGTTCCCGCGCGGAGTGACACCGACACCGGCTGAGGGTCATGTCGTACGCATGCGCCAATATTTTAAACATGGAAAGTATATCATTAAATAAACGGCAAAGTAGTGTGATGGATAGGTGAAGAATTTTGTTTCGTTAGTGTTGATGGCACTGGACTGTTTTAGAACAGGGGAGAGAAATAGCTAACAAAGAGACGTGGTCCTTACCATGCAATAGAACAGCACGAACTTAATGGATTCGATTACATTATTTCGATTAGATTTGACGACCTCCGTGGTCGAGTGGCGTACGCACCGGTTTCAAGGTGTCGCTAGCTCTGAGGTCCCGGGTTCGATCCCCGGACGGGTCAATGTAGAAACCAACTTTTCTACATTGTCCCGGGTCTGGGTGTTTGTGGTACCTTCGTTGTTTCTGAATTTCATAACACAAGTGCTTCAGCTACTTACTTTGGGTTCAGAGCAATGTATGTGATGTTGTCCGCATTTATTTATTTATATTTATTTATGGATGGTATTTAAAAGTACCTACTTCAATTTATTCCTATTTCATTTACCTAATTTTGTCTGTGTTCCACCAAATATACTGAATGTGCACCAAAATATGTTCATTAAAATATGTCATAACGAGCATCTATTTAACAACTGTTGCAAATTTGTAAAAATAGTAATACACCTAATTTAAAAAACAAGCATTTATTTTTTTAGTTTTACTTCAGATAATGCACTGCAAAATGTATTTGAATCAAACACCAATTAATGTCCAATGTAGCTTTATTAATAAAAAATGAACACATTATGAAATGTAATGCTTACTAAAAATGTTTTTTTAATACTAATCAGTACGAACCATAATAATTCAAAATGTTAAACAAAGTCTTTACTCCTACAATGTTCACATTATCGGTCTACTCAATCTCTGCAGTACTTCTTTAAATTATTGCACCAATAAAGCGCACTTTGCCTTTGTAGGACGCCCACGTTTGCTTGCATGCATGTAGCATGCAGCATGCAAGCAAGCATGCAGCATGCAAGCAAGCATGCAGCATGCAAGCAAGCATGCAAGCAAGCAAGCAGCATGCAAGCCAGCATGCAGCATGCAACATGCAGCAGGCATGGTTTCTGTCACGGCTCCGGCGCTGCAGGGTTCCGGCGGCCCCACGCGAGCTTATCGTCGCAGATGGTTTTACGCTCACCACCGCAGCTTCGGCTTGCTGGCCGGCTTTGCCGGCCAGCCTCAGCCGCGGCGGCGAGTGTTAAGACCACCTGCTCCTCAGCCCGCGGGCCGCCTCACCCCTCCGCGCCTACGCGACTCTAAATTACACTCTAGGGTAGGGCAGAAAAGACTACGTGGAGTCGGTTTTGCAGCGATTCGTTTCTTTCACTAACTCAAATTTGTTTCCGTTATTTCTATTATGCTAATAGTGATTAGGCCTAGTAACATTATGCGAATTAAATTTATGCCAAAACAAATTAGCCTTCAACATAATTATGCCAAAATAAACTGTATGCTAAAAAAAAATATAGGAAAGTATTATTATGGCAAAACAAATTATGCCAAAATCGTTATGCCAAAGTATATTAGGACAAAGAATATTATGCAAAAAGAAGGGATCCCGTTACATTGACCCTTTACCCAGTCACTATTTTGGGCACCGTCTCCGTCGCACAACAGAGAGCAATAGGCAGGCATATGCGCGTCGCAAGCGCGCCAAAACCATTTTCAGTAAAATAAATATAAGTCTTAGAAGTAATGTTTTACGAAATGCATTATTTGTTCTTCAATTATAATTATTTCAGTAACATAAAAGTTGTACAAAACCGTTTTAAATGGGTATACGGTACTAGGATGCATACTAAATATTTTGTGTAACAGTCAGGAATATTTGGTGCACGATCAGTATTTTTCGAGAAAGAATAAAATAGTTATTGTTACAATAGAATATTTGCAGCGCACTACAATAAAAAAGTGTTATATCTTGGTGTTAATTTGGAATTTGTTTGATGTAACATATTTTGTTGGCCGAGTAGTTTAATTATAGTAAAACAATTAAACGGGTTTAAGATCAATATTTTAGAAATGCATACATAGATGTACCTTTAGATTTTTGGTGAACACAAAAATATTATCCTTTATTTATTTACATGATTCGAAATTCGTTCGAAAGTCGATTGTCTTCTAATTTTATTGCATCTGTTTTGAGACTTGCAGCTAAAACCTTTGTATTATAAGGGAATTTGATATCAGGAGGTATTCGGTATTGCCTGCCCCTCAATTCCTACATATCATGAAGAAAATGCGCAGATAGTTCAGAATCAAACATTATAAAGTTCGAATATAATATATTTGAGCTTATGGAGCAAAGGACTAGTAATAAATGATAGTGTCAATAAATAGCTTTTTAGATTTGTGTTTTTAAATGTCTCAACTGAGTCTTGATGTCGAAACTGTCTGTTATTATCCTGTTAATTAGGGTAGCGAAAATTTACGATTACAGCTTGATAGTAAATGTTCTGCTAATGCCTGTCTTGAAGGTAATTCGGTGTAAATAATTGCTACCTGAATGAAATATAGTTTGGTGTTTAATAGCCAATTACTGACCTTGCTAAAAAAGGTCACAGTTTTTTAATCGACTTGACAAACATACAGAGAACATTATGTTATACTTATTTACATTCAATTGCGCTTCTAGCTAATGGCACTATTCAATGACAAATGTCAAGCAATCTATTTTGGAAATAGTTAGGTACCTACTTTTAAGACTTTTTTTTGACATAAAAAAAATGTCTTAGATAAATTCTTAGAAAATAGAGACAAATAATTGAGTGCTAGGATTCTGGAACAACTTCATTTCAATGGCAATGAGAATTTAGAATGTTGTACTTTTGCCACCTGTTAACATAATATGAAATGTGGTTTATTGATTTCAAAACTATCACAATGTACCGCAGCATGTTGTAAAATGTTCTACTAAATTGAAATCCCCCATGACAATCGTCAGTCAGACTGACAGTGCCCAGAGTGTCTGACTGTCATATGACACGATATACGCACGATATTATAAAAATAGAAAGTTTATTCACATCTGCTACTGAGATTGGATATGGGTCATGGTGTGATAGCAGAGAGGGGTAATGGGAAAGTTAATCGAAGGTACCTACGAGATACATGCCTTTGAAATAAAAATCATAGGTCTCCTCTAAGCATAAATTACTTCATCGTCGATTTTCGTTAAGGGGTATGTGATTCCCCTGGTAACAAGTATTCTTTAGTTCAGCAATTATTTCTGCGTTATATGCAAGCTCCCCGAGTGTTTGCTCATTATTACATAGTTTGTTATTATTATTTCAAGGGCATTTTGATTTTCATTCTTGGTTTTTTGCTGACGTGTTCACAGGTATTTAGGTTAAACCTAGGTCGGTTGAGCGATCTCACACTTATCCTTTTGACTAACCAGTTTATACATTACGATTTGAGTTATACGTAAGGATTCAAAATATCTCTAAAACTTCAAACCGTTAAAAATAAACATGGTCCATAAAAATGTGCCATTTTGACGTGTCCTGCCGTTGTGACAGTACTCGGGTCCCAAGTGACGTCTGTCTGTCACATGATAGTGACACCGAGGGCTCGCATGTTAGCTTTATACAAAACGTGCAAATTGTATAAATAGAAAGTTTATGAACATCTGGCCTCCTGTGTATATCGTGTCTGTTGGCATTGTCTGTGGATGGACGATACTGATAGGAGGTTCGTTAGTAAACTAAGGTATACACAATAATACACATTGCAAAAATATTAAATAAATGTATTATGTAGATTTTTTCGTTAATTGGAGCTTATTTGAAACTTAACAATGCTGTTTGAAAATTAACAATGTCCTCGTAAATTAAGAAAGAAAGCGATTTATTGTATTAATGTTTATAAGTTAATTAATTATTACCGTTATATTCTTTAGTCGATAGTGTAGGTTTAAGTTCCTCAACCAAAAATGATTATATTTCTCGCATTGCAATAAAATTTCTGCCAAACCTAATCTGAAATATCTAACAAAGCGTAATCAAGCAAAACACGGTAATAATACAATCGCGTAACATCTCAATCGGCGCCCCGCGGCGTCGCCCGCTGTTCTGTTGTGGCGCGCCCACCGTCAGCTATTGATGGATCGCGGCGTGCGGCCATGTTGGGGGTTAGACCATGGTCAATGGAGTTTTATTGTGTTATTTAAATTTATTCGTTTAGTTTGAGAGTGTATAAGTGGAGTATGTAAACCTATGAGTAGGTAATATGTTGCTTTTCTTGTTAACAATTCTGTGAAGAGTGGTGTATAGATAGCATTTCTTAAATGGATTTAAATGGCCTGTCTTGCTTAAAAGAGGTTCAAAAGTTTTATTTAATTATGTAGAGTATTCACTACTGTTCTTTTCAATAAAAGATCTTATTGACCTCTTGACATGTGTGAAGATATATTCTTTATTTTTTACGAAGCTATTCTCAAGGTTTTCAATTTATGCTGCTGTCAAATTAAATCAAAATATTTTTATTTCAAGTAGGCCTGTCTGTGCAAACAATGGTCAAAATATGCTCCAAAATTTTTGCACGTTTCTTAAGTTTTTAATTATCTTACTTTTACGTGACGTTGCTTACCTACTTGTGGATTAAGTAAATCGTTGTATTATACGGTATTTATAAATATCTAATTCCGTACTGTGTATTGTTAAAAAAATACGATATAAAATTATTGCCACAACACCTGTCTTTAAAATGTACTTAAATCCATATCTTCTGGACATCATAAAACGGCTTCCTTTGCAATAAATATTTAGCTTTTAAAGATTCAGTTACATCCGTTTTAGGACAAACCGAAAATAAGCTGACCTGATAAAGGGTTCATATAAATATTATTCTTGCTATCCAATTTGTGTTACTTATCAGTAATTAACTTTTACACCGCAAATAGTGACCTTATTGCTAGCGCGACTAACTGCCGCACATTTTCTTTTATTTATAATCATAAAAAGTTTATCTTGATTAACCCTATCTCGCCACGCTTTTCAGACCAATAGTGTATTACAATTATAATCAACCCTCGGAAAGTCTTCGCTCGGTCTTATCGACCGCGCTAAGTGCCGTGCGAAGCGGCCAGGTGTGGTTCACGCGACCCCGCTCCACCCACGTGAGAGATGTCACACTTGCGCGCCAAATTGGGGGTAAAATGAACTGCAGTTTTGATTTTAAGATTATTCCTGTGAGGGGAGAGCCGGCTGCAGTGGTCAGTGATTGTATTTTGTTATGGACTTTGTTTTGATTGAGATTAGATGTCGTAAAGCTGATGCCGAGGTCGGTAATTAATATTTTGATTTGTTTATTTAGGAATATTTGTTCCGTTGTCAGCTCGGGTTTGAAAATGCTCTTTGAAGATTACAGGAGTACGTAGATTATTTATCAATCAGTATTTAATTGATTTGACAGCATTTTGTTCTCGTTGTGGACTTTTGCATTATTCACTTCAATTTAATTTGGCCATAAACTTATTTTTTCTTTCTCATAAAATGCTTACATAACACAATCAAAGCACGCCTCTCTCGAAATCATAATATGCTACTGTAATCAAATCATTCGTAACTCGAGAACATTGTTTTTTTAAGCGAATAATCGAATCGGACGGAACGATCCAATACATCGAAACAAGCGATTATCGCTTCGCCATCGCTAAGTAGTTGCGACAGCCCCGAGTAGGGTACACTTGCGACTAGGGCGTGTGAAAGAGACAAATATATTGTTGATAAGGTGTATGACAAGGATAGGAGACGTGCTTGAAGTGCATTCGCATAACAGCGACAGATTGGCGCGCACATGTCGAGTTGCGATGTTCTTTTTGCAAAGAGTGGTTAGTGCTGAGCTTGGCATCGATAGTTGGATAATAGTTTACTGGGTTATGTTTTTATTGAGCATACTCTGTGAAGTCTATATGCAACGTAAATTTTACAACACGTACCTAATGTTATAAATCAAATTGTATGAATTTTACTTTTAAATAGTAACAATGTAGCTTTGGAGTAATTAGGGTAATACCAATATCATTTTTGCTACTGGTATTACAGGTCTTAATCTATAAAGCAAAACAATATTTATGTAAATTGTGGTTACTCGTCTATTTATTATTAACAAAGTTGTATTAGATCATAAATACCGTAAAATTTTATTTTACCGATAAAAATCTTCATAATTTACAACATCACTACGTAAGCTTTCAAGAGGACACATGAAAGGGGAGCGGCGGGTCGTACGGCAACGCTTGTTTGTGCGATTTAATTTCATTTATCAACGCATTACTTACCGGGAGGGAATTACTTATCCGGATTACCCTGATACCCCCGCTCTCCCCTCGCTACTTTTCGTATGTAAATACACAACGGGCTCTGAATTTTTGAGTAGTGTTTATGATAAGGCGCCTAGACTTCTGTATGGCCGGTAAATAAAACTGGGTTCTATGCCTATACTCCAATGTATGACAATTTATGTATTTTATTATTAGACAGCCCTGTTGGTCTAGTGGTTAGTGACCCTGACTGCTATACTGGAGGGTTCGATTCCCACCCAGGACAAATGTTTGTGTGATGAGCACGATCATTTGTTCTGTGTCTGGGTGTAATTTATCTATAATACTTATGTATGTATTTAGAAATATATAAGTATGTTTATCAGTTATCTGGTTGCCATAACACAAGCTCTGCTTAGCTTGGGATCAGATAACCGTGTGTGAATTGTCCCGGAATATTATTATTAATATTATTATTTTTGACTTTTTTAAGATGATTAAATTTGGATTTGAGTCTACTAATCTGAATCTAGTTAGTCTTCACTCTCTCCCAAGTTACACTGTAACTAGGAATCCCATGAAAAGATAACTATGCCTGACACCATTCGATGCTACGCTAAAGTCCTAGCTTCATAAGTAAGTCATAACTTACTTATGAAGCTATGATTCATAAATTCAAAATTTTGTCCGTATTAAGGAAGAAAAATTCCCAGAAAATAAAAATCTCTTAACACACATGCATCAGTCTAAATTTGAACATTTGCCAAATTAAAATGCTAGCACTCTCAAAAATTTGTTAAAAGCATATCATAGCAGATCAAATTAGTCTAAAACATTCACTCATTAGCTGTTAATTGATAATAATAATTAGGGATAGACGATTAAATAGTTTTAATACCAGGTGAATGGCAAATAAATTGGTTAGAAGTGTTTAAAGAATTTGGTAGTTTTATGGCCACTTTGCGTAACTATGAAATGAATTTGACGCGTTCTTCGAGTATTTGGGATTTGATTGCGGTTTTATTTGTTTGTTATGAGATCTTTAGTGGTTGTAGTAGCATTCTGAGATTAGAAATGTCATTTTTTTAACTTAAATTTCTTATTTACCTTTTACGATTTGTCAAAGAGATATTATTATATGATTCTGGTTATCTCCTCAGTGTTGCTTTTCACATTCTCTTTCAAAAATCTTTTTCAGCTTTGTAATGATGACTATATTATCAATATCATTCGTCTACTCTTTATTAGCCATTTCCTCGAAACTAGAATCTAGAATCCATCTACTTTCCCCAAATTTATTATCTACATCTACACTAATATTATAAAGAGGAAAACTTTGTTTGTTTGTAATGAATAGGCTCAAAAACTACTGGACCGATTTTAAAAATTCTTTCACCATTCGAAAGCTACATTATCCACGAGTAACATAGGCTAAATTTTATTTTGGAAAAATCCAAAATAAATCCAATGGTCCACGCGGGCGGAGCCGCGGGCGACCGCTAGTAATTTATAAACTCAATGCTTTCAGCTGAACTCGTAAACTGTGTAAGTGATAATTAGCTTTTAATTAAATGTTAAGTAGTGTTATTTACCAGTCATTAGTTCTGTGTATTTATGCGGTAGTTTACTAATTGGTTTGAAACATTGGAGACTGATCGGCGAGTTGCATTAAAATACTCGAAGATGCTAATCTACATAAACTTATTTGTTTTCAAATTCTTTTCGATTGCGATTTTATAGATAAGATTAAATTGTTTATATTTTACAGTGTAGTTTAATTTAGATTAGGAGTATAATCTATGCAATAAAAATAACAAAATTATGTTTAAATATTGGTTCAGAGAGATATGATTTTTGATCAAAACTTCCCGACCCCAGGACATTTTTCTTTAGGTTTTCTTTTTTAGCTTAACTGTTTAAAATATTTCAATTTTTTAAGAAGATCCATCAAATACCAATATATAGAGATAGATAGTTATAAAGCAGTCAATCGTTAACATAGGTACGTTATTAACTGTGTTTTATGTCAAACTTAAACTATTTTTTTAATATTCAAAAATTTGAATTACTTGTAATATTATCTTAAACCATTCTCCTATTAAAGATTCAACTATGGTATTGTGTGTAACCTGAGTTGATAACGTCGGCACTTTTAAATAGGGTCCTAAGCTTTCAAACAGTAATCCTGTCAATCTGATTTAAGCTTATCCCCGAAAAGAAAATAAGCTTCTCTCTGTTATATTTTGTCTTGTTTTATACTAACCGTTGGATAGTCTTTTCTGTCTTTTTATTTATGTTTCAAATACTTGTACGAATTCTCGACTTCCCACACCTAATCATAATTTTAAATGCCAGCTATGTTATACTACGGTATGTTTTTATACCTTGTTTAACATTTATACATTTAAGTTATCAGCTTCTAAATAATTCACTTTCTTTAACTTCTAATATTAAATATTTTTTTTGTCAGTTCCTCAAAATCTAAAAATTTCAAAACGAGGTTGTAATTTAATCGTCTCTATTGCAGAAGTGTCGAAAACGTGTTGTGCTAAATCAGCCCGAAGCTTACTTGATATTTTTATTAGCGCACCCAAAGTCCCTTTCAACTACATATTAATGTCCATTCGGAGCCCCACATTACATTTCTATTCACGCACAACTAAACCAACAATGTGCTGGGGGCGCGAATTTGTTTAAAATTTACATATTTATTTGCGTTTATTAAAGTGAAATAAATTTGATGTCTCAATGTGCCCCCTTAATGGTTATTAAATCTGTATGGTTCGTGCCATGCTAGTTTATGCGAGTAACACCTGTTACAGTTATTTAAAATATGTGGTTATTTTAATTGAAGATTTAATTTGTAATCAGGATTGAAGCTGTAACATACTGCATGTTCAATATAATAACTTTGGATGATTATCTTTGAGAACAAAATGCAGAAAAATAAAAATCATTCTTATTTACATAATCCTAATTCTGAGTAGGTACCTACCTATTCCAGAATTTAGTTTTAAATAATGTAAATTACATGAATTTTATAAAATAATTGCAAGAGTTGACTAAACTAAACATGAAGGCGAGGCAATTTAGCTAATGGTTTTTTTTTGTGATAAAAAAAAAAAAATCTTTAATCTTACATTCTTGACGATTTATTAAAATTATTTTCGCACATTAAAAGCATATCACATAAACACCTCTCTATACACGAGAACATACAAAGTATTAATATAAAAACGTCACAATAAAATTCACGAACATATTGGAGCGGCAATCTGTAGCTTCCTTTCATTACCAACTTCCTTCAATTAAAATAAATCCACACACAAAATTAACATACCTCACACACTTAAAATGCCACAACGATTTTAATGTGTGACCAAATTACCCTGACCTCCCCTGTCTCAAGTCGCCAACGAAACGTTCCACAAATGAAGTTGTTTTAGAAATATGAGAGCTCTTATTAGATTGGACGTTTTAAGTCTTGGAGGAATATCAAAGGCGACACAGTGTCCTTAATGGGTATACGTATTTCACCTTGTAAAAGGCGCCGAAATGCGCCCGCGTCGTTTATCTAACTGAAATTAAGAACGAAAACATTTTAAACGAGCCATAAATTTTTCTTAGGTGAGTGCTTTCTTTTGGTGTTGCCAGCGCCGGGTGTTAAATTTGCGTTTTTATTATCGATTTTAAGTTTCCGGAAGTTGATCGATAAGTACTTGTGTTTTAAAATCTTTACCGTGTTATATACTGAATGATGGCGGTTTGTTTTGATAAGATTGTGATATTTTTGCAAATAAATCTAGAACGGAAGTATTTGCGGGACTTTACTTATCTGAGTATTTTAAATGGCATTTTATTTATTGCTTCCCGAATTATGTAAAAAATGTCGCTGCAATATTGTTTTGGCAAAATATTTTGTATAAGAAAAAATCTAATTTATCCCTTAAAATAAGGAGTTTCACCGTCGTTGCAACACTGATTCGTATAAATGCGCAGGCGCCTTTCGTATGCTCGGTTTCCATTAGCGCGTTTCGATTTAGAACGCGCAGCGATTGGCCGGCGGAGGCAATGAATCATGGCGCCGGCGCTGAGGCGACATACCCACAGGGTGCTCCATACTTCACATGTCAGATACTGTCTAGTTTAATTATCTTGTAAGACTAGATTGTTTCTTATCGTTATAACTACATAGGAATAATCTGGAAATTACGGTTTGCTCTGTGTATAATTATTGTGAAATGATGATATGGTTAGTATCAACGTGCAAAGTTTAAATTATGACCTCGTTGTGAAAAATATGACTTTAGTTCAATTAAACTTATTTCGTGTTAGCACATAGATACTAACTCGATCTCCTCTTTTATTTTCAGCATGTGTCAGACAGTGGCTTTTAATTACTTGCATATGTTCCCTAATCAATCAACTACACAGCATAAAACTTAGTCCCTCCACTTCCCATATCCAGTCAAACGTAGCTTTTTTAAAACCGCCCTTTTTTACTATGGAACCGTGCAAGCAATAGAGTCAGTAGTTTATAACGTAACGTTTCTGGAGCGCCTTTTTTTTGGTTTATAAGAAATAAGAACATTTTGGATTTTAATATTTATTGTTACCAATTTTCATTTAATATTATAATAAAAAATAAAAAACGTAAATCAAATTAACAGCGTCCTGTATACACTGTATGAAAATAACATTACTTACTTCACGTGTGTAGTGAATAGTGACATCGCATTATATCATACAAACTCGCCGAAATCATACATCTATCATTTATAGAGCCGCGCTATTTGTATGGAACATATATCACTCGGAACTTCTGCCAACTGTTCAGATCCTACACGTGTCGTTTTGGATATTAATGTTCATATGATTTTGTGACTTGGTTTTAGTTGATTTTTCGTTTGAAGTGAAATAACTAGGCTGAAAAAGTCATAGTTATTTTTATTAGTATAGTAGACAAACTTAGTGGGTTATAATAATAATAATAATATTCCGGGACAACTCACACACGGTTATCTGATCCCAAGCTAAGCAGAGCTTGTGTTATGGTAACCAGACAACTGATAAACATACTTATATATTTCTAAATACATACATATCTATACTAATATTATAAAGCTGAAGAGTTTGTTTGTTTGTTTGTTTGTTTGTTTGGTTGAACGCGCTAATCTCAGGAAGTACTGGTTAGAATTGAAAAAATCTTTTTGTGTTAGATAGTCCATTTATCGAGGAAGGCTTTAGGATATATAACATCACGCTGCGACCAATAGGAGCGAAGCAGCAGTGAAAAATGTCACCAAAACGGGGGAAAATATTCATACTTGAAAGCTTCCGTTGCGTGCGCTGCGTAAACGGTTCGAGTTACCCAAAATATATGTATGAAAAAATTGTTCCTCTTTGAATGATCTAAAAAAATGTCTGCGACAGTATACAGTGTGGAGATGACAATACGACTTTAAATGAAAACACTGGCAGTACTGGTTTATAGAAACATTTTTCAACTATCAAATAAATCCGAACATCGAAATTAAAAAAACCATTTTTTTCTAACAAACTAAATAGCTTAAAACTGCAAACAAAATAAAACATCATGTATAAAATTGGTACACTTACGGCACGCTTACGGCGATAAGAACGGCAACGCAGCTTGGTTTCATTCATGTTATAGCTGTGGCCGACGGCGACGCAGCGACGTAATGTTTGGCGCCATTATTCTTATTTTTTCAATTACACAAATCAAATCACAGAATATTAACCAAATAGTCAGGCATCATTCACCCGCGAGTTATTCACTAATCAATTTATTATTCATAATCACTTTTCGATCACATAATTATGTCGCCAGTCATTAATTTTTTTTACTTTCAATATGTCCGCCATTTTCTTGAATACATAAACTACACCGACGTATAATGTTATTTCTCACTCTTGATAATAGGTCACCATTAGCAGCCATTTCTTTCAATTTATTAAAAGATATTATTATTCTAGCTTACTACTAGTAACTAGATGCGGATTCACGCGGCTCCAGTACCGAAGGTTCTGTCGGTTCCATAAACCATTCCTTGTAAATGTATTCTCGAGATGTTTGGTTTCCAACCAGCGACAGAAAGTTTCTCTTATTGGTTTATCTCTCGGTAACAATGCTTGTACTTTCTTGTACTTGTAAGGTCTGCGTTTGTTACGTTTCAAAACTTTTTGAATGGTTTTGTGATTTACATGAAAATGTCGACCTGCATTACGCAGACTGGACGTCGGATTGCGATCATAATAATTAATAACTCTTTCGTCTGAAATCACATTTGCACGTGGAGGAGCACCATCTACGTGCGGGATCAAGGATTGATTTTCCCGTATCCTCTGGACAGCTTGTACAATAGTACGCCCGTGGGTCGGACACATACGCGTGTTCTCATACCTCTCACGGTATGTCCGTTAGTCCGTACAGCTAAAGCGGCATTACCGTGACACTCCCCATAAATTAAAATCATATCGGTGTATTCCGAAGCGGTATAATTGTAACGAGGCATGATTATTTAATAATAACACTTGAAACACCTGAATAACCTTGAAACACCAAGTATTAAGCGTCTAATTTCGCAAAGTTTACTTCACTATTTAACTAAGTACCTATAATACGTTTATGTGTCCTGTCACTATTAAAACAAAGCGTCAAATTTCGCACAACACAACACAACAACAAAGATACGATAACACTCGCGCCGCGACTTCAAACGGGCGCGGGCGCATCCGAAATTCCAGAGGAAAACAAAACGCGTCACAGCAGGAAGGAGGTCCGGTGACACACTGACCGCGTGACCTAGACACGTCGACAAGTAAGCAAAGTAGAAACAAGCAAACTTACCTATCTCTTTCGCACATACATATTTTGCGATTGACATGAGTGCGTAACAGGAAAGTAATAACTTTCGCATGCATTTTTTATTATTTAGCTGTGACGACACGCTTTATGACTCTTATTTTGAGAAAATAGGTTTTTAAAGTAGCGAGCTGGCAACGTGTGTCGTTAACTTGTAGCGCGCTCAGCTGTTCACAATACATCATGTAGAAAATACTTAAACTGAAAAATAATTTCCTGTGGCTAAACTACTGGATATATTCATTTGATTTTTTGTGTGACGGTTGGGAATATCATGACTTATACGAAGTTTAATTTATGATCATATTGTCCTCCCCACCCTGTATGTCTATCTTTTAAAATTGACTCACTATAACCTTTTTTAAGGTAATCATTTGGTCGAAATTAATGCATTATTGCCAATTATTTGCTACAGAGTTTTATCAACATAATCTATACTAATTATATATAATTATCATTTACGCAGAAATACTTTTTTTTTTAACTTCTTAATCGTGGTCATAATAACAGAAATTGACGCGGACGAAGTCGCGGGGATCAGCTAGTTATAGATAAATTACACCCAGACACCAGAACAAATGATCATGCTCATCACACAACATTTGTCCTGGGTGGGAATCGAACCCACGACCTCCGGTATAGTAGTCAGGGTCACTAACCACTAGACTAACAGGCCCGTCAAATTTGAGTTGGTTATCCGAATTTGAGTGAATAATCGTTTTCAACGTGAGAAGACGAGGATGTATCTTCCAGGCCTGAAAATTTGTGAATTTGGGCATCAGGTTTTCTTACCACGGTTTTTATCTTGTTATTATTTGAAGTTTTGCAATAGTTTTGATTATTTATTTGACCTCTTTACCTCTAGTTACGCAATTTGTTAATGTTACGTAAATTTGTCGCAGTTCCGTAATGCGATTTGATACATTTATTTAATACTAGCTGTGCCTGCGACTTCGTTCGCGTGGATGACGAAACTTATCAATGAGTTTTTAACCGCAAAATTAAGTTTGTTTTTTATTGTTTATTATTTCCCGGATAAAAACTACCCAGTGTGGTGCCACGGATAATAAAGAATAATTATACCAAGTTTCATCGTAATCGAACCGGTATTTTTGCGTGATACCTGAACAAACAGACAGACAAAAAATTTTTTTTTCCCACTTTATGGTTCGGTGTCGGTCTAGTAACACCCCCCGCCATTTATTTTTTGATATTTTCAATGTACAGAATTTTCACTTCTACAGATTTATTATAAGTATAGATAACTAACAAATTACCTGTTTTCTTTACCCGGTGCGACTCTTCCAACTTTTTGACGCTCAATAAACCCCGTTTTGGTTCACGGTGACTCACTAAAGAAAAACAACAGAACAATAAACACGTTTATATTTAACTTTATTTTACAATTCGAGCTTGTTACCATCAATCTCCGGTCATTTACCATAACAGTCATCCTTTAAAATGTGACCTTTAAAGTCTCACAAATATTTAAGATTACATTATCTTAACCCGTCTCTACAAGGAGGTCTGACATTATCAAAAACTTTACTACCAAACAAACTTATCCACTCATTCTTAATAACCCTTAATGTAACGCAATAAGGACTAAAATCCAAAGAATCAAGGCTTTTTTTAATCTTGTATAAAATATATCGTTGCGCGCCAGTGACCAATCACAAGGCGATTCTCGAATTCCAAATTTGAAATTCTTGACGTACCAACGGCGCCATCTTTCCTTGGTATTTTTTGTATCTGAAAGGAAAAAATGTTGGTTAGTTGTCTTTGATTGGTTTAAAGCCGTTGTTAAATTTTAATTAATTCGAATTGTAAGTAGAGGCTAAAAGAAAACGTAGAAGGCCGAGAAGAAAATACACAGACCAATTGAAGGAAAAAGCAGAAGTAGAAACCTACAGGCAGCTGAAGGAGTTGGCACTGGACAGAGAAAGATGGAAATTGCTACACCGACAAGGGCGTAGCTCTTAAATGATGGATGGATGGCATTGTAAATAGTTAATTGTTAGTGACATTATTCTTTTGTAGATTCCATCGACCTTGAACCTTAGTACGGTTAGTTATGTCCTGGCTTTTCTTTTTAAGAGAAATAAGACCTGGAACAACCATGCTCGAAAGCTTACTTCAATGGTAAAAAGATAACAGCATAATAATAACAATAATGTGTTTCAACCAAACTCGCTTACTTAATAAAGTCATTCTGTCATACAGAGCCACCTAATATTAATCCTACCGTTAAGTATCATCCTGTTTTTGACATGTAGCTATACATAATTTTAATAAAGTCTTAATTTGATTACCAAGACACCAGCAAAGGCATCAAAATCTTAGGCACGAAATTAACCGTTATAGAATCAATTGAAAGTTTCCTCACAGTAAGTAATCCATTATCCAGTCAGCCAGGTACCATCAAGGCACCTGAAGAGAACCTGCATTTAAAACAACAGCGTCTAAAGCTTTCATCTCGATCGTCTTACCGCGCAGATTAAATCCTCGTCCACTGAAATCCGCGAGTACAAACTAAAGTTATCGGTTACCCTCGCGGGATTCGATTAGGTCTGATGTTCTTAAAGTTTTATCATAATGTAAAATCAGCAGATTTGCGGTGGGCCAGTCGAATTATATATAAAATACAAAAAGCATACATATTTAGGTATGCTAAATATGTATGCTTTCGTATTTGCAGCTCTATGCATATTTATGCATAGAGCTGCAAATTGTCTATTTCCTGCAAATATCTATTTTAACTATAACTTGTTATAGGTACGAAGCATAATAATTGGAATTCTAATAATTAAATTTAACTAAGAGCAATCCAACGTAGGATTGATGTCTTTTGCATCTTTCAGTATTTTCGACCAGACATCATTTTATGTTGGTGTCATTTTATGAATAAAAATCTTAATAATAACCGCAAGGCAAGTTTGAGCACCGCTGTACTTGGTTACTTGGCGAGTAAATATTTACACGAGTTATAATTGGATGTACCGAGTAGCAAGGTGCTTGCCGAGCAAGATTTTAATATTTTTTGCCTCTCTCCCCCTTTCAGTAGGGGATACACAGATTGTGTTCGCGCTCTGATTGGTTATTATATTCAATATTTAATGTTTCATTAAATTATTGGAAATCTCTGTAAATAATTCAATGATGTCTGAACAAAATTCTAGTTTTTCAAGTGAAGGAACTTTTTCTTAATGACTTATTTCTACCTCAAGTCCTATACCTACTGGGTATTGAATCTATTTTTTGCACCTTCAGAAGCAGGTTTGTAATCGTCTATTTGGCCTATATTATTCTATTTAACAACGTTTTTCTTCTCTTTAAAATCCTGAAATACATTTTCATTATATTCTACACAGTAAGCTTGTTTCTCCACTCGCTTGACCAACAAAACATGTATCACAGAAGCCATTGAAAAACAAAACACACCTTGTTTGTGTTCAATTTGGATCACAACTGGCAAAGGGTTGGCGTATATTAACATAATGGAAATTGAGAAAATGTGACTGAAAATTGCTTAGTTTGTTTTATAGCAATAATCCTTGAAGAGGACGAGAGATTAGGTTTTCAAGTAATTGTTGGGAGCTCGCCATTGGTTCTGAAAATTGTTGGTGACGTTAAGTTGCATAGTATTAGGAGCAGCTTTACTCCGAAAGGCTGTTTAATTTAATCTCTAGTCAAATCTTAATTCAACGAATCTAAATGGTTAACTAAAATACTAATGATCAATCACCACTTTATTAGGTTTGGAGGTAGACAGATGAAACATTTTCTGTTTAACTATTTTCGAAGAACCTCCGAATTAGGGTCCTAATTCGGAGGTTCTTCGAAAATAGTTATGCTTATCTAGATTAGAATTACATATAAGCAAATTATGCACCCAGACTCTTTAGACAAGATGCAATTCGGGTGATAATGATGGTTCATGCCTATACCCTGTACCATATACTAAGCAACCATGTACGATTCTTCAACATAAACTCCTTGTTCTAGCTACATGTGCCTCACCGGGTGTATAACTCGTGCGGAGAAGGCGGGCACGGCGCGCGAGAGCATCCAGACGCTGCTGACTGTCTGCGCGGATCTCTGCCATCCTTGCGATATTGATGTGGTGAGTGTGGTACTTTTGAACGACTTTGCAGCTGCTTATCCTACTTGAGCAATTTCGTATAAGTTTTAATTTTCAAGGTTAGTACTATAGAGAAAATGTTCCAGTCATACTAGAAGCAAAATCTAACGGAATATGGAAATTATATCGTTGCCTCAATTTTCCCTTGCTGTTTCTGCTAATGTTGATTCAGTGCAATTTTTTATTATACTTATATTTTTTCTTATTCCGCTAATGGAACTGCCGCCTATTTATAATTTCTTTAACAGGAATCCTGACTAAGTGGCCTAAATAGTGGACACTAATATCTGTTGGTATATAAATGCTTCCATATTAAACCCACCAACTCCACCAGGGTTCAGAACGCATATCAGCGAGCCAGTCGCTCCGCTGCGCGCTGGGCACGAGCGTGTGCGGCTCCCGCGCGGAGTTCTGCATGCTGTTCGCGCAGGGCGCCGGCCTGGAGCACAGCGGCGGGTTCGTGCGCGCCGCCCGGACCGCGCACCTGCTGCGGGCGCTGGCTGAGCTCGACCATACCATCGTGCAGGTGATGTAGATCTACCTACTCTAGGACCCACGGCTACACTACTGGCTATGATAAATAAATGTGAACGACATCAAATACATTGCCACTTGCGTTATGGAATCAACGAAGGTAGCCCGAAGACCCAACCCTTATAATTTAGAAATGTGGTTTGATGTCTACTATTCTACTAGTCGGGCTACACTATCGCCAGAGTCATGTGATGATGTGTATACTTGTCATGCAGCTCTTGCTAGCTTCGGGGTATGTGAATTAGCATTATGTTTTGTGCTACGCAACAGGACCTTATTTAATACCAATTTCCAATGTGCTGCTCATCGATAAAGCATCCAGGTAGTCACGTTATGTCATAATTTGCACATAATTAATTTGGATATGAAGCAATGGGTATATAAAATCTATTTCTTTTTTCTTACCTTATTCTTTTATTTACATAAAACTTAAAGTTTCCGTAATGATACTTCCATCCTTCGTTAAATGCAACAAGTAATTAAACATCTAGGCCCAAAAAAATGAGTACGTAGCAAGTGACTCATAAAGGTGAAACCACGCTCAAGAATCAAATTAGTTGTTCCTCAAACAGGGCCGTATTAAACAATCCCCAATACCAATAAGCTGACAAGTAAACTTGGGAAGCTTGAACAAAAAGGCCGGCCAACAAATGAGTGGAAGGTAATAAAATATTCCGTACACATCTGTTAGAAAGCATATTTGTTCAGCCTCCTTAATTAACTGGAGTATCATTGCGCTGTTTGTTGAGCACACAGGGTAAACGATGAGTGCGGTGTGCGGTAGCTGCCAGGAGCTATGAAGATATTGGAGAAGGCATTTTGTGCTTGTTGATGAAGTGATAGTGAAGTTAGGATTTTTGTGAAAATGTTTCGTTTATGCTGTTCTAAGCGATAGTAGTTTGTAGTTCTCTTTTCCACGGCATTTAAGGTCAAAAAGGAGCATTTTGATAAGTACAGAGCGATTTCTTGGAGGAATGGTCTAGTGCACCTTCAAATGAACCAGAAACGTGTTACTCATACTTTTTCTTAAGCTTATGAAAGTTTTTTGCCCTGCAGTAAGACGTAAGCAAGCTGTTGCAGTGTTGCTATTTACTGATTATTATATTTTTTACCAAAAACCTCATGGTAAAATCAATATATTATTTCGAAAAATCGTAGTAACTACATTGGCCATTTCGGCAACAGAAAAATACCGTATCCATAGTTTTCCCTCTTTAATAGTTCTTGTTATGTACTTGTAGGTGAGTACCATAGTTTCACATTACTCGCCACTACCCTGTGTGTGTCTGTACGTCTGTGTGCGTGAGTACCGCGAACCAATGTCCACGGTCTTGTAAGCGTCTCATCGACCACGGAATATATTAAGCTCTTATTAAACAGCCTATAACTTCAAATAGTTTATTGGCTTTTACATTTACTTGGTATGCAGTATCTGTTAGATTTAATCCCTTAGACTACGGATTTAATTCTTAAAAGATTAGACAAGCTATGTACAGGCTCAAAAACGTTTTTGCCGACTAGCCTTTTGTATTTATGAGGTAGGTACCTATAACATCGTAAACCCAATTTATTTAATACTAGCTGTGCCTGCGACTTCGTTCGCGTGGATGACGAAACTTATCAATGAGTTTTTAACCGCAAAATTAAGTTTGTTTTTTATTGTTTATACTTTTCCGGAATAAAAACTACCCAGTGTGGTGCCCAGGATAATAAAGAATAATTATACCAAGTTTCATCGTAATCGAACCGGTAGTTTTTGCGTGATACCTGAACAAACAGACAGACAAATTTTTTTTTCCACACTTTTGGTTTCGTTGTCGGTCTTGTAACACCCCCCGCCATTTTTTTTTTTTTAAATTTTCATTGTACTGAATTTTCACTTCTACAGATTTATTATAAGTATAGATTGTATTAACACTTAAAAGTTATGTTTCATCAAAGCTAGTTCCTAATATCTTTCAAAACCATAGTATATTGCACAGTAAACTCAAACAGCTAAAACGGTAAGCAGTTTATCTGGCATAAACCCCGATCTCTCAACAAAGACGGTTTCGACAAACAAACGTATAGGTTTACAGATCAAACTCGTGACGGTGGCTGGACGCACGCATATCCAGTAGCATTGACATTTGTATGACACACACACACACACACACATATATACAGCCATATTACCAGATATCTACATATAAGCAGAGGAGCATAGGGACAGGTACGCAGTGGCAAAAGGTAATTAATAAAATGGTTGCTATTCAAAGGTCTAGGAGTTTAGAATACCGAAATTACTGTTAGACAGAGATTTTGACGACCTCCGTGGTCGAGTGGCGTACGCACCGGTTTTCAAGGTGTCGCTAGCTCTGAGGTCCCGGGTTCCATCCCCGGACGGGTCGAAACTCACTTTTCTACATTGTCTCGGGTCTGGGTGTTTGTGGTACCTTCGTTGTTTCTGAATTCCATAACACAAGTGCTTAATAGCTGCTTACTTTGGGTTCAGAGCAATGTATGTGATGTTGTAAAAAAAAAAGAAGATTAAGAAGAAAAGGTAGATTGCAGTATTGTATGCAGACAATTTATTTTATGATAAGGCCAGAATACAATGTGACCTTCTGGGAAAGACAATAACATTTTGAAATCCTATCATGTTTAAAATGACACGCAATGAAAAAATTCTTAATTATTTCAGAATGCTAACAAAATAGCATGAAAGTAGTCAAGGGAAAGACGTAATTCAGAAATGTGGAAAGCAATTTATTGATTAACCAGCCAATGCTGACGTATCAATACCGTGTCATCTGTCACCGCTTGTCAACCCGTCACGACGCATGACCGACCATATTCTAGGACCCACAATACGGACACGCGACTTTGTGACAGTCGAGATTATGGTACATTAGGTATGTGTGAACGATATATGATTAGGTGTGTTGGGTTTAATAATGAAACCACGAACGTCTATTTAAACAATTCAAATAAGAAGATAATCAAGGAAACAAAAAATCAGGCAAGCGGATATAAATGAATGAAGAAAAAGCTAAATTGAAAACCATATCTATATCCTTTTAAAAGTCTCTCAATGAACAAATTAAGTTTCCAATATGTAAGGTACCCAAAATAGTCAGTTCCAGCAAATACTATCGCGAATAATTATGACTTCTTCTAAGCTGTTATTTAATGTAAAGTTTCATTGGAATTATTCCAGAAGTACAATCATACAAACAAACTTCCAACTTTCCCATTTATTTTATTAGTAGGAAGTCACATAACGTTTTAATGTAGTCTAACAAAATGTCTAAAGTTTAGACAGCTCAGTCTATTTAGTTTAGACCATTGTAGTTAGGAATAAACTATTTCATAAGAGAATTTACATTTAACACTGAAAGCTAAGTGCTTATAAAATAACCTGAAGACTGTTATAAGTAAGTTATGACTTTCGAAAGGTTCTGCATTATTTATATCAGCAAAGCTTAAAAAGGAGCTCAAAACTAGCAACACCTTGTGAACGGGTATCTACGCCACTCGACCACGGAGTTCGTCAGCGTCGACGGAGGTTGGTCAACGTTGATCTTTGGTGGCACCCAAATTTACCATTGCTTCTTATCCAAAAGAACGTTATAATAATGATATAACAAAAATTATGTGAGTGAAATAAAGCCCCAAACCTGCACGTATTCGCTGCATATCCACAACATACTACCACTAAAAAGACCGTATCCCGCTTAGCCAAGTCCCATATATTGACAGAGACAAGAGTGCAGCTCTGTAAACAATTACTAGTAATGCAACGCAAACATTTTGTTCAAACTGTTGTCGTGAGGGATTCGCCACGTGGCCCTAGATGATCCTCTGTTTATGTTGGGATAGTTACAGTGGTGTTTATAGGATCCATTTTATTTCTGTTGATGAGATCTCTATTGAAATGTCTACTAAATAACATGTCGTAGGATAAAATGACCATATCCGATGAGAAATGTAGAATATTAGCTCATCTATAAAGTTGTTGTTGTTTTCTTTCAATAGTTTAAATATATTCAATCACAATTCATGGCGTGAAATGTAAAAGAACCTAAGTTATGTTATATTTATACGTTTTTTATTTTCATAATACTGATTTAGGGAAATTATTAAATGAAAATATAATTGAATATTGAAAGAAAACAACAAACTTTTGAAATTAGTTAAATTGTATACACGCACTTTAAATTACAATTGTAACAAAAATGTGACATTATAAGAATCTGACATTTGTAGAATCTGGCATTATAAGAATCTGGCATTATAAGAATCTGGCTTTTATAGAATCTGACATTTGCAGAATCTGGCTTTTTTAGAATCTGGCATTCATAGAATCTGGCGTTTTAAACTCGTCTGACATTTCTAGAATATGACATTTGTCGACTAAACCATTAAGAAATGTAGTGAATTAGACTACACTCATGAAGGACAACAGTAGCCATGATTCTGTTGAATACGCATTTTACGTATTTTACGCCATTGGAATGTTTTTTTTTTTCCTCTTGTTCATAAGTTAGTAAAAGTATTGTGGAGGTTTCCACGCTATATGTAAAAGATAACAATGGTGTAATTACCACTTTGTTTGCGTAATACAGAATTTACAGCGCGACAGAATTGAAATTCGCTTTTACTATTATTGCTAGTATGCTCGCGAAACAGTAACCTAATAATTTCATCTATTGATCAATTGGCCAATTCACAATTTGCGAAACGTGTACCAGTAATTAAATTCAACAATAATTCGCGACGCATCCCCTTCGATCGCAATTTCAAGTGATTACGTATGACACGTGGCATCGTAACGAGCGCTTATGAGGGTAGACGTAACAGTTTATTTTCTGTATCACTTGTGTAAACCGAGTATCATGCTCCTCCCTGAAGGGTTGAGATTGAATTAGTGTTTGGATTGTGGTTTGTTTAGTATAGGTTGTTAGTTCATTATTTTTGTTTAACTATTTTAGACTAGCTGTGCCTGCGACTTCGTTCGCGTGGATGACGAAACTTATCAATGAGTTTTTAACCGCAAAATTAAGTTTGTTTTTTATTGTTTATACTTTTCCGGGATAAAAACCCAGTGTGGTGCCCAGGATAATAAAGAATAATTATACCAGTTTCATCGTAATCGAACCGGTAGTTTTTGCGTGATACCTGAACAAACAGACAGACAGAGAGACAATTTTTTTTTTCACACTTTTGGGTTCGGTGTCGGTCTAGTAACACCCCCCGCCATTTATTTTTTTGATATTTTCAATGTACAGAATTTTCACTTCTACAGATTTATTATAAGTATAGATGATGAACATGTGAAAATAATGTATCAAGGACACAGTCATTATTTCCGGAATGTGAACTATCTTTTCAAGAGATTCCTGTCGGAAAAATGGTTTTGTGGTAGACTGGTTAAGAATATTTTTAGTTCTTCGGTTCTCAGGTTATTATTAGCATGAATCTTCAACTGAAATATTTCAAATGTTCACAAATGCACTTCCTAAAAAAAAAACAGTGAAAGTATAATGCCAATATTGTTTATTTCATATACTCACCATAGTTAAAAGCTCGTAGTTACGTAAGCGTAAAATTAATAGGACGATAGGAAGAAAAATATTTTTTAGTAAATATCTTTAATATACATATAAATCTACCAAACTATAATACTCTAAAGTATATTCTAAACAAAGCTTAGCAGTAAGGTCTTAGTAACGGCAAGCATTGTAGAGATGTATGTATGTCACTTGTATGTAACACTCCAGCATACGTCAAACAATTGTGTCTTCCTCCGACTGAGACGTTATTTGTTGAGGTCGCAAACGTATTACCGTGTCGCGTGTCTCTTTGTACTGTTATCTTGGGCCCTTCGTACACGAGGCGACGCAAATCTCTCATACTCGACAACTTTAGTCCCAAACGACACGGTCCTATTTACCTGTATGAGTTTGTATGGTGGTTGTCACATAACAATAAATTAAATATTCAAGAAACCCCGTAAATTCAGGAAATTCTGTATATCTTTTAAAATACTTATTAAAATTAAATAAATTTTAGCTAAGAACCAACTCGATCACGCCAGCTTTCAAACAAAACATAAAACCGCATCGCAAGGCTGAAATCAGCAGCATTGACTTGTGTGGCCTCGTGTACAAACGGTCTTAAAGTAAATATATTATTATGTTGCAGTACGACTATGCTTGCGGACTTCAGTTACACAATGCACGTTGGTAACGTTTATAAGTGGGACTTCTGAGTTTTCTTTTCATGTCAATTACACGTCTGTAACGGTTGCTGTAGCAGTGGCCACTTGAGTCCTGCCATTGACAGGTTTTATTTAATACTTAATTGAACTAATATTTGAATACATTCTCGTTAGCACATATTTATTTCTTATTCATATTAGGTTATCATTTTAAGAAATTAAACAATGATTTGTCAAAAAACATGGATGTTTGTAAACTCAAATGCAATTTCTAACCCGACTGTGGAGGGGGAGGGGGGAGGGTTATGTGTTTAACCTGTGTGATGTATTTAATTTCGTAAAGTGTAATAAATAAACGTATTTAATTTTCTTCAAAGACCAATGTCACTACAATAATACAATAAGTGCATTCCTTTGATTCTCCTAACTATAAACAGTGCCCTTCAAACTGCAAATATATTTTATTCATACTCAAAAGACCCCAACAATAGAGTAGGAAACCCGACTCTCGAGTCCTCCCCTAAAAGCTTGTAGTGCGGTATTTATGTTTATATAGCTATCCATTGCCGGCCGTGCGTCGCTAATGGGCGGTCCCCTGAGAAGCCACCGCGTAATCGATACGGCGCAACGACTGTTAATGGATTAGGTACCGCGCCCATATTCGATGCTACTGATTTTACGGGCAAAAATTTTAGGTCGATGGCAATTTTTGTTTTGTAGTTTACTGTTACTTTGGAACAGTATCAATATATTAGCTATAGGTATTTATGTTCCTTGCCTACAATGCCTTCTAAAGTCTCCAGTTAAAGTACAGTACATCTACGAGAAACTTGATGGACAGTTTTTCTTTACACAGATATCGTTTCATCGTCATTTTAATGTTTCTAAAGTGATTTTAAAGGTTTACTGGAAATAAGAAAGTTCTTCTGCCTAGCATAGACTTTTGAAAAAATACATCAAAAGCAGTGCTTTTTGTGTGTCAATAGGTCTTCTTGTTTTTCGACTCAAATGCGAAGTAAAATAAAAAACAAAACATCAAAACAAACTCGAATTCTGTTTTACAACAAAAACTCACAAATCTTTTTGATTTATTAATTAACTCTCTCTTTTCAATCCACTCGCCTCCCCATTGGCCCCCATTGGCTGGAGTCCCAGCGGACAGAAAACTTTGATGTCCGCAAATGATGTGCTATGGGATTTGTGTTTGTAATGCCGAGCTAAGATAAACATCATTATTAGTTTATTACGCACATGGGGTATGCTGCTTGTTGTGGAATCATTGTGGTTTCCTTTATACCGTGAAACTTGTCTTTTGATTAATGGATATAGTCACTTCAAAACGTACTTTTTCCAAATCAAATTACTGAAAAGGTTTTACAGTGTGATAGGTACACAAAATCTTCTGTCTGTCATCACCATTGGATGGAAATAGCTCATGAAGCGTGGATATTCTATAAAGTTAGTTAGGTAGCTAGTAAGGGTAAGTAAAATCGAAGGTATTTCAATATCGTGTCCCATGGAATATCTTGTTATTTTCATTGTTACTTTCATAGAGACTACTTTGCGCTTAAGAGGAAAGGGGAGTGGACTTTTCTCCATACAAACGTTCTCGTCTGTTTTCTCGCTGGTTTCTGAACTTAAGGCTATGATTTTTGAAGTAATATAAATATGAACTAGATATATGCCCCTATTTTTCCCTATTTTTAAATAAGTTGTATTTAAAGAAACTAGAACCTTCTAAAAAGTGCCGATTTTGACCGCAGTTTTCAATTGCGTTTTTTTTTTTAAATTTGGCAACGATTATTGAAAAAAGGAAAAAATATAGGCACAGATTATTCTTTTCTTATGCAGTATATGAAATATCTTTAAAATTGGTTAAGAATTGGAGGAGAAAATAGACGAGAGCCAAACCTCGATTTTTCGTCAGTTTTTCGGTCTGAGCTGCAGTTGTCCTTATCGCACGAATTAGAGGGCGGGGGGAATTAGAGCGACAGCAATAGGTACTTTCTTCAAAAACCGAATTTTCAAAAGTCTCTCCGCTCCCCTTTCCTCTTAATTTCTAACTTATGTTTTATCAAGATACGATTTCTGTTTTATTCTTCGAGAATGATTTAGCCAAGAATATCGGAGCTTCAAATGTTAGATTCCCACCATCACAAATAAATCCTTGAGCAACATAAAAACAAAGCAAAGTACCCGTGACTGGAGTTGAGAAGTTAAACGAGGGATGACCTGCAGGCAGCGACCGATGAATCCGTGCGGTGAGTGCGCCGGTCACGCGAACACTGATTGAGTTACTGAGATGCGTTGTGGACACGCGATCTTAGTGACGTTATAGTGGAGGGTACATAATAAAGTTTTTGGGACTGAGATTGAGGAGATTTAGTTGGAAGCTTAGATCTAACAGAGGCCTTTGATTGAGGTAGTGTTACGGTCAGGAATGAGATCCGGTTTGTTTATCTTAGATTTTATTTGGACAGAGTGGCAAGGCTGTTTTTGCACAAATAAATAGGCAAGAGTAGGCCTGTTTTTCATTTCTTATTCGCAGTCACCATTTACCATAACTACATAGTCAACATAAGGCTTTTCCGACTGACTTGGTAACGTTTATTTCACTACTGACATTCGAGTGCACATTGTCTATCTCTAAATTATTTGTACATAAATCATTAATATCTAAATTCATAAAAAGTCCCGACAACTGGAAAATACACTATTTATTTATGTAAAGTTATTTATTTATTTACTTGCCAAATGTCAATCACTTTTATGTTCATATTTCAATACCTAAAAACAGATAAACAAATTCCTAACAGCCTAGTTTCCCAACAGGACGCATTCGGCGAAGGCGGCTGGCCGTTGGAATTCCGTGCGGCCGTCGCGCGCCTCCTGTCGCAGCACGCGCCCAACGATAAGGAGGCGCCGAGGACCACCGCTCTGCGTAAGTTACTGATATACCTGTCGCTGTGAATTTATTGTAGGGAGAAGGAACGTTTTGTGTGATGATTGGAGAGTTGGGAATTTTGTACTGGTATGATGACAGTGTTGAACATAATATAAATGCAATAGTATCTCCTGTGACAATTCACACAAGGCCATCTGATCACAAACTAAGCAGAGCCTGTATTGTGGTAACCAGACAACTGATAAACATACTTATAGTATACTGTTGTTTTATTTAATTTTTTCTGTCTAACTCTAGCCTATACTATTCCACTGCTGTACAAGGCCTACCACATAATGTAACTTTACTTGAATAGGTCTTTTTTATATCGTGTGAGACTGATACAGCTATTGAGAAACAATTAATACCATCAAAGATTAACCGAAACTGTGGTGTTTAGTGGTGTGGAATCAAATGGTAGTTTTAACAGTTTACATGTTTTTGACTTATCAGTGTTGTAAGGTTCGAGTACTTATTACTATGTTTTGTCCCTAGGTCTTAGCAACCAGCGCTTGGATCAAACTCTATCCGAGACCATGGTCTTGGACCTGATCGTTCTAGTCGGATTCGTCGTAGTTAACAACCCACAACTGCGGGTAAGTTCGGCTTTATAAATATTTATTGTTTTAACATAAAATAAGCTCTAATTTATTAGATTGGTAATATCATTTCTGCTTTAAACATTTCTGTGCTCTTAATTGAAAATTTGCATAAAAACATTTTATGTAATTGATATCGCCAGGGTATATCCCTGGTAGTGGTAAATCAAGAAAGCTAAGTGTTCGATATTTACCAAAGTAAAATATTCATAAAATATTGGTAATAAGAATAGTATTTTCAAAAATAAAAATATTTTATATTCTTTATTTTGGCATCGGAAGTCCCTTAATTATTATTTTTTGTGCGGCAATCCTATGCATAATAATTTACTAGATATTCCAACGTCTTAAAACTCCCATGGGCGTCCGTTTTATTTGTCCGTTCTCATGCGGGCGACACCTGCTCGGACATGTGTCCCACCCCATCCAGTAACGAATTACTATGTTGACATGACCATTGACCACTTTCATTGTTTCTTTATATTGTTGTGTCTTTATTGTTGCTTTAAATTGGATATTAGCTACGATATGATCTTTGTGTGGCTAATAGACTCAATGGTTATTAAAGGTATTTTTTAAATTAAAACAATCAACAGTATTGGATATTAAATATTTAATTTTCAATATTGTATGTATAGTTACAATTACATTTCTTATTACAATTCTTACCTGAAGTAAGTTAGTACGATCATTATTCATTCATCATTTGACTCAACAAACTCCATATACACGAAGTTTCTTCCCAAATTGAGTCTCTAAATCTAAATTTCCTCACTTAACTCCTTTTAAATTATTCCTTCGGCTCATTACAAGACACTTACGTTGCCACGTTCTCACGGGCACAGGTGCTCGCGTAACTTCAAACGGGCTTGTCCAAGGAAGTCACTTTGGCCCATTACTGAAATTTATGCCACTGTTGCTACTTACCTCATAATTGGTTTTATGGCTTTAAAGGAAAGCTCGTTTTGTTGCGTAATAAATGTTGCTTATTACTTTTAACATGGGTTTTCGAGGAATTTCTTCATTGAGCTTTTAGCTAGCCTTTTTTCTAGCTTTTAGTGTTATCAGTATTTCATAAATTTGAGTTTTGTATTAAACCTGCTGACGTGTCCTTTAATTACTATTTTAAGAACAGAATTGAAAAGTTACGTAGAGCACACTTATTGATAAAAAATAAATGCGATTAATAGACCACCAGCTGTAAAACAAGACTAATATCTTGTAGTTATCCAACCTTCATGCTTTAATACTGACACAATTGATAAGAAATCTAACGTATAACGTATTAAACTGACCAATCTTGACTTAACCATTGCTGCCTGTCAATGCGTCAGTATATACGCCTGCTCGATCAATAACATTATCGGTTTAAGAGACCTAGTTAACGTCGCTAAAGATTAGGATTTTAATATTTCTAAAATTGTAGAAGAATGGAGGTATAAATATCTAGCTCCTATATATCGGACTTTACAGTAGCTAACAAGTTTGAAATTGCGAATAACATTTGTTTTTAAATTAGTAATTAAAGATTTACTGTACTGCAGCGAGGACTTCCGATATTATTTCAACCTTATATCAATTACGAATCCTTTGTCTAGGGACCAATATAATATTATCTAAAAAACACGGTTCACGGTAGTAATCGTTAGTTATTTGACCTCTTCATAATTTATCGTTGCCTTTCTAGTTACCGTCAGTACGACACAGGTGGACAGGTCCAACGCACTTGTTCAAGGAAGTGTTACATTACCATAATTGTTGCCCGTATTCTTCATTTCTTTTTAATTAGTTTTATGGGTTTTAGCTATGTTTTTAACGTTGTTGTTTAGTGGGCAGTCCGCCCATTACGGAATCGAAATCGAATTATTATTTCTTTACGAAATGTGTTGTTTTTTTTTTTTTTTAAATTGGAAGTATATTAAGATTTTGTTTTGAGCCGTTTCATACTCACGTATGTAAATATTTACTTTATTATTTTCATACAATGTTACCTTCTCAAAGTCAATTAAATACTTAGTTTCTTTTCTGTATTTTATGAGATAAGCTATTTTAATTTTTGATTGATATGCATTCCTTTTACAAAAATACGGAAGTGTCCCTAATAAACAAAGAACAATATTGACATTTACTGATGCGACTTGACTTTAAATTAGAATTAGAAGGCACAGGTGTCCGGCAAGGCATCAGATGGACAAGCTAGGCCCTTCCACATTACGCTCCAATTTATTCTACTCAGTCGTTTGTTCCTTGTTCATAATTGATTTGATGGCTTGTCTTTTTGGAGGGAGCGTTTTTGACGATTTATGCTTCAATTATTGTAAATAATGTATTGGAATTTGATTAGGTAAGGTCCTCTTACAAGATTATTTATTTGTTGTTTATGTGAATATGTTAATTCCTCTTCATAGATGAGGATATTGCTTAGTACTACAATAACAATATTGAGAAATTAATGTCTAAGATTTTAATTTAAACTTAAATAAAACCTGAAAGATAACTGTTTAAGAAAAAGAAGACTTGATGTAAGCCTTTTATTGTGGTGTCGTTAATTAATTTTATTTAATCATCATCATCATACACATCCCTCGTATGTTCATACTCTTTTTACGACTACAAAATCAGAAGGTTCTCAATTCAAATCTGTGTCGTCTTTTGTCATCTATGGGGTATACTTTAGAGGTGGTCCCATATAAATTTTATTGAAGTCAGAAATTATCAACATTCATATTTTGTAATCATTATTTACTTTTGTCTCGAAATATGTTCTTAAACTAGCATAATTCCTCAGGAGACAATCTGCGACGGTTGGGGCGTGATAAAAACACTCTGCACGCTCCCGGCCAACTGGCTCGTCAACAAGGTGCACAGTCACGCGCTGCTGCCGACGCTGGTCGCGCTGTCCGAGCTGCCGACAGCGGCCGCGGCTATAGCTACCGAACTCAGCATGGAGGTGAGTACCTGTGCTTATACATATTCCCTGTATACCTGGATCTTTTTCCTTGATTTGATCATCATCTTCAGCCGTTTACAGCCAATATGGTTCTTTTCCGTTTTTTATTCCATTATAATCCTGAAATATCCTATTTATCGGTGTCCTCTGATTTAAACAACATCCTTTCTTAATTTTGAGAGTTCATTAAATTCTTTTAAAAATATAACCGTCCTCAACTGAAAAGTTTTTTAAAAATACTAAATTAGCCGTAAAAATGTTTCATTTTATACTGTAAGGACGTTAATTAAAAAAACGTTTAAAAAGCGTATTCATTAAAAATATCAAACAACAAGTATTTAACAATTACCGTAACTAGGAACTAAAACAAATTTACAATGTTGAGGCACTCCGCGTAATAGAGAAACTCGACAAAACACAATTTGTACGTTTGAATATTTGATGGAGTTACACTTGTTGTGGCGCTGGACGCAGCTGCACTTCCTACTTTATTTACTAACACTTGAGATGCTGTAACTAAGAACAGAAGAGCAACGTACCAAAAAATATAAATAAAAAACGTTAAGAAAAAAAACACCCGAAGGTTGATATTTTTTTTTAAGTAACGATCTTTGGATGAAACTAAAGGCTTCGCTTTTCGATTCTAATTGATGTATAAACGGGGATATTTTGTAAAGCAAATAATAATAAACGGTATTTATATTGCAATCTTAAAAGAAACAAGAAATTACACAAGTTGAGAAATAATTTTAATTTCGATGCTAAATATGTATGCTAATAGGTGATTTTCTATCATAATCCAGAAATATGAATATAGATAATGTTTAGTTGTTATAGCAAGTATTAAATGGAGTGGGTTTTAGAATAAAGATAAGATAAACTATAAGCGCCTCCATAAAGGTATAATCTAGCTGCAAATACTAGCAGGTTTTGTGTAGTGTCCGTTTCATAAGCCTCGGATGTGAAAATAATATTTGTGACTCTTGAGGTAGAAGGACAAAATAATTTGACTTTTAAATAGACTGGTTACCATACATTAGGATAAAAGCTTAAATGAAAAAAATAAATAAGAAAACATTGTTCGAAAATACAATTTTAATAAAAAAAGTAATAATAATCATATTAAACTCTGTCCTTCAAATCATTATACAAATATTCCGCCCTCTCGTTCCTTTGGTGTATAAATTGTGGATTTTCTGTGCGTTGTATTTAGTAGATGCAGTCGGAATATACCGTTTTATGTAAATATGTTCCACGATCCCCCTTATCTTATCCTCAACATGTTACGTCGATGTTGCTATGATGGCCACATCAAGTTTATTCACTGAACGACTAAGAATCAAGATAATTTTACGTATTTTACAAATGCATATAGGCTAAGGAAATTATTTTTCGGGATTCTTAAAAATGGCTGATACTAATTAGAACATACAAATTAACAAACAAAATAAGGTTTTCAACAATTAAGTTAATACAAAAAATTGCCAATTTTAATACATTTAATCAAGCAAATACGCTAACTGTATAAAGTACCATATAATGATTTATTTCCTGTTGCATATCTTCACATTTAACAATTCTGTCCGTTCGTCCTCTTTCAGACCCTCTATCCGTAACTATTCCTGAATTAATCCTCCATTGTTTTAGGACTTTCCTCTCTTCCAAACACCGCCTCGTTTCCCTCTAACTTTGTCCCTCTTCCCAAGTACCTCACTCCTTATTGGTTTCTTATTCTTTTACTAATTAGTCACCGGCGTTCCTGAACTTAAAATGAAAATATAAAATACTGATGTCCCAATTTCCTTAACAGATGCTCGACGAATACATGGAAAGCGCCGACGCTCAGGACGTAAAACTAGTACAGGTGATTAAGCAGGGACGAGGGAAGAAAACTAAAAAGTTATGTTGTTAAGTGGACTGAGATATCGAGATTGATAACATTAGGTATAGAGGCCTACGTTAGTATTAGTTCTGGTGTTGATGTTTCTCTCATAACTAACTGATCGAATAGGGTCTCCACCCTAGGTACTGCTAATCAATAGAGGCTGATGAGTGTTTGTTGAACGTTGATTTTTTTTTTGTTGAATGTATTGGTTGTGATTTTCGTATGTACGGCATCTGAATCTTTTTTTTATCAAATTTATTCAGAGTCGCCACTCATGGTGACTTCTGTGAGTTCGTAAGTGCTGTCACTCTTACAATATGACTAAAATTAACAGCAGCACAACTGGTTGAGGTAGCTCCAACAGTCAATTTCTGTAACATCAATTGAGGAACACACCTTGTTTATACCCAACTCTTTTTTTGTTATACATTTAAGAATTATTTATATATATTTCGTTGTTTAATTATTCCCATTTGCTTGTCATACATTCAGGGTATATAAACTCCCTATTGTGCCATTCATGTCTGTGCCAATTCTAGCTCTCGTCATCTTTGCTTGGCTCTCTTTCTGTTTGTTTGTTTTTATGTTTCTTTAGTGTAGTTGACAATACATTTACTTTTGCAAACTCTGTTTTACTTATAATCTTAATTATACTTTCGTTACAAAACTTAACTCACAATATAATGCAACAGTTGCAATTTAGATTTAACTGTATGTATGTGTGTGTGTTTTCTGTTCATGTTTTAAGTTTTCATAATTATCATTTCATTCCATTTTCTTACTTTATAAGCGCACAATGACATTACGTAAACGCGCATTTATCATTACTCATTATTCATGTTAAGCTTAAATACATCATTAAAACAAACTAGTCAAATACCTTTTATAACTAAAATATCAGTATTTTAGGATATTAGAGAACTCAGTTGATTAGCATTACCACAATTTCTAATAGTGTATGCACAGCCTATAAAGGCAACTACACCCGACAAATTTTAATAAAAAAATGTTAGTCTTAGCTTTTACTAAAACAAAATGGCTTCGTCTATGGTGTTATAGTAAGCGATAGACTTTATAGTTGATATATTGTACACTTTTTGATGTGAGTCTATTTATCTATTTTTCTATGGTTGTAGACTAGAACTAGACAGGAAAAATGTATTTCAACAAACTTTGTTACGCATTGGATTTATACAAGCGGTGGTTTAAAAGCGTGGACGTAATTTAGGTTCTATTATAATATGTTTAAATTGGTAATTCGTTTGATATTACCAAATTTTTCTTAACATTGACAATGTTAAGAAAAATTTGGTTAGTGATATTATTTACTTAATTTTTATTGTTGTTTTCTTATTGTATGCTAGTCAATGTCTGGACTCGTTCCAGTTGTTATGACTTATTGTAACATTATCATTGTTGTCGTCAATTTTATTACTTTTAAAGGTTATTTAATTATTTAAAGTTTATCAATTTTCTACTCTATCCATCCTTCTAGCTATTATTTCTTCATGGGTAACGGAATAATTTCAACTTCTGTTTGGTATGCTATATTGATTTCTTCTTCAAATATTTATTTCTAAAGCTCTGTTGCGTACTTAGAAGTAGTAATAATTGAATTTAAGAAATCTCTTAATTGTCAAATTCTTAGGTTTACTTTAAAATTAATTGTTGTTTATTTATACATTTTTATATAGATCTTTTATAAATATCAATTAGAACCGTTCTTAATTTAATAAACAAATTACGTCTACGATTTAAAACCTCTGCTATTACTAAACAAAATTATTCTCTGTAAAAGTACTTCATAGGAATGAGTAAAAAGGGAAATGTGTGTGCTAATAGAGTGCCTTGAGGGACACTCTGGTTGAACGTTTGAAAACATGGTATTTTAGCGTCTATGTATAATGCCAGAACGGAATGCTGTGATAAAGAAATGAAAGGAATTTATTCCTCGTAAGAATAAAACGATTTTGTAACTTAAAACGGTGAAAAATGAATGTCAATGCTTTGAAATGCTTATGTCAGTTCGACATCTAATGTTTTTATCTATTTTCCGATTTTATTTTTGTGATAAATTTCTTTTACTAACAACCCGTTTGCATTTATTATAATGGTTAGGTTACACGATATAGTATACTTCTCACTTAACCATTGTAAGGAGTTCGTAAACTTTCTTATACTTAACTGTCGTTTAAAAATACTACTTTTCTGCCTTTGTCATTCTCAGTAGATTTGTGTCATTATAGGCAAAGACACAATCGAGACTTAAGGCATTGGCTATTAGGAGACTATCCATTAATATAATATTTTGTATGGATGGTCTGAAACTGCAAGGGACTGTTGAAGTTTACGGATTCATATCCAATGCAAACGGGTCGGGAACTGTGATTTTATATATATTTTAAATTATAGAATTTCACTTGCAAATGTAATATATGATTTTTTTTTACATTTAGTTAACTACACGTGTTTAGTCTAATGTATTTTATCTGTGATTCCTTTTGTTTAGCGTAACTTCGTGTAACTCATGTGTACGTGGAAAATAAATATTTGTGTAACAATGATTTGGGTCTATTACTTATGTAAACAACTCCTCTGGATTCCTATTTCCTTTGGTATTTTTCTATAGGTTTATTTTCAGATTTGAAAGCATTGGCAACTGAGGTAGGTAGCTGGTACATAGTTACTTTTTGGATGAAATGGTTTAATTTAATATGTGTAATATTGTTTTCACTCATTTATTGTTCTGTAAAGTTTTTCGTTTTCAAGACAGCATTAGGCAAATTGCAATAATTCTATTAACCTTTAGCTTTAGTAATTTTGCCATCACATGCAGGATCCTTTGACGTCAGCGTATGTCTCTACATTGCTCTAAAAATAAAATCCATTTAAAACAGACACGCGCTCACACCGTTTATTTTTAACATCAATTTATGAATGAGCTGCGTTTGTTTTGATCGTTACTTGTTATATTGTGTTCGAATGTTCGGAGCACTCAGAAAGCTTTTTAAATTTATCGGTGGATGTATTTATGTTGGTAAAGACGAGCATGAGTGATGATGGCTGATTGAGTTATGATGCGATGGTGGCTTCCTATGTGAGGGTGGTCGTGTGACGCGGTACTGTTTCCTTTGTTTACAGGGAAATGGTGTATTGATGTTTTCTTAACTGTTATGAGGGGTAAATTGGTATAAATAATTATATATTTTTTAATGCCCAATTAAGTTCGAATAGTCTGGGACTCCGGGTAAAAGTAAGGTTGATTACGGTCTTTAATATTTAATATTTGTGTGACTGTTCCAACTTCTTGTTAAACTTTCCAACACTTTCTGACCAAAATTTGACCTTTTAGAAAACAGTTATTCCATTCACTGACTTTTAAACCTCTTAAATCTTACACCATATTGAAATGTAAGTTTCTCCCTACATTAAACGATTATGTATACACGAATGCCTCTCAATGATGCAGGAATTTGTAAAAATGATGTATGATGGCGATCAATTGAATGGAAAAACACTTCCGGAGGCGGCCGGGGGTTGGCTTTGTTCAGTGACTTATCATTTTTTAAGGAATTCTTTGTCTACTTACATAGACATAGTAAGACTGCATGGACAGACGTGCTGCGGGCTTGATCGTCGCTTGGATTTTTTTTTAAGCCTTGGTAGTTTCAGGATTGCGAAACCCTCGGAACATATGGATTTATGTCTCAAGTTAGCTAATTTTGTTACTTAATTTGATCCTTATTTTGCATAGTGCAAAGGGCAGAACTGTGTGACCAAAATTTGAGATCGGGGAATTCCAAAACCGATTTATCGCTAGACGTAATATTTACTAGGTTCTGATCAGCCTAAATGGGAGTTTGCGTGTTGACCCCTATATATACCACTACAGCCCTCGATACAAATGCTTAGTCACTACGCATCGTATCATCAGAGTGATCACCAAGACTAGAAGGTCCATTCTCCACAATGATCACGCGAACAGCGATATGTTTGAATTGTTTCAGCCGACAAGGACACACGTCACGCTTGCACTAAATATCAAAATGTATAGAGACTTCTTAATTAATTTGACAGATTTCTTTATGGAGTGTTTTTATTCTATTTATAGTTTACGGTTAGGAAGTTAACTGTAATATAATTTACTTTTACGTGAAAGGAGTTTTCTTTTTACGAGTACTAGCTTTCAAATTTGTTGTGGATAATTTTAATATGGTATCTGTCAGCTGAAAAAAATTTGAATTTATGGACCGAGCAAGTAGGTATAACAACACATTAGTTTGTTTTTAATAGAATTACTATTACCTAAAAAAAATGCAAAGTGTGAATACAAGTTATATTTTTACATAGATTCTTATGTTCATATAGTATAATATCCTGAAACATGTGTACTTTTCCCGCGCATGTTAGGTTGATACACTAAAATAAATCATGGTGGCCACGAGATTTATTTATACTACCTAATGGAGTTTTATTATTGTACATTTATTTTGGATACCTCTGTGTTTATTTATATTATATGTCGAGTCATAAGATGAATTTAAATATCATGTAAAGGTAGGCAGGTATTTTATTTAATGCAATTCTTATGCATTTTTAATGAAAAGGTAAATTGACAATGACAGGAAAATAGTATGATTAACTCTAGTAAGCAGACTCTTAACACTGAATATGTTTAAAAACTAGTTTCAATATCGATTATTTACGAGGAAATGCTTTCTATACCTATAATAATTTTAATACACGAACAGCGTCTCCATACCACCCGTAGTCCGTCCATTAGCGGCGCGATTGACGCCACGGTTCCCCTATCGCCACATAAACCAGTAGTCGAATGGCTCACGAACCGCACGACGCTCTGAAAGCTAAGGACTGTTAATGTTTGAGAACAATCCTATGGAATAATGTAAAGGGAATTGTCACGGATACAAGTCTCTACAGGAGAAATAGGTATTGGTTATGGTGGTGAACATAAGTTACAGATTTAAGATCAACAAATCTGGGTTTATTTAAGGCTGAAAACTAAAATGTCTGTAAAGTCCAAGCTGCCACTGTCACTTTTTAAAATGTAAGGTAGAAAAATAATATGCATAGGAGAACGACTTTTTTTAAAGTTAAATAAATAAATAAATGCGGACAACATCACATACATTGCTCTGAACTCAAAGTAAGTAGCTATTTAGCACTTATCTTATGGAATTCAGAAACAACGAAGGTACACACAAACACCCAGACCCGAAGCAATGTAGAAAAGTGAGTTTCTACATTGACCCGTCCGGGGATCGAACCCGGGACCTCAGAGCTAGCGACACCTTGAAAACTGGTGCGTACGCCACTCGACCACGGAGGTCAAAAGTTCTTAAGAAATTTCAGTGTTATAACATTCTTGTACACACCCAACAGACATCTGTAGTAAGACTATAGTTATAAAACCCTTATGAAAAAATACATACAGCATAGAACATAGAACCTCTTTCTTTTTGGAATTCGGTTAAATGGAGAGCTAGTAGAGTACTTCTCTTATTGACATTATCTACTTAGGACGGTATAGTTGCATGTATAATATAAACAGTCAACGTTGTTACTGTGTAGTAAGACATTGGCAATACTCCACACTATGAGCTGTGACAACTCATACCAGAAGTAACAAGGCACGCCCAAGTATTTATTACATTACAAGGCACTAAGTTACTTCAAATAAAACTAAACGTTTATATTTGTGAGTGACGCAGCTTTTAGCGTAGCGGGCACGAACCGGTGCTTTTGATGTTACGCTTTTGATTTTATATCTGAAAGATATTGCGTTCCTGAAACAGATATGGTTTTTATACCTATATTGAATAGCGTGTATGCAAGTGCAGTATTATTTGATAAATTTGGATGTAACAGCTGTCTATATTGGGTTGACGTCTTCTCCGGTTAGAAGTGACAAAAGTAACATATTTTTTACCGGTTTGTTAACAATGTAGTTAAAAGTTAGTGATATTTAAAATGGTCTGTATATTTCACAGGCCTTGATATTTCACTGATTGGATTGCTATTATACTATACAAGGTAGGTACGGGTTCAAATCCGGAGAACAAGTCTTTACTTTCTGACGCGAGTAGGCACCTGCCTTTTTAAGTAATAAAAGGTGAGGAAAAAACACTTTTTTTATAATTTTTCTTATTTCTTGTGTAGGCTTAGTTTTTGTATAATCTATACTAATATTATAAAGCTGAAGAGTTTGTTTGTTTGTTTTTTTGGTTGAACGCGCTAATCTCGGGAACTACTGATTAGAATTGAAAAAATCTTTTTGTGTTAGATAGTCCATTTATCGAGGAAGGCTTTAGGATATAAAACATTACGCTGCGACCAATAGGAGCGAAGCAGCAGTGAAAAATGTCACAAAAACGGGGAAAAATATTCATACTTGAAAGCTTCCGTTGCGTGCGCTGCGTAAACGGTTCGAGTTACCCAAAATATATGTTTGAAAGAATTGTTCCTCTTTAAATGATCTAAAAAAATGTCTGCGACAGTATATGTCTATCTTTTAAGATTGACTCACTATAACCTTTTTTAAGGTAATCATTTGGTCGAAATTAATGCATTATTGCCAATTATTTGCTACAGAGTTTTATCAACATAATATTAACTAAAATTATCATTTACGCAGAAATACTTTTTTTAACTTCTTAATCGCTGTCATAATAACAGAAATTGACGCGGACGAAGTCGCGGGGATCAGCTAGTAGTAAATATTTTGAGTTTAATTCATAATTCAGAAAAAGCCTAACTTGTAGCTCAGATACAGTAACTGATTCCTTTTTCATCTAAATATCAGCAGCCCGCAGTCAGCTAACGTGATGATTTTTGCTCGTTACTTTTCTATAATAATATGATATCATATACAAGTGGAACTAGACACAATATTCCTATATTTAACTTATTCCACTAAACGCTACTTCAAATACTTTATTACAGGTTTAATCTCGGAACATACACGTTTTGGTTTTATATAGTTCCCGAGATAGCGAGTACAAAATGTACAGATAGTGTTATCAGAGTTATTGGCTCCGAGAGTGTGGACTTGTGAAGCTTTACGTACGTGGAAATTATCTTTATTGCTGTACGTTACTAACATTACTTAAGGTGTAATTTCAACTTGAAATAGAAGTTTGTATAATATGGATGGAGTTTGCCTATTTTAGATGACGTCATTGTTTAGAATGTCAAGTTGTTTTAGTATTTTCGTAAATAACTTTTTAGACAACATGAAGTTAAATGACAAAATAGTTGTCGTCGGTTCTACGTCATAAAAAATATTGTCGTAATCACGAATTAAGTATAATGACTATATTAAAACAGTCTTATGATAATTACAGACAGTCAGTATATTATTATACGTATTGGAAGCTGACTAAATAATTGCAAACATAGAAAGTAATCTGCCTGTAAATATCTAAAGCATATTTATAGATAAAAATTTAACTTACACATAACTACTGCAACATAAATAGGTATTAGTATAAAAGTACCATCCCTACCGTACCGTATAATTAGGCGTACGTCACAAAGATCATAAGATTACGCACCCCATGTTACCAATGATTTTATTACTATATCATCTAATTACATACATATAAAGTAGATTCCTATCAGTCACACATATGGCAGAGAGATTCGTGGCACTGATAGTAACCAAACCAAACCAAAGTACCACCGGTCACTAAAACCTGTGGACAATAACTTGATGTTAGATATTAGAGGTTTAGCTGTGTTGGTCTTGGATGGACTAGTGTTTTTGAGCCGTGAGTTTGTAAGTAAATGTTTGGAAATAGGGTTCAAGATAATATATTGGATTTTTTGTAGGGATTTTCCATTAGATTTTTAGGCTATGGTAAATTTGCAGAATTTTCTAAAAATCTAAGTAAAATAAGGTATCTTAATGTAGATTTATTTATATTAACGAAAGATAAAACGAGATCGCTACATGTAAGATACATTACTCACCTGAAAACGGTGAGACTGGAGACAGGACAACGGTTTGTGAAAAAGGCTTATCAAAGTATGTTTTTCGGATTTGGCTTTGTTTTAGAGCTATTTACTTCATTACTATACATTTTCTGGTCTTTACCTTAACCAAAATGAACCATCCTAGTCTATAAATCAATCAATTCATCACTGATTTTCATATCTTCGTACCGTCACGCCATCCGTCCGAGCGATGAGTCAGTCATTATATTCAATTTGAACCCCACACAAAGTCAAATAGATTAAAGTATGATTATGCGTGCACTACCCCACCTCCCCCTCTCCCCCTTGGACCCCCGGACACCCCTGTCTAATTAACTAAATGTACGCAATATGGGGTAGGACTGCTTACCTCTTTTAACATGCTTTGTAGCGTAATCATAGTATTTTATCCTTTTAAAAGCATAGGTTTAAAACCTTTTTTTAAAATGCAGTTACTTTTTAAAAGTCATGGTGGTTTATTGGGTCAATTGTCGGATTTGTGTACGTAAAGTTGTAGGTTTGAACCTATGTGGGATTTAAAACATATTGTCTACTTCTTTATGTCAACCAATACACTCCATACCAACGGAAATAAGTGGAATTTATAACAAATACTTGTAAAGTGATGGTAGTGGTCTTTTCGTCTTCATTGAAGTAGGTCTTTGCTTTTAAGTGTGACAGTCATAGCCCGCTATTATTATATATCTCCTGAAAAACATTATTTGCGTCTAGCTATTGCGCTCAGGACCTCAAAACCTACAACTGGCAACAAAGCAGCGACCACAAAGCAAACACCAAGTATAAACAGTAACGTTATATGCGACGTATCGTGTGTCTTGGATAAATAGAAAAACCCTGTGCACATCGCAAGCGGTAATGGGTGAGACATACAGACGAGTAGAATGTAGGAAGTGTATTTAGGTCAGAGTTTTGGCGTATTTTTTGTTTTATTATCGGATCTTTTTCTTTTGTAGAGTTTATTCGTTTTTTTTTTCATTGGAGAAAATAACATTCGATGGGGGTCAGCTAGCCTATTTACTTCATATCTTTTGCAATAAAACTTTGAATTTGACTTTAATACGTAATAGTTATTATCTTTATATACTAGGTACGTAAACGCCGAGAAATATGTTTAGGCTTATGAAATATTGAATATTAATTTTATTCTTAAAAGCAGAATTAATAAATTAGAGTAAGAAGTTATAATTTCTAGTCCTATATTCAGTGGGCTGAGTAAATAAGAGAAAACGGAAAAATAAATAAACTTCAGGACTTAAAAAAAATATAAAGCGAAATAATCGTGACACTTGTATACTCTATCATATAATATAAATGATAAAAGAAGTCCAACGAAAAAAGAGTTCGCCATCCTATCTCCCCATATGTAACACTGACCACCTGGCCTGCCTGCCCACCCCTGGACAATCACAATTATATGAAGATTAACTTTTAACTGCGCGCATGTGCAATGAGTAATGCCCAAATTATTACTATTGAGGTGTGGCGTGATTATGCCTTGTTAGTGGCTTCTTTTTTATGACTTTGTAAAATTATAATATCGATTTTGGAAAAGGCATGTGTAGATTTGATCATCTGCTGTTGTTTTATTACAATTGTTATTATATGGAGTATTTATTATTATCATTATAATTTAATTCTGGTCATCTTATTTTATTTTCTATTAGCACGTTCTTTATTCGGGGTACATCAGAATTTCATGTGATTTCATCAGATTACCGTGCTTTAGCACCTAAGATTTGATGATTAAATCGTAAACAATCCAAAATAACCTGAAGTGAAAACGTATATTTATAACTCGTAACCGTGGTTTACCAATTATGCAGACAGTTATCATTTTGGATTATGCTGCCGGTGACTCCAATAGGTACTTACCTACCATGTCCTATATTTTCTTGCTTAATTCTGCTATTATTTAAAAAAATCTAAACAATCTTCTTTATCCAACCATGTGAAGTGACTCGATCAACATGCCTGGGATTCTCGTAGCCCCAGGTAAAAAATAAGTGAAAATGTGATGACATAAAAACGCAGATTCCCTTACATAACAATTAAACAGTAAAATTTCACGCAACCCTCAAACCTAAGCCGGGTTCCTCTCGGTCCCACTCGGGCCTACTCGGTCCCACTCGGACCCGCTCGGTTCTCGCACCCTCGCGGAGGGAAGGGCGGTAAAAGCATATTTATGTTGGCTCCTGATTGACGATGATGGCTTCCCCTTGGTTAGATGCCGTGCGGAGTTACAACGACGAATTTTTATGTCTTTGCGTGTTGCTAAGAGCCCAACTGAGCTATACCTGAGATGACAGTTTAAACTCTTCTAAAAACTGACATTTCTAACATAAAAGGTGGATTGGGTCGGTTCTTCATTACCTACTCTTCATTTTGTTAATGCATAATACATACAACGAAGCAACCCTGCTTTGCACGATATCTTGATTAGCATTTCTTCTACTTAAACCATGCATGTGTTATATCAACATATAAACCTTCCTCATGAATCACCTTATCTATTACTAAAAACTGTATTAAAATATAAAAGCTCTAAGATGACCACCAGTTTGTTTTATATAATGTAATAGGTACAGTAAATTCGTCGCATGCGAGCCGCACGTTACCCACTTAACGCACTCTACTCCGCAGATTCCTACTGGGGACATTACGGCAACATACATCTGCAGTGTTCATACACTCTCTGTATGTATGACCGCGCTAAGTGGGACGAAAATGTATGTATGACTCATTTATCTAACGGGTTTATGCGTATTACTATAATATCTGCCCGATTTATGGGAAAATAAAACTATGTTTATGTAGCATATTTTTAAAAGCTCTAGTGCACCTATTATTGTCATTCCTTGCAATGCAATATAAAGTTGAAAAGTGTTTGATTCTTGGGCTAGAACGCCTCACGGAAAATGTAAGAAGAGCCTTCTAAAGTTTCATAGCATTTTCATCAATAGTTTGTGAAAACTTGGAGGATAATTATACAAACAACGATTTTTATTAATTGAATCAATTTGTCTACAATCTACATAGATTGTAGACAAATTGATTCTATTTTATTAAGGCCATTTACAAAATGATATAAAATTCTACAACATAAGCCATAGACATATTAAAAACAGTATAACTTTCGTCATACCTATTCACTTGTCTTCAGTGGGACCTCTGGTTAGTTAGTTCACATAAAACAAGACGTGGTCCTCTATCTTTTGATAAACAAGAGAAAGTCCAAATTACGACACCTAAGGACGTTTACAGACTGCAACCTATTCGGTCAATCTCTCTACTTGTTGTCTTGTTGACTAGCTAAATTCCACCCCACGCCTTCAACCGTCTGTCTGTCATTCAAACACTAAGACGACGAACAAATACCTATAGGTTGGCAACACAATACCGGGTATTTATTTAAAAGTCCATTCATGTAGCCGTGAAGGGTTAAATCGTAACCAGGCCATTAGCTAATTGCGATCTAATCCTGAGCAAAGGGTTAACGTTGACAAAACAACCGGGAAATTATTTAGATTGGACTGTTGTACCCCATGGCTGTGCTTACTAACGACTGGTAATTTTCATGATCTATGTGTCAAAGAAATAGATGGTAATCGGCAGATTATGGAAAAACTGTTATGAAAATTAAAAAAAAATGGTGTTTCATGATAAAATGTATAAAATTGTAACTGCTTAATATTTTATTTATAGACTAGCTGTACCCGCGACGTTGTTCGCTTATATACCTATCATTCATCTTTATGAATAAATATTTGACTGTGATATAGAGGACCACTAACACGAACTGCCTACTGCCGAGTAAATTTTGTCACAAATGTTGCTGTTTGTATAAAGTCTCAAAATAAAAAAGTACCATCGTCATAATTATATAATTAGCTTACCTCTAAAAATTTTAGGGATTGGTTTTGATGCTACTTTGTTTAAAAATTTTAGATTTATCTTCCAAGTCCAGAACCGTGAGAAAAAATTATAATTTTCATGGTGGCTTTCGATGTCAATGTCCAAAATATGTCTACCTTGGGCAGTTTTGAACTGACTCTTTTATATATGTAGTATGTTTTCTCTTTTGTGCTTTACCCAGTTGGTTACAATAATTGAAGGTCAATGTTTTGGTATTGAGTCTACTGGCAGCGCCAACTCTGAGTTAAAGTGAAAGCAGCTGTCGCTCTAGGCAGTAAATGGCAAAGGGCACCCAAAAACCGAATCCATAAAAACAAATTAGTCCATTTTTTATGCTATAGTTCTCGTTGGTACCGTAGTCCCTAGTGAGACTACAGGGCGCGAGGTTTTGGTGCGAAACCTCGAAATTGAACAACGCCGTTTATTTGAGAATGGATATCAGATAGGCAGTGACTGACATGAGACCCATGAAACTGAAAGAGGAGGTAGTTACAAAAAGTTGACGTACGGTTTGAGAGGCGCAGTGGCAGAATTACCAAAACTGTGTTTAAAATTATTTGTTTGGAAAGATTAAGTAATAGCTGTCCAAGGACAATCTCATTCTACCCTGATTAAAGTCAGAGGCTGTATCCTGTACAATTCGCTTTATTAAGTGTAAGGTGCAGCATAAGGTGATGGGCTTAAATACCGTACGTATATATTTTAAAATGTAGAGAATGCGATAGAAAGTTTATTTTATTTAGGGTTTTGGCCCAACCTTCCGGTAATAGGGTACAAAAACTTTATGAAATTTAAACACATAAATAAAATATCATGTACGCATAAAAACCTACATGAGAAGCAAGCTACCTTTTAAAGAATATTAAAGAGGTAGTACATACTAAAGATTGTGTGATAAAAATATCATTGGGTTTTTGGGTAAAAGAAAATAAATAACAAATACAAAAAGATCTTGTCCATGGAATATAATATAGATGACCAATAGAAAACATTACACATTATGTTGGAAAAATAGTTTAAAAGTGGATTAAAGTTTTTAACCAACTATAAAGTGATCTATGGGGAAGCTTACGTTTTCAAGCCAGCGAATGCGTAAATTTCCAAGCTAATGGCCAGGACATTTACGCCTGAATCACTTTACGGTACATGCCATGCACGTTTGTTTCTCCATGATCAGCAATGAGGAACAAACTTACCTACGGAGATTAGTAACTACAAACACTAAATAATTGTAAGTTTATATATCGGTTGAGAAAAAATTCACGACTTAAAGATGTCGTTTATTCCGACTAAAAATACAACAAACTGTTACAAATATTTTTTTACTTAAAAAAGATACGTTAGTAAAACACAAAAAGAGTTATCTCTACTGAGATTTGAACTTGGGTATCAAAAAATTCAAACTTATATAAGAAAATGGACGCATGAAAAAAAATACAAACATTAACAACCGGCTTTGAACTTGCAGCAACATCACTCATTTCCAATCGTTCAACCGCCAAGCTGTTTACCTCGACAGCTAGTTCACTAAAATATAGGTTCTAATCAAATTGAAGATTGCTATGGCTACCTCAGTCTGCCATGGTTACCCTCTTGTTTATCTTTTGATCTGTCAATAATGCCAATTTATGTGTGCAGTTGAGAAAATGATTTTGGAAATTTAAAGCTCCTCCCCTTATCAGCTAGATTCAATAGCATGTTTCAATATAGCTAACAACCATCTACGATTTCTTGAAAACCACCTCTCAATTTTTTACACCATTCGATTAAGTAGTTTATGTTTGATACTGTAACATGAAATCTGACCCCCGGCAAAAGACAGTTGTAATGCAAGTACTGTACTGAATTGCGTGTTGTAATATTTTACTTCTTGAACTCACTAAATTAATTATATCTTTTGATAGAGTGAACCGATTTCGATGAAACAAAAACTAAGTTATACCTCAAGTCGTGTATAATTTTTGTATATAAACATTGTCTGCATTCAATTCGTAGATTTTACGTGATGCGTGCACAAAAAAAAAAAAAAAAACAGACAAACAGACAAACAGACAAACAGACAAAAATTTCAAAAATGATGGAAATGGGTTCTGTTAGTTATCCTTTAACACGCTGGCTATTTTTTTTTTCAATTTCTTCAATGTACAAAAATGACTTTTCTACAGATTTATTATATGTATAGATAGTATAGATAATGCATTAATTTCGACCAAATGATTACCTTAAAAAAGGTTATAGTGAGTCAATTTTAAAAGATAGACATATACTGTCGCAGACATTTTTTTAGATCATTCAAAGCGGAACAATTCTTTCATACATATATTTTGGGTAACTCGAACCGTTTACGCAGCGCACGCAACGGAAGCTTTCAAGTATGAATATTTTCCCCCGTTTTTGTGACATTTTTCACTGCTGCTTCGCTCCTATTGGTCGCAGCGTGATGTTATATATCCTAAAGCCTTCCTCGATAAATGGACTATCTAACACAAAAAGATTTTTTCAATTCTAACCAGTACTTCCTGAGATTAGCGCGTTCAACCAAACAAACAAACAAACAAACAAACAAACTCTTCAGCTTTATAATATTAGTATAGATAATGCATTAATTTCGACCAAATGATTACCTTAAAAAAGGTTATAGTGAGTCAATTTTAAAAGATAGACATACTGTCGCAGACATTTTTTTAGATCATTCAAAGAGGAACAATTCTTTCATACATATATTTTGGGTAACTCGAACCGTTTACGCAGCGCACGCAACGGAAGCTTTCAAGTATGAATATTTTCCCCCGTTTTTGTGACATTTTTCACTGCTGCTTCGCTCCTATTGGTCGCAGCGTGATGTTATATATCCTAAAGCCTTCCTCGATAAATGGACTATCTAACACAAAAAGATTTTTTCAATTCTAACCAGTACTTCCTGAGATTAGCGCGTTCAACCAAACAAACAAACAAACAAACTCTTCAGCTTTATAATATTATAGTATAGATCAGGGATCGCCAAATGGCGGACCGCGGTCCGCATCCGGACCGCTGACCCATTTTGTGCGGACCCGCGAGAACACAGTAACTTACACTAAAGACTACTTTCGATATAAATAACTTTTACTTTTACTTTTAGATAATTCGCAACAAAAAATGTCATTTTTCGCATTGATACCTATGTAACAAAATACCTTTGTTATTTCCTCAATTACATTTGTTTAATAAATATTTTTTCTTATAAATAAAATGTGCGGACCACGATGGTCATTTCATTTCTTAAAACGGACCCCGAGCGAAACTAATTGGAGACCACTGGTATAGATAATGCATTAATTTCGACCAAATGATTACCTTAAAAAAGGTTATAGTGAGTCAATTTTAAAAGATAGACATATACTGTCGCAGACATTTTTTTAGATCATTCAAAGCGGAACAATTCTTTCATACATATATTTTGGGTAACTCGAACCGTTTACGCAGCGCACGCAACGGAAGCTTTCAAGTATGAATATTTTCCCCCGTTTTTGTGACATTTTTCACTGCTGCTTCGCTCCTATTGGTCGCAGCGTGATGTTATATATCCTAAAGCCTTCCTCGATAAATGGACTATCTAACACAAAAAGATTTTTTCAATTCTAACCAGTACTTCCTGAGATTAGCGCGTTCAACCAAACAAACAAACAAACAAACAAACTCTTCAGCTTTATAATATTAGTATAGATTTTTTCAGAGTAGAAAGGGCATTTCATTCTACGTATAGGCTAATAAGGACGAAGTTTTATTTGGCTTTCTTCCAATTAGTAAGAGATTTGTTTGAATAAGTACGCTCAAAGTTGTTCTTTTCCAGAAGTATGAAATTGACGCCATAGTCGTGCCCAACAAGGTCCATAATAAACTATTTTTAATTTGCTAAGTCTCTAAAATACTAATGTATTCGTAAATATCTATTCTTAATCTTAAATTTCTCGTTTTTCACTTCTATACAAATGAATGTATTATAAAACTAACCAATTACCTCCAAAACATATGGTCTCCTACCATTAATCATGGCCATCGAAAATAATGCATAACAAATACATAATGAGAGAGGACAAAGGTCACAGGTCACTGAGATCACGCGACCCTATCGATAATGATGTACAATTAGTGATGCGACTGATGTTTGATCGATTGGAAATATACTTTATTGACGGCTTTTTGTTGACCTAATGAAAATATTACGTGTTTGTGTAATAATGGACTCTAATATGTAGAAACCATTTTTTATAGGGAAGTAGGTGACAAATGACTGTGTAGGCTATATTTATAGAGATCTCTGTAATGAGTCACTGGTTGTAATGGAATGATTAATTATTTTTCTTTCTTAATTAGCGATGGAATAAAAAAATCGTTGTTTATTTACATTAATTATCTTTGGTTCTCTAAAAACCTAAGAATAAACAAAAAACAAAAATCAAGTAAATTTTTGTACTGTATTTAATCAGTATTATTGCGCAAAATCTTAATTCCTGAAAACTGTTTATTAAGTGAAAGGTGGCAATTAAGCTGTAATTAATAAAACATATCTCCTGACTACTGAAATGCAAGTTAATTAGTTAAATGACAGACTCAGCATTTATCTTAACGGCGGCTTTGAACTGATTTGACGTTGCAGTATGGCCATATGAGTTTATGAAACACTTAAATATGGGTAACTATAACCTACTTACAATAATTTGTCATGGCAAAACAATAATATATTGGTTTCTTAGGTTTACGCGAATGTTAAACAATTAAATGAAATTACTTTTTACGGATTTTGTGACGTGTCGACACCTTACAGCGACGCCTTTGCAGGTATCATGTCAGCCCGTGACCATGATGATACCTGCTAAGGTGTCGAAACGTCGGGAACTAAAATCTGAAAGAATCGCAAAAAAATCTACTACTACTACTAGTTATTTTATTCTCGTAAAAATCCATAGAATATCTATTACTCACCCAGGTGAGCAGGGTAATCCCGTGTCTTCCGCGTCACTGACCACCCCAGGTCCTGAAGCGTGCTAGTGTCAATACATACCCCTCGGTAATCACTGCAATATCATTGTTTTGCCTTTATACGCTTTTTTGGACCCTATTGAATAGCACTACACTTAGTATTGATTGATAGTGTTTTTAATAAAGTTTTTGTTTTTGGAGAGCAAAGCTAAACGAGCACTACACGAGCAGCTCGTGTAGGGCCTGCGCTCAGGTTAACGGCATGGATCTGTGCCAAAATACTATAGCTACTTGCATTTGCCGTTAAGTACTTTACATTATCGGACCCGTTGTTAATATCTTAGGAGTTTTTAGAGTCACATAAGTTCTGAAAAATATTTGTTTCACTGAACATTGAATATAGAGATTGAATACCAGTTATTCAATCTCTTACAAATTTTTCGCTTAGCTATTTCTATGCCTTGAAGTAACATGTATATTACATATTTGTATTTATATTGTTATTTTACATTCCCGTTGATTATTTACATGCCATTGGATCCCACAATTTTATGAGCTTTCAGAATCAATTTCAAACTTCTCCAAATTCAAATACACAAGCATTTTTTCCCGTTTACCGAACAATAACACAAGCGGTAAATTACCAAAACTTTTACCGCAAATCTCGTCGCATCTGTATGACAGTAATATGAGGAGTGTCCCATTGTCTCAGTATCGGGCAATCATGGCGATTGGTATCCACACAATGGAGCCAGTGGCGCGGCACACTGATGCCACGGTGCCGCGGTTCCTGACAGATTCGAGATCATTGCTCTGGTGTTTATCTCGAAATAAGTAGTGATGGTTTTTTGCGAGACGTCGCTCTAGAGAGAGTGTATATCGGTGCGAGATGATTGTGATGGCAGTAGGGAGTGTAGCCAGTTAATCAACAGAGAAAATCGAGGTTCATCATAATCGTAATCATTTTATTATTTGTAAAATATAGTTCGTAAACCAGTTTGTGATAGTTTGTCGTAGCGAAGTTTTCAGATATATCTACCTTAGTATTCTCTTTTCTCAGTCTTCTAAGATTATCTTATATTTCACAAACCGAAAAAGACTTCTCTTATATGACAAATATGATGGCTAAAATATTATTCATCTAATAAAAAACTGGACTTTGTTAGAGGGCAAGTGCCAATCGCTGAACTGCATCCAGTTCCGGACATACAGAATAAAATATTTCATATCCCTTTAAAACTATGCTTAAAACTTCCCTTGTTAGTTGTTACCTACATTTTACATAAAACTCTAATTAACATCATCGCTTATCTCGCGTGCGATGCTAATAACGACAGTTGCTGGCAATGACGCGTGCGTGCCATATGCTGCAGGGCTGAGGGAGAGGTCATGCTAATAGCACGGACATGAAGATGGGTGAGATGGGTCATTATGGTTGGGTATGGTTGTTTATGTGTTTTTATTCGAAAATTATAGGTACTTTGGCTGAAGGATGTATAAACGCTAAAAAGAGAAGAAACTATAAAGAAAAGTAAGAATAAACTTAAGACCTAATATGTACTAGGTTATTTTGGACATAAATTACTGATGATAATGGGTCATACGGGAATGTAGGAAAATAAACAAAATAGTAAAGAACGGTAGGTCAGCTAATACACTTTATAATGCTGAGCAGTATAATAATAAATACAAAATGTCTTTGTACAATCATTCACTACGGTAAAAAAGGAATATTTTTGGCAAGAATAGTACTGCATATAACCTTATGTAGGGTCACTTTCCTTACATGCAGTTTGTGACAGCAAAGATATTTACTTATTTTAAAGCACAATAATTATTTAAAAGTCACTGAGGAAAATGAGAAAAACAGACACCACCAGATCTTTTCAACAACGAAACAGTTACGACTTTAAAGGCTTGGGCACACCAAACGCGGGACAGGCGCAGCACCTGAGCAGGGCAGGTCAGTTGCGCCGCGGTTGATGTCACACCAGAAACATGAGCAGTCGGAAAGCAGTTTGAAGGCGGGCCTGCTTTCAAACTGCGTTATGTGTGTCGTATCGATAGCCACACTCAGTACACTTCAAGATGTTGAACGGTTCTGACTCTGACGAAGAGGAGCTATTGTTAGTTCTAGGTTTAGATAAAAAAAAAAGAATATGGGTTCACGATGTAAATAAGAGAAGAGAAGAATATGGGGAGTACCATCGTCTATGTCGGGAATTAGAATCTTTTGAAGATAGGTTCTATACTTATTTTCGGATGTCAAAGTAAACCGTAAACCTGTAAACCGTATTTCTATAATATCTGTCCTTTAAATCATATAACATTTATATTTCCTCACTAACTCAATCAATTTTTCATTCGTTTCCATGATAAAGTTGTAAAAAATCACAACCGTTTACGACCCGCGCTGCGTCTGTCCCGCTCAACTGCTTTGGTGTGACTAGTCAATATGGCGGACATAGTAATACAACGCGTAGTTACTGCGGCCGCCCCGCGCCTGCACTGCCACCGCCCCGCGCCTGCGCTGCTCACGTCCGAAAGTTTTGTAGAAGAGCAGTGCGTGCGCGGCGCAGTGGCGGAGCAGGTAGGATCAGCGGGCCCGCGTTTGTTCAGTGTGTCACCCCTCATATAACTACATGATTTTCAAACGTAGACGCACTGCTACCGCACTGCTACTGCTTTTGGTGTGCCCAGGCCTTAACACTTCATAATCCTTATTCAAAAGTACAATATTTCCCCACATAAAAACTCCGACAAATGCCTGTACAGTGTTTCGGGGGCATTTTCCTCTTGCCACCTACTGTATAGCTGTATAGTCGAATAGCTATACTTATGTATTGTATAGCATCGATGCAGTGCTTTTAATCCCCTTAATGGAAGCGGGGTTGAAAGGAAAATAGTGAAAGCTGTGGAGATGGTAGGCTGTAATGTTTGTGAGAGTTTGAAACAGACATGTGAGTTACGAAAACTATAATGTTGAGTTATTGTGCTGTTCTTTGCCAAATTAGTGTTAATAGAAACCGTTATTTTATCACTCTAACTTTGTCTCAATAAAAATTTCAGTTTATCGCCGTTTTAAAAGAATCAGAAAATGTTGCTCTTATAAGTACAGTCTCAAAACTTTGGAATGTTCCTACATAAATGACAATTGCGTAACTATCTTATGCTGTTTTCAAATTTAATACAACCTTATAAAGGTTGCTGTCTAATCTTTTTCTACTTTGTTAAAATATGCGTACATAAACTGTAAAATAAACAGTTAAATTCTCAGCAAGGCATCTCCACACCTCTCCGTGTTCCTCTCAAGTGTCGTGCCCCGTGTCATTGTTTCGGGAGCGACACTTACCGAGCACACTGAGGTAGGAGCTGTATTATAACATGATGGATCTTGTTGTATGACGTGTATGTTTGACCTGTACACAGACTTCAATTGTCTTCAAAAGAGGTTTAAACCTCTTTTCAGTAGTTTTGTGATCCATGTACACACTACACAATAATATCGAACAATTTAGTTTAGGTAATGTGTTAGGTTCATCGTGTCCGAGGTGAAATAAGGCGACACAAAAATCCACTTTGTTTACCTGGGTGAAATCAGCCAGGTGAACAAAGTGAAATATACCTTCAAGACAGTTCAAGGCTACCCTGCCTGCAAGTCTAGTAGTAGTCTAAAATAATGAAGAGGAGATAAAAAATCAGTTGAGAAAAGGAGAAAATTACCCCATGTAATGCAGTAACCCATATTTATCTTTTGCGAGCAAACTATTCATTATATTCTAACTAGAACACAATACAGATGGACGTATTTTTATCTATTTTTGTAAAATATAACTAACTTATTTCTTACAAAATTTCATCCAGCGGACATTGGACAGAAAACTTAAAAGAACGTATTATTTGCTTAAGCAAATAACACAAGACATTGTAATAAGTTATTGGCAATGCAGTTCTCATAACAGCATTTTGGCCTTACATATTCAGGACCCTAACTAGATGGTGTTAATCAAAACAATTCAAAATTTAATCCACCATACGTACCTACTTACAAACAGAACATTCAAATGAGCATCAGGATCCAATATCCAAGGCTCGAGGTCCCAATATTTAGTTGAAGAGGTCAAACAGTCTGCGGAAGTAATAACATTCAAATTGCCGTTCATATCCGCCAGAGGGCGCCACTCCAGTTGCGTATTACCATTACAATTCGCACTCCACGGGTGATTGTTTTTAGAATTGCGTTTGTTAAAAATCAAACAATAGGTAGGGTTTGGATAGTATAAGGTTCTAAAGTTTAGTATTCATGACTTTTAAAGACCTAGACTTAGCTATTTGAAGTCTACGTAACAAAGTTTTATAATAAATTCCTTATTATTCCTTGGCTCGGGAAGTACCTAGGTTATTATAAAGATTTGAGTGTTCAAGGACGCAAAAGAAATAAAAAAATGCTAAATATATTAGTATTTAGTAACAGCAGTGTAGAACTGACGGTATCATTTCAAAACTATATGTTTTTAATGTAATATTAAAATTTACTTTTATAAGATTCGTGGTTTAATTTTAGCGTCCTCAACAATAATTAGAAATTGGTTTCTTGTCATGATCATTTTTGTAATTTTTGGTTATCGATTTATCTATTTCATACAAGGCCACTCAAGCTAAAACACTGAAAAGGCCACAATATCATAATTTATAGTACATACCTAATAATAGCCATTGCAAGGAAGCCACTTAGAGCCAGTAGCTACACACGGAGATATTTGTGGCGCTCTCGAGACGCGCTTATCTCGCCTTTGATGTGTGGCCGGCGATACTGACGGCTGTGTGGCAGGCTGATATGGGATGCGAGATGGTGTTGGGTTCAAACCAAAGATGTGCGGTAAATGCAGTGTCGAAATGACAAAAGTTGTGTGAGTTTTAAACGTTATACAGAAGAGGGGTTGACGCTGATGGCTACAAATTAAGTATTCCGAAGAATATTTCTTATTATAGTCACAACAATCTATAAACGAAGAAATGAGAGTTAAGCAGGTGTTTTGTCTTTCCTACAATTTCCATCCATTACCATGAATCTTCATCACAATACCTCTCTCCCACAATTTACAAACATCACTCATCAGAAACCACAATCCCTCATCCAAATCCCGCAAACATATCAATGTAAGCACCAAACAAATCAGAATCCACTTAAAAATCCAAAAATATTCCTAAACACAACATTATTTATTTCTCCCAATATTTCAATGTTAAAAGCTAAAAGTTACCCGACGAAAGATCTACTCAGAAAATTACGCGTCGATATATTTATCATTTATAAAGCACGAACGTTTTTGGATTTTTTAGCTGCGCACGAGTCGGTTGTCTCGACCAATGGGAGCGTGAGCTTGCGTTCGGAATAAGAAGGCGTGGTTTAAGGTTCGAGGCAAGACTGTTGCATCGTCATGCTTTTTGGAAGCCTGTCAAAATACTAAGGGTTCCGTGTAATTAGGTTTGAAGTTACCGTCATGTTAGTAAGGTTATCGAAACAGTTGTCCGTTACTTCGATTTATTTGATGGAAACAAAGCAGTGTTGCCTAAAAATTCTCAGTTGTAAAGTCAATTCTTGGACTCGTGAAAGTGCTTCTGAGAAATAAATCAAACGAGGTATATGTAAATTACGGCGTAAGATTTGGTGATTGGATAGCAAAGATTTTACATCGGATATAGATGGTATAGGACAGGACACGTAAAAACAGAATGTAAGTAATGAAAAATGCTGTGAATGATGTGATGCCTTACCTATACCTTAAGCGAGATACCTTCATAAGTATTTAAAACGCAGTTAATAACATAAGAGTATAATAATATCTGTTTCATGAAATATCGAAAGATTTTTCCAGATTCAGTAAAGGACTACATAGAAAATTTTAAGGTGCAGTTTAATATCAACAGTGACCTACCTTTTATATTTAGGTCCACGGAACCCAACCAATATGATAAAAACATGACTAATACTTACATTCTACATGAATTCAAAATAATATTCTCAACTTTATAATAATAGAATTAGTGTTCAAAATCAAACAGCAGTGTACCTTAAAATCTATATTATTTAAAATACTACAAGTTATATTTTGTAACGATAAGTTGTATTATTATGTGTTTCGTTTTATGTTCTTGTATCCATTTGTAAATTGGTCGTTTGAGGTCATTCCAGTCCAAGGTCGGGTCAAGAAATATATTTAGAGTTCAAGACATCCGAATAATAGTTTTATGATCTAGGTTAGACTAGTTTAGAAGCTTATCAAGTCTAGATATTAAGTTTTTATCTGGTAGATTATAATATGTATGGTTTTATGTAAATATTGGTGCTTAAGAAACATCATTGATATGGTAATTCTATTATGAGTGCTTCTTGTACAGAAATCTTTTCTAACTAATTCTGTTTAGCAAAAGGAGTTCAGTACTATTTGGCCAATTCAGTAATTCAGCACAATATTTTCTTTATCGTTGGCGATGGTTGGTAGCGGATCTATTTGTGTAGAAGTGCTATGTCTCCTTTACATTATTGTAACTTAAAGTACTTATAAAATAAGAAAGTCTAGACAAGAAACTAAATAACACCCCCGGATATTGGAACGCTAGTCAACTTAAAGTAAGTATGTCTATAGTAATATAATTCACGGGAATAAGCGCGTACATGCATAAATACCTTTTTTGGGGCTTGACGTTTCACGTTGACGTTTATTTATGCATGTACGCGCTTATTCCCGTGAATTATATTACTATTAATAAACATGCAGCGCGATAGTTTAAAAGTTTAAAGTATGTCGCTACTTTACTCTGTAATGTGAAAAATACAGCAGGACTTAAAGGTGAATGAAAATGATTGTCGTTTCAGTCTTTGATCATTAGTCTGGTGAACGAATAAACACTGCTTTAATTTTAAAATTAAATAAAAAAATAACATTTTACGTCCAATGCTGTTTTCCAATATCAAAACTCAAACTAATTCTTGTTATTTAACTTAAAAAATAAAAATGTGTAGTTTATTGAGCGCCATTATAAATTAAATTATTAACATTGTGATAGGACATTCTAGAAAAAATAACCGAATTGTTTGCCAATGAATGACACAACTAAATCCTAGTAAATAATCGAATTATTTGCTAATGAAAAACACGAATGGAAAGATTACAGCACGCTATAAAGTTTATAATGATTAGCGGAAAGTGTTAACGGTCTTTAATGATAGTAATATAGTATCTTAACGTTATATTTTAATGTATTTATTATATTAGTAACAAATACAACCGTTGCATGTTCTTACAGAAGGTTCGCTTGACCTTTATAAAACCTACAACAATCTTTTCAAGCCGAACATTGCTAACTCATCGTAAAAAACGTGTAATTACTACATTAACCTGTTTCCCATAAAAAAGAAAGTCGGGAAACATTTAAAAACGTTATCATCTGTCAAATCTGACGTTTCGGCAGCCATTGTGAAGCATTACGGGCCAATAGCGGCGCCCGCTTTGAATTCAGAATGTTTTCTTTTTCGAATTCAACTGTCTATTGTTTTCGGCTTGTATCTTTTTAACGATCTGTTTTTGGTAGAGCTGTGTTGCCAGCTGTATTATAGTATTGATCGACAGATTTGACGTATTTCTTATCGTTACGATTTTTATCTACGCCGCTGATAAATTAGTGAAATTATTTAAATGATCTTTACGTTACATGAAAAATATAAAATTTTATGGAACAAGTTAAAACACATTCATTAATTTATTATTTGGAGCTTTATGTTCTAACAATTAAAAACAAGATTTTAAATTTAGATTAAGAACCTATAAAATAGCAGAACATGCCTATATATGTGTTTAATATTATATATGTGGCAAATCAAAGATACAAGAAAAAAACCATCGAGGCCAAGGGCAACACGGAATCTATTGGCCCAAATTATACTCCCAAAAACCGAAAGTCACAGTCCAGAAATTGGACCAATTTCCAAAATATCTATCATTACACTAAAACCATTCAATATTTTCACTTAAACATTTGAACTAATAAAAAATATAACCTCTTTTCACATTTGATGAGCTTAAATTAGCCGGTGCGTTGAGAATAGGTCTAATTTAGAGTTAAAAAGAATTGTGTGAGCTAAAAGCATTTTGTGCTCACTCACCCTTCGAAGGAAATGCGGAGCAATTTTAAATTGTTTGTACAGTTGGATACAGTTTTAAGGGACACATATTGTAGAACAATTTGGTATTTAGTTTCAGAACTAAGTTATATTTTTTTTCATTCATCGCTAAGGTATTGAGGGAAGTACTGAGAATAGTTAATGCAAAGATATAATATAGATCCGACTCTTAGGTTTTTCGGTCATTTAGTTATTCCCAAGCTTTTTTAATTTTAAGTTAATCAAAACTCGATTACCTAAATTAAAAAAAAAAACAATAATTTACTCATCTTCAATACTTTATTTTAATGATAAATTGGTTAAAATATCTTCCTTTTCAAAATAGGACTTGGTATCCGACTGTACTTTCTCACCCTTGATGCGGCCGACAATATTTTGACAGGCCATTTTTGGGGTCCCGCGCGTCACACTAAAAGCTTTTTTTAAGTCGCAAAAACTTGCACAAAATTGTACCTTCAAATGAGTTGTAAGATTTTATGAAGTGATCGAGGATATTGGCCCTTGAGCTGGCTTTTTGTAAGGATATCAAAATAACTATAATTTTCGAAGTGTGGGCAGAGGGTTATGTATCAATTTTGAGCTACAAACGAATAAAAAAATCGTAATAAAAAGTCATAATAAAACGTCTCTCGAAGCTGCATCAATAAAATCTGTAGAATGTTGCAGCACCTATGTATCTTGTAAACCGTTCTGGTTTATATTTTTAACTAATGATGTTTTGTGTGTACTAACATAAATTAATAACTAAAAACTATATAAGTTTTTGCTCTTCATACTCAATCGATTATTTGCAGATGAAAAGGAAATTATAATTTCTGCAAGAATGATGATTTTATAAAGCAATATAGAATTATGAAACATACACGAAACTGCCTATCCGGGAACCAATTAGATACATTCACAGAAGGTATTTTTTAAATAACATTTTTTATTAGTTTGCTTATCTTGTTAATTCGAAGAATGCTATAAAATGTTGAAATTTTCAGCTACTGTTTCACTAATCACATTGCTTTAATAGCTATAACCTAAAATTCTAGATAAATAGGAGGAAAAAGCAACATTTTTCCCGCTAGATCAATCAAGGTGACATTCTAATCTACTAGCGAAAAAAATACAATAGCTAAACTACTTAAGATTTGAAAACCGCAAACTCAAATTAAAATGAGTAATGACGAAATGTTGGTCCATTTTTATAATGTACGAGCATATTATAAATGTTAAAGTAACTCTGTCTGTCTTTCTGACTGTGTGTAAGTAACGCTTTCAGGGCTAAACCGCTGAACAGATTTTAATAAAATTGGTTCTAGAAGTGTTTAATTTTTTTTTCTGCTATAACACGCTAGCGGGCGGATCCGCGGGTTTCAGCTAGTTTTATATATTGTACATTTAAAAGTTTGCACAGGTTGATATTGGTAGATTTTAGTACTTTATCCCACCAAAAGGACAATAAGGATTTGAGATAAAATTTGACACAGATAGTTTATGATCTGGATAAAAACATAGGATACTTTTACCCCCTATATTTTTACAGCAACAGTAACTACGCAAGTAAAAGTTATATTTAATTTTGTAGTTTTAAACTACTGTTAAAGCTAAAAGCTTTCATGTCACGCCACCCTACAGTAGTTATTTTGAACTTTAATAGTCAGGAAGGATAAGATAGAACATGCCAGTCTTCTGTTTAATAAATTATGTTATGTGACATCTAATTGACCTGATAAGAGATTGTTTATCAAGGAATGTTGTATTTACGTGAATTACATGTAGGCTTATTATGTTATCTTAATTTTTTCATAAAAATATTTTGTCCTTGGGTGGTAAAGTGTTTAAGTTTTTGCTCATAGCAGGTTTTGATGAGAGGTTGAGATGGAAAAATGGTTTGTTTAAATTTGGAAAAATATATTGTATTCACTCTTATTAGCGAGGCGTACATTTTGTTTGGTCCATAAACTTATTAAAGTAAATAGAGACTAATAACCCTTTAGAAAAAAATGACTTAATTTTTAAATCCTATAAAATCTATCCATTTCTGCTTTTTGTCCTAAATAGGACTTACAGCATGTTACTTAACGTTTACATAACTGAGTTTTGTTTGAGTTTTACAATAAGTATATAACAAAAGTGCTTTATCACATTTCCGGATTGATTATTTACTTCCTTTATTCATTTCAACAGCAAAACTAGCTCTCAAAACATAGAGTTTTTTAACTGTAGGAGTTTGTCTACACCTCTGCCTACCCCAAGAAGTGAAGGCATGACGAACTGATCTCATGTTGAGTGCTGATCAACTACGTGCGTGAGAACTCAATTACGAAGCATATTGTGAAACTACCCTTATTTAATGCGGTTAGTAAGTGGCTCTACTTTAATTTGAAACTTTGATATTCGTGTCAGAATAGTTGTGCCTTATTGGTATGTATCTGTTGGTTATTTATTTATCCTTATTAGAATATCATAAGTTACTTCCGCGAATTATTAGCTACTTTCAACAAAACTAAAAAACAAAATTAAGATGCAAAAGAAAAAATGATTAAATGAGTGTTAAGAATAAAATATACCTAATTGAAAGTAGAGCATAGAAGTGTTATAACCTTGATATGGCTATTTTGTAATAACACCATGTAATATCCATTGAGTTAGTATTTAATATAATGTACTAAAGTGATGTAGGTACCAACACAAATATTCGTAAAAACAATAAGAATACTGAAAAAATTAAATACATCAAAATTTATTTTAACTAATTTAAATTAACAAAGTAAGCAACTTACCCCTATGCGTTACCAAATCGTATCGCCACCGTGTCGGATCGGACGCGTGGGAACATCGCCGGAACGAATCGGACACGTGTCGTCACCGTTGCGTTGGCACCTTAATGAACTCCTATTGACTCTTACAGTAAGAGAGTGAGAAAAAGTTAGGTAATCATTTAATTCCATATTGTTATCTAGTGGTTACGTGGTTTTTTAGGCTACCTTGAGCTCTTGACTTATAAACTACAATTGTTGAACACACATATAAAATATTTGTACGCCATATTATGGCAGAATATACTAGGAACCTAAGACCTATTAAAACATACGATTAAGACCTATTGTACCATATCCTTGCAAATAAACTAGTAAACGGGCCTGTTGGTCTAGTGGTTAGTGACCCTGACTGCTATACCGGAGGTTGTGGGTTCGATTCCCATCCAGGACAAATTTTGTGTGATGAGCATGATCATTTGTTCTGTATCTGGGTGTAATTTATCTATAATATGTATGTATTTAGAAATATATAAGTATGTTTATCAGTTATCTGGTTACCATAACACAAGCTCTGCTTAGCTTGGGATCAGATAACCGTGTGTGAATTGTCCCGGAATATTTAAAAAAAAAAAAAATCCCCTCTAAGACCTGCCCTAATACATTTAGATATTCTCCACATATGGTCTAAACTAAAAACTCTGTGCATATTGATTGAATCAGAAATAATGACAAGTCATAGTGTATACTCCGCCGCCGCGCCGGTAGGTGCCTACTCCCAGCAACCCCAACTACTACCCACGGAGATTGTTGTACACTTGGGGACAAGTTCATTGCAGTAAAAAATAAATTGGGAAGAATTAAAAAAAAAATGAGACGCATTGAACCTTCGTCCATAAATAAATAACAATTCAAGTAGTATAGAAGAATGTTCAACATACAAAATTATGGTCTTGTCTAAATTTAATTATTACACTTGTTTTATTTAGGATTAAATATTGATTTAATTTAGTACTGCAATAAACATTGTATAACCGCCAAAATCCCGCTATCGTAGCGTTTCATGTATCCTAAAAATAAATAACTTAAATAGTACCTACACTACGCATTGTATTACACACTAACAGTTAATATAAAATCGATTGTCAAACCATAAATACCGAGATAGCATCGACTGACCCACAAACAACACAATTCATCGCTGTTCCAGTAATTCTGCTCGCACTTGTACATCGGGGGCGCACCTCCAATTTCCCTAAAAGCTTGGCGGGCGGCGCGCTAGTGCAATAAATTGAATAATAACTAGCTTTGATGTATTGTTGCCTATACTATGACGTCATCGCTCGTCAAATGTAATTTCTGTGTCAGATTGGGTGTTTTAAGGTTTTAGTTAAGGTTGAAATCATTATTTTTTTGAAAGTTGGTTTAACCTTCGACCATTAGTTGTTATTCCTGATCGATTTTTGTCTTGATCATGAAATATAATACTTCAACTGACATAATTATAGTAATATAATTCACGGGAATAAGCGCGTACATGCATAAATCCTTTTTTTGGGGCTTGACGTTTCGACCGGGTTACACCGGCCGTGGTCGCAAGTGACAGCAATAGTGCGATGTTGCGTCATGTACTTTGTAAACCCTTATTTTTGCAAAACCATTTTTGCTCTGTCTATGAGTACCTATTCTTGGTACCAGTAGATGTATTTTATTGGCATTATAAGATATTTACAGGTGTACCTAATAACTAAACGTCTAAAAAATTTAAACATACTACTTTCTTAATTGCTACAATACCTATATAATTCTTAGTATTCTTAGTAGTTATCGTCAAAGTTGCGGGCACCCGGTGGATGCAATTGGCGAGTTGTCGTTCATTGTAGCGTTCTAGGGGGGAGGCCTTTGTTCAGCAGTGGACGTCTTCCGGCTGATGATGATGATGATAATTCTTAGATTTGAACCTCAAACATCTCACACACACAGCCGGCATTTTAACCTACAACCAATCTACCGTCTCAGTCCAAGCTAGCCACCGTGACCAGCTAAGTAATTTGTGCTGTCATTACATTTCTCACATCCATCAGAAAACAATGAGCGCCACTTTTTCTGCACCACACTGTACATAAAAACACTTTTAGTGTTAACAAAACCTATTCAATTTTAGTAGCCGTTGTGTACCGAGTAGAGGTTTACGAACCAGATTTATGTAGTGACAGTGTAGGTTCAAACAGTAAAGGTTTTTACTTTTACAGTTTACTAGACCATCATATGAAAGGTGACTATTTCAATGGGATAATGTATTTTTAGGATTTAAAAATGACGAGCTGATGGTAAACTAAAAAGTCTGATCCGAAATTGTCAAATCACATTAATCTAGCGTAAGTATGCTGTATATTTGCCTCGTTGGCCTAGTGGTGCTAAGCGCGACTGCTACGCTAGAGGTCTTGGTTTCGATTCCCAAGTCGACCAAGGTGTTATTGGGTTTTTCTATGAAATTCTCAGTAGCAGGTCGGGGTTTGGATTTGTGCCCGGTTAGTGGCAATAGGCTCGCCCCCTATTACATGGGACCTAAACATACCGGCGAACTGTGGGTGTACGTTGGTACACCTCTGCCTAACCCTTCGGGGCTACAGGCATGATGGTATGTTAAGTATGCTGTATAATATGAATTCCATTCTTGTGAGATTTCTGTAGCCTTTGAACTTACTGTAGGACAATATTTCGGACAATATTTCATTTATACGACCTTTAGTTCAGTCACCATTAGAGAAAAAGGCTCTCAGTAATTATTATGAGTTTATGTGGTTATAATTCATTGAGATATAATGCATATTATAATGATTAATCTTATATATAAAATTCTCGTGTCACAATGTTAGTTACCATACTCCTCCGAAACGGCTTGACCGATTTTTATGAAATTTTATATGCATATTCAGTAGGTCTGAGAATCGGCTACTATCTATTTTTCATACCTCTAAGTGGTAGTAGGCAGGTGCTAGGTAGAAAAAATTGCATTGCAACGCATGCCGGGTACAGCTAGTAATATGTAAAAACAAGTAAACAAAATAGGCATTGAAAGAGCCTGTGCAGCTGTAACAACGCAAACCACCCAAGTCTGTAACTAACACAAACTGCAAACGTAATAAATGTAAATAGCCAAAGAAAACAGGATTGTAGTGTTATGGCGTCCCGTGTATAATGCACCTACAGCGTATAGTGTAGACTGTAGAGTGTGGGGTAACCACGTGTGCATTAGTTGTATTGAGGAGGGTGTTCGTAATCTTGTGGTGCATTTATAATATCACATGTTTTGTGGTAACTCGCGGGGTATGGACTTAGGCCAATGTAATTTTTTTAACGTTTATGTTAGTGCTGAGTAAAAATCCTTTTTTTTATTCTGTCTGCTGTCTTGGAGTCGTTGCACAAACCATAAACTGTTGCAGAACATTTGGTTAAAAGTTACAAAGATCAGTTGGTACGTTTGAAACTAACGATCGTGGAAGACACGAGTGAGTTAACAAGAAATACATGTACATAAATATTTAAGGATACACTTAAATGTCTAAGGTAACCTACCTACCTAAGGTACATTGTTCAAAAATTTTCATAAAAAAAATGTCTTAATTGTTTTACCTATAATTTAATTCTAGAACCATATTTACTTGTAGAATTCTAATAGTAAGTACACACATACATATCAAAAACAAGTCCGCCCCTGTAGAATGTTTGTGCACAATCAATTTGTGTAATGGTGACCGCGACATGGCGGCAGTTTCCCGCTCTCCGCTTTGCAACGCGCATGAAACATTCATGGCTTGATTATTAGCATCTGCCGGTATTGGACGGTCTCATGTACGATGGTTATAGGAATAATAATATGATTAGAGGAATATATTAAAAAATGGATTGGTTAATTGAGTGGAAGAAAACATTGACAAATTGGTAATGGAAACTTAGAAGAAAATGTAAATTAGGTGCACTGTTGTGTGGTGTTTAAGTGTAAAATACCAGAGCTTCAACCCTCACATGATAAATAAAATGGGATAAGTAACTGTGGATGCCAAAATATTTCGCTAAAATTGTCTGTTGTAATTATTTGTATCTTCATTGTTCATTTTAATACGAGCAAACAGCACATAAACATAATTTTAAGTTACACGCAGAGGCGTGTCTTACCTCTAGTGTGTTTTAGCACTTTGTTTTATTTAAATCTGTTTTATTTCACTTTGAGTTTTCTACCTACTTAACAAAATCAAAATATTTTTATTTCAAGTAGGCCTTTTGAAGCTCTTTCAAAAAGTTTAATCATTAAATGAATCTAAGTAGTTACTCGTTCAAAAATACAACTACTAAATCAAGATAAATAATGAAAACTGTATCCTGTCGCCTTCTGCATAACACCCACAATTTTCTTAGTTCCACAGCACATATCATAAATCGGCTCAGAGCGATGACAGATCGGCAGCTAATCTGCGGGGTCTGGGTTCCAACCCTATTCTGATATTTATTAATTCCTGTAAGTAGAATCACAAATATCATACCAATATGGATTAGCTTTTGGCTATATAAGATTTTTATACTTTTGTCCGTAATTCTTTTAAACTGTGGTAATAGTGTGATATCACCGTTGTAGTTTTTACTTAGACAAAGTGGGATTAAAATAGCTATTACTTACTAGGAAATAAACTAGCCGATGTTGTTGTGATTAGTAAGACTTTTAGACACACTAGGTTAGTATCAGTATTATTTTCCTAATAAGTAAAAAAATGTCGTGCTCGGGTATAATTTCCATTATAAGTTTACCTGAACAGATAAGTTATCTTTTCTCTACTTTTTTTTACTGGTCAACAAGTACAACCTTTTACACACCATTCAGAATTTCGCTAACCAAGAAAATAAGTAGACATAAAAAATCTAACTAGTATTCGAAACAGGCGCCTTAAACATCCCATGCACAATAAATCCCAATAAGAACCACCCTCACAGCATCCTTTAAACAGAGATTTGATCCGGAACATCGATCATCCTTCACAGGAAGCGGAAGTATTAGCGGGTAAATTTATCATCGACGAAAAAATAGGCTGTCAAACATAACCGCCATTTTCTTAATGGCGGATACTCCCGCCAATTTTAATTCAATATGGCGACGTTTTGCGTGGATGTGAAAATATTTGTCTGTATTTAGAAGTGGTGATTTTCCTTACCTTTTCTTTGTGAAATGTAGTCCAAACCAGATACGGTAAGCATTTAAAATATTTTTTTAGGTATTATATAGATGTTTATATTAGAATATAGGTTTGAGTATCACAGAGTCACTTGTAATTATATCTTTTTGTAAATAGTTGCCCTGATACCTACTTCCTATGTTTCAAAAATAAATTGATTTTATTTAGATTTGATTTGATCTGATGAAAGTGTTCGCATTGAAATCTTTCCGCTTACTTTAACTCCGTACGCGCACCACAACCATCAGTTTTCATTATTTCCTTCCTTAACTCTACAGTAACTTCACTTTCCAGAGGTATCTAAATAAAAACCGCCATCGTGCCATCCGTGACGCCAACAATAGCCCACATTAGAGCGCACGCGCCGCCGCCGCCCTGCCGTCGTACCGGCCGCGTGCCGCACGTCCACTCATTACGGTGTTTTGTGTTGATTAGATTAATGTTCGCCTTTTAGGGTAACAGATACTGACTGGAGTATTTAATGGTTTTGGGACGTAATGGGTAATGTAGGTAAAGTTTTAAAAAGTTCAAGACTTTTTAAAACTTTAAGCCGAAAGAAAAGCTATCAGTTCCAAGAAATATACTTTCTCAGGCTGACAAGTGACACAGAGTTTAGATAAAATAGAGAGTATACAAAGTATCAAAAAAAATGTCCAGGACCAAATCAGATAATAAATAAAGCAAGTTTATAAATATGAAAGGTTCATATAATGGTTCAAGACATTCTACAGGAATAACGTATTAAATGCAGATACGCACTTTTCTCATAAGAATCTAAGACCGCTGTTTTGATTCATAAACAGTTATGGTTTCCTACAAGACAATATCATACGTTCAAAATAGCAGTATAGAATTCATGAATAATAATTTAAATCATCGGTACCCTCGTAGTTTACCCTTAAAACTGACTTCGGAAATGGCGGGGTGCGGTCCGCGAATGATTTTATTGAATGTCCTGATGACAATATGTGGCCGCACGCGCTCGCTAATGCTTCCGTCACGGACGACGAGCTGACTAATTGTATGGATTGTTGTGTTTTATGGGAAATGTATTAGTAACATCTTTTTGTTAATTTGTTTAAAAGTAAGGGTTATGATTGTGTTTTTTTTTTGTCCCCAATTGATTCGATGTAATTTTCACCACATATATTTATTTGTAACATTAGTTAAAGACGGTGTCTGTTTAAAAACTGCACGCACATTAGTGTTTGAAATACCAACAATAATTACACTAAATACAAAAAGCAATCAACGTCTAGATTTTAGCGATAAACAAAAATAAAACAGGACAATAGGAAGGAAGCGACCTAAGATTCACCCCTGTGGGACACCCCACCATTACCGTACATTTTAATCAAAAAACCCATGGGTGTGAAGCCCAAACAAACAGGGGAACACTTTCCCATAACGATAATGAAAACAACGGGAAAATATAACAAAAAACATGATTTTTTGTATGTATTTAACGCGTGCGAGTTAATCAAACGCTGATCAGGAAATAGTTTTGGTAAACACCGCCGTGATTGCGGCCTGATTCTGATGACGTTTGATAATTATTTGAGGGTGCGGTCGTTTGTGATTATTATTTGTGTGAATCCAATAATGTGGTTTTAATATTTAATGTAATTGTGTATAATCTATTAGTTATGATGTTACTTTTGTGCAAGCAAATTTAGGCGGTGATAAAAATAGTATTTGCAAAGGGGAACAATTTGCACGGTTCCGCACTAGTATTTTTTCCAAGTAAGCAAACTTTGTTAAAATAAATTTTACCTGTAAAAAAATCAAGAAATCCGTGATAATATACACTAAAAATTATTAAAAAAAGAACAGACAAAACGAACTATATCATTACCAATTAAATCTCCACTAGCAGAAATAAAACCGAATTTGCTCAACCTGAATGATTTGAATAATGAAAGTGAACGTAATATAATAATGTATGATCACAATGAGCGCAATGAGTCGAGCTGTGGATCGTGCATATGGCAAGCTCGGGTTAAGTGTAGAGTTGTAAGCCTTGATACTTGATAATATAGATTTAATATTCGTTTATTTATTTTATTGATTATTTATGTTGTTACACACCTAATGCTATACAACATAAAATGATAAATTTATTAAGGAGCTGCTTATTTCTTTAGAAATTTCTGCCAGCTGTTGTGATAACATTTTAATTTATTTTAATTAATTAAATAAAAAAATCGTTATTCGTGTAGCTTTGGGGTAAAATTAGGTTTGTGAGTATGTAATTTAAGAAAACATAAATAACATACAGAAAAAATAAATAAAAATGCGGAAGTAGTGGGTTAGGTATATTAAGCAAAGAGCTTTTAATTTATTAATTATAATGTTAAGTTACTAAACTTGTTTCACTAGTTTTTTTATACTCGTTAAACTAAACCACATTTATAACCAGACTTATGTATTTGTAACACTTAAATACATAAGTATGGACCGAGACCTACTCATTTATTGCATTAATAAAATATTATTTTAATAAATTTTAACAATATAATTCACGGGAATAAGCGCGTACATGCATAAATACCTTTTTTGGGCTTGACGTTTCGACCGGGTTAAACCGGCCGTGGTCGCAAGCAGACTCGAAACGTCAAGCCCCAAAAAAGGTATTTATGTATGTACGCGCTTATTCCCGTGAATTATATTATTATAAACATGCAGCGCGATAGTTTAAAATGTAATAAATTTTAACAAGTATCAAAACATATCCATCCTTCTATAATATACTCTTCAATGAAGGGGTGTATTTGACTGACAACTAAATGAATATTTTTCAACACATTTGAATATTAATTATATTATAATCCATTCAAAACATTATGCCTTAATTCGCGTAATATGTACTATTGTGCGAAAAGTTGTACATTTTGATATGCATTATACTATTACCCTATTACTGTAAAGTTTAGGGAGAAGCGGTGAACATTACCTTTGTTGGAATTTGAATATTCATTATTGATGTTTATTGTTAATAACTCTTTATTACTAACTTTTTTCCCTATTTTAAATAGCATTTCTGTAATAATGTTCTATTATTGGTCTACAAAAATAGTTTATTTGATAATCAAAATTGTAAATACATATTTCTCCATTTTCAATTTTGTTTACATTACTTTCTTTATAATTTTCTGATGAAACCCTAAAACGTATACTAAAGAAAGTTAAAACATAACCTAGTCACCCTATTCACCAGAACGTATAATGACTGAACTTAGGCACTAAAAAGGCCTATGTCCAGTGTGCCCAGCAGTGAAATGACAAGGGCTGTGGATAACGATAATATTATCACACCCCAATTTTACATATTTATAATATTTATTTGCGTTTTTATTTTTCATTCTTTAGTCCCTAAAAAATAGAATATCGCCAAGGTTGTAGAATGTAGAACATTTGAAAGTCCATCAGTACAATGACTGGCCTAACATTATTGGATCACTGCTCATTAATATCAATTTATGCTTGTTATCATGTTTTTAGCGCATATGCGATGAACGAGCGTTTTTTTACGAGAATGGGGTTTGGGGATTTTTAGTTTGTTTTGTTGAGGATGGTTAAATGTAGTATCGAATGAGGTTTGAATCATGTTACGCATTATCTTGAATATGTGTAACTTAAATTTCTTATAGGACTGTTTTTTTCTGATTCGAAAGATAAACGTATTTGTTGAGCAAATATCGAAAAATTTATGACTAGAGTTTTAGGCACTTAATTATAAAATTTGAATGTCATATCATTACTCGTATCATATTATTACAGGGGCTCGTGGCTAAGTGTAAGCTAAACGGTTTGATTGATAATACAGGTTAAGCCGCGCTCACCGCGGTTGGTCCGTGGATGGGTGACCATTTATAACATACCGAGAACCCTCCGTGTTTCGGAAAGCACGTTAAACAGTAGGTCCCGGCTGTCATACAAAGATCTTTGGCAGTCGTTAAGTCAATTCTGACAACCAGTCTTACTATGGGATACTGTGTTCCCCAGTAAAATGGGTTGTGGAGGTCAGATAGGCAGTCGCTCCATGTAAAATACGGTGTTCAGCTGAATCCGGTAAGACTGGTAGCCGACCCCAACATAGTTTGGGAAACAGGCTAGGCAGATGAATTTTTGTCATATTATTACTCAATATCTTTAGAACGGCTGTTTTCCCTTCTTCTTGAATACCACTGCAGATGATACAAAATCTTTTTAAAATTATAAGTTAACGACACGCCATTGTTTTATATCTATTGTAATTGACAATCCCCATAGTGACCACCGGTGAATGACAAACACACACGTCCATTACGTGTTTAGTAAACAAGAACTAAAACAAAACCCGCAATAACCAAGCAATGCAAATCAAAATCCGAACAGGATCTAACAAAAAATCTACACCCGTTTAAAGAACTCTTAAATACTTAAAAAATAAGGTTCCGGTTGAAAATAAAATTTTTCGTATAAATGTTCGGCGACAGACATTAAAAAAATTCGTCGCGTGTCACCAAGATTTATTAGTTTGAGGCCTACTTAAAATATAAAGGACCATTTGGATAACTTTGACTTTTCGACCATGTGGTGTCTTTAAAAGGAATGGTCATTGTTAGTATATTGTGGTTTTTGAGTAACATAATCCACATGGGTGATGGATGACCTTATGAACGAATTTATGGTAGAATTCTAAATTAGATCTAGACGAATTTTTTGCATTAGTGTGTATTATACCTGTTTTTGTATAAATAATTCATATTCGTCTTAAAACTAATTTTGAAGAATTTTCAGTGTTATTTGTGACCATCGTAACGTCACACATAAAAAAATATATTGTAATTTCGTGAAAATATTACTGCTTAAGTTTTTGACTTTTTTAATACGACAAACAAGTGCTTAATGGCCTCATAATATTTGTGTTCAACATCGAAGAAAAGGCAGTATAAAATAGTCAACATTACCAAGGTTTTAAAACGTTACGTTCAAAATAGCAACATGCTCATTACATATACACAATATCATACCTTTTAACATACCCTACTCATGATAATGATAACCTTTAAGGCAAGTGCAACCGCAAATATCCTCCATTCGCTTATCAGTGGATAGCCACACATCGGAATTGATACCGTAGTTTTATAGATGACCGGACAAATACAAGCAAACATGTTTATCAGGAGTATAATTGTGTTGGAGTTATCTAAATAAAGTAAATATGAACGCCACTGCATTAGTGATAGCTACCTAATGCCATATGGTATTCAAATGTATTTAATATAAGTACATTTGGTTTGAAAAGGTCATATTCGGTGAGGTCAAGTGAACAGTTGGTAATGTTTAAAAAAAATTGTAAGTAGTTTTGTTGAGATTTTTTTTTTGTTTGTCTGGTGAAAGATTGTTTTAGACTTTGATAAATGTTAAGACAAGAACAAAAGGGTCTCCAGTTTCATCAGGGGTCTCATTTGTTTAATCTCTAGAAAATATAACTGAAGCTTAGTCTGAAATAGGTCAGTATTATTTATCTAGTGAACACAGAAGAATAGTATATATACGAGTAGAAGTATAGTAGCGGTTCAAAAAGTTGCAAAATATCTTTCTAATGTTATGAAAAAGAATCTCATACTCGAAGTAGAACTAGTTTATTGACATATAACATAACATAACATACCATCACGCCTGTATCCCCGAATCCAAACTCCGACCTGCAACTGAGAATTTCATAGAAAAACCCAATAACACCTTGGTCGACTTGGGAATCGAACCCAAGACCTCTAACGTAGCAGTCGCGCTTAGCACCACTAGGCCAACGAGGCAGTTTATTGACACAGAGGAACTTAATATACCAGGGCTTACATACACAAGGCGACTCTAGTCTCCGAAACCCGAAGACTTTGGTCTCCAACGACGCTTGCCTATTCCTACACATGCATCGTCGGGAATCGGAGACTTGCGTCACCTCATTTACGAAGGGAACAAAATTATCAAAAAATTACAAATCTTTTCCAAAAAACCAAAAGTCTAGACTAAAAGATACGGAAAGCTTTTTTGTTTCAAATCCTGCGCAGACGCAGCTTTTATAATACTTAGATATGTCGGCGCTAAAGGTCTGTTAAATTTATATGTTTGATAACCGTGTCGCCTCTCAGGAATGTCCGTCCGTCTGTCCGTCCGTCGGTAGTTTTAGTAGTTGTCTGCTTGTATAGAACACCGCACAGTATTATTGTGTTGAGAAAATGAGTCTTAAGTCGAGGTAGTAAGGGTTTAGTAAAATCCAAAGAGTTATCTTGTGTGGTGGGTTGTATTGTTTTTTAATTGCATGTATAATCAATTTTATTTAGTCTAGTTTTGAGAGATTTATTTGCAGGATAGGTACTCACAATTTGAGGTACTTAAGTAATGTTTTATTGTAGGATTTTCAATAGTACGAAGATATATTCTACCTATTTGAGTTTATATATTAGGTAGGCACTATGTCAATAACTTGCTTAAGAATTAATCAGTCGTCTTGTAACGCTAGATTTTAATAAAAAGTTTTCTGACATGACCATGTTTTTACAAAAAAAAAAATTGTTTAATAATTTTGATGACAAAAAGTCACTAACTACTTACCTTAAGTAACCAGTAAAGTAACCAGAAATACTCATGTACCTATACATAATACATGAACCTTAAAACAAACGCGACAAGCGACACCACTACATCATAAACAAACAAAACTCATAACTCTACTCCGCGCAATCGGATAACTACTATCAAAGCGTACTGATAAAGGTGTGTTTACAAAACGTCGCGCTAAGTGTGCAACTAGCCTTATCTGTGATCGTGTAATGTGCGGCCTAACTTATCTACTGATATCACAATACAAATTTATGTAAGCACCCTTGATATACAAAAACCAACTCTATGTTATGGGTATAAGGTGCATGTTAACTGCATCTTATGTTGGTATTGAATTTATTGGACAATTTTAATAAGTTGTTAACACAAGGGAATTTGAACTGTATGCCATTGTGATAGGGTGTATAGTATGTGTAAATATAAGTTTGTTACAGATCAATAATATGAATAGGTATGTTGTTATTATGCATGTTTTTCGATAGGTACAGTTGATGCAAGTAAAATGATGGGTTTGATTCCCGTTTTAAGTAAATTTGTAAAATATGTAAAATTACTGCAATTTTATACAACTTATTATGAATAGTTGTTAAATGGCGGTAAATAAATTGCCGAGGTCAACGACCGGACTAAAAGGTTTCAGGTTCAAACCCAGGCCATTTTTTCTTTTTTTAGTTTGAATAACAAGAAAACAAGACCTTGAAAATTGCATAGAAAATTCTGGAATTTATAACTCGTACATAACTCCAATCAGTTAATTGTGGCACTGCTGGGAAAAGCCTTTTCCCTACAAAAAAAGCATCATTGCGTACCAGACATTAAAAAAAAGAACTGTCAAAGTTGATTTATGAAGTTGACAGCTGGTCGGCAATCTTCGGCTGCACTCGTGTATGCTCGTATCACATCGGGTGTTGGCCACTTGAAATTGTAAGGAGTCCTTTATTCTATACCATGTGACTTTCTACACAGATTATAAGGTACCTATAATTTGTGATCGAAAGTCGTGGGAAAGTTTATTAAAATATAGTTTGTGTTCTTAATAAGGCCTAAGTACTACAAGATAAACGTGAATTGGAAAATATTGTAATTTGGATATAATCTAGACCTAAGCTGTCTTGCTGCCATCAAAATTCAAATCATCAAAAACAATTGAGCTGTTCCGGAGTTATAGAGTAACAAACACGATACCATTGCGTCCAAAAACCAAAAAATAATAATGCAAAATCTTACTTCACTTAAAATTCTGCCCGCCCCCTAACAATAAGAGGAAGCTAATACATACACATTGTAACTTAACTCCAAAGAAAATCCTACATCAAATAAATAAAGCTTATTACATACCGTATTGTCTACAATTTTACCATACACTGCTGCATTTCTTCTTCAAAACTTTACTTAAAAGTTAAGTAAACATTCAATGCACATCAAAATTATTCAACGTTGCAGCTATTATACTTTTCCGCACCGACGATTTTCAACGCACATAGGAATTCCACACACGAATTAACAATAAAAAAAGTAAGAGCAAAGGCGATTATCACTACAGCCACAATGGCGGGTCGGGTGCGTAATCCTCTTTGGGTACGCACTGGGTTGTGGGAACGCGGCTGTTATATTTTGTAGTACCAATTTGCCTCATGTATACTATATTCTTTCAAGTTATTAATGTTTTAACTTATTTCCCTTAAGACATTTACTTCTGACTTTTTCGCCAAGAGTAATGTTGTAATGAAAATCAACGTTACATTTGAAAATCACATGTTTTGAAAAAAAAAAAACATACTTAAATGTCAATTTTATCTAAGCTCTATCAAATAATTGGTTTTAAAGGGAGATCATTTGCCTAGCTCTTTATGACATACCTTAGTATTATTTTAATTTGTAACTGTCCCGACGGCGCAGAAATGACTCTACTTGCCCTACGCTTAGGTAAAAGGAGGTTAGGACGGTTTAAAAAATGGAAATTTTTCAGTACGCATACCAATCTGCTAAAACACGTAAAATGTTTATGTTCCAATTTTTAAACCCGATAGCAAACGAACATCTCCCACAATAAAAGTCTTTAACCAGCTGCGTTTTATCAACCCAGTGCGTACATACCCAGCTACCGTGCTAAAGAGCTTACGCGCCGCTGCGCCCGCGATGTGACAGCGACGGATCAAGATGGCGACACAATATCACAGACGGACAGTAATGCCGACAGTTTTGTTTGGAACGTTCTTAAACAAGACTAGCCGTCAAGTTTCGTGTGATCTTGCAGTTTTAGCGATAGATCGTCATGTACAGAAGGCAGACAGTAAGGCTGAATGAGTTTTGTTTGGAAGATATTTACACAAGACATACACACAAAACTATTCGTCAAGAGTTTCGTGTGACTCTGTAGCAGTTTTCGTGACAAAATGTAGAATAAGTTGTCAGTTCCGAAGACATCGCGTAAAAGTTACTTTTTTTTGCAATATGTAACGATATAGTGTTTTTGAATGAATGTCTCATTATTTAGAAATACTTTTCTTCTGGGACCTATCAGGAGAAAAGTATATATGGAACGGATAAAATGTAAATTGCAAGAATGATTTGGATCCATAATCTTTGGAGACATGAGTACGTATTAACGTTTAAAGGTTAGCTCCTATCATTGTATAGAAAGTTCGTAGGCTCTATTTTGTGAAATTTCCAATTTGGGACAAAAATCTTGGTTATGTGTAAAATAAAATGGTAATTGCTGCTACATAAGATTACAATCTATCTCTTCACTATTACGTTACAATCGAGAAGATAATGTATTTTGCCGGCAAATTCAAAGAGAAATCTCCACAAAGTGTAACATACACCAAACACTTTCATCTACGCAAATATACTTTAACAAAGGCAAATACAAAAACTAGCTCATCTTATTTACAGAAACACAATACTTATTGAAACTCATTCCGTCACTTCGCCGCCTTTAGTACCAAACAACAACAAAATTGACAAAATGAACAAAATGAGCAACAGACCAACAATAAACAGTATTTTTTGTTTGTAAGGCCACGTCCAAATCTGTAGTTAATCGCATCATGGTGGCGTGAAATCCGCACCTTTTGTACGCGGCTTAATGCGCGCGCGGACCGACTATCAAGTAATACGTTCGGGGAAGTTCACTGAAGCCGAAGTGGCGGAGATTCACGATCATGGACGGAGAGGTACGAAGGTGGGAAGGTGTGTAGTTTGGCTGTAGAAAATTTAGGAAACAGGATGTTTCAGACTTACTACAAATCCTGAAAATTAGAGGATTATATTCCGATTAAACCGCAGCGTGCAGTTAGTTCAATAAAAATCTAATTATGGCAATGGTCAGTAAAATATTGTGAAACGCATAATATATTTGGTATTCTGAATGTATTTTGGGGATCAAGTTCCCCAGTTCCACTCAGTAGAATAAAATATCAAAAAAATACATAATGAAGGTTTAACAAATTAACATAGTTTAACTGTCAAGGACTTTTTCCTATGAAAGATTAGGTATAACAAAACATTGTGTATCATGACATCGACATTGACCCCTAAAAGCACAATCAAAGAGCTGAAAAAGGACAATATTAAAAAAAAAATACTCTAAAAAGTATATAATAAGGATGACACAATAATGCGTCACCGACAAAGCCGAACGCCAGATACCTTTGTCATCGAAAAAAAAACTAATACCTCTTTTGTCAAAATATGGCGGCATTTAACACATCGTTGGCGCCATTAGTACGAAATAAAGATGTTTTAGATCAAAATTTTAGATAGAAATTAATTTTTTTTTGTATGAAATTCGTGGTGTAACCTTATGCAGGGATACATAACTTATCATGGAATACTCCTCATTGAAATGTTGGTAATATTTATTAAGTATAATTTATTTTTAAATGTGGTCATCATATTTTTAATCGCATTTTTTTACGTTATGAATATATCACTGCCATGACCTATTATATAGGTACCAGACTTTCCAATGCTTTCATTTAGGCATAACATAATGTTATGAACGGGGTATTTCATCCTAAATAGTGTTAACTGCAGTATATTGTTCTTACTCGTTTAATGTGGCCCAAACATTGTCCAGTTATTTAGCGTTGAGTTCGTAATTGTGCCTTAATGAAGGCAAAACAAAACAATGAAGGGGTCTGTAGCTGGTTAAAAAAAATTAAAATATTTTACTTGAACAAATAACAATATTTTTTTATAAAACTCTGTTTCATAAATTAAAAACATGCTATTTATTACAAACCGTTTGGTATGAACAGCATGGAGAATTTATAAGACATGTTTTTTTTTTCTCGATTATCAAATTATCTCCTTCCAAACGCGATTAAAATCAGTTCAGCAGTTTAGCTCTAAAAACAAAACAAACAAAAAAATATTTACTTGGTTTAATATCGGTATGTAAATTCGAACTATTAATAAGCTCTTAATTTTCTAAGGAACCCTACCTATTTACTGTTGAAACGTCTTACTCAAGTCACAGCGTCAAGGAGCACTAATTAAATTAGTTCCTCGTACTGACAATTAACATCGCGCGAGATGGTACTAATAACTGACAGGAATGGAGCTTGTAGGTATAGATATTTTAGAGTTATGTGTTGTTTGAAGAGAGTATCGCTATAGGGTTCTACATGAAAGTAGTAATCCCACCAAAAACATTCAATGTAAAAAAAAAGCCAAGTCTCTCTATGCAATTCTTCCATCGTAAAAAGTTTTGAGATCGCATAGGAGCCAAGTCCTGTTCAACTTAATTTGTAATAATAAATCAATATTTTGTGACTATATCAAAAGTTTTGTTTACATTACAATAACAGTGACTTAGCCATGAGCACAAGTTAAAGGTCGTTTGCTCCTTGTAATTACGTGCAAATACCGTTGAATTTATATATTATATATATTATGGACATGATTTCGTAACTGATTGGAATTTGAGATCACTATGGACTAAACATGCGCCATAGTGCATGTGCAGTTCACTGATTTTGGATGATACCGACTGTCGGTTAAGGTGTCCTGATATTATTATTTATTATTTACTTGCAAATCCTCCAAATATGCCGTTTTATATTTGTATCTTATTGTGCTCATGGCCAAGTCACTATTATTGTAATGTAAACAAAACTATTGATATAGTCACAAAATATTGATTTATTATTACAAATTAAGTTGAACAGGACTTGGCTCCTATGCGATCTCAAAACTTTTTACGATGGAAGAATTGCATAGAGAGACTTGGCTTTTTTTTTACATTGAATGTTTTTGGTGGGATCTCATTTATTTTTTGTAGGTCTCTTTCTTTTCTTTTTTTAAATAAACAAAATTGCCATAAAAAATATTTGCTTTTTGTACATAAACAAAAAACAAAGTTAACAATGCAGTCAAAATTCATATACCATGTTCTTGTAAAACCGCAAATATAAATTTGTTTCATATTATTTACTAAGGTATATAATTTATTACCGTTTTTATAATTTTCCCTTTACATGTAGCTAATAACCTATCTTGGTGCCAAATTTGAAGGTTCTAAGTTTGCTAGAAGTACCTTAGATTTTTGATGATCGGTCAGTGAGTGAGTCAGTGAGTGACAAAATGGTGTAACTTTGATCGCTCATAACTCGTAAGCTATTGGTTCAAATGTCATGTAATTTTGAGGCTGAGCTTGTTTTAATACTTACTCTAGGTCATCGAAAACCTAAACCCCTAGCTTTGTCCGTATCGATGATACAGGGGGGGTGAAATAGCCGCGAAACCCTTCGAGAAAAGAATGGTACGGCCGTGCCCGTTTTGCTCGAGACTTGGCTGGGGCACTGCTGTGCCCCCAGAATAACATAATTTGTTCAGCATGAACTCGATCTCTAAAAAAATAAATAAAATAAAAGACATAATCGCATATTTATAAAATAGAATTACTTAAATCGATTCAGTGCTTTTGCTACGAAATCTGAACACACAGTTTCTTTTTATTTATTTTTTTTGAAACTAGTTAGGCTTAATACGAAAATATTAAAATAACACAGTATAGGTACATTTAAAACAATAATTTTCAGGCATGAGTTAACGATGTTAGTAAATACTAATTATTTGAAACATGTTAGGTACTACTAAACGTACGTAAATCCAATTGTAATAAATGAAAACAATAAATCATTCTTATATTTTTCTATATATACCTTTAATTTTGGCCAGTGACTATCAGGTTACTAAACCATAATTTACAAAACAGAATCTCTAGCCACATATTCTAGGGAACCTGCGAATTCTATTCAAAAGCTATCTTCCTAACTCCCCATCGTCACTCTACATTAAGTAGACGTATCTGCGCAGGCGCCGGTGTGGCCACCCTTATAGTTTTTGCTCGTAAATGTTCCACATTCCATTGTGGTGATAATGCTAATTGGTGGTTGACATCTATGTTTCGTTGGCTGTGATTTTTAATTTCTGTCTTAGCTATTAGTTTTTTTTTTAATTCCTGTCAATACCTCCCTGAAGCATTTAAAACTATCTTTTTGAAAAGTACTGATTGCAATTTTAATAAAACATTGAAGCCGTGTAGTATTAAAAATTTATAACAGTGCTTTTAGGTAAACATAATTCAACCACTTTTAAAAATATATTCAGAATGAAACTAATGACTAAATTAAACGGTCGAATAAGTTGAGACTCTAGTTTCGTGATCATTTTTGATGTAAAAGAAAGAAACTTGCTTTCATTTAAGTATTTTTTTCCTAAAATATTTTCTTAATTTTAGGCTTAAGTTTTGATCTCTCTCACTCCAGACAATAATAAGAATTAGTCTCAATCAATAAGACGTCTACGTCACATCCGGCCGGTCAGCCGCTTCCGGACGTTTCCGTTTCCCGTCCACCCCGTATCCGGTTCCGTTCCGAAAGTATCGAGAGTGGGGAATATTAATTCTCTTTGTGTAAACATGTTAATGTGTTTGCGGGATTCTGTGTCTACTGTCCAGTCGATCGATTTCGATGGAGCTCGTTTATTTAGGGTTGGTTTTATTGCAGAATGCAGTCTTTGAGTTGACTGCATGTCAATTTAATGGGTCATCGAGTGTGCCTACCTCTTGGGTATTTTTTTTTGTGTAATTTATACTGTTTAGTGTTTACGGTTTTCTTTCGAAATTAATACATTTTAATAAGCGCGAAAAAAAAAATGTTTTTTAAATATAGAGCAACCTATGAATCCTAGACCTACCAAATCACCAACATTATTATTACCTACATGGTGGTTGATTTCACCAAGATTCTCTCAAACAATCGGGAAAATAAAAAATATCAATTTTGCATTTTTTAAGCCAAGATACAAACATCTAAAAATATCGAAAGAAAGAGGAAATACTTAAAATAACTTTTTAAAATCCATTCAGCCTACCATCTGCTTAGATAAGCGCGTATTATCTGTGGCCCTACTTTATCTGTCTAACGACATTTGGCGCGAACTCTTGGCGCCATTTTTTACATAACCTCACACATCGTTGATGAAGTAATTTAGGGGAAAATTAATGAGTTCGTGTTTTGTTCTAAAATCTAAGGTGTAATTTTTTGCGAGTTTCTTAAGTTTTGTGGCGCCTCCGTTTTATCCGAATGAGTGGAGAGTTTGAGGTCTTTGTAACTCGTAAAGGTTTGTAAGATTATGTCCATATTCGGGACTATGAATGGCCTAACTATCTATTAAATTTTATAATCCTAAATAAATACTTTCAGGGTTACATATAGGTTTTAACTTTGGGTTAAGAGCGAAAAATAAGGCCAGAAACGAAGGTACCAAATATCAAGCAATTACAATACACGAGTCCTTTGCCAGCTGAGTACGTCTACTGCCTCGTTGGCCTAGTGGTTCTAAGCGCGACTGCTACGCTAGAGGTCTTGGGTTCGATTCCCAAGTCGACCAAGGTGTTATTGGGTTTTTCTATGAAATTCTCAGTAGCAGGTCGGAGTTTGGATTTGTGCCTATTACATGGGACCTAAACATACCGGCGAACTGTGGGTGTACATTGGTAGTATTGGTACACCTCTGCCTAACCCTTCGGAGATACAGGCGTGATGGTATGTTATGGTAAGTACGTCTACTTAACGGATAAAAACAGGGTAGTGTACTTACTATTTAGTTTTTAAGATCTTTGAAAGTGAACGGTTTTAATTTTTCGACGTTTAGAAGAGTAGTGTTGGTAATGTAGAGTGTTCACTGTTCGTTTGTTCTTTATTCTTTTTTTTCTTTTAAGTTTTACCTATTTCTCACCTATTCCTAACCAAATTAGGAGATATAACTAGTTAATGCTTGAAACTTACGTAAATCTCCATTAAAAAAAACTAGTTAACCTAAGTGCAATTGTTTTACGTTTGTTTTAGCAAATACATAAAAAAAAATACATAAAATAGTAATCGAATAAAATGTTAAATGTTTCTATGCTTAAACCAAAAAAATCTCTCCAAGTTGAAAATGACCCCAGTCCCTATGGTACAAAAATGAAAAATGTTTGAAAACTATATTCCACCTAGGTATTGTATATACATGTAACTTCAGTGGGTAGATAATAAATATTATTAGCTAATAATTATTAAATAAAACACCTACCTACCCTATGAGTATTTTGAGGAAATAAATAGACAAGCAATACCTTGGCATGCTTTTTGATTGTTTACTTGTCATAAAATCAGAAGGTCACGACATAGTAACATTAATTATTTGCAAAGTATGTTTAAACGCAAAAAGAAAATTACAAGAATAATTTATTTTCCAAATCACCAGAAATTCTTACGAAGCAATAAATTTATCCACAAAAATACCTACAAAGAGTCACAATTAACGTTCCTGCTAACTCCGCAATAAATACAGCGAAGCTATACTTAGGTATACAGAATTCACAGAACAGACAACACAAACATATTTTACACACCATTCGAATCAAATAAAAATTCGATCGCGATTCATCAAAAACAAAACACGAAACACCGAAGATTAACATGGCAAGATTATAAAAAAAATCGAGAAAAAAGAACTAGCAAGACCACGGATCAAAATCATAAATCATGCTCATTATATCCGAACCGGATTATTTTTTACCGAATAAAATGTTCAAAAAAGCATCAAAAGGCTGTAGGGAGCGCCATATTGTAAGGGCACCGTCGATTTGGGCGGGAAAATGAGAAGCTACCGACCAATTGCGAGAGCCATTTCGAATAGGCGTTCTAAAATCCCGCCAATGAGAACGGAGGTTGGTCTGATCATGCGCTTTCGAGTCGATCCATAGAATTATAGATATAATACGGCAGTGTGGGCTTGGCCGGCGCGGCGACACGACGTGCGTGATGAACGAACACTTTTTTTTGTAGAAATAAAATAAATGTCGAAGTGCCTAACAGTAATTAGTGTAAATTTGTAAGCTCAAACAGTATTTTGGTGTATTCCGTTTGTGATAGAACTTGTGTTTTTAAACATTTGCGTGTGTTAACTAACTTTTATTCTTCAGTGATGTCATTGTAACCTCAGCAAATCAATCAAGTTTTTTGATGATATTAGTGGGATAACATAAAACTAGGGGTTAGTTAGTAAGGGGAGGTTAGGGTAAAGTCATCAGGGTGGTGACGGGCGACGAGCTAGCGTCAGTGATGGTGATGGCGAGCGGCGGCGGTGGCGGGCTGGTGCAGTCCCCGCCAGACATGCTGCATCACCACAACATCATGGACACCTCCTCGCACGTCGAGATGATGCCCAGTAAGTATTAAAACTATTTACTTAGTCTTTTGTGTAGGAACCTAGAATTGTATATTTTTAAGTGTATGGTTAAGGTTAGGTTCACAGATAAAGAAAATTAGACTTTAAGACATGTAGATTGTAGACCTAATAAACTAAAGGTAGACTTAAGTTAACCTTTTTAGAGGTAGGTAGAGGTATATAGGTGTTATACTTTAATATAATTTGTGTCAAAGGTTGGAAGTCGTCTAGATTGAAAAGTTATGGATTTAATATAAAAAAAACTGGAAATAAAGAGTTGTTTACTTAGGCCTATATCGGAATAGGATGGATTTTATTTCCAAAGAAGTGTCTGATGTACAGATCTTTCCTTCTTCCAACTTTTTCCCATTAGCTACCTACCAACTTGCAAAGATTTTTAATAACAATCAAAGTGAATAAGGTAACCAAAAATGTCTGTACAAGATAAATAGGTATATAATATAATTCGTTTTTTTCTTCTTTTAATGTTTATCTACTTTAAAAAATCAACAAAAAATCCTAAACGTAAAACGTATTCCAATTCCAAAATAAACAAAAGAGGAAATTAGAAAAATAAACCGATTAAAGAAGCGACATTCTCAACCAGACAAAATATTACTTTATTTATGGGGTTTTGCCATAGGTAAATTGGTCACCTCATAAATTACTTAATTTTTAATTTCCTTAGTTCTGTAAAAAATTATACAAAATAAGTATATTTATGCCTAGTTAAATTATTAACCACTTCCCAACTACTACAAAATTAGGTTAAGTAATCCTAAAATAAGATACAACGGCTTATTCTAATTACTGTTTTGATGCTTCCTTGATTTTTGGCCCAATTTGTAAACGTACAAACAGAGCTATTAATACTTGTCAAATCTAGAGTTCCCAGATTCAATAGCAAATCTCTTTCCAAAAACAATATTTGAGTTATATAACGTAGACTCGATCCAGAGACATTTTTGGTCCTAACTTTCAATTGAACCTAATGTCGAATCAGTCGGAATATTTTAAGAAAATAGAAATAGGTTTACACTGAAGTAATTGGACATTTCAGCAAAGTATGCCTGTGTTATACTACCTTGGTAGTATAAATTCACAGCACCTAGTTAGAAAAGTGGCGATCAAATGATTGCCGTATACGGTACCGTCCGGTTCTAACGCATACCGGTTAGATTCCGATCAGGCGAGAGAGAGGTGACAATTATACACTAATTATCGTATTGTCACCGGTTTTCGAAGCTGGTACTATAGTACAAGTTAAAACAAAAGAGTTTGTATGTGTTTTGGTTGGAGGAATTAAAATTGATTATTTGAAGCATTCATAAAACAACCCGGAACTTCTTTGTTTCTAAAACCCCCCATCTATCTCCAACAGGGATAAAAGTTGCCTTTAAAAACCCATCCTGTACAAATCGCCAATTTTTAGAATTAAATGTAGGGCATTCCTAACAAACATTGGACATTTATCCCGGTTTTACCCTTAATTTTCTTAAAATGCAGATATACTTGTACTTAAATAGTGACTTGTGTACAAAATTGCTTGCAATGTTATTAGGCGCATTTAGCATCCACTTAAGGAACCTACAGGGCTACATGTGAGGAGTATAAGCAATGAATAGGATCAGAAATATTTCAAAATTAAATAATAATTTCTTAATAATATATGGAACCAAAAACTGCATAACACTTTAAATTCAAAACCAGATGTTTTTATGTCTAAGAATACAAGATCATAAAAATGTTTTTAGAAAAATAAGTAAGTAATTAAAATAGTCAAAACCTTATCTTTTTATGTGTTTTTAATATTCCAACGATGCAGTTTTGGAAATACCACACTTTACATAAAGTAATAAAAATAAAATTGAAGCAAATAAGAATTCAAACTAAAGATAATTAATTCAAAATTACTGCAAACCGACAAATACCATTTTTACGTGCAAGTTTCTTATGTTTATCTTGTGAACTGCATATTTTCATTCGACTAGTTTTCCGTCTGACGCTTTCAAAGTAACAAAAGTATAAATCAATTGCGATAAACCAAACATTTGTCCCACACACCAATATTTGTCTCAAACGGGGATCGAACCACATGTCGTGCAGTGGCGAGGCAATAGCCGCGGTCGACCTACCGGCTATCCGTGCATTTCACAACGGTACTCCAAGTTTCTGTTAATTTACCAAAAACGTGTCCGAATAACTACCTACTAATGATTGTGCAAATAAAGCATAAAGTATGGCCCCAAGGTCATTGTATCACGAATTACTTGATCTCTCTCCTGCAGTCGCTCAAGGCTGAAAAACTCACAATTAACAGTTTCGAAAGCTTACTGTCAAGTTATATGTAACTGTTGTAAGGTACTAAGTTATTGGTTTCAACTTAACTGACCCAGTTGTTAAGCAACCTCTAGAACTTACAGCAAAAAATATATTTTAAACCCGATTTTTTTTTTGATAATAATGCTACCTCAATAATACGACTACAGGGTGTTAAAAAAACCCTGTCCGATCCGAAAGGGTGATAATTATAAAGGTTTCACAATCACATGCCCAAATAAAATATCAAATTTGGAAAATTCATGATGGAAACAATAATAATGGATTTTGAAATAACCATTTTTTTGCCAAAAAAAATTATATATTTTTTTCTTTTTTTCAATTTTTTTCCACATTTTTGTAATCAAATATCGAAACCTAACAACACCTTCACGGATTGGACAGGGTTTTCTTAACACCCTGTATAGAAAAACTTTAAATCGACTTTGTTTATTCGAAATAAATTGGAAGTAGTAAATAGCTACCATTAAAAAATACAAGAGCTACTTTAGGTTATGTGCCTGTTACGGATTTTTTATATACCTACTGTATACGTATTATATTGGCAGCCCAATAACCGATGAATAAATTAATTCGGAACATTACAAGGCGGCTATTACGGTAATCCTATTAATTATTAATTCATAAATAGGTCCTACTAATATATTACTCGACATTATTATGCCTGACATAACCACTTTGTTATAAATTACTTTTTATTACGCAGTTTTGTTCAATTACTTCAGTTTATTTTTGATCAGCAATAACATTAATCATGGCTACTTCATTTAATTTGATAGTAACAATAATAAAAAATATTAATAAGAAAATAATTTATAACCCGTAAAAAGCAAAGCTATTTTTATTTAACAAAATAAATTTGTTCAAAAAAATAACGAGCAGTAAAATTCAAATCAGCATTCCGAAATAAAAGTAAAATAACAAATTTAAATACATTTCTCGGCGGCCGAGAATTTTTGTGTGCACAGTTAATCAAATGATTGGAATACCATCCAATCTTGCAAAGGGGGAAGATTTATAAATCGGGGTCTGTTAGACCGGGGCATTATTTTTGGCAGTGCAAGCGTAACTACCCATTAGAGGGTTACTCTGGAAATTTATGAGATAGAAAGTATTGTTGAATACTAGTTTTGGCATGCGACTTTCGTTTTACTTTAATTTACTATTGCTTTTTCTACTGTTTTATGTGATGTCAATCTTATTGCGTATGAAATCTGATTATTAATAATATCTAAAGCACTGAAGAACGGGTGAAATTTTAAACATTGTAAAAAACAACAGATGTTTCTTATTTTTATGACTGCAACTAACTTTTGTGAACCTCCATTGAAACATACTTATAGTGAAGCTACTTCTAAGTTAGTCAGAAAAGCTCTAGAGCTGAAAATCAGATAATTACTCTATGATTATTTTTCAATCAAATGAGTAGATACTAAATACGTCTCTAGTTCACTTTCTAATAAAAAGGGAAAACAAATAGACAATAACAATACATACACAGACGTACGGATAATTTTTAAACACACAGGTATATTGAAAACTAGACAGCGTTCTGCTACCATAATGACAAAACAATAATAATATAATTAATTAAACAGAAGAAAACACCGCCAATTATTATTTAATTTTTTGCTCAAATATAAAAAGTTGAGAAAAAGACTATAAAAAAAACAAGTAGTTAGGATACCTATGTATTTATAAATGTCAAATTAAAAAATAATCACGTTACGTTAAAAAACATGATGGTTTTTGTTTGTGTTTTAATTTGATGTAAATATTTTTTACATATTATTTCCAATTACTTGGGTACTAGTTTAATTAATTTTGTTTCTGTACTTTAGTATTTTAGGGACGTAAAATTAATATACTCTTTTCAATTAGATGTCTGTTAATTAATACAAGAACAAGGCAACCGTAAATAGTACAGTTTTAATCGAAAACCGAACATAAATAAAAAAAATTGTTTCAGTTCGTTGAATTCTGGTATTGTAAACATTATCACTATTGCATATTTATAAAGAAATGTTAAGAAGAGATTACAATATACCATGACCTCTCTTGCATAATCTTGATCCTTTGCATTTTAATTTTATTACACGACTGCCCAAAAAGGAGTGTTATGTTTTCAGGGTTCATGTATGTATGTATGTAGGTATGTATGTATGTATGTATGTATGTATGTTTGTGAGTTTCTTTATTCCACCATAACTTCTAAAAGGCTTGACCGATTTCGATGTTTGTGGTATCATTAGAAGCTTTGAGTTATCCCGAGTGACATAGGCTATGTGGACATTAAAAAATGGTCAAGTGTGAGTCGAAATCGCCTGCAAAGGGTTCCGAACGAAAATTTTTTTAGTGATGTGTCATGCTTTTTTGTTGTTCACTAAAAGGTATTAAATAAAAAAAATATAATTAAAAATTAAAAAACACGCCTGCCATGTAAAAAAAATTAAAAACAAGTCAAATATTTGCAGTCGGGGGACCTGTAATAAATTGTTCCAAGTAACCGACCCCGACTGCAAATATTTGACTTGTTTTTAATTTTTTTTACATGGCAGGCGTGTTTTTTAATTTTTAATTATATTTTTTTTATTAATATTTTATAATCCTCCGCTTATAAAATATGAACAAAAAAAAAAAACAAATTATAATTATAGATGGTAAGCGATTTTAAAAATATATACCTACCTGTATTTATATGTAGGTAAATTTATTTCAGCAATTTTTAAAAGACATTTGGCAACCAGTAAAAAAATCCTAACTTTTATATGGCGATTATTATTTGTTTACTTTTCAATAATCACAGTTTTAACCCTATGCTTGATAGGGTGAAAATACCAGGATTATCTAGGATACCTAGATTTCTAGCCTTTTGCTAGTAAACTAAGATTATATTATTATTTATGAATATATTATCGTATACTTTCTCATTCTTCCGCCATTTCTCAGATCGTTTACATAAACATCTCACGCAGATGCATGACTTGCTAAACTAATATTGCCATTAAAATATGTTATACCTACGTGTCCACTAATTAAGATCCGCGATTAGCTACTGTAAAGATCTTTCATTAATTAATAAACTTCGTTAATATCGGTATTTTATTCTGGATAAGGAATTTGATAGACTCTCTTTCTTAATTGCTGGAAAATGTGTAAGTAATTAAAATTATTTAAGTTTGTCACCGAGATTATAATAAATGTCACTGGGTGGAGTGATTAAATCATATATTTATTTTTACTCGGCTCCAGACATAGGAGTCTGGCGAAAATTGGGTGAGATCTTTACCCAGCAGTGGGACACCTAAAAGGTTATTTAAAAAACCTGACCTGAAAAAGGTAAACGGTTTAATAAATGCTTGATCTTTGCAATAAACTTAGAGTCAATATGAGGCCATTTCCTTATTATTATTATTTCCCTATTTCTCGTCGATACTTTTTAAATGGACGTGTCTAAACTAACATTTTGACGTGCCTGTTGGTCTAGTGGTTAGTGACCCTGACTGCTATACCGGAGGTCGTAGGTTCGATTCCCGCCCAGGACAAATGTTGTGTGATGAGCATGATCATTTGTTCTGGTTGTCTGGGTGTAATTTATCTATAATATGTATGTATTTAGAAATATATAAGTAAGTTTATCAGTTGTCTGGTTACCATAACACAAGCTCTGCTTAGCTTGGTATCAGATAACCGTGTGTGAGTTGTCCCAGGATATTATTATTATTTGCATATAGGTACTGTCTCTCCCTACACTACCTACCACAGATTCTCAGCGAAAATTTAGCACAAGCAAGTTAAAATTGACTGTGTTAGTTAACGTAGTGGTTCAAAGTCCCGGCTGTTAGGTTCTCGTGCTAAACAGTAAACAAATTAAAGAAAGTACAAAGGTTGGTTTTAACAAGACTGACGCTCATTTACACACTGGCGCGTGTTGGCCTTTCTTGCATACATTTCTTCCTTATTTTAACTAGCTTTTGCCCACGGTTATGCCTAAAACTAAAAACTGTGAAACTTATCCTATGACTCTCAGTAATAAAGATTTTTTCTGGCTCAGAATTTTCTTTTGCAAACATTAACAAAAAAATAAAAAACTTCATAATATTATATGTATTACATATGGGATGTGATGATTTCTAATGTATTTATTCCTTACAATGAAGCTAAAATCAGACCTAATGTTATTAGATATTTTTCTAAGCGTGTCGATCAATATAATTAGATTATTCCAGACCAGTACTCAGTCATGCAAACTGCATAGTAGAGGACATCGCGTGAGTAAATAATTGGTTGGATATTTCAATCATTCATTGCTCTTTATAAGGTCTATAAATATATTAGCACCATCTTTAAATACGCAATGGTTTTGCTGCGTTAATTAAACTTAATAATCAGCTCCTAATAGAGTCTGGTATTACTAGTATATGATTTTTATTCTTGTGTGCATGTGAAACATTGCATGCTGTTAACTGTTTAAGGCAGATTGTAGATTTAATATTTGAATGGAAGAAACCTAAGTCCGGTGTTATATAAAGTTTTCTTGTTATAATATCTCCTACAAACTGCATTTCCTATATTAGCCTTAGATATTTTCTAAGAACCTACACATATAAGACTAAGTACTTTTTTAACCGGTATTAATTTTTTATCACAGTAAAAAAAATAATGTACCGTAATACCTCACTTATCCATTTTGAGTTAGTAAATAATAACCACCAAATAATTTACATTTCCAAACCTAACCCAGTGGCACGGAAGTACCACAGGCCCATCAAATGGTAGTTTTTTACCACCATAGCTAGGGCCTCAGACCACCATGGCACGGTTTATGGGGGCGCGAAGTCGGTAGCTCACACCTATGCAGCTATGGGATGTTTATACTCCACCCGGTTTCCAATGGTGTCGACACAGAAAAAATATGGTCATTGTCCGTAGCCGGACCGAGGTTTGTTTTGACCTTTTAAGTACTTTTTTTGTTTGAAATTGTAATGCAATTTTTCACTTTTATTTATTTAATAATTTATGTACACATACAATAGTTTATAAAAAATAATATTACATATTGTTAAGTGATGTACAAAGGTGCTGCTTATTTCTTAAGAAATTTCTGCCAGCAGACCCGCAAAGAAGAAGTCGTCAATATTGGCAGTTTAAAATTTTAAAAATATGACAATGTAACCCACTAACAAACAAAATCTTCTAATTTATTAATAAGTGAATATTTAACATTGAACTACTGCATAATATTACGTGGTATAATTTATGTCCAAAACTGGCATCAAATAATAATAAATAAATAATAAAATATTATCAAAATAAACCCACACGTGCGAAGGATGTCCATTTTATGTTATTCTAAAATGTCAAGTCTGTACATATCTAAAATAAATTAAAGACATTTTGTATTTATTTTGATAATGGCTACAGTTTAGCTTCTAATATGGCTCGTCGGTTACTTTGATTATATTGATATTATTTTAAACTAAAGGATTTTTTTGTTAAATGTTTACTAAAACGAGTGAAAAATAAGAACATAAAACTTTATTAACGGCAGATATCAGTTTCATTGTATAGTTTTAAGTCGCCAAAAGAAGAAACAAAAACTAACTACTAACTTTTAAAACTTATTTACTAGCAGGTAGGTGATAAACATACAATTTAACTTGAACTTAAATACAACTTGAGTCAATTGAACTTTTTTGCCATAATTAAGTTCAATTTACTTAGGTCTAATTACTATTATATTTACTTAAACATGCCTTCGAATTCCTATTTCACTTTTTCTTTTGTTTTAATTCACAGCAATTCAATACCCAATCAGCATGATTAAATTCCAATTCCAAAATCCAATTTTTATTATTATAATTTAATAATCCTTCTTTACCCACCTGTTTCGGGGTTAAAAAACTTCGAAACTTAAAAAAGAAAACTTTTATTTATTTATATTGTTTTATTTATTTTAAATCCTTTTTTTACTGCACCCTCTACGTGTCGTCAACAATAGACAGTCGCGCGCACGTGTCCCTCACTATGATCACCGCATTACTGATTTACAAGCACTTTTATACGCGACTGTAGTGTTAATAGGCTGCGTTAGATGTGCCGACTGGATGAACCAGAGTTTTTGTATGTTTATTGTTTTTTGTATCTATACTTTTTTATGTAATATACTTATATGTAAGGAAACTTGGATTCCAAAATTTGTGATCTGAAATCGCGAGCAAGCGTGGTGATCAATGCTCGTGCCTTCTCTATACCTATGGGGAAAGGCCTGTGCTCAGCAGTGGGACGTTTATAGGCTGCATTATTATTATTATTATATTCACGCACTTTTCTGTACGTACGTTAAAGTAATATACCATAATGTTTTAACATAAGGTATAAAAAAATATTAAATCATCAAAACTAGAAAAATTACATAATTTACGTACTTACTAAAACAACAATTACTAGGTGGTAATTATTAAATCAATGTAAACCGAATGAAAGGCGTAAGTAACTTACCTACTGCCTAGCAGAGAACAAGAATAACATATTTCCACTTAACAAATGTTTAAATAAAACTTAGTGATTAGTTCTAATAAATTGTCCCCTTATCGCTAATACACACTACCCCCGAAATAACAATACCGTAAAACACTTAACTAAACTAGTAAAACACAACATATGTTGAGAAGTTACCTCTTATCTAGAACAAACACACAGTAGTTAACTTTAACTAATGCAAATAACCGTTATCTGCTTATATTTAAACATATGTAGGATATGTTTGGCTGTTAATATAATAGGCTGATTAATGATAGGCCTACATTTTTTATAATAATAATATCAGTCAGGGGCATTTCTGTTTTCTCAGCATTGCATTTAATTACTTACTATGTCCCCTTTTCATATGCCTAGCCTGGTCCCAAACAGTTGCCAAGATTTTGGTATCACCTTTCAGCATAATGATAATACATATTACATGGAGAATAAACTTTACATGGAGTGACTGACCATCTAACCTCCACAACACTTACACTTTTAATTTAAGCAATGCCTTAACCTAACCGTAAAAAGCGTAATAACATTTCCTATACCACATCGCAAAACATTTCAAATCAACCACGAATCGAATCTGATAAAAAACCTGATTCTAGAATTATATATTTAAATGTACAGTCAACCCCAAGCCATCACTAACAACGAATAACAAAAAGGTACCTTACTCCTTTGACTTAAGAGGGTTATTTATGCCAAAGTGTGTCTAATGATTTGCGTTTAACATTACATACATATGTAAACGTCAGTAGTTTGTATGTAATGGTAATTTATACAATTTACCTACCCCCGGGCAGATAAGAGCGAATCCAAGTCTATGATAAGGCTCGCGTGAAATTAACATAGAAATAACTATTTAGCTATGCATCTACACTTTACGCATCATAAATATGTTTGTATGATTGTTTTACAGTTGCATTTATTGAGTTTTATGCATGAAATTGCATTAATATGTGCAATAAACGATATGCAATTTAGAATGCTTGCGTTGTGTATAGAGCCACATAAGTAAGAGTTAGGTAGTGAAATTGTATTATCAGACAAACCTCGTATGGCAAAATTAATGCCTAATTGCCATGACATCTACTTTATTTGTTAAGATCAGGACAATTGGGTCCAAAAAAATGTTTACGCAGAAATACGAAGATCTTCCATATAAAATTAAACTAGGATCTTAATATGTAGAGCCTAGTCAAACATAGCATATTTACATAAATCAAACTATATTATTATAACAACGACGGGAGCTTTAAATAAACTTTTCGTGACTTTCAAAATGGTTAATGGATTAATCAAATTCGGAAGAGAACATGGTTAGAAACTACTCCTAGTCAATAGAAATTACTTGAGCTTTAGATCAGTTTTAGATTCGCCAAAATCAGTACGATAGTGGGGGTCTCACTGCTGGGCACAGGCCACTTCTCATGTTAAGAAGGAACGAGCATTAATCACCACGCTTGCTCATTGGGAGTTGGCGATTTCAGATTCCAATTATTGAAATCTCGATTTCCTCAACTTCTTCTTCACTGTTTTTCAATGATGTCAATTGGTACCTACTTGCCTGTTTGGAGTCCGAACCAGCAACCTTGTGCACACAAATCCGTTCATTGAACCGCTATTCATTCAACCACATTTTGAAAAACAGTGATAATCAAAATTATCTTTAAAATCAGACATAATCACCGATTTAAATACCAACCCTCAAACGCCGGCGTCAAACAATTTTAATGACCGTACAGTTTCCGGTGGTTGATCAAAAGATACCGCTTAGCGCCTCCAAATGACCCCATTATGACCACATTCAAATGACCACGATTCGGAAGTCCAAAAATGTTGAGATAATGATCAGAAGTACCCGTCGCCGTACGGGTTATGTATTACCTCTCGTTGGTCTTAAATTAACCCTTTTTCGATGCTCTGGTTTTCTGTTTGTTTGATTTTATGCTTAGTACGTTTTTTGTTTTCATTTTGTTTAGTGTTTTCTCTCTATTCTGTGTGAAAAATACATTTGGATTGTTCGTTACATGCAATGTCCATTTCTCGGAACTTGATTCGACCGATGGCGCATAACCTGAAACTACTACTAATCCTTATTTTTATTTCGGTCCCTGCATAGGTTCCACTTATCAAGCCGATGGCAATAAGATTCAGAATTTTAAAAACTATTACACCGTTTTTAATTAAAATGGATATGGTCCTTCTACTTACACTGCCTCAAAAAGTTTTAAGACAGAGTTGCTCTCCTACAAGCAATAATTATTGACTACTTTTATCATCATCTTTCACAAAACACAACACATCTCTTTTTTCGATCTTTACAACCGTAACTTTCATCGAAGCTTTGCCTGCTTCTTCGGCTTAAACCTAATAGGTACAGCTACACTATATATTAATAAATATATCTCCTTCATATTCATCTGTTAAAGCCATACGTAACATCTCAAGTGTTTTTTAACTATTTCGGAAGTCGTAGATGAGAAGATAAGTAGGATCAAATGTACCGCAGTCACTATTGAACGGTTATGAGTTTAAGGCGGCGCCTTTGATCCCGCCGTTATCTCGGCTCGAGTGTTAGTTCGTAACGTCTGTGACTTATTGGTTAACCATGAGGTTAAAACGCGACCTTAGTTTATGGTAGAAAAGTTTTATTCTATCAATGGTTACTAATAAAACAATAAAAGCTAGCTTAAGACTAAAAATAAAAATAAATAAGTACCTACCGTAAAACTGTAAAATTAGTTACTTACTTATAAGCTTAAAGATACTGCCCAATAGACTGAAGGGTTCAACAAAAACCCTATTTATAAAAGCTTGTGTTCCTTCTGATAGCAACCTGAAATAAATTACTTGCCTGCAATTGTACCTTTATACTACAAAACTACATTTAATTCTATATTTGCTTCAATTTCCATTTTCCATTCATTTTGCATTTAAAACAGAAAGAGCCAAGAGTCAACATTCGAATTACAATTAAAAACACAACAACACAAGCGTCCATTTTTATTATTAACCTCAAAATAACGCACAAACCCTTCCACGAGAAAATAATTACACAAAACCGATTCGATATTTAAAAAAACGACGGTACGTTTCTTATCGAATGTCCCCATAAAAATAAAGCTGGTTTAAAAAAGGAATATAAAGGACCATTCCGAAGCCAGCCTTATCTAAGCCTGGCGCCGGTGGCACGAAATTTGGACTTTTTTTTCAAAGACTCTTTTCGTAATTGACAGAATTTACGCACGAGATAACGAGTAGTTTGGACACGGGATTGTGTAGGTTGGTCCTGTGTATACGTGTAGGTTGGTCCTGTGTGTACGTGTAGGTAGGTTGGTCCTACTGCTTTAGAGGTAGGTAGGTAGTAAGGCGTAACCTTGACGGCCCTTAAGATACATCATGTGTTTTAAGTGTAAGTGGTGGTCGCTTTAATTGTAGTTGTTCAGTGGCTCTGGCTACAATAATTTTACCTATTGCTTATTCATAGGTGTAGGTGTGTGCGATTTGTACGATTTAAAATGTATGTAAACAAACCTTGCGTCAAAATATTTCTTTAAGCTCTTGTCCCGATCGACCACTCAAACTTGTTTTGCATTTAGATGTAGTTACGTATAGGTACTTGCAGACTAAATCGAAAATGTTCTCTTTCTTATTAATATTATAATTGGTACGTTTAGCTAATAACGATGTCAAAATTAGACCTTTCCAACAAAAAAAACGTTTATCAAAAATAATCCGCCCATCCACACAGGTAGACAATGATAAACAAAAACTATACATTCCTAATGACCGCAAAATTACAAAATGTTTTCCAAAAACTTAAATCTATACGTCAATCTCAATTTGACAAGGACCTGCCCGTTTGACAGCTGTCATATTAAGTTGACATCTGTGTTGGCGTTTTTTTTTCGGTCTTGGGATCATGGAAAAAATGTGAACAATACAATACCAGAAGGAATGGACATGGATGATGATTGCCCTATTTAAGTAGTATTTTCGGTTTGTTGAGATGAGTCAAGTTTTACAAGGATATACCCTTGTGTTTTAAGGACATATATATATATTTATGTTTGTTAGAGATCCAATGATAAATAAATCAATAAATATAGGTAGAAAGTAATGAAGCAAGGTTGACTGATCCAAGATGTGGATATACCTTAAATAATAATTTAAAGAAGATCTCTATCTTACCAAACCAAAACCCTATTAAAAAGTTTGATAAACAGAAATAAACAAATACGACAGTTTGCATTTGAATGATATCAACTATTTGCTCGCACATGCGCAGATCGCACCTGTCATTTTACATATCTGCAGCCATCTTGTATTTGAATAAAAACAAAATGACGATGATTCTCGATCATTTAGATTGGATACTCTATCTCTTAGCTTTGCAATATAGATTTACATGGAAACGATGGTATGTAGTAACTATTTACATAATATCTTGTAATGTAGGATGTTTATTGTGTATTAAATTGAAGCTTTTAAACAACTTGATAAGATGATGGTCATGTTATAGCTCAGCTTCCTAAGGACAAGATAAATATCGTTACGTACCTAAGTATATAATTGTTATTGTTGTGGTAGAGCTTTAAAGCTATCGGAAAATTCCTGCAAATACTACTAACGTAAAAAAGTTGCTCTACCGCTGCGTGTCCTAGATCCAAAGGTCCAAATAGATTTTAAGGTTTGAGTAGTTATCGCTTAATCTTTGTTGGAAAGGTAAATGAGCTGCAATGTCATTATCATCAGGTGAATGTCGTATCCGTTTATATGCCAAAAACAAGCGAATGTCACAAATTCTGTAGACGCAGGTGACTCACTTTATTTAAGTATTAAATTAATAGTTTTATAACTAGTCCCTTCAGACCAACATTACTTTATTACCTAATTACTTCAGTACAGACAACTTTTACATCTAGACCACCCAGGTCATATGTACTAGACCTAGGTAATCTCCGATCTCGATGATCCGGTTATATTTTATGCCTAGTTACAAGTACAAGACTTAACTTTGTAGTTATTTTATGATCGCATATGGATGCCTTCATAAAACCTGTCGGCGGATACCTCGAGCAACCAACTTGACATATTGTGGTATTTTTGATAAAGAGTTTTTATAAGTTTAACGAAAAGTTAAAAATTTCTGTGCAATTCATTTCAAATCATTGACATTAAATTCATGGTATAATATTTTCTCATTTAATTAATTTGAGGTGCCATAGTTTAAGAATGTATGAAAAATTTGACATGTCTGATAAACAAATATCTAAATGAAAAAACTTACCAATAAACAAAGTTTTTGTTTACTATTTTTTTACGTTTTATTATTTCAAAAGTTGATTTCCCCCTTATTGCCATTTTATTTCCTATTTCAAATGAAAAAAAAAGAAAACTATATTTAATTTGTGACTTCAAAAAAGTCACGTACGACTACGAGCATAGATTAAAATTTCGAGCACCGGTATTCGAAATTCTAAACTTTCACTCGACCGTTTTTTCTTTCTGGCCAGTGACAAAGAAGTTTTTGCTAATTCCCTTTTGTTCGATGACGTATCGGCAAAATATTTGGTGTTATCTTATTTAACGGGCATTGGCGCCTGCGAGGGACTGATGTTTGTGTTAAGCTCTAATTATTGTAAAGATTTCGGTTTTATTTTTGTAAATTGTGACGTCATTGTTTGTTAGAAGAGTGGGAGAAAGTGTCGTCGATATTTGTATGCAAAACTCCATGTATGATCAACGCGTATTTTGATAAAGTGTAAATGATATTTATGATGTTAATGAAAAGTTTGTAGAGTGACACAAAGATAGTCATGCAAATCAAAACTTACTTAGATGCAATTTATTGGGTATCAAGAAAATATTATCATAGTAACTTTTCATGTAGCCTTTTTCATACTTTACGCTATATCAAACAATGTCTATCTGAGATTTTGCACAAACCACAATGCCTCAAGCGTAAAAGTTAAAAAACATGGGCAAAATATTTGTGTTAAAGAAATTTTGCAAAACAAATATCAAAGGCTTTGTACAAAACTGACCCTTTCCGAGACAGAGATAAAATAATAAAGGAACTTTACACTCACACATTGAAATATCCTTAAAACATCACCATTTAAAAATCAACATTACGTTCCACAACATAGAGTTAAATTTCTAAAATAATCAATATTCCAACAATAGTCAAAAACTAATACTATTGTCACCAGTAATTCGACACTGTACGATTGCAACATGAACTAACAAAACCTAATTTCTACCTTAAACCCTTGTAATAAAAGTCAAATTAAAATACCAAAAGAGTAAAAAAAAATTACGGCGCCACGGTTTTGTCGCCAACGTAATGTCGCGACGATGATATCCGGTGAAGTGAAAAAAAAGAAAAAAAAAAAGGATTTTTTGTTTTTTTTTCAATCTGTACGGCACTGACCAGTTCTAAAATGTACGTTATACGGGACCCCTGAATGATTTATTATGCTTCTGTAAAACCTTTTTTGTAAGTTTTTTCTTGTTTCGGAAGTTCATTGCTGGCGCCTAGTGTAAATTGCACGTGCTAAGTAGGGAAGTTTTAATGACCTTAAGAACCCCTGACTTTGAGTTTTTAGGGCCTTATGTTATAACATAAGGCCCTAAAAACTTACCTCTTCACGACACTATAGTGTCGTGAAGAGGTTTTGAGGCAAATTCGTTTTAGCTTTAGCTAGCGGTTTGTTTGAGAAAGTATAAAAGTTTGAGGTTCGGTACTATTCAAGAAAAAAGAACAATTTTGTCATAATTATAAATACAGCTTCCAAACCTACCCTAATCTTGTAGATGTAATTAAGGGTTGTGAACGATATCATTGGCAATGAGATGATTCAGGATGACGGTATTACACAGAAAATTTGCCATTGAGGTAGATAAAGGATGGAAATTGGTAATTCGTAGGTAATGGAAATTGACGAAGTAATAATAGATAACTCAATATATATCCCTACGTCTAAGCAATGACAATTGAAGCAAGTAATACTGTTCAATATAAAATGGTTTACGCTTAACTAAAACTGATGTTAGTGTCACATGGTTTGTTCATGTCAAGTAGAGTCACTAGTCAACAAGGGTGGTACCGAGATTAACAGCCAAAAAGCCTTCAAAGGTAACAGGGAAAAATCTCTTAAAGCACCAACTGACTAATTAAAAACCGCGTGACAATATATTTACCAACGAAATTAATACACGAATTCCTAACACCGATTGGAATCAAATCTATTGATATAACGTGGGAACTCTGCCCACCACGTACAGAGATAGCGTGAAGGAATTTGTTGAAAACAAACATATAATATGATATTAGTGGGTTTCTATTTGTGAGCGATGTCTTGTTAGCTCGTCAATATATAGGCTTTCATCGTGTGATCGGTAATTAGGTGTTTAATTAAGGAAAACGTGTTGATTGGTGTTAGAAAACAGTAAGAATAAGGGCAGGGAAATAATGGATCTTTGTTTTCGATGTGCAATATTTTTGGTAATTAGTAAACATTTTAAATAATATGCAGATATTGGATTCATTCATAATGTTACCTTGTAACATATGTATAGGGCCAAACCTAAGCCACACTAAAACGTTTGTTACTATGTCCAGAAAAACTTTTCACCGTGTTTATACATAGCCTATTCTTTACACACTAGGAGGAGTAGGGTAACTACCAGGTACATACTGTAGACCGCATGATAGTTGAATTAATTAATTACAAAAATAGAGCTGACTCCATACAAATAAAGGGTATGTGTATATCAAATTGTTTCCATTATTAAGTAAGATGGTCTTCTTAAAGATAATACCAGTATTCAAAATATAATATCGGGTGAGACTGTGATACATTTTTTGTGTGTCTGAGTCCAGTCATAAAACCCTTTACAGTAGCTTTGGTGCTGTCAAACTGGAGGTTTTTTATTTGATAGTTAGGTTTGTAGCACACTGAGTTTGTTTGGTAGCTACTTAGGCTGATTGTAGAGACGAAGATTATTCTTTTTCTATAGTATCTTACCGTATATTTATCATAAATGAAGCTTGATTGTAAGTAAAATAGGCGTTACTTATTTTTTCTACAGGAACAACAGGAAATTGAAATATTAAGCTAGAATATTGTTAAATGTTAAGTAGCTTAAAGTTGAATGTAATTATATCTTAAATATCTCAAAATGCAACGGGTTTCTGCACATTTTAATTTATGCGAACTAAAAATAAATATGGTCAAAGCATCTCACAGCATAAACAACACATAGGCGTTAATAGAAACAATTGGGAGCCCCTTAATCTTATTTCCTATTACAAGTGAACATTGTTAGAAATAAAGCATCCCTACAAAAATGATATCCAAATCACTCCCTACACTTATTGTACCACCAACTTAACAAACATGGCCGCCAGATAATCTGACGTATGACGTTATTAAACAGTTTTTGTGCTTTTGATGAAGGAAATAACAAGTGGAGCGGATTGGGAGCATTGAGAGGCGCCTCTTTTGTCAGGCGAGTCGGTTAAGCGGGTTATATGTCACCTGTAGCCTGTGGAAGCTGATGCGGATGGTCTCTGCAGGTTTCTGGTGTGATTAGGACTGGTTTTCAGACGTGCTTAATTCGAGTTTAGTACATCAGACTTTTTTTGTTTAGAATCATAATCTAGACTTGTATGTATATCCAGATCTGTGGGATACAGATTATTTTTTTATTATAATAATCTGCATTGTTCTAAAAAATCAGTATTTCTTTCCTCCTCTACAAACACTTTTTTTTACAAGGATGATCTGTGGCAAAGTAGGCACTACACGTATAACGTAGACGAAGACATATGCATGATAGCCATAATTTACACTTAATTATCCGCAAGTGTGACAATTAATTGCTTATTAATCTCGTTTCTCTGTAAACGTGACAACTATGTATCTAGCAGTATACACTATAGCTACATCTATCCAACATAATTGTCGCAAGAAACAATGGCTGGAATACCGCGACATTTAGACCGCATAACTTATAGACTGGTAGCAATAATTCAGTCTATCTAGTCACCTATTATAACTTAGTAATTACTTGCTGTCATTCCTGAGTAATTTATTTATGTTAGTATTGTGGAAACTATTTTAGGATTTCCTAAATCGGAAATAGCCTGCGTTTCTGGCGAGATTGTCAACACTGACTTACTTCTATTCATATTTTTTTATCTGGACATTCAAAAGGCATATTATGCTGAAAAGTCATAATAACAAATTGTCACACACAACAGCTCACAGAGCTTTGATTACTAAGCTTAAGAGTTTTTTTCTTAAAATGATGAATCTAGTATAGCCAGAAGTTAAAGCCGGAATATAAAGGGTTAAAGGTATGTTGCTTAAACACAAACTGGACACTGCCAATAAATGATAGAGCATCCTATTTCGACTTTGAAAAGTACGTTGACCTAAATACATTAAATACCAAATAATATGTAGGTACTATTATATTATGTCCTACTAAAAAATGATAAAATCTTAGATTTTTGAGATGCACACAAAGAATATTCGATAAGAAATTAATCTTGTATCATTTGATACTAATAAAGAACGGATTTTTACATTTTTTTAACTTCGAAGATGGCGGCGCGATATGTGAATATAGACGTCAAACGGTTCTGATATTATCTGTGGTCTTAATTTTTGTGGCCACGAAATCAGCGATGATATATATGACTCTAATATATTAAGTCATCATTATACGTACCTCTCTAAAGTGTTTGTAATACTACTACGTAATGGTTAAGAAATATATCTGGAAGCTTTTAATTATTGCCTTAATTCGATTGCATATATCAACCCTCTTTTCACGAGAGTTTTTTTTTGAGAGGACGTGTAATGGATAGAATTCTTGACCATTCCAAGCAATCAGGGTTTTCAGAAAATTGATATTGTTCAAGGAAACTGTGTCTATGACTAACGCTTAGCTTAATTATCACTAACACCCGCTAGTCTAGTGGCCCCAACCATTACAGTAGCGTTCTCATATGATCTGGATAACCAACTATAATGACACTTACATTCCCGTTCCCACGGCGAGACTAATTTAATTACACGGTTTCTCCCGCAATCAATATCTATTTGATTGACAGCTGAAGAGCTGTGCTCACCTCGTTGAAGATAATATAGTGTTCTTGTATGATTATGTTTTGTTTAGAAAGGTCTAGTAATGATTTAGTGTGATGCTCGTTTGGAAGTCAAGGAAAATAGTAAAATAGTTTGTTCAAAAATGTTTTCTTTTGTTTTTTGTCTAGTTTCTTTGTAGATATTACACTGAAAAAGTTAGTTAAAAAATTCGGGAAAATAAATAAAAATATAATTTTAAGCATTAATAAAAAGATTAACACTATTTATTTATGAGAATATGGTAAAATAAATATAAAACAGAATTTTTGATCTAAGGTAGATCATACCAGGTCAAAACGGAATTTAGGCTAGTTAGAAAGATACTATTTAATAGTCATAATATGTACTTTTCCTGTTAATCTAAGACTCCATTGATTGGTATAACGTATTTATAATTGGTGTCTAACCCTTTTTACTTATTGGTAGTCTGTGTTATACCTAAGTGTGTTTACCCTTGTACCCTGCAATACAAATATAAACCGAATTACAAATCAGCAATCAAGAGGATCATAGATTTTTCAATCTGAATGTCGAGCTATAGTCATGTTTCGACATACCTACATCCCAACATCCAAACAGGCGATCATCCAAACATTCGCAACCACACAGCTTCATATATCAATACGTGGACCATTAAGATTTTACCCGACACCTTTTTACCGGCGCTCGGTAAACAGCGTTACCTCGGCGGTCTTTGGCGGTAAGCCGGTAAAAAAACTTACCATGGAAATAAATATTGGGCACTTGAGTCACGGTAGGGTCTGAAGAAATGTACAGTCGGCGTGACAATAAGAATAGTTTGAAATATCAACTGTATTGTGTTGAAATAAAGGTGATTTTAATATTAGTGTTGGTATTTAAATGTGGTGTGTTGTACGTAGTAAGTGGAGTTTATGCTTGAGTGGATCGGATTTGGGAGAAGTTGGTATTGGGCTTCTAAAGAGTCTCGACGGCAGTTTTGTGAGGTTATATCGTACTAAAAGTGTTATGTGCAATGTCTTTTTAATGCAGTTACCTACTCTTTAAGGCTGGTCTATAAATCTTAGTAATTTAGTGTCTTATAATTTCTGCCTGGGTTCCAAATCGTTGTATTTACAAAGTTTTTGATTAGCCTGGGCTACTACAACATTTTGTAGGTAATCTCAAGGGTTTGACTGTGGACACGAACTATGTAAAATACAGAAGGTTTTGCCCTCGACTGTACACACAATTCATACTTCGAACAAGCCTAGTTGCAACTTCAAAAATAAACAATATTAAACTGGCAACAAACTGTAAAATTAACAACGCAACGTAACCCGACTATAGAGGATAAAACATTGAAATCCCGACTCTAATGACCAAGCAAACAATTTATCTTCACCTCATAACGCAACAAGGTCCAAATTCCCATGAAACTACCACCACAACATAAAGATATTGGTTGGATAATTTGTTGTGTGCGCATGCAATAAAGACCCGTATGAAACATCCTGTTGATTTAAACATTATTTGTAAAGGACGGAGGGTTAAAATTAGCAACTCCTACCGCGGTGAGATTTAAAGACTCCTTTTACTAATGTTTAAGTCAAATACGGTGTCTAATATGGCCGGTCCAAAAGACCGGGCTATTGTCGCGGCAGGCGAGGGTTATTTGTGAGCAGTTAACGGGTTAGAATGTGTTAGTGGCGCCCCCTTCCTGCTGTTTGGTTTAGGACACAATGGTTGGGAGGTATGGGAAAAGGTACGATGTAACTAAGAAGGCGTTTATCGTATATGTATAATAAACCTATTATCACGAAAAGCTGGCGTGAGCTACCACTCCTCTATCAGTGCCGTGAAGTAATCAGTATATGGTCATGATATATATAACAATAATACCAGGAAGTTACCCACTGCTGGGCAAAGGCCTTTCCCAAATAAGAAATAAAATGAGCAATGATTACCACGTTTTCATACTGCCAACAAACTGCATTGCAGTTTGACAGAGGTAATATTTATGTTGTTGAATATGAATGTCTGCAAATAAAATATTTTTCATTTTTCATTCTTTTTTACTTGGGTCACGATGTTTTCCTTCAAGGATTAAAACAAAACATATTTTATAAATAAAAACGACTCTCGCACTAAGGAATTCAATCATTGTGTCGCAGGGTTCTTCAAACATTCAAATTAATACAATTATGTCACTCAGACTTGGAACCAACAAATGCTTGTTCCAAGCGGTGATCGTACCCACAGCACGTCGCGCACAGTGGTAATTGGCGTGGTGAGCTACTCGACTTTCCGTGCAGTCAACTTATGATGATGTCTTTGAATAGTTTATATTACTTGTCTGGGCAAACCCAGATACTACTGTTACCATACCGACAACCATACTTTTACGTATGCACTACTGTTGCAGGTTCAAAAACCTGCAACAGTAGTGCATACGTAAAAGTTCATTGAAAAGCGAGGCCACCACGTCTGTACGTACGTTGGTATGAGGACCTCCTCCTATTGCAGTCGGTTAACCCGTGGTATAGCTAGGTACCAACAGTGCAGTATCGCTGGCTCCCTAAGGCCGTGTCGCGAGATATCGCGGTACACACAGTGGTATGAGAACCTCCTTCTATTGCAGTCGGTTAACCAGTGGTATAGCTAGGTACCAACAGTGCAGTATCGCCGGCTCCCTAAGGCCGTGTCGCGAGATATCGCGGTGCATACAGTGGTATGAGAACCTCCTCCTATTGCAGTCGGTAACCCGTGGTATAGCTAGGTACCAACAGTGCAGTATCACCGGCTCCCTAAGGCCGTGTCGCGAGATATCGCGGTACATACAGTGGTATGAGAACCTCCTCCTATTGCAGTCGGTTAACCCCTGGTATAGCTAGGTACCAACAGTGCAGTATCGCCGGCTCCCTAAGGCCGTGTCGCGAGATATCGCGGTGCATAAAGTGGTATGAGAACCTCCTCCTATTGCAGTCGGTTAACCCCTGGTATAGCTAGGTACCAACAGTGCAGTATCGCCGGCTCCCTAAGGCCGTGTCGCGAGATATCGCGGTGCATAAAGTGGTATGAGAACCTCCTCCTATTGCAGTCGGTTAACCCGTGGTATAGCTAGGTACCAACAGTGCAGTATCGCTGGCTCCCTAAGGCCGTGTCGCGAGATATCGCGGTGCGTGTTCGAGCCTCTTTGACCGCCGCCGCCGTAGGTACCGCCGCGCGCTTTGCCGCGCCGCCTCCGAGTTTGTTGCTGCTACTAGGGCTGCCAGCACATTGTACAAGGCTTAATTAAAAATTAAATAATTCGATTTTCGTTTTAGGTCTATTTAGAAATGTTATTTCAGTACTCTATTGGGCTAACCTACTTATTTTTAATTTAAGAGGGAATTTTTGTAATCATTAAAATTGTAACAATAATAGAATCAGCCATTAAAATAGTTTAGAGAAGAAAATTAAAATAATTTCCTAAAACTTCAGAAAATAAGAAAAATATAGTTATTATTTATTTTAACTGTTCTTACATAATTATGTACCTTACATCGTGCATCAAACTACTGACATTTGTATTAAGTTTAATTCGTAATATTCGTTACAAGTTAATTCAAGTTATATATCTCATACACATGTCACTTTTCATACATGTATACTTACCTACGAAAACCATGATAAACACAAGTAGGTAATGTCTAGTGCATGACATTTTTATTAAATTAATCTAAATTACTATGTTTTTTGATAACGTATCGGAGATGTAATGTGGAATGAGACGGTGATAATAATATGACAAATTAATTTATGTTTTGTTAATTTCATATTTTTGTCATCTGTATCTATCTGTATACATCCATTAATGTTAAGTAATCTAATTAGGTATAGTATGTTGTAAAAACCTACATTATAATCTACTTGAATCATATTATGATCAAGTCTATAATTACGTAAATAAAAATCATTTTCATTTAAAACTATGTTTATTTTAATTATAAATTACTTTTGTCATAAGTATTTTATCACACATATATTTGTTTTTAATGTATCATTCTACAATGCATATGGAGAAAAGGGTCTTTTTAAATTAAAATTCTAGATTAAAAAATAATAATAAAGAAATACCGGTATTTAAGCGTGCCAACCCTGTTGACGCGACGGCGACCATATTATTGACACTATAAATTCTAACGCACGCGTTTTTAAAACCAGCCTCCAGCACACACACACATACGAGACGAATGTGATCACACACACACACACATGTAGGTGACGTATCGACACAACACATACAAACAATCTATATCGTATCGACAATACACACATGTGTAATTCTTCACGAAATAAATGCAAAAAATGCATCGTCATTTATTACGTTTGTCTAATTAGTAGGTTAGGTAGAGTTGTGATATTGTTGTAATTTGCGAATTAGTTCAAGCATGGTTCAGGTTCTCGCCGGTAAAGTGAAAAAAGGGCCCGTAGTTTGATTCCCGCAGTTTAGAAAGAACATGGGGATTTAGTATCTAACCCATTGCCAAACGCCACTTAGATATGTCTTGCAGCTATACTAAACGCCTGAAAAACCATTTGTACAAAACAGACATATATTCGGTTATTTTTTTCTAAATTATCAATCGTCAAACTTGTGAGCCAATCTGGATTCTAAACTTTTCTAAAATGATAAATCCACAATGAGCAAGCATGGTGATCAACGCTCGTGTCTCGTCTATAAAGGAGGCCTGTACCCAGCAGTGGGATGTTTATAGTCAGATGTTATTGTTATCACTTGTCAATCAACTAATCGCCTATGTAACACCAATAACAATTCATAAAGACCTTACAATAGATGTGTATCTTCAAACTATTCTCATATGAAGGTAAGCAGAACACTTATACACCCTGATACATACCTGATTTATAAGATAACATACCTACCTTAGTTACGCCGACAAAGTACAGCTTTTAATTACCCATAAAATTAATGAATTCATTAAAATTTTATGCTCTTCGTAATTTATTGGTACAGTTTAGTTAAATTAAGTAGCGAGTATGTTTATTACAGTAATTTAGTTAGTTTGTTTGGCTAAGATGGTCTTAGATTTTTTTTTGTAATTAATTTGCGTAGTCAGTTAGGTTTGATTCTCATTTGGACAGTTTTGATTACTGTAAAGTATGAAAAATTATTATGTGAGTTGCGAGAATAGGGTCCCAAGACAGACTATGAGGAAATATTGTTAAACCTAATCAGACCTTTGTTTAAAGTCTACAAATTATGAAAAAACTAGCGACCCGCCACAAATTCTCACAGGTTGACAACAAATAATGAATTATAAACATAAACCTTTCTCTTGAATCACTCTGTCCATTGTTGAAAAACGTATGAAAAATCATTAACTAGTTTGTAAGTATCGCGTTCAGACAGACAGACAGACGCGGCTGGGGACTTTGTTTCATATTACTTATGAGAAGTATAATAAAATCTCTAATATCTCTATACATCATTAACCAGATTCACTCCTGCCGTCTGTCAGGGTGTATAACCTCGCCACCTCGGTACACAAATCAAGGATCCTGTCTTATTACTTATCGGTCAAATCTGCAGCGCGCATCGCTTTGTGTGCCGCGCAGCAACCGTGACGGGACTGTGTCATGCTGTATGCAACAATCATATTACCATCATGTAGGTACCTCTGTAGTCAAGTGGCGTACTTACTGGTTTTCTGGATGTAGACAGCTCTGAGGACCAACCGATCCCCGGAGAGGTCAATGAGGAAAATAACTTTTCTACATGGTCTCGAGTCTGCGTGTTCGTGGTATGTTCGTTTTCTGAGATTCCATAACACAAGTGCTTTACCTACATACTTTGGATTCAGAGCAATGTATGTGATGTTGTCCACATTTATATTATAACTTTTTCAAGTAGGTATAAGATCAATAACTACTACCTTAAAGAATACTTAAATATCAAATTACGATAACCCTTTTTTGGACAAGTTATATTAGTCCAAGATAAAAATAACTTTTGGTGTTACAATTAAGATTAAGAAAAACTTAGATATTTATTTTTAAAACAAAGTTTTTAATCTTATCTCTTATAAGTAGGTACTAAAAAAAAAAAAATAAATTTAAAAAATAAAAAAACCCGACTGCATAAAAAACACTTTAAATAAAAACTGAAAAGTAAAAAACAAGTTCAATAAGTCTAGAAGTGTAGATAGCCATGTTACTGTCACAGTCGGGACCCATAATGAATGATTTTAGTCTAGCTTATTTAATGGGTCCCGACTGTTACAGTAACATTGCTATCTACACTTCTAGACTTATTGAACTTGTTTTTTACTTTTCAGTTTTTATTTAAAGTGTTTTTTATGCAGTCGGGTTTTTTTATTTTTTAAATTTATTTATTTTTTATTTAACACTTTTTAGTTAAAATCATAATAAATTCACCTAGCGTACGGCATTCGAGTATGTATTTAGTTTGGATAAAGAACAATTTTTCACATAGTATTTTTTTTTATACGTTAATGATATACCATTTTGGAATCCTCGTTACAAGCCCTTTAATTTGATACCCATATTGTAACAAACATATTTTTTTTATTTTTTTTTACCTCAATCTATGGCACCTCGTGGCCGCCATGTTGGTTTTTGTTTGGCGTGACATATCTAAGAACACTTGGGTAATCGATACGAATCCAACGATACCCTAATTATCGAAATCCATTCGGCCGTTTCGAAGATATGAGGTAATAAAGAATATTACACACATACATACATACATACATACATACATACAAGATACGCGCGAAAAACATAACCCTTCTTGGCAGTCGGGTAAAAACACTTTATTACAAAATGGCATTACATAAAAAAGATGGCTACCGGTAAGTGCTTAACTAAAACAAGACTTACATTATTGTGGGATCAATTCAATTAAATTGATTAATACAATGCAATTAAAATAACAATTCTTTGTTCCGTTTCGCATAATAAACTTTAACTACTAATAAACTTTCTGTCATAAAAGTTAACACTGTGACTGCATTCGCATAAATTTTGTAATTGCAAAAAAAATACATTTATCTTTTGTAACCCTTAAAATTATAATAAAATGTGTTTTATTAAGACATGATACTGTTTCAGTTTTTAATTAATCTTTTTTATAGATATTTTTATTAGAAACGAGTTTCTTCAAAATGCATTTTATTCCTCACCTTGAATTTTAATTAAGGTTTTTGGGTTAAAAGTCGTTAAATATATGACTGTTTGCATATAAAGGATTATTTTTTTAAAGTATTTATAAAAATAATTTAAGAAAATATATAGAAGGGCTCTAAAGAAAAGTATAGTAAAGTAAAGGATTTTAGATAACAATATTTTTTGGGTCGTAATTAAATTATTTCATTGGAGCCTTTTCTTCACACAATTCTTTTGTTTGCGAACGTTAGTCCACATTTTTTCCTCGTCTGTGAAAAGCGTATGGATGAATCGTTGAAGTTGCAAATTATTCAATTACGCTCACAAATCTAACATCAATCTACAACCAAGTATATCTTTAAAATAAAATCTAGACTTAAGAATCAAACTTGAAACTAAAAACTTAGCAAACCAAAACCAACAAATTACTCAACCAATATCATTCGCAAATCAATTAAAACAATTCCACATTAATTGGAATCTGATAAACTTAAAACATAGCTAAGTTAGAGTGAGACGGCGTGTTAGAGTGAGATAGATAGATTATCGTTGTTTAGGCGGGGGGCGGCGCAGGCCACGCCCACTTATATCGATCCACACCGAGGTATAATTTATTCATAATTCCTGTTATTATGTCCTTTTTCGAATAAATTTAAGCCACGGCTTTTGGGGGTTAATCGCGGTAGCTGTAAAATAATAGTCGGTAGCATTATGCTGGCTCTATGTAGATAGAAGCCTATAATTTTGTAGAAAAAGTTTTATTTCCTAGACTTAGATAATTGTATACCTGTTTCGGTGAGGTATTATTATCCATGGACATGGCTTAGTTATTAACTTTTTATGTAGTCACATTTATGTACCAGGAAAATATTTATGTAAGTAGAATGAATTCCATATGGATTTTTGTAATTAAAGCACCTGTAATAAATAGGTCGACTACAAGTCACGCACTCAAGAATAGTCAGTGTGTCTATTGTTAGCTATTATCTAGGTATATTTAATTTCTGCAATGTCTCTCATTTCTTTGCTGGCTCTTTTAGGATTACATATAATCCATTTAACCTTTTTGTCGTACAGCAGAACAAAATCCGCGTCCTAGCATCATTCTAAGTCAAAGTGTACTTACCTAATATTAACATATATTTTTGCAAAGATACAACGAAACATTTCAGCATCTTTTAAGATCAAAAGAAATAAGGAAAATACTTTTATTTGCCATAGATGCGACCCATAAAATTAGACACAAAAGACAAATACTAAAAAGTGTTGAAATATGCGTTTCTCAGTCTATGACATTGTAGCTCTTAAACGAATGGACCATTTAGGTACGACCCGCTTTATATTTATACTTTTTTTGGTTTCACAAAAGACGTGATCGAGATGATTCTTAAAATTTCGTCGTTTTGAAATGTCGTCGGTTTTTAAATGTTTTTGCTTTTTGTTTAGAAAAGCTCCGGCTGTCCCTGTGCGTGGGCTGCGGCGGGCAAATCCACGACCAGTACATCCTAAGGGTGGCGCCCGACCTAGAGTGGCACGCCGCCTGCCTCAAGTGCCAGGAGTGTCGCCAGTTCCTCGACGAGTCCTGCACCTGCTTCGTCAGGGACGGCAAGACGTACTGCAAGAGGGACTATACTAGGTAAGAGTCTGACAACACTTTTTCTTCTAAAGAAGAGAGTTACAGCCCTTTCACACGGCAGTCCAGTTTTGCAGGATCGTCTTTTTACGGTATCCTGCTAAACTGGACGCTGTGTTCACATGGCAGTTCAGTTTTGCAGGATTCAGTAAAAAGCACGCAGGAAGCCGTGTGAACACTGCTATTGGAATATATGTGTGATTAAACGGGATCCCGCTTTTTACTGGACTTCGGATCCAGTTTCTAGTGACAAAACCGAATGGCACAATTCGACCGGATCGGTTTTTTGCAGGTTCCCGCATGCGGGATGCTCGTGTGAACGCGAAGCATATAAACACATTCGCCATCAAACGGGATCCTGCAGAAAACGGGATCCTGTTAAAAACTGGACTGCCGTGTGAAAGGGCTGTTATAGTCAGCTGCCAGTAGCAGGCAGTACGCACTGAATACTACACGAGAAATGAATTAGTATTACATTCTAGTCAGTTTCCTTTTTGTTACCTACACACAAATGCTATTTCTTTTTGAAGTGAAAACTTCTTTAGCGGCGTTGTACAGCTTTTTTGTAATGGGTAAAAAATGTTAAACTCGCGTCAGGAACTCAGGACACGTGACCTAATCGAAAATTCGTAAGACGGATGTCATGTTTGTGTACGATAGCGCAATAAATAAATATTGTATTCTACCACATAAATGATAGTACCTTTATACTGCTAAATTCGTGCAAAATGATTCCCTAACCTTTTCAAAATATAAAAAATGCACAACGTTAATATTCAAGTTTTCGCTTCTGCCGGCACTCCCGGAGTGCAACCCGTCGTTTTTTTTTTAATATTCCCTTTAGTTAGAACATGATATATAAGTTATGTATAAATACCACTCATTCTAGTACCATTATCCTCATCGGAAATATATGGATTACCTTTTTACAGGTTTCATTCGTCTGTTGTGAGAAATCACATAGCTAGTAACGTTGGTACCAGACTGGCTGTGGCTTGTAAACCAACCTTGTGCTTACGAATCCGCTCATTTAATCTCTAGGCCACCTCGATAGGCTGCAAGCCAAATGTACGCTTCATTCCTATTTATACATAAAGGCCACAAATACATACCTAAGTACCTACTACTTTCAAAATATAATATCCAACTTTCAAAAATATTAACTTAGGAGGCGAGGTAAAATTTTAAAATTACATTTTTTCTTTTGCCGGTCTTACCTACTACACTTGACATCTAGTGGCTAACCGATATATGTATAGAAAAGCAATTCGGTTAAGAACGGATGTTTTCTTGTTTTTGGCAACCTACATGCCTCTGACCCTATACCGCCCCATTTTAAACAGAATCCGTTTATGTTAAAGAGTTTGACACTTAATTGGATCTTGCATTTCTGAACACGAGAACTCCTGATGTAGAGCAACCATAGAGCCACATAAAATAATAGATAAGCTTTACGTGTATTTATCAAGAGGATTGTTTAAGTAAAACACGACTTTAACATAAGCACTAACACAAATCTCTTTAATAAAACACGTCGAACGTCGGTACATCACACCACAAAAGCGACAACTATTTTCATTACAAACTCAACAGCAATCACTAATTTCACATTCCTAAAAAAAATATCGAAAGAAAAATAAACCGAAAAAAAAACAACAACTGTAATCGAAAACTCGCTTATCCGGCCGGTGTAAACGGGAACAAACACAGATCGTGTTCCCGCCGCCCGCCGCGCTGTCAAACTGACGTTTGTTTTGGCGCCAAAATACATAATGCTGAGTTGAGCTCCGTTTGTTTTCACTTCGGCACATCACAGTGCGACTTTACAAACACATTTTACAGTTCGGAAATACATTTTCAGATGGACGCATTCGATTTTGAGCCTTATGTTTTTGTAGTTAAGAAGTATGTGGTAATCCTTTATATTTTACCAATGGTTTGAGTTTGTTTGTATTAGTGTAATACTATATTTTAGCAGCGAGAAATGGAAGGGTGAAAAGATAAACATTAGAGGTTATTTTAGTGAATTTCATCTTTGGTGTCTGTGTACAGAGTGGCGCCCGACTTATGATTGACGTTACTTTTTTTAGCCTAGACTTTTATACTTATTGTAAACTGTTATTAACTGAATCTCAGTCAATATGAATATCGATTAAATGTGTTCTTGACAGCTGGATCTGACAGACACAGCTGCTTTACAGCAACTTTACACTTGCGCAAAAAAAAAGTAAATTACTTAAAGATTTAATTACGTATGGTCCGGCCGCTGAGATGCGTGCCTGACGCATTTCAGTCTTGATTTGTATGGGGAAATAAAAAAATCGTGTTATATTATTTATTGCAACCCGGCATTATGAATAGTTTTAATAATAATAAATAAAGTTTATTTTCAGACTTCAGTCCATAGTTTTGTTAGTACTTTTTTAGTGTTAGTAACAATAGTGCTTAAGTAAATACGTTAGTATTTTTAGTATTCACAATTTATTTATTAATTTTTCAGTTTTGACCGATGACTGTCGTCACCCAGTGTCTCTGGAAGGGGCAGTCCGGTCTGGCAGCAATGTTTTGATTGATATTATTCGTTTATAGGTTAAATAAGTGATAGTAATTTTTTTTTTGGTTATATCTTCGGCAAATTAAATACATATTTTCTTGTTGACCATTGACCGGTGACCTGTCAGGAACACATATTTTCAGCGACCAGATAATAGTAAAAATAATCATGCAGTAATACAAAACACATGCAATCGGAACTACGCATAATATTTATTTACAAATATATTTTCCATTGCGTATAAAACACGTATTACCAAAGTATTTCCCAGAAATTGATAAAACAATAGAAAAATGTAGATTTTAACTGTTCATTGAAACATTGATAAGAGTTCTAACCGATGCCGTGTGCCGGTTGTTCGTGGATTTATAGAAATAGTGTTAGTATCAATACTAATCAAAAATGCCGACATCTTTGTTTCTTAGTTCCAAGTAATCACTCATCGGTGAATAATATAGATAATACACAACAGCTATTTGTTTATAAGGAACCGACTTCTAATGTTTTGGAAAATGGGGTAGATGATGATGATTTTTTGATGTCCATCAAATAGATAATTAAAAAAAATTACATCCACGTATGTTTTCTTTTTGTACGTAACCTAAAACTCACGATGATACATTGATTTGAAATGTCACCTGTTGACACAAAAATTGTTTGCGAAAGTATGACGTCATTAAAAACTCCTGAACTTTGATTCGCTTTATCTGCTTAGTTTTTCTAATTAAGAAAAAGAAAATATAAACATGACCTTTTCTTTTTCATTGCCTACCTTTTTAGATTTCGTCTTTTCGTACCTAATCATCTACCTTATTATACGTGTATTAGATGAAACATTTAATAAAGTGTTACAATATCTTACAAAAGAAATATTATGTGCACCGAATATTATTAAAAAGTAATATAAAAATAGCCAATCAAACTGTATTATTAACCCTTTAAAAGCTGGCATTAAACGGAAACGTTGTTTACACGATCGGCCAAAGCGACCGCGGCGAATACGGGTTAAGTATAGATAATGTACTGGACGCGCAGTCATTTGGGGGTTAAACGTCAAACCAATTTAATTGTTTGTGTTTGTTAGCTTGGTACTTTGGTCTCAGGAAATGAAAGTAAGGAAGTGCTTCATCATTTTTTGATTTTAGGATATCCTTGAGGATGTATAGTAAACATTGTTAGACTTTTTGTTGTATGCGCTTATATTGTTGTTAAGAATTTATAAATGCACTTATGTCAATTAAAACATCTGAGGTGTCCTTAGTAGTGTCTGTGATAGAGTTTTCTACAAAGGGTCGATGCGGGACAAATGGACAAATCTGATATATGTAAACTTTGTAACTTAGATTTTTAATACATAATTTTGTCAGCACGTGCTATATTTTGATTATGGCTAGAATAAAGCTGTTCATTTCGCGTATATTTTTCTAAAGTTACTGTAGTTTTAATTATACATACAAGAAGTAATATGCAGTGATAAAACGCTATACTTACTGATTGATAAATGGGCAGGTTTACAATATTATTTTGAATATTTATTGACGCACATCGTACACGTACCATATAACACCAGTAAAGAATGAAACTTCATAACACTTAAGTTTAAAATTACGAACGATTACTCTCAAATAAATATTAAATGCTTTAAACAAATAAAACTAAGTAAGTAATAATAATAAACAAGTTGAAAGTTCACAACACACCACCGGATCGCGTCAATTAGCGAAACTCAATCCCGTGCGCGCGACTCCAGTTACTGTTTACGTCTCTATTTAAAGATATTATCTTACTTAGCATATGGGTGGCCAGAACTAAAGGGAGAACATGTATGGAGTTTTAGAATTACATTAATAATTTATTAGTAATTAATTTTGGGTAATTCTTGTAGCTCATTAAATATTAGTTTCTGAAAGATCAACTTAATCTGTTGTCAAATCAACTGATCTTGACAGTGATTGTTTGACCAAAAGATCAACAGCCAATCACGATGCTTAACATGAGGTTTGACAAGTGATTAACTTATTTTGGACATGATCAAAGTTTCAGAAAACGGGGTTACGTGAAATTGCAAGTTTATAGATATTATAGAACTGCATAAAGAATATTTTGGAGAGCCGTGCAATTGAGGCATATGTAGTGGACCCAAATAGGCTAAAAAGAAGATGTTTATATCTAGTTAATTCTTGCATCTAAATGTTTAAAGTTAAAAGGGATTACTTACTTCAGCATGTGGGTTTTGCATACCCATAACAGATATTCATTCAATTTTGTACACGTCACATAATATTCTCTTCAATTCATGAAGCGTTAATTCATGAAGAGAAATGTCAATACAACTTATTTAATAAATATTTCATATCTTTCTTCAGACGGAAGAGATAGGCAGTGTGTTTGTTTTTATCATAAAGTAACTATCTCTCTACGTTAAGATATGAAACTTGTCAAACTCATCGTATTATTTTACATTCGAACATGTTGACAATAATGATAAATTATTTGATAGGTTAGAATTATAGCGATATGTATTAATCTTATTTGTTTTTATGTCTGTCTGATTAATTAATACGATATTGTACTATACATACATTGGTACATACAATAACGCTTAGGTGTAAACCTAAGATTTTTGTTTATTAGAAATAGTATGAATTCAAAATATAGGAAATAAATAAACTTGTATATTCATTAACGACTTTACTGTGAATATTAAAAAAAAATACGTTCCCTGTGTAACATTCAAGTAATTAAAAAGGAGATTTTGAACTTTTAACAAATTATAGTACCTACGTAGCAGTAATTCTGTTTTATTTGTACCCTTGAACATTGAAAAGCATCACAGTGCAAACAGCAATCTTTATTCTGAGTTTTTTTTTTATTACCCATATACCGCTTCCAATTTCTATTGTTAAATAATATTGTTTATTTAAAATAATTTCCGAATTTCGCTTCTCGTTTTGATACACACACCCCAGTTCACGCTTTCACCGAAATTCGTTGACTAAAGTCTAATATGCACAAACATAACTTAAATCAATTGGAAGAACTAAATATACTCGTATTTGGTGGTGTGTGAAACGGATGATCTATAAAAATTGCAGAAAAGCCAGGAACATTCTAGGCTACACAATAAAGTACAATAGAAAACTCGTAACATCTCTAATAGCATCAGACAACAAACTAACAACCAATTTCTTAACCCAATATGATGACATGAAATAACTATACTATCAAACGATCTAAACCACGTAACCTAAAGTAACCTACAAAATAAATATACCTATACAATATACAGGTGTAGGTATGTATAGTGATGCTTTTAGCGGGATTGCCGGGAGGGCCCCGTGGCCCACCCCTAGCGGTCGTTCCCCCCCCCCCCCCCCCTACTAAGGGTGGGTTTTAAAAATACATCCCTCTCTCCGCAGCAATCTATTTCGGTTTTATAAGTTTGTTTATTGATGTAAATTGAATTTTGGTACAGTTTTTTTTTGTGAGATTATTTGTTAATTTTGTTTGGGAGTAAACTTTTAACATATTGAATTATATTGTTTTATTCGGAATTTTATAAATCTTATGGGATAGCTTTAGCTGATAAAATATTTGATAACACATAAATGTAAAAAAAACCTACTTCGAAACAAATTTTCTAAATCGATCCCTAATTCCTGAAGATGTCGCGTAACAAATATAACAAAAAGATTACTTCCGAATTGTGAACCTTCTTTTAAAGTTGGTTAAAAAGGATTGTACCAAAGTTTGGTTTTTAAATATTGCACACGTTTCGATAATTCAAACAACTTTTTTTTTTTTTTTTTTTCTCACCACAATAAACATAAATTTTACATGACAATGGTACACAATTCAGGTAAGTATATACTGTGGGAGACTGGTGCCTCAGCTAGGCTCGTGGCCTGTGTTTCAGGACACCAGGATCCCACCCCTTTACATTTTCATTTCATAAATTAGGTACTAGGCGCACTGGCAGAATGTAAGAAATCATACGACATTTTATAGTTTTTATTTGGCTTAGAAATATAAGAATAATATGCGAAACGACTTACATTGTTTTTATTTCTGTGTTAAAATCTAATAAATATCCCTAAAATTAACATACTCATTACTCACCTAGAGTCAGTAATTTAATTAAAAATATTTTGATTTCAAAATAGCAAGTTCTACTTACCAATACAATAAACAAAGTACCTAATACATTTATCACTTATCAACACACTTAACATAACAAACTACACAGTCATTGTTTCTTTACGTATATAATTACCATTAAAATAGGTAAAAAGTAAAGGAAAACCATGAGTAAAACCCGAAGGTCATGTAATACTTAGATGCTTGTCTATACAAGGTCAAACCTGCATGGAGGTTGTATTTCTTGTAGGTTATTTTAGGATAGGGCCTAGGGGATTTCTGGTGTAATGTGTGTCATATTGGTAGGTATGGTCTTTATTAAAAAACATTACTTACACAATATCATGGATAATTCTTGTTGTACCATTTTCATGATACAAAAGTTCAATCCTGATGTAAAAAGAGAGGTGTTTATCAGTACAAATTATTATGTGTGTCTGTATCGGTGTGTGCCGTCGTATCTATTAAATTACTGGTTGTGTTTTTCAAGCTGATGTAATCGAGATCAAGTTTTGAAAATCAAAAGCAATTTTCTATTAGGATTTTCATTTTTTTTTTCATTTATTTATGTCTAACGATTCAGATTCCTTATCAAACATTTTATTGTTCCCCAGGTTATTCGGAACAAAATGCGACAAGTGCGGCTCGTCGTTCAGTAAAAACGACTTCGTGATGCGCGCCAAGACGAAGATCTACCACATCGACTGCTTCCGGTGCTGCGCCTGCTCCAGACAACTTATACCAGGTCAATATAATAAATATACATCATCTTCTCTAGTATAATATTATTGACATATCCATCCATTTTCTACAGGTAAACCATTACATATACCTAGGTACTTATAGAAGTACCTATTGCAGCCTAGAAATAGCAAGCTAGTTAGAAAAGTTCCTATTATCCCGCAGTTAAATAAAGCTTACAAATATACTAATATCTTTTGAATTGATTGATGAATACACAGTTTTGTTGTCTTTGTATCCGCATTTTTTTATTGTGTTTTATGTTTTGTGCAAAAAATAATGTCAGCTTTGTGTACTTTTAAACAGTTTAAACATATACAAAACTCGAAAAATGTGTGTATCATGAGCTACGACACCGTAGCAGGGTCCTAATTGCCGTAGGTTTCGTTGTTAGAAAGACTACGGCGCGGCGTAGCAATTTCGTAGCCCTATCTTATGCTCCCTTCTTTTAAATAGTTATTGTAATGATATATTTAAAGGTTATTGTATTAACAGGTGACGAGTTCGCGTTAAGAGAAGGAGGCGCGTTATATTGCAGAGAAGACCACGATGTACTAGAAAAGGTTTGTTACTTTATATTATAAATAAATAATAAATAAATAAATAATTGCGGACAACATCCCATACATTGCTCTGAACCCAAAGTAAGTAGCTGAAGCACTTGTGTTATGGAATTGAGAAACAACGAAGGTACCACATACACCCAGACCCGAGGCAATGTAGAAAAGTTGGTTTCCACATTGACCCGTCCGAGGATCGAACCCGGGACAGAGCTAGTGACACCTTGAAACCGGTGCGTACGCCACTCGACCACGGAGGTCGTCAATGTATTACATAACGCAAGATTAGCTACCTAACCAAAAAAAATGCGTTTTGGAAAAAATTGGTAAAGCAAATTCAAATTAAAAGCTGATTTAGACAGAGCAAAAAATAAAGCTTCGGTAGTACATTGCCTATTATGTCCAATCTCTTTCGACACCGAAACCGCTCCATCCCGCAATGTGCCTCGACTCACACGATAATTTACTCCTCATCGCATTATACGCATCATCTACTCCTGTCTATACCGCTTCTCAACCACTCAGTGAGCCGGCGAACATACTTTGATTTAGTCTAAGAGGTGAGAGTGTCCGCAGAGCGCGAGCGCAGGCGGGGCGCCGAGCTCCGAGAGCAACAACAACACGACGCTGAGCAACAACAACGCACACCATCCGCACGAACTGGGCTCCATGTCGGGTAAGCTATCAAATAGACCATTCTTTAAGTAACTACCTATGTAAGAGTAAAGTCTTTGGCTGAATCCGGTGAGACTGGAAGCCGACCCCGACGTAGCATAAGAACTTGTGTAAGACCTACGAAGGTTTCAGGCTTAAACAGACATCCGGCATGCGTCTATATCGCATGCTGGATGTGGTTACAGCCGATTTGAAGCACCATGACTCGACGTTTTGAACTCTTTCATTTACCATAGGACCATTAATTGCCAAATATTTCTTGAAGCCCGCAATAAAACCCCTCTCGAAGATTTAAATATCCATGGGGTCCTGGGGAAGTAGCATATATGCTCTACAAAGTACAAAAATTTGCATGTTCGCATTATAGTATGTATATCACCTACCCGTATGACTTCTTAATTAAAAGACATTTAAATGTACATAACAAACAGACGGACAAACAAAGAAACTTTATTATGTAATACCACACGGAATGATACTTTGTGATTGTGTCATTTAGATCAAGGTCACCCCTAAAAGCTACAAACTATTTACATAATTCTATTCAGAACATAAAAGCTAGAACCTTGAGAATGGCGCCAGTTAGCGCCACCTGCCTGTCTACCATTTATTATTTATTTAGCACACAAAGCAATCTTTATTGCCGGCAAGTAGCCAAGGGAATCAATATTTACTTTGCAATATCTATAGAAGGACCTATATTGTAGGGCTGGAGAATTCCTCCATAGTTCAGTAGTTATCAAGTTGTCCGCTGAGAGTTGTGTCTAAGGTTCCCCAAATTTATCATAGGTGCTGTATTCGACAATTTTAAAGAGCTAAACTTACTGCATTTAGGAACTACTTCTAGTTTTTTTTTCTCGTTTTGGGTAATTTATGTGAGCAACCTACCTACACACGACCACTCGGTAGATGTTAACGTTTAGTAAAACATAAATGTATTCACATAAGAGAACTTATATCTATGATATCAGTAAACCTCAAACACACAGCAAACATAAAATAAAAGATAGCGCACGAAACCGACGCATAAAGTTAGTCTACAAACTTACACACAATCTTATATCAACTAATATTAGATCTGAGTTATCGTACACGCGATTACAAAAACCTTATCGATACAAATTCGAGTATCGATAATCGTTTCGCGATCATACCGTGATTTGTCGATAACGCCTTTGATGTCCGCCGACAAAGATGCCGACGCGTTTGATTTCACCGAACAAAGTTAGTCGCGTGTTATATTTATCGGTTAATTAAAAACTGTGTTAAATCTAGCTTGTTTTTTAGTTAGATATCTCGTGTATCTTGTATACAGGGTTATTTGTTCGTAGGACCTTACAACGTAAACAAACTGTTTTGTGGAACAACATATTTAACTATATTTGTTAAAGATGAAATGATTTTAACAAACTCTAAAATCACTGCTTAGTATAAAAAATATTCATTAATAAGTATTTCCGTTTTATAGGCAGGTTTTTAACAAAACCAGAGTATTATTGAATAGATAACGCGCTATAAGTACATCCAAAATTTTCCATAAAAAAAAACGAACTCAAAACACGTGACGCAAAATTGTTCTAACACTATTCAAACTAGACGCTTCCTGAAGAAGCACGAAGAACACATAGCATTAAATTTGTGTATCATTCATTGCTCTCTAAATCCCTATTATAAAACACAGTAGGTATCCCTTTCCACTACGCAATGATTCCTACACAAATATTTAATCACACTACTTTGTCCCCTTATTCCAACCCTCTGGTCACTATAAAATCTTCTCTCAATAAAATTTTCATCAATTATCACTCTCCCTAAAATCATTAAGTCTAATTACGAATGTACAAAGGTGACATCGGGTGCTAAGGGATTACAAAGGCGTGAAATGGAGATTATCTGGACACTCCCTAAGCCAGTGATTACTGACCCTTTGAATGTTCTAATAGATTAATTTCGGTCCTAGTTAATCATTGTATGTTATAGAAATATTAGAGTACATTGAATTGTTATGTCATTTGTATTTTACACGTTAAATTCGAATTTAAGTTATGCATTATGAGTTCTTAGTATTTAATTGATTCTTAATGTTCTCGAATATATTTACCTGTAGTTACATATAGCTAGTACATGCTTTTTAACCAAGACCTTCTCATGAAATACCTACTAAACGACTACAAAATACGTAAAAGGTATTAAAATTAAATAAGGTCTCCGGATCTCCCACAAAATCGAACGAAATATGGCCCAAGATTACCTACTGTGTGTACGTACAAAGAAGGAATGACCATTGATCACTATACTCGCATATTTGCAGGTATTCAAATAAGATTCAAAATTTTTGAATCTAGGTTTCTTCTCAGCGTTTTTCTTCCCAATTCTAGACGTGCCTCAGCAAAATTTGAAATCTAACTTTATCTCGTTAATAAGACTTAGTTTATATACCATCTATATTTCAGTTTAAATTTATATTAATTAATTAGCTGTGCCCCGCGGTTTCACCCGCGTGAATACCTAAGTTCCGTTTCCGATATCTTTATAGTTATTCGGGGCGGAGACGAAGGCTTTTTATTTAAGAAATTTACGGGGAATTTTTAAAATTTTGCCTTCCGTAATAACCATCCTCGAGGAACAAATAGATATTATAAAAAAAAGTATTAGCAAAATCGGTTTAGCTGCTCTCGAGATTTGCGCTTAGCAACACATTCAGTGATTCTTTTTTTTATATTATAGATTAGTTTCTCCCACAGATTCGGGCAGTGAGTCGGGCTCCCACAAGAGCGGGCGCGCGCGCACCTCGGCGGCGGCCGACGGCAAGCCCACCAGAGTTCGCACCGTACTCAATGAGAAACAACTGCATACCTTGAGGTGAGGGTCATAATACTAAGAACGTTACATACATTTCGTTTTATAATTATTGTGGGGTAGTTCTTGTCTCTAATGGATGAGAAAGTGAAGATGAAGTACTTAGGTATTTTCCTACTTTCTGACAAATCACACCATGTAAATATAACAAGCGTCATATTATGTATCGAAACTTGCATCTTTACTTAAGTATTTTATAAAGTAAACAGCCTTTTTTCAATTACTCAAAATGTGTATAGTAGGTATAGCTACGTTGAAAAACAATTGTGCTTCTTAATTAAAAACAAATTGTAAAAAAGTTTTTTTTTCAACCTCAGGCAGGACTCAAACCTGCGACTACTAGTTTTACTCACCGGTCGCTTTACCAACTAAGCTACAGAGGTCACTGACTTTATTTTAAATTGCCACATATCCATTTGGATATGTTACATTTTGTCTCTTTTAACTATTCTTTTTACTCTTCCACTAACTAATGTCACTACTACCCACAGAACATGTTACGCCGCCAACCCCCGGCCCGACGCGCTGATGAAGGAGCAGCTGGTGGAGATGACGGGCCTCAGTCCGCGCGTCATCAGGGTCTGGTTCCAGAACAAGCGCTGCAAGGACAAGAAGAAGACCATCCAGCTGAAGATGCAGATGCAGCAGGAGAAGGTGGGTTTGATGGTCAGTTAGATCGTGTTAATACGACTAAGTACAGTAAAGGACTAAGGACTAAGTTAGTACAGTAAAGTGGGCTATTTGAAAACCACGGGGCTATTTGGGAATCAGTCAATTGGGTATCATGTTAGTATCATATTTTAATCAAACAATATTTTTGATTTTTTATTACGGTAGTTAAGTATATATACATTAACCACAGTTTTGAAGATATTTAAAAATAAAGTTGATACTTGAGATTGTTTAAAATAATACCGTGGTTTCCATATAGCCCATTTTACTGTAATTAGTTCTTTTAGGAGTAGGTATCTACCTAATACTTACATGACAGTGTTAAGTATTTAAAAAATCTCGATATCATTCAATTAAGTGTGACTAAAATATACCCTAATTTTAACAAAAAAAAAAGATTTTTTAAAATCGATCTTCAATAAAATTGTTTGAAACATGGCATAACGAACACAAAAAAAATCTTGAGTCAAAGTGAGAACATCCTCCTTTGAACTCGATTAACAGTAGTATAACCACTAGCTCCTAGACATCACCGTCCGTTTCTTTTGTCGAAGGTCCCAACTTATCCTTTGCCACAGGAAGGCCGACGTCTCGGGTACATGTCGATGGGCGTGCCGCTGGTAGCGGGGTCGCCGGTGCGGCACGAGCCGGCCGGCTCGCTCGCGCTCGAGGTCACGGCCTACCAGCCGCCCTGGAAGGCGCTGTCCGACTTCGCCCTCCATGCCGATCTGGATAGGGCTCCGCAACATAGTGCTGCGTTTCAGCAGCTAGTTAATCAGGTAAATTGTGGTGTCAATAATGAATAAAAATGCTTTGAAATTAAAAAAACAGGTTATACTAAAGGACCATCAGCTCTATATATTGACTTGCCTATTGGTCTAGTGGTGCCTTGTTTAAAATCAGCTGGCCGTATATTTTCCTAATATATTATTATATTAAACAGAAGTAACTACTGCATCCGAACTAGCAGCCATGTTTTCTACCACTGCTACTAGTGGGATAAAGAGTGCAAGCTCAAGGAAATTCTGAAGTGAATAAATTGGTCAATAATAGGATACTTAATTAGAATACTAAGTAACGTTTTTGTCACCGCTAAATAATAAATGCCAGCTTGATTTTGCTTTGAGATTATATTATTAATTGAAAACAAACCCAGCTCTCCTTTACTCCAGTGTAACTATTTATTTACATAATGTTCTGTTTTCGTAGATGCACGGCTACGACATCCCAAACCTGCCGCCGCCGCGGGGCCCGCACGGCGAGGACAACTACGTCACCTACCTCGAGAGCGACGACTCCCTCCCCCCCTCCCCCTAGTGCCGCGTCACCTAACATCCGAACACACACCTACACATGTGTGCTACACTTGGCCTTCAATGTAATACCATCTTCTGAAGGTGGCGGACAAAAGGACCACGGGTCGGTAGTGTTCGGATGAAAGGACCAGTCTGTGTGTCGTGGTGCCCGTGGACAGTGATAGTCAGATTATCAATAGTTATATTATTGACTGCCTGCAGCAAGTTTTAGACAAGGTTAAATCAAGTTAGGAGGTATGATCATACAAAGTTTGCTGGTATTTAAAATGGTCGGTCTGCTACATGTTACAGTTTGCTTTTCTGGTCACGATGTGAAAATATTTTGTAAACCAGCATATTAAAAAACAAATTATTGAATTGTTTACCTACTACTTACATAGTTAATTATTATTTTTCTGTGTGCTTCATATAAATGTTTGGAACACAAAAAAAAAACAAAATACTGCTGTTAAATGAAATGGGAGAATGCATGCAGCCATCATTTATTTACGGAATTTCCAGATTATTGACAGTCATGCCTTACTACTTCAAATTATTGATGTATTACCAATTTTTGAGCAGTAATAACGAATTAGATAGGTATGGAGTATACTAGAATTCTTCAAATTGGGAGCTAATGGGAATACATACCAGGATGGCAGACACGTCAAGAGCAATGATTAATACAATTATTACTGCACAAAAAGAATCAATAATTAAATCAAACTAACTATTATAATGTGATGTTTACCATTAGTTTGTATCATAATAAACAAATGTACTTATAGTTATAATTTTTACCCTCGGGTATGTTTTATATTTTTATTATGATCTGTTAGTGTTTTCAATGTATATAGATTTTCATGTAAATATTATTGTATAAATTATAATGTAATTAATTATATTTACCTACTAATAATTAAGCGTGTATTATTAAGATCTTTTATCGATGTAAAAAATAGTCACTTTTTATACTATTATTATTTTACAACATTTAAATGTATTTTACATTAATTTATCGGTGTAAAAATCTGTAAGTACTTAACCAGTGTTTTTATTTTTACAACGCATACTTTAGAGAATATTATAAATATCGAAATTGTTTTATTGCAAAAAAAAATCGATGTTAATTGTTCTAAATCGATAGAAATTACCAGAGAGTTAATTTATTCGGTAGCTAATTACACTGTACTTAGATTGTGAGCATAATATTAATAAAAATATTGAGTACGTATTAAAAAGTAGTTTGTTGCACCTTGATTTTCCTATTTATCCATGTCCATAAAACTAACCGTTACGTATACTTTACGTACTTTAGTAGACAATCAAAGATTAAATAAAGATAAAAAAAATTATTAAGTACGTTATCCTCCAGTCTCCTTACGATTTCAACAATAGCAACCCGGCCAACACAAAACTTTGGTCAGCGCCATCTAGTCATTTTCAACAGAACTACATTCTGGTCTTTCGAGACGCCGCGCGCCGTTGTTAATAATCAAACGGCGCGGCGTCGAAGCAACAAATACATTCGCTTATCAATGTTTTATTACAAAACTAGATGGCGCTTTATACAATCAGCCAGGATCTTATCCATAACTGTAATCAATGATTAATTAATTCATTATTATCGTCGTTAAAATACTTTTATGTTCGCTTTAAAAAATCTTAACTACCTATAAAGTCACCATACGACCATACAATCTATGAAATGCTACTGCGTAGCATGATGCGGGTTCGATTACCTCATGAGGCAAACATTAGTGTGATTAATAAAAACTTAGTTATTAATAAAATTTAAACTTACTTATTCAAGTGTGACATAAAGTTGTATTCCCGCACATATTTCGTAGGTTTGTAGGGCTTATGTCACACTATATCTTTACTGAATAAAAAAAGTCTGAAGGGAATGAGTGAGTTAAAACCAAAAGTTAAAAACTTCTGTCTTGGCGTAAAAAAAACTATAATTAAAATCATTGCTCAAAATAATTTTGAAGAATGCGTTCTAAGGGAGCGTCCACATCTGACGAACGAGCATTACACGAGCAGCTCGCGAGCCGTTCGCGAACCGCTCGCGGCATGCTCGCGAGCATGCTGCGAGCGGCGCGCGCACGTCTGTCAGACGGCGTAATTGACACTAGTGCGTTCGCGGCATGTTCGTGTGTGTATTACAGAGGGAGTATGTATCGCATAAGGCAGTTTGAATTACATAGTATGCATAACAATGCATTCGGTGTCGATCAGCGTCGGTCCCGATAAGCGTCGGTCTCGATAAGCGTCGATCTCGATAAGCGTCGGTCCCGATAAGCGTCGGTCTCGATCAGCGTCGGTCCTGATAAGCGTCGGTCTCGATAAGCGTCGATCTCGATAAGCGTCGGTCCCGATAAGCGTCGGTCTCGATTAGCGTCGGTCTCGATAAGCGTCGGTCTTGATAAGCGTCGGTTTTGATAATCGTCGGTCGCGATCAGCGTCGGTCTCGATAAGCGTCGGTCTCGATAAGCCTCGGTCTCAATAAGCGTCGGTTTCTATAAGCGTCGGTTTCTATTAGCGTCCGTCTCGATAAGCGTCGGTCTCGATAAGCGCCGGTCTCGATAAGCGTCGGTCTCGATAAGCGTCGGTCTCGATAAGCGTCTGTCTCGATCAGCGTCGGTCTCGATCAGCGTCGATTTCGATAAGCGTCGGTTTCTATAGGCGTCGGTCTCGATAAGCGTCGGTTTCTATAAGCGTCGGTCTCGATAAGCGTCGGTCAAGATAAGCGTCGGTCTCGATAAGCGTCGGTCTCGATAAGCGTCGGTCTCGATAAGCGTCGGTCTCGATAAGCGTCGGTCTCGATAAGCGTCGGTTTTGATAAGCGTCGGTCTCGATCAGCGTCGGTCTCGATAAGCATCGGTCTCAATAAGCGTCGGTTTTGATAAGCGTCGGTTTCTATAAGCGTCGGTTTCTATTAGCGTCGGTCTCGATAAGCGTCGGTCTCGATAAGCGTCGGTCTCGATCAGCGTCGGTCTCGATCGCGTCGATTTCGATAAGCGTCGGTTTCTATAGGCGTCGGTCTCGATAAGCGTCGGTTTCTATAAGCGTCGGTCTCGATAAGCGTCGGTCAAGATAAGCGTCGGTCTCGATAAGCGTCGGTCTCGATAAGCGTCGGTCTCGATAAGCGTCGGTCTCGATAAGCGTCGGTCTCGATCAGCGTCGGTCTCTATAAGCATCGGTCTCAATAAGCGTCGGTTTTGATAAGCGTCGGTTTCTATAAGCGTCGGTTTCTATTAGCGTCGGTCTTGATAAGCGTCGGTCTCGATAAGCGTCGGTCTCGATCAGCGTCGGTCTCGATCGCGTCGATTTCGATAAGCGTCGGTTTCTGTAGGCGTCGGTCTCGATAAGCGTCGGTTTCTATAAGCGTCGGTCTCGATCAGCGTCGGTCTCGATAAGCATCGGTCTCAATAAGCGTCGGTTTTGATAAGCGTCGGTTTCTATAAGCGTCGGTTTCTATTAGCGTCGGTCTCGATAAGCGTCGGTCTCGATAAGCGTCGGTCTCGATAAGCGTCGGTCTCGATCAGCGTCGGTCTCGATAAGCATCGGTCTCAATAAGCGTCGGTTTTGATAAGCGTCGGTTTCTATAAGCGTCGGTTTCTATTAGCGTCGGTCTCGATAAGCGTCGGTCAAGATAAGCGTCGGTCTCGATAAGCGTCGGTCTCGATAAGCGTCGGTCTCGATAAGCGTCGGTCTCGATAAGCGTCGGTCTCGATCAGCGTCGGTCTCGACCAGCGTCGGTCTCGATAAGCGTCGGTCAAGATAAGCGTCGGTTTCTATAAGCGTCGGTTTTTATAAACGTCGGTCTCGATCAGCTTCGGTCTCGATAAGCGTCGGTATCGATAAGCGTCGGTCTCGATAAGCGTCGGTCTCGATAAGCGTCGGTCTCGATAAGCGTCGTCTCGACAAGCGTCGGTCTCGATAAGCGTCGGTCTCGATAAGCGTCGGTCTCGATAAGCGTCGGTCTCGATAAGCGTCGGTCTCCATAAGCGTCGGTCTCGATAAGCGTAGGTCTCGATAAGCGTCGGTCTCGATAAGCGTCGGTCTCGATCAGCGTCGGTCTCGATCAGCGTCGGTCTCGATAAGCGTCGGTCAAGATAAGCGTCGGTTTCTATAAGCGTCGGTTTTTATAAGAGTCGGTCGCGATCAGCGTCGGTCTCGATAAGCGTCGGTCAAGATAAGCGTCGGTTTTTATAAGCGTCGGTCTCGATCAGCGTCGGTCTAGATCAGCGACGGTCTCGATAAGCGTCGGTTTCTATGAGCATCGAACTCAATAAGCGTCGGTCTCGATAAGCGTCGGTTTCTATAAGCGTCGGTCTCGATAAGCGTCGGTTTTTATAAGCGTCGGTCTCTATAAGCGTCGGTCTCGATAAGCGTCGGTCTCGATAAGCGTCGGTCTCGATCAGCGTCGGTCTCGATAAGCGTCGGTCTCGATAAGCGTCGGTCTCGATAAGCGTCGGTCTCGATCAGCGTCGGTCTCGACCAGCGTCGGTCTCGATAAGCGTCGGTCAAGATAAGCGTCGGTTTCTATAAGCGTCGGTTTTTATAAACGTCGGTCTCGATCAGCTTCGGTCTCGATAAGCGTCGGTCTCGATAAGCGTCGGTATCGATAAGCGTCGGTCTCGATAAGCGTCGGTCTCGATAAGCGTCGGTCTCGATAAGCGTCGTCTCGATAAGCGTCGGTCTCGATAAGCGTCGGTCTCGATAAGCGTCGGTCTCGATAAGCGTCGGTCTCGATAAGCGTCGGTCTCTATAAGCGTCGGTCTCGATAAGCGTAGGTCTCGATAAGCGTCGGTCTCGATAAGCGTCGGTCTCGATCAGCGTCGGTCTCGATCAGCGTCGGTCTCGATAAGCGTCGGTCAAGATAAGCGTCGGTTTCTATAAGCGTCGGTTTTTATAAGAGTCGGTCGCGATCAGCGTCGGTCTCGATAAGCGTCGGTCAAGATAAGCGTCGGTTTTTATAAGCGTCGGTCTCGATCAGCGTCGGTCTCGATCAGCGACGGTCTCGATAAGCGTCGGTTTCTATGAGCATCGAACTCAATAAGCGTCGGTCTCGATAAGCGTCGGTTTCTATAAGCGTCGGTCTCGATAAGCGTCGGTTTTTATAAGCGTCGGTCTCTATAAGCGTCGGTCTCTATAAGCGTCGGTCTCGATAAGCGTCGGTCTCGATCAGCGTCGGTCTCGATAAGCGTCGGTTTCTATGAGCGTCGGTCTCGATAAGCGTCGGTCCCGATCAGCGTTGGTCTCGATCAGCGTCGGTCTCGATCAGCGTCGGTCTCGATCAGCGTCGGTCTCGATCAGCGTCGGTCTCAATAAGCGACGGTCTCGATAAGCGTCGGTTTCTATGATCAAATAAAGGAACTGGCCTTATTCTATCTTATTAGTGTGTACCATAGTTATACAATTATCACATAATCCAACCAAAGCAAAACAGTACCGCAATACCATTTGAAACATGTTGCCTCCTGTTGCTTTTGGGTGATCAATCCATCAGTTAACTTACGTCTTATCTACCAAATGCTTCCCTTCTACAATTATAATACTTTACCAAAATCATAAAATTGCCTTCTTGATCTTTTGAACAAGAGTTACCTACATCATATTAATAGGAAAAGTACCAAATTTAATTCCACATGACAAAAGATATTTAATACAATTACAATAACAATTACATCGACATCGAATATCACGTTTACTTTAAAACATTACCTTATTCGTACGTGCTTAGTAACTGGCCAACAGTTAGTTACGTATCTAATAAGGAATGCGGTCGAATTTCGAAACCACAATAGCGTCATGGTATGCATATGTGAGAACATTTTATTAAAAACAATGTTTATGACTCATTCGCTAAATTAATACTATTAATACAATTTTAGCAAAACAGATTACTTGTACAATATGAGTTCACGTTGTTTTTCAAACTAGCTCTTCATACAAAATTCATAAAAATTGAGCAAAAATAACACATTTTATTTAACTTCTCTCAAAAATAAATGCTGAGCTTATTATATTCGTAACATTCATACATTTATACAAATAATTTAAATACTGGTAAAATACTTTAAGCATACATAGGTACATGATAAACAATAGTTTGCTTGCTGTAAAAAAAAAATATTATCAAAACTTAACTGTATTCGTCAACACTTCAACAGGTATCTAATGTACCTACTATAATATTCATAACATAATTAATTAGAACTACGAAAGTACAAAATCAATTAAATCTGCCAACGTTACAGGCAGGTCTCGATAAGCGTCGGTCTCGATCAGCGTCGGTCTCGATAAGCGTCGGTCTCGATCAGCGTCAGTCTCGATAAGCGTCGGTCTCGATCAGCGTCGGTCTCGATAAGCGTCGGTTTCTATAAGCGTCGGTCTCGATCATCGTCGGTCTCGATAAGCGTCGGTTTCTATAAGCGTCGGTCTCGATAAGCGTTAGTCTCGATAAGCGTCGGTCTCGATAAGCATCGGTCTCGATAAGCGTCGGTCTCGATCAGCGTCGGTGTCGATTCATTTAGACATACATACAGTGACGGATTAACCCTTAAACAAATTAAGCAATTGCCTAGGGCATCACGTCTGGGGGGGCACCAGAGGAAGCAAAAAAAAACCATCCTTAGGGCATTACGTCTCACTCTCACGTCACCAAAAACCACACCGAAGAAAGGGTTGTGTCTGAAAGTTTTGATGATAGGTCAGTCAGTAAATAAGAGAGACAAAATTAACAAACTTTGACTAGTAATAATTCTTTAACTACTGGTTCAAATTGAACGAAACTTGAAGTCTACCAGGTCTGGGGGCACTACCGTGTCTGTAAATTAGGCTTACCAGAAAAAAAAAAACGCGTAGCTTACTCCACCTCATGGTGGTGGGGAAATTAGTTATTTGGCCAAAAGCGTGTAGGAGTGGACTTTGCGGCGTTCGTACGTAACTATTGATTGTACAAAAAAAGGTTAGCAATTTTCTCTAGTTTCATTTATTACTAAAAATTTTAATTGTAAAATGAGCCGGAAAGGATTTGTTGTTAAAAACAGTTTTTCAGCGATTCTGCAAACTTTCTTCGACAGGCGTTTCTCCTTTGGACTGATAACCAACAGGACGTTTCGTTTTTGAGATATTTGTCAATAGATCGTTTCACCTATGCATGTTTCACCGAAAGTCCTGTCGCCGAAACGAACAAATGCGAACCTTGCAAATGTTCGTTTCTGCGACAGGACTTTTCAGCTGTGGAATATTCCTCGTTAGATCGTTTTGTCTACGATTGTTTCGACATGGCAAGACATAAAGAAAGAAAATGTTTTAATGTAAGAGCGCCTTTTTTTTTAATGAAAAGTATTTATCTATTACCTACCCATATTCTTTTATTTTGTTATTGCAAACATTGGGGAAATATAAAAACAATAGAAGTCTAAGCAAAAGCGTGGAGGTACAGATCAAGAAAAAGGATTTAGACACATTGATCTGAATAGAATCAAATGGACTTAAAATCATATTTTTATTAAATGGATGAGCACATATTTGTCATCTGGTTTGATAATTTTATATTTTTAACCTAGGTATACTTTAGTATACCTAGGTTAAAAATAAGTAATAAATAAAACTAAGTAGTTTACTACTTACATACTTATAAACACTACTTTATAATTTAAATAAATAAATAGGTTTCTTTAATCTTTTGTTTGGTATATGGTACGGCAGTGCCGCTCGTTTTTTCTCGACTGGGTGGGGGCACTGCCGTGTCCCCAGATTAGGCCGACTGTGGAAAACACGAAAAAAACGCGCCACTTACCACCTCATGGTGGTGCGGAAATTAGTTACTAGTAAATCAACAAAAGGTATCATGGTCACGGGCAGTCTGCCCGTGACCATGATACCTGCAAAGGTGTCGAAACGTCGGGAACTAAAATCAAAATACAAACCGCGATAAAATCCGTAAAAGTAGTTTTATTTCAATGTCTAACATTCGCGTAAACCTCAGAACTCAATTAGTTACTAGTGTCAAAATGTGTGTTGGAGTGGACTTTGCAGCGCTCATTCGCTAAAACTATCGATTTTACAAAAAAAGGTTAATTCATATAAACAGTGTAAGAAATTTTCTATAGTCTAATTTATTCTTATCTATTTTTCTCGTAAAATAATCCGGAAAGGAATTGTTGTCAAAAAACTGTTTTTGAGCGCCATTTTTCTCACATGGCGGCGCGAAGGCAAAGATACGAGGTGGCAGTGTGAGAATTCAAAACGAGCACATCGAAATCTATAAAATCACCAATTTTCAATCACCCGGAAAACTTTCCAGGTAACCCTCTTTTTGAGCACCAAATAACTGTATTACTAGCTGAAAAACGGATAGGGGGCCCCAGAGACATGGATTGCTTAGGGCATCAGTTAGTCTTAATCCGTCACTGCATACATACATACATACGATCATACAAGTGTCCACTTGATAGACCACACTTTTGGGACACCGGCACCGTGTATAAAAATGAAAATCTCGTATATGTATGTTTTATATTTTTTAGCCAAAAATAATGACTTATCTCTCCACGCTTCTGTTTCTTCTAGGATAGAAATAAAAAAAATATATATTGGAGTCTTCTTTAATAGTCAAATCATTAGTCATATTAACTCCTCATTTTAAAGAAACCTGTTTACTTTCTACGCACGTCACTAAAACATAAATCTCACTGCTGTCCTCTTCAGAGTCATCAAATTCATCATCACGGCATGAACTGGTTATCAGGGACTATCTGAGAATTAATACCAGCCCGTTCCTAACTTAGACTATATTCTTCACCTACCTACCGAATAACTACATCCTTGATTCTAGAGTCGTTATACTTATTCGTAGGATGTTTAACCCATCAAAAACTTCTTCTAATTCGGTTTACTACTTAAATGCTATAACCTCAATTATTATAGATACTACAATAATATATTTTTGCTTAATTTATGGTTTTACGCAAAATGTATTTTATTTTTTATTTTTCATACAATACATAATTAAACAAATAACTGTATTCTATTTATAAAATAACTTGAGCAATGCCTTAATTAAAATTAAATGTAAATAAACCTATGAATCTAATATAAAGAAAAAAGCCTATTAACCATTATCCAGTAACAGTTAAAACAAAATTAAACTGGACGAATAGTGTTGTTTACGCAACATCTTATCAAGCTTTGCACGCTTTGTAGGTGGTACACACCTATTTAGTAGTATTTAGGTGCAGTCTTATCAGTTGTACTGTAATGACGACTTTCTAAAACTAATGTAGGTACCTATTCTTGAACATGAGTATGATAATCTGAAATAACAATTCCAACATCATTCAAAAATTTATTTAAATAAATATTTTAAATAGTACGACACCATTCTTACAGGTAAATACCCAATTGCTGTAAATAACAACAAACACATTTATGAAAGAACTATTATGTTTGTAATTGGTTTTGAATTGTAAATAATTAACATATTGCATAATAAACGAAAATAAAAATCAAAGAAAAGCCATTGTATGCATTGTATTGGCAACATTTTGATAATATCAATGGATGGTTTATCTTTTATCACAGTCTTACGTCAAGTTTTAAGGCGGTCGCGTTTGATTGTCAGTGTCATTTTCATTACAGTGAGCGAAAACCGCTTTTCATTTTCGTTGAATTTATAAAATAAATATATGGAATTTGTTATATATTTTAAGAGTGAACGTTAGTGTAGATTATTTAAAATGAGTGGTATTGAGGAAAAACAAAGTTTTAGTCGAAACAGAGGGATATCGGCAGTAAGTTTAAAAGTTTTCCAGTTTCTTGAAGTTTAAAATACTCTAAAGTAGTTTAGTTCTTGTTATTAATGTGTTTCATAATAGCCTATACTTATACTTCTACTATAAAGAGTGATTACCGCTTATAAGCAGGAACAAGTTAAATAAAAAATCATTATTTTATAAGTTTCATAAAAATATAGTACTTAGGTAAAAACCAATAAATATAATATAAAATGCTAAAAATTTACATAACAATCATCATTTTACTTTGTTTAACCAAATATTCGCAAAAAGTTGGTGCTAGGCTTTACATAATCAACCAAAGTATTTTTTGTTGTATATAAAAATATCTATGACTTCTCATAACAAACACAGGATACAGACTAACAAGAGCAGTCTAATAATATTTTAATACACATATAAAACATTAAACCATTATATTACACAACTTTTTGAACTCTATAAACTATTTTTCCCGTACCTCACTTACAATATTTCTTACGCAACTGAATCAAAACCTTTTAAACGTAGTCTTAAGTAGATAAATATGATTTTAAAAATAAATTTAGCACTGTCCACACCTGTGATTATAAAAACCTTTTGATATCATAATTAATTGATAATAATATCTACTCCAAATATAATGAGATATTTTACTAATTATGTGGCATGGCTACTATCAGTAATTGATATTAACTGTGATATGTTTCACTGCAGTTGTAGAAATTTATAAAGAAATAGTACTTAATTGTTATCAGATTTAGTAACGTTGAGCAATGGTTGGAATGAGGTCGGTCAATATTGATTTAACTTACACAACATAAGCGAAAGCCAATCCTATGCAATGTGTATGAGTAAGGCAGTTTCTCTAGTTACTAAATATGCTTAAGAGCTATTTTATTTTTTTAATTAGTCTTTCTTGGATATAATAGAAAATAATTATTATTGGACATTTTTGTCTAGTAAGGTGATTTGTAAGTAGAGATTTCAAGTTAAATAAAAATAATAAAAATGTTTATTTTCTCATCATCACATAATATTGTACAGTTAGTAATTAGGTTCTTGTATAGAGACTGGTGTCTGTGAAAGGTAAAACCTGAGTTACAGTCGTTACAGATCACCAGGCTACCCTCCGAAGAGTCAGTTATTTCTAGTACTTTATAATTTACTAGCTGATCCCCGCGACTTCGTCCGCGTCAATTTCTGTTATTATGACCGCGATTAAGAAGTTAAAAAAAAAGTATTTCTGCGTAAATGATAATTTTAGTTAATATTATGTTGATAAAACTCTGTAGCAAATAATTGGCAATAATGCATTAATTTCGACCAAATGATTACCTTAAAAAAGGTTATAGTGAGTCAATCTTACATTTTTTTAGATCATTTAAAGAGGAACAATTCTTTCATACATATATTTTGGGTAACTCGAACCGTTTACGCAGCGCACGCAACGGAAGCTTTCAAGTATGAATATTTTTCCCCGTTTTTGTGTCTTTTTTCACTGCTGCTTAGCTCCTATTGGTCGCAGCGTAATGTTATATAGCCTAAAGCCTTCCTCGATAAATGGACTATCTAACACAAAAAGATTTTTTCAATTCTAACCAGTATTTCCTGAGATTAGCGCGTTCAACCAAACAAACAAACAAACAAACTCTTCAGCTTTATAGATGTAATCAAATGTTAATGATAGTAGGTACTATCTTGTAAAAATGAATTTTAACTTCATCAATTAACCATGATTTCATAACATATGATCATCATTCATGATATTATTTTAAGCTACAAATATCTTGCACTAAAAATAACATCTTAATACTTTAAAGGGACTAAAAGTTTTTAGACTCTTTTAAATATCATCATAATTTGTGATCTGTCTGAAGCCACAATAAATGTCAATCTCTGTCCCTCCGAGATCGCTCAAATCTGGTGTTATAAATTCATTTACTCCAAAAACACCAAACTTAACATAGGTCAAGTAACATAGACATGTCAACCATGTTTATTTAAAAAAATACATATAAGATAAGCTCAAGTATTAAAAGTGTGCAATAAATAACTTTACTCGCTATCAGTCAATAAACATTTATTATTGCAATTCTATTATATCTTTAAACTTATTTATTTATGGATTTATTGCAACCAATGTCAATGTTTCCTTATTATCTAAGTTCAACAATCTTCATGTTGTAATAAATGAGGATTTTAGCATACGAAATCAAACCTCATTGGTGCTTAATTTGCCCTGTAAGACCTTAAAATGAGTTGACGATAAATGGATTAAAGATAAATTTAATAAAAACACGTAAGATTGACTACTTTGCCTTAGCAACAAATATTTACGAAAATTAAATTATAGGCGCTATTGCAGAAAGCATGACCACATAGGTCAATGTCACGTCAAGTCATTATGTGGCCTGGTGCTAAAAGGGGCAACATCTGAATACAGGTATATATATATATACCTATTCAGATTTTGGCCCTTTTAGCACCAGGCCGCCACAGATATGACTCAATCAATAATAACATACATTTATAATTCAAAAAATAAATTTATTACTCAGTAGGTAGATTCTTATCTACCTACTGAGTAATAAATTTATTTTTCGTGTTAGTAAAAACATCAAATGAATATCCAAAAAGCCGTTGTAATATCAATGGGCCTCAGACAAAGAGTGGTATCCGAAATGCGTTTCATGGTACTCATACGGGACCCAGACTCTCGCGTTTCGTTCGAGGTTCGGAGGCCAAATCCCAATTCAAGAACCCTCAAACTCGAACATAATCTTTGTCTTCATCGAACTCCGCTGCGATTTTAACCACAGCGTCGCACTACCACTTACCACAGTACAAATGGATCTACTCTTGAAATCATGCTATGACTTTGAACATCTTAGTAACAGCCCAATCTTAAGGTTAGATTTATCATCAATCTGATAAGGAATCTACTCATTTTTTCTCAATAATAGCAATGTCATACATGCAGTAGCCTGATTCCGCTATTTTTAAGTCAGTGGGTGGCAGGTTAATGAACGTTCCAGTGTAGGTACCTACTTGTTATTGTGCCTAATTTACGTATTCAGATAAGCCTACAATGAACAGTCATTGGCAATCCTACAATGACAACAGTGGCAAGTAGCTGTACATTTGTCATTAAACTAAAATCATCTGAATACGAAAATTAGGCACACACTGGAACGTTCATTAACCAGCCACTGACTTTAACATAATTGGGCCCCAGGTTGTATAGTGGTCCATTTTTATCTTCAAGATAAAGAAAATGCTGTGTAAAGTTCAGATTGATGACAGATTAAGTACCGATCTATCTCAAGAACGTCGATAAAATATACCAGGAAATAGGGTTAGACCTTCATAAACAAATAAACATACTGCGTACCTATTTGTTATATAAATCTGTTTATCGGAAGGCTACCTGTCTGTCTTAAGCTGTTCAGTAATCAACATGGCCGTAAAATGGGATTCATGTAGTTTACCATAGCGATTCATTCCTTCTTGAAAAAGAGTACAGCGCGACAATATGGGAGGGAGGCCTTTAATTAAGCCTATTTTTTATTACGTTCTAAAAAAATAAACTAAAAAGTCGCCTAACAAAAAAAACATGTGTTCGGAGTATTTTTTTCTTCTATGATCAGAAGTTTAGACGACGTATTAACAATTTACCGCCTACTTAGAGTTCCGTGTACCTTATCAGAATCTTGATAAGAATATTCTTTTCCTTTCTAGATTTTCGCAAATAATAAGCATAACACTAAAACTTTACTACCAATATAAATCAAGCTATCGTTGACGTGTGAATCATTAAATTACCCGTCATTTCATTTCCACAGGTGTTATGTAATCGTTGTTTTGACAAACACACAGTTAAATGTTCAACAATGAAAATATTTTGAGAAAGTTAAAGAAAATATAAACTGTATTACGCTGTGAACATTTATTTAAATGAGAGTGTAACTAACACTTAATACATGATTATGTATTAAGCATAATACAGCACTTTCTAAAATGTAAATTGGTACTGAATATGTTTTATTTGTAAAAGTCTATTGGGTCTAGATATTGTTCCACCGTCTACGGCTACGAGGAGATAGTCGTTTAGTATAGGTAATTTTCAGCCTTCTCCAATGTGGATTTTTAGTACGTCTAGCACTTTCCATAGCAAATACTATAATAAATGCGGACAATATCACATACATTGCTCTGAACCCAAAGCACATGAGTAGATAAACGGAACAGAGGCAAAGCTTCTTAAGAACGTGCAAAATTGTTACCTATTTTGTTAGGGTTGTCACAATAGGTGAAGACAAATCAAACAAAACGTTTTTTAAATAGTTTTAATAGTCAGTATAATAGAATATATAATAGTATGATAGAATAGTTTACAAATTACTTACTCTAAGAATTTTCTTTTTATAATTTTTGTTTTTCAAAAATAAAAAATACCTACCGTGTTGTACAAATTACTCTCTTCTTATTATAAAAAGGATCATACAATAAAATAAAGGTACTTGCTTGAAAAAGTAATAACCAAATATTTACTTACCTAATTGTACTCCTTGGGATAGTTAAAGTATGATATATTTTTGTTTTCTCTATTATTATTCATACACACGGTACAATAAACAACCATTATTATTAATATAATACCACGTTTTTACAACTAAACTTATAAAAACTAAAACTTGCAACTAACAAAACAAACAGCGTGCGTCGGACTGACCCTTAGATTGTACACTGGATGTGCCAGCGTAAACTGGTTTTTTCCAGTCTCGCCGCGTATGCGACAAGCGGCCAGTGGTCACGCACACATGCCCCGCGCGCTTGTGTGCGTGCAACCGATTCGAGCGGTTGTTCGAAGCTTTGCCTCTGTTCCGTTTATCTACTCATGTGCCCAAAGTAAGTAGCTGTAAAGCACTTGTGTTATGGAATTCAGAAACAACGAAGGTACCACAAACACCCAGACCCGAGGCAATGTAGGAAAGTGAGTTTCTACATTGACCCGTCCGGGGATCGAACCCGGGACCTCAAAGCTAGCGACACCTTGAAAACCGGTGCGTACGCCACTCGACCACGGAGGCCGTCGAGGCCGTCGAAATACTATCCTTATTGACTGGCTCATCTTGCATAAGCTACTGTCCTGTTTTTTTTATTCTTAGCCATTTCTGTCCCTCTGCAGGGTTAAGGCCCTACCCTGCTGCCATCTTTGGCTGCTTAGGGCTGTAAAATAACCTTATAATTTTAAGTAGAAAGGAAAGTCACTGGGTAGCAATGACCAACAAAACTAATCTCCCAAAATATAACTGATAGCGGTATGAGAACTAACAACATCCGCCTTATTAATACAATACGATTGTGGCAATTAAAACATATCGATTATGCAACAACAATCGTCTGGCTTGAATAATATTATAATAGCACGTTAAACAGTAGGTCCCGGCTGTAATACATAGATCTTTGGCAGTCGTTAAGTCAATTCTGACAACCAGTCTTACTATAGGATACCCACGTGTTTCCCAGTAAAATGGGTTGTGGAGGTCAGATATGCAGTCGCTCCATGTAAAATACGGTATTCAGCTGAATCCAGTAAGACTGGTAGCCGACCCCAACATAGTTGGGAAAAGGCTCGGGTGATGATGATTATAATATAATATTCCGGGAATCAACCGATTACATCTCGCTCGCTATCACACGTGATCGTTTATAAGATCTAAGTCTCGTGGTAGGCTCGTGGCCAAAGCCATCACCTGGGGCTTATCCGACGAGACACATTCAGGATAACATCTGGAAGACCATTAGAGATCAACTTGATGAAAAGTAGCTTATTTCGAGGTAACTGACCCTTGGCCTTTGAGACAAATGGAAATCTGGTAAAAATTATGAACTTCCTCTGCCGTGTAGAGCTTGCTAAATTCAGTGGAGTCCTTCCTAAATGCAGTCGCTATCAACCGCGATAGCTACTTTGGCCCCAGAAATGAGCTTTGCTAATTTTAGATTTGCTAGATATATTTGACGACCTCCGTAGTCGAGTGGCGTACGCACCGGTTTCAAGGTGTCGCTAGCTCTGAAGTCCTGGGTTCGATACCCGGACGGGTCAATGTAGAAACCAACTTTCCTATACTGTCCTATACTCTCGGGTCTGGGTGTTTGTGGTACTTCGTTGTTTCTGAATTCCATAACACAAGTGCTTTAGCTACTTACTTTGGGTTCAGAGCAATGTATTTGATGTTGTCCGCATTTATTATTATTCATTATATATTCCGGCTATGTGAATTTCTCTTATCACGTCAATAACTAGTCCGGGGCTTATCTTCCAGTTGCTACTTTTCCAAACCTAATTTTATCTTACCATCTGTTTACCCCAAATCTATTTCACTAGGTGGGCATATCATAGGTATAAACATTCCTACATTATGTCTAATTACGATCAAATCTTTGTTAGATCACTGATAGCAAATAATTATGTCTTCTTCTTTTCTTCTTCTTCTTCTTCTTCTTCTTTTCGAATCGATGGTAATCTTGTTTATTTTAAAAATTAAAAATTAAATACGCTGCGCCCAGTAGTTGGCCACACTAACTGCAGCGTCATTGGCGAGGTTAATTATATAATAATTTATTAATTATAAATATAGAATAATTATGTAAAAACGACGTATTTCAATGCTTGACCTGATTTTTTTCTAATACCTATTGGCAATTATTTATAAACTCCTCGATAACATCTATAGGTAGAGATTAGATGAATCGATCTGCATGTAATTGTACTTGTTGATAGGCTCCAATCTCGATGTACTTATAATTGTCTTGGTCTGCATGTACTGGAATCAGCTGGATTACCATCTATTGGATAGATAAGATTTAGAGCATTTAAGAATTTTACGTAGTTTTCGCGTTCGACCTTCAAAGATGAAAGGGCATTTTTGCCTAGGAACCAATAACATCGTGAAATGTATCATTGAAAAGGTTTTTTTGTGTATGATTTAACTTTTATAACGGTGGAAAGTAGCTGCTGTGTGAAAAAAGTTATGGGACAATAAAGACAGACTGGTTGGCAGGCTTCCATACATTTCTGCCTGTTCTCAAATATGACAATGTCCAGTCCAAATGCATACCTATCTAATGCTATCTGGAGTAGATAGATATGCACTTCTTGTTATTGAAAATTGAAGTTTATATACGTGGGCAGCTAAACCTCAATTTAGATATCAAAACAGTTTAAAAAAGTTTGGTTGATTGACTCCATTTGTACCACTACCCGGTTAGACTGGTAATTGAGAAACTTTGAATACTTAATTATATAATATAGTATTTTTATTTCACTGTATTATTTTGTCAATATTCACATGTTTTGTGAGGTAACCATAGTATACTTTCAAAAATATTTACCAAATCATAAGCTATATTTTCCAAATTATAATGATGAATCGAACTAATCTAATGTCATCATCCTCTTGCGACTAATTCATTTATCTTTTACATATCATTATACATATCTATAAGTATACCTTTAATTTGTTCCTCTCCTTGGCCTTCTGTATTCCGTTATCTCTTATCAGTCACAGTCTAACGATCAGGAACCTTGCAGCAACCGGCAAAATAAACAACTTCCTAGTATTAATATAGTCATCACTCATCAGCTACTTATGTATTTCCGTTTATGAGCCATTAATTTCTTGAAAAAAATCACGAGAAAACGAAAATACGAGTAAATGTGTAGGAAATGGAAATCTGATATAATAAATATAGTTTAAAAAAACTAAAAAACACGCTTTTAAAGTACTTCTAACTAAAAAAGTGAAAAATAATTCCTAATGTAAGCTGAAATGAACAAAAACAACTAGTATTATTGTGTAAAAGCGTGGGTAGCTCGATAGACGAAAAATATGGCACAGAGCGCCCCACGCTTTATCACAATAATGTCGCTTTGTGGACTTAATTTATTTTTTATTTATTTAATCTAGGTGATCCTGATCAGGATAATGAGATAAACCTATGAAATTATTATATTGTCGCTGATTCTTGATAAGTGTACAAAGTTTGAATTAAATCTGTCCTTTTAAAGTCATCTTTTAAAAATCGAGTCCAAAGGAGTCGGTTACATACATACATACAAGTGAAGCTAATAAAAGCGTGTTAAAAATGTAAATCAATTAACTATCTCCTATCAAAGAATTTTGATCACATACTTACATTATTATTTATAAAAAATCATTAAACACCTCTTAACCCTAGAGACTACTGACTCTCTCTTCTCCATTATCTAATACTTCTCTTATCTTATCATTCTCATTCTCTTATCATCTCTAACTCTTACTAATCTACTTCTCTCACTAACCTAATACTTGTACATTTCAGGGTCTAAGAATTGACTACACTGGTGTGCCGACCGCCGAATATGACGACCGAAAGGAAAAGCCCTGGCAACGGGTTAACTATCCCTTCAATACTAACTCATTCACTACTTCAAACTTCACGCATTCACTACTTCAATCTTCACTCATTCAATCAGTACTTCAAACTGTACTCATTCAATCACTACTTCAAAATTCACCCATTCACATTTTCATGCGTTCTCATTCTTTCACTATACTTCTAAAATACAGTACGAATCTAACTAGGTGCGTCTAAAAAGGGCCACAAGATATAGCCATCTCTTTTCCACCCACCGTTAATATATGCTTGTATCTCTTTTTAAATGCGCTTATTTGTCGTACATACTGTTATTCATATTATTTTGGTGAATCAATTTTCGCAAGATTTTGTTAAGTAATTTTTTTGGCGTCTTATTTAAGATTAATTTTCTTTATAGTTAGAAATCTGGTAATACGTACTTACTAACATATCCAAATAATAATACTTCTTAAAACATGTGCGTACTAGTATGAACTAGATTTTAATTAATTACGTACGTAATTCCACGTTTTAGAGATTATACTCTCAGCATAATCGTATTAAGTCACTTTCGGATTCAGAGTATCTTAATACAGATTAAATAATGATTAATTAAATCTATTTATTTTGCAAGTCATTTAAAATCAAAACAGAAGAACAAAGGTTATTAAGAAAAAATTTAAAGCTTAAAATTTTTAGCCAGAAGACCTGTGACAAAATAAGTTAATGTAATGTTGCATCTATTAAAAATATTTACAAATCTTGACAAATTTCACAGTCAAAGTGAAATTTAATCCATAACAAAATCATTATTTTCATCTATCAATCGTTTCAACTTTAAAACATTAATTCTTCTTAATGTTCTTCATTCTTGTATTATCTTAACGAAGAAGATAAAACACTACCATTCTTCTTTTTCATTCATTTCATACAATCCACCATGATTATTTCTGGTATGTATGGAAAATACTTCTTCATATCAATATACAAGCTAGATATTCTTATTTTAGTACTTTCTACTGCACAATAAGTAGCTATTTATTGCGGTCTTTTACGGTCTTTTGAAGCCTTTTGTGGTCTACTGCAGTCTTTTGTGGTCTACTCTAGTCTATTACACAGTATACTATAGAAAACTGGTCGAAAATAATTTAAATGGGGATTATAGTTTCGTAGATTATCTATTGTCTAGCAAGACTTGTAGTTTCGCTGTAATCTAATCACAAACTTCATAATTGTATGTATGTAATTTAGGAGATAATAAGAGTGCATGTTAGAATTTTTCATATGGTAAAACTATGTCAAAATTATCACAAAATATATTTAAACATCTTTTTCTAAAACTAGGGATGATTTGTGCTTTGTGGTAAACCTACGATTTAGTCACCCATATTTTTATTATATTTCTATTACCATCTTTTCTCGTCAACTCATTCTTTACTTTTCAATACTTAAATCTATTACAAGAACAAACAAAGACTAAAATTAAATCTTATATAAATAAATAAAACTAACACGCGTCAAAAAACTCATCGTCATCCTTGTCAATGGCGGGAAACGTGCCCAGAAGGCTGGCAGCATTGCCACGTTGAATGGCTATGCCGATTCTCTGTGCAAGGAACAAACCAGCTCTCTTCTATTCTTTACTTTTATACCTAGTATATTAATGACGTCTGTTTACGTAAATTTAGTTTTTTATTCCCCTAAATCTTTTTTATTTTAGATGCCCAAAAATAGATTTAAGCTTTATCTACACTAATATTATAAAGAGGAAAACTTTGTTTGTTTGTAATGAATAGGCTCAAAAACTACTGGACCGATTTTAAAAATTCTTTCACCATTCGAAAGCTACATTATCCACGAGTAACATAGGCTAAATTTTATTTTGGAAAAATCCAAAATAAATCCAATGGTCCACGCGGGCGGAGCCGCGGGCGACCGCTAGTGTTAGAAATATAAAAGTTGTATTTATTTATTATGTTTTCTTAATATCATGTGTTATTTTAGGTGATCTACAAAATAAGTAAAAGAGGCAAACATTTGTATGAGCCTGTCAAATCTGTAAGTTTTTGATCAGATTAATGGGGATTCTTGTGTACGTGGCGTTATGAACTGTGGGATTCAAAGGTTTTTGTGTTCGTCTTGGTATATGTAAATAGCTTTAAAAAACATAATCTATACTACAAAAAAATATCTTTTAAGTGTGTACTCAAAAGATTTATTCATCTTTACATAACGGACGGTACATAACGAACTAGCATAAACTTAAACAATACAGCAGATATAAAATAAATTATTAAAAAATCATTAAAAAGGTAAATGCGAAGCCATGTCTCACACTGTGTCTAATTTCAGTGGGTACAGATGGTTCGAAGGCCCATATGGCCCTGAAACGGATTGTGAAAATACGTTTTATAGAAAACTAACTCCCTATTACTATTAAAATCGCTTGATAAGTTTGAACGTACTCTCATCATTGGTGACTTCAATCTTAGCTCCATAACTTGGATAAAGAACGAGGAATATCAGGCAAGCCCAACTATCCCTAACCCCAGTAATTATAATGATGTTACTAAAACTTTCTTGGAGTTTATCACTCTTAACGATTTAGGCCAATTTAACTTCATAATAAACACCAAATGTAGAACATTGGATTTAGTACTCTCTAATACGACGATACAAAACCTTAATGGCTGCCAAGTACCCATGACTTTAGAAGATCCCTTACATCCGCCATTTGAATTCTCCATTCCAGTAAACTTCCACATAAATTGTTTGCAAGCCAAGTCGACTTCTAAACCTAATTTCTATAAAGCAGATTACGAAAATATCCGAATTGCACTTAAATCTATAGACTGGGAAAATGAACTGGGAGTATCCTCGTCAGTTAATGATATGGTTGATAACTTGTATGATATTCTACACAACGTAATTAAACAATATGTCCCTATGAAAAAGCTATCAAATAATAAATACCCAGTGTGGTATACCCCTAAGCTCGTACGTCTTTTTAAGGAAAAGAACAAATATCGCATCAAAATAAAAAAATATAATAATCCCTTAGACATTATATCCTTTGAGGCATTGCGTTCGAGGTGTGGTAAACTTAGAGCAATCTGTTACAAACATTATATAGAGAGATTGGAAACAGCATTACTAAAAGACCCAAAGGTGTTCTGGTCGTTTATTAAAAATAAAAGAAAATCTAGTAGTGCATACCCTGCCGAAATGTGCTTTCAAAACAAAATTGCATCTACGGGCCATGAAATATGTAACTTGTTTGCTGAAAACTTTGCAAGAGTCTACACCACTTCAGCCGCACCTCTACAACATGTAAGCGATAATACTTCAGTTAATGTACAGACTCTATGTAAATTAGAACTTACCAGTGAGGAAATATTCCAATCCTTGAGGTCCCTAGATGAACAGAAAGGTGCAGGAGATGATAGTATCCCACCCGTACTTATTAGGAGGTGTGCAAATGTACTAGTATTACCACTAAAACTGATATACAATAAATCACTCAAGGATGGCATATTTCCTGCACGATGGAAACAAGCGTTAGTTGTACCTATTTTCAAAGCAGGTGAAAAGCAATCAGTATGTAACTATAGACCTATTTCTATATTGGTAATCTTTGGTAAGGTCTTTGAAAAACTGTTAACTGAACGTCTAGCAACACACGTCAAACATCTAATAACAAGCAACCAACACGGCTTCATCAAATCTAGGTCAACTTCCACAAACCTATTATGCTATGTGTCATCTGTTTCTGAATCCTTAGATAGACGTATTCCAGTGGACGCAATATATACTGATTTCAGTAAGGCGTTCGATAAGGTTGATCATTTTCTCCTACTTGATAAACTTAGTAAAATCGGCGTGGGGGGCTCGCTACTTAAATGGTTTCATTCTTACCTCAGTGATAGGTCCTCAAAAGTTGTTATAAATGGGCACCATTCTAACTCCTTTATAGCAACGTCCGGAGTGCCACAGGGCTCACATCTTGGTCCCATCCTTTTTAACATATTTATAAATGACATAACTGAATGCTTTAAATATTCCAACTTTCAACTTTTTGCAGACGACATTAAAATAATGAAACCGATACTGACTGAATCCGACTCAGATCTCCTACAAGATGATTTGAATAGAATGGTGCAATGGTGTGAAGCAAATAAAATGTCTCTTAACGTTTTAAAGTGCCATTACATACAGTTTAGTCGCAATAAAACAAATAAACTCAATACCTACACTATAAACCATCAACCTTTATCAACTGTAGAACAGATACGCGATCTAGGAGTCATATTGGATAAACAGATGAAGTTCGATAAGCATATCCAAAATATGGCGTCAAAAGGTTTTAAAATTCTAGGATTTGTTTTACGCAGTAGTAAAGAATTTACAAAAGCTTCCACTAAAATAAAACTATATGAAACACTGGTTCGTCCCATACTTGAGTACTGCAGTACTGTGTGGAATCCTCACTACGACATCTACACCAAGCTCTTGGAAAGTGTCCAAAGACGTTTTTTGTACCACCTTTGTTACAGAGACCTATTAGCTAAGAAACTTATAAGATATAAAGACAGACTAAATTATTATAAATTAACTTCATTAGCAGACAGAAGAAAATCTGCTGATATGATATTTTTGCACAAATTATTCAATGGGATTGTAGACTGCAGCGAACTGCTTGGTAAATTGCAATTAAATGCGCCATCTCGTCTGCCGCGGATAAGCAGTTATAGTATTTTTAACATTCCGCGATCTAAAACAAACCTGGGTCATTTCGCCGCTCTGTCAAGACTCTGTAGGCAATTCAACGATATCTCTAAGCGTTTTGGTTTGGATATCGCTGACCCACCTGTGAGATACAAAAAGAAGTTAAATTTAATTTTGTGTGCAAAATAGTTGTTCTCTTTGAATCCTTGCTGTAGGTACGTATCTTTACTATATATTTGTTATTCTGTTTGCGTTCTTACTTAAAAACCGATGTCAAACCAACTCAATTATTGTATTGTATTTTTCTGTTTTGTTCTATTATTGTGGTATTTTTATTTGAAACTCTAATTGATTGTTAATATTTAGTTCACATAGAATATTCAATTTTTAACTTTGTTTTGTTTTTAACTGTTTAGTTTAGTGTTCACCTAACTACATTTGCATGCTGTGATTTCCTTTAATTGAGGGAGCACAACTCATTGAGACATAAGATATTTTTTATATATACCATGTATTTTGTGTATCCTTCGTTGGAAATCCATAATTAAATAAATAAATAAATAAATAAATAAAAATATAGCATAGTAAAATTATGACATACCAGACAAACCTTCATTGATAATCCTGTCTACCGACTTTAATACTAATCCTATTATTTGATAAGAATTACGTGGCAGACCATAATATCTTCTTAAAATGATTAAATATTTCTATCTTTCCTCATACCATGATACTGAATAATGGCTCGGGTTTCTACAAAAAAAAGGAAAAAAAACAATGATTTTTAATAATTATAATCTGTCGAATACTCGAAACCTGCAATCTTTGAAAATCAATCACTTATTATAATCTAAACATCAAACGTTTGATCGGTTATTAATACTCCTTTCACATAATCTTGTAATCTACGATTTAATAAATATTGTAGTATTGTGTTGTGCGAGTTAAGCAGTGTTGTGTGGGGACTGGTTTAAGATGGGTCGCGGACGCAGTAGCTCTAAGCTACCTTTAACGGTAGATGAAAAGAAAATTTCGGAACATAGATCGGTAAGTTAGAGGCTTGCAAAAAAATTTTAAATTTAAAACGGCTTTCAAACGGCGGCTTGGGTGAATTTTTTATGTCCAAAATTTTAAGGGTAATAATTTAAAATACCTAAATGTAAATCGGAATAAATAGTCAAAATTTTTGTTTTGTAAAGTTTAATCACGATGAAATATTATTAAATAAAGTTACTACAATGAAATGTAGCTGAATAGAATTTAATTAAAATTAATATTCATTTAATAATGTGCAACAAAAAATGGTATTTTTAGTATAAAAATTATATAATAATAGTTTTGGGTAATTAATATTAGGGTGCGCTCGCGAGCTGTTCGTGTTTAGGCACATTCGGTGCGCGTTCGTCAGATCTGGACGCACCCTTACGTTATAATTAACTAGGTATGTAATCATGACATGAAAACCGAGCTGCGCGACTAAATTAGCTACGAATGCAACAAATTCTACAAATTCTTGAAACGCATTCTGCTCAAATAAAAAATCGCGCAAATAATGCAGTAATAGCGTTTAGAATACATCTTTGAACTACATAACAAAATAAATAGTATATCGTACCTATTACGTTTGTCTCGCTCACGCGACACGCTAACATTGTCTACGTGATTTTTAATTTAAATTATTGGGAAAATGTCCAAATTTAATGTTGAAACCGCTTTTAATGAGATGTCGAAGAAGTTAGCTGCTTTGACTACGAAAATTGCAGCTCAAACGGCTATAATTGAGGAGCAAAACAGAAAAATTGAAGTTCAAAATAAATCAATCGAAAATTATTCAACCGCCATTAACTTACAAAAGGAGGTAATTTCAAATTTGTGTACGAAAATTGACGAAGTTATGCGAGGGCAGGCGAAAAGTGAGAAGAGCGAGATAAGTGTATGCGTCGGTGCACGGCGGGCGCAAGGTGCGAGTGAGACAGCAGTGGAACAAGCTCCGCTACTAGAAAATATGTCGGAGCGAGCACGACGCGCGAACATGCGTACCCAGAATAAGGATGCGTCTACATTGCCGGGACTGAATGAAATTAATTCTAACGTTATTGAACCAGAAGAGTGGAAAATAGTGGGAGTTGCGAAGAAGAATAAAAAGTCTCCTTTAAATTTGAACACTATTCAAACAGGTGGAAATAACCAGATATCAACATTTCAAGCTATTGAAAAAAAGAAATTTTTACATGTTTGGTCTCTTCATCCTGATACGACGGAAGAAGCGATTATGGAGCACGTAACGAAAATTTGTGGGTCGAAGGATATAAAAGTTGAAAAAATTATTCCTAAGACCAAAAGAGACTATTCGACATTTATGATAGGGGTACCAGGATCTCTATTTGAGAAAATTAACCATGAGAACAGTTGGCCATTAAATACTCAATTTAATGAATGGAGGATTTTTCGCAATGCCAGGAAGACAGAACAAAGTGGCAAAAACCATTAATAACGATATAAACATTTATTATCAAAATGTACGGGGATTGAGAACGAAAACAAAAACTGTTTACTGTAATTTATTGACATCGCCGTATGACCTGTTTGCTATTACAGAGTCAGGCCTCAACGATTCAATTTGTGATGGAGAACTAATACCACCAAGTTTTAGCGTACTGCGTTGCGATCGACAAGATGGGCGCAAGCAGGGAGGAGTGTTGTTGGCCGCATCTTCGCGTTTAAAATTGACACAAGTTTCGATCGACAATGTAGACTCAGCCTTATTTGAGATTTTGTGTGCAACGGTTCACAAGTGTAGTAATGACAGTTGTTTGTTTTTGTGTTGTGTGGTCTATATTCCACCAAAATGTGACTCTAATCAGTATATGCATTTGTTTAGAATATTAGAAAATGTTTGTGTTAAATATAGTAGTGTAGTAGTGTTGGGTGATTTCAATATGCCGTCGGCAACGATTGAAATATGTAGCTATATGGAGTATGTGACTGCTTTCTGTGGATTTCGGCAGGTAAATAATATACTCAATATTAATGGTAGAATCTTAGACTTAATGTTAACTAATTTGAACTTCAGTGAGGTCAAGTTACAAGAGGCTGAGGCGGTACTAGTAGATATCGATAAGCAACATCCACCGTTGATTCTAACTGTGCGAGGGCGCCATAGGGGGTCGGACTCGGAGGTGGCATTTCAAGACAGAACACGTAAAATAGACCAGTCCAAAGTTACATATAAGTGGAATTTTACTAAATGCAATTTTCTCATGTTGTATGATAGATTTAAATTAATTGATTGGCAGTTGTTATGTGAAATTAACAATTCAAAGGAAGCAATAGCATATTTCTATCAGATAGTAAATAACACAATTGATGAGAGTGCACCGAGAAAAGATAGTTATGTAAAAAAATATAAAAGTAGGTATATTTACCCAGATTGGTACACTACGGACTTAATACACGATATTAAACGTAAATGGAGGTTTCATAAAATATTTAAAATCACGGGATCCTTGAGTGATTATAAAATGTTTTCCCTTTATAGATCTCAAGTAAAACGTAAGATCGAGTCAACGTATCAATCTTATCAAAATAGGCTACAGTTAAATATAAAAAATGACCCTAAAGCGTTTTGGAACTTTGTTAGCAGTAAACAATCCAAGCGTAATAAATCGCAAGTAACGAGTGACGGAAGAATAATTAGTGATGAAGAGTGTGCGGAGTGTTTCGCGGCATATTTTCATTCGGTGTACAGCGCGGAGCGGCCAGTGCTCGACCCGGTCGCAGCCGAGCGCGCAGCGGGCAGCGCGGCGGGCGCGGCGCGGGTGCACGTCGGCCGGCTCGGCGCCCGCGACGTGCGCGCCGCGCTGCGCCGGCTCAAGCCCAAGTACTCCGTGGGCCCGGACGGCATACCACCGTGCGTTGTTAGAGACTGCAGTTCGGTGTTTGTTAGGCCCTTATTGCATTTATTTAATTTATTTCTAGGAGAAGGTCACTATCCAGATGATTGGAAAATAACCAGAGTTATACCGGTGCCGAAAGGGAGTAAGGGTTCTGAAGTATCGGGATATAGACCAGTGGCCGTATTGTCTACGTTCGCAAAGGTTTTTGAATCTGCATTACACAAATGTATTTACTCGCAAGTAAGGTCTCAATTGACTGACGCACAGCACGGCTTTCTCCCGAGTCGGAGTACGGGGAGTAACCTTCTGTCCTTCGTGAACTACGTGACACCTGTTGTGGACGCGGGGGGGCAGGTGGACGTCGCGTACTTCGATTTCAAAAAGGCTTTTGATCTGGTGGATAATGATGTGCTGTTACGAAAGTTTGCGGTGATGGGTTTCACTCCGCAACTATTAAAGTTTTTTGCAAGCTACCTGAGCGAGCGTAGACAGTATGTAGAATATGCGGGACATACATCGAGACCGTACTTCACATTTTCCGGCGTAAGTCAGGGAAGCAATTTAGGTCCCTTAGAGTTCTTGTTAATGATCAATGATCTGCCAAATGTAGTTGAGGAAGCTAAGTGTCTGCTGTTTGCGGACGACTTAAAAGTCTTCAGGTCAGTTATAGATACAACCGATACTATGCGACTTCAGGGCGACATCAATAGAATAGTTCAATGGAGTCATGCTAACAAGCTACTATTTAATGTTGATAAGTGCTGCGTGATGAGCTACAGTCGAGCTCGCTCCCCGTTGTGCCACCTGTATAAAGTGGACGGTACCTCGTTGTCACGGGTGACCCAAGTAAGGGATTTAGGCGTCGAGATGGTAACTGAACTGACATACCGCAAGCACATTGTCACTGTATGTAAGAAAGCTTTTAGGAATTTAGGTTTTATTTTGCGTCAATGTAAGGATTTTAATAATACAAACGCAGTTAAAATATTATACAACGCACTGGTTCGTAGCCACCTGGAAACGAACTCTTTAATTTGGAATCCACACGAGACTAAATATATATTAATGATAGAAAAAATTCAAAATAAATTTACAAGGTTTTTATATTTAAAGCAGTTTGGGATTTATCCTTTTTATCCACTTATGTATCCGAGCTTATTCGTTATGGGCATGGTGGGGTATTGCACGCTAGCAGTCAGAAGGGACGTAGCCCTATTAAAATACATGTTCCGCGTGCTGCGGGGCCAGCTGGAGCACCCCGACGTGCTGGCGGAGCTGCGGCTGTGCGCGCCGAGCCAGTACGTGGGGGCGCGCCGCCGCCCGCCGCTGCTCAGCGCTCAAGTAGCAAGGACGAACTTACTCAAGTTTGCTCCAATGTCGCGAGCAATAATTTTAATTAATAAGTTAAATAATAATTTAGACATATTTTTACTTATCCTCCCGAAATTTACTGAAAGCGCACAGAGACTGATAGAAAATAAAAAGTAAATATTTAATTGTTAATAGAAGTTTGTTGTGTTTGTTTTTGTTTATCTCATAGTTTATATATATAGAATAGTTTATTATATAAGGTTTATAATTTGTATAGCATCGCATTGGATTTTATGGATCTGTAATGGTGTTATATGTTTCAAATAAATAAATAAATAAATAAATTACTAAAAATCTTAAGTTTTATATCTAGTGTGTACCTAATGGCCTACGCAACCGGGGCGGCATGGCAAGGGATTTAATTTATCACCAATGAACATTCAAACGTATTGTCATAGAAATATGACATAAATTGGTGTGCTTTAAAATTATGCCTTGGCATATACAGGATTTCACTGCATCATTTCAAAGCATAGCAATCTATGCTCTATTTCTATAACAATAAGTTTGAATGTACATTGTTAAAAATTTAAATCCCTTGCCATGCCGTCCCGTTCTGCGTAGGCCTTTTATAGGATATTTTTTTGACTGCATCTTTAAATTATTTTACCTAAGTATTTAGGATATATGATCATTAACACGCAAAACAGAATTAGCTTTTAGTGCTGACTTTTAACTGGTGAATCTCGGTCTATCCGTCTTTAGGAAGGTTCAGTAGCAGCGCAAGAGTAAGAGTAACCAATGGAGTTTCTTGCCGGTTCTTCTCCATTGGAATGACATTTTGGAACCTGCAACTAGAGTCAGTAATTTAACGTTTTAAAAGAGCTTAAAAAGGCCTACTTGAAATAAAAATATTTTGATTTTGATTTTGATTTTAGAGTCGCTCTCAAATATCACGTAACCGCCGGTTGTTCTATAATATTGTTTATACTTTCAAAATGTTTATGTTACTAAAATAGGGTACAGTAAAGTATTTGGAAACAACGGCGTTATTTGACGCATATTAGTAAAAATATATTTTTAAATAATATGTCTTAAAAAATACGGACAACAATACACAGTTATTATTTAAATATTATCTAAATTTAAACTCACACTTATGACATAACATACCATCACGCCTGTATCCCCGAAGGGTTAGGCAGAGGTGTACCAATGTACGTACACCCACAGTTCGCCGGTATGTTTAGGTCCCATGTAATAGGGGGCGAGCCTATTGCCACCAACCGGGCACAAATCCAAACTCCGACCTGCTACTGAGAATTTCATAGAAAAACCCAATAACACCTTGGTCGACTTGGGAATCGAACCCTCTAGCGTAGCAGTTGCGCTTAGAACCACTAGGCCAACGAGGCAGTTTCTTAATCACACTCACACTTCTTAATTGTAAAAATTAAAATTGCCTATATAGTAAATAGACTAAACTGGGAAGTATCGCGAACACGTGAGCATGTTATATCTTGACATGAAACCTATAAACTAGCAGTATTCGTTACACAGATATTTTTTATTAACTTTAATCAAGGTCTGTCCCAAAACTACTGATTTCGATGCGATTTTTTTCTAATTTAAGCTGATATGATCATTTGATTTTTAGACTAACGAAGCAGCAGCGTTCAGCTGTTAACAATGTATAATTTTCTCATGGATCAATTTAACTCGAAATTTAATTCTATATTTGAGATAATTATGTAAAAACAATAAACGCAAGGCACGTACAACTGCGAAAGGCCTTTATAAACTGACGTTATAATTGCACTCAAAACCCAGATTATTATATCCCAAGCTTTTTAAAGAAAAGTAATCTAAATAAAGACATCGTATAATTTGCAGATCATCAAACTCTCTGTAACATAATCCTAAATACCTATGAATCACGTTTGGAAGTATTGTTATCACAACATATCGATATAATCGGTAATTGATCTGTTCGATATCATCAATCGATAATACTGTAATAGATCTGACTAACGCATGGTGCGACCGAGTGATTTCATATTTCACAAATGTTTAGACGAGACAATAAGTTATTATTTTTTCCTTTTACTATCTACTATCTAGTTATGCAATGCATTGAAATTTTTGTTTATTTTTGAGTTGGCTGATTGTTATAATAATGAGTCAGACTGAGTTGTAGATATATAATCTTTTCATGAAATTGGTTTTATTGTAAAGGATGTTGATTTTGATATATAGATCAAATAATTAAGGATATTAACCTTCGATTAAAAATTTAAAACAATGGGGGTGTTGACAAGATATTAAAAGTGAAAATCTATTTAGTTTGAAGTTAGACTAGAACAAAAAACTAAGTAAATATCTAAAGCGCAGCAAAGTTTAAAGTTAGGACTAATGACGTGTGTCGCGCAAATTTTGATGTCATACGTAATCTACAAATACTAGGGTAAACATCTAGTTTGTAATGTTTCTGTTCAATTCTCTATATTCTTATTCTGTTTATTTCATAGTAATTTTATTTTTTTTCGATACTTTCAAGCACTATTCAATCTTTATCAATCTTCCCACCCCAATCCTCTTTAGTTATAATCTTGTGTCATGTATTGTGACGTCATTTTACATGTGTCATGTCACGTGTTAGCATATTTGTTGGTGTATTTGCTTTAGAATATTTATGTTTATGATGTAGCTTTTGTGTTGTTGTACTGTACTTTTTTTTTAAATAAATAATAGTCCTTATTCTATCTATTTTATCACAAAAAAGCCATAAACTTTTTTAGTCCAGACTAAAATTTTAAATTATAAAAATGCATATTTTATTGCATACTCAAAAACGACCATTTCTAAGGTCCAACTTCACAAAAAGAAATTGTACATTGTCAAAAAAATCTGGGGGCACGGCAGTGCCCCAGCCAAGTCTCGAGCAAAACGGGCACGGCCGTACCATTCTTTTCTCGAAGCGTTTCGCAGCTATTTCACCCCCCCTGTATCATCGATACGGACAAAGATAGGGGTTTAGGTTTTCGATGACCTAGAGTAAGTATTAAAACAAGCTCAGCCTCAAAATTACATGACATTTGAACCAATAGTTTACGAGTTATGAGCGATCAAAGTTACACCATTTTGTCACTCACTGACTCACTCACTGACCGATCATCAAAAATCTAAGGTACTTCTAGCAAACTTAGAACCTTCAAATTTGGCACCAAGATAGGTTTTTAGCTACATGTAAAGGGAAAATTATAAAAACGGTAATATATTATATACCTTAGTAAATAATATGAAACAAATTTATATTTGCGGTTTTACAAGAACATGGTATATATATATGAATTTTGACTGCATTGTTAACTTTGTTGTTTGTTTATGTACAAAAAGCAAATAGTTTTTATAGCAATTTTGTTTATTTATAAAAAGAAAAGAAAGAGACCTACAAAAAATAAATGAGATCCCACCAAAAACATTCAATGTAAAAAAAAGCCAAGTCTCTCTATGCAATTCTTCCATCGTAAAAAGTTTTGAGATCGCATAGGAGCCAAGTCCTGTTCAACTTAATTTGTAATAATAAATCAATATTTTGTGAATATGTCAATAGTTTTGTTTACATTACAATAATAGTGACTTGGCCATGAGCACAATAAGATACAAATACAAAACGGCATATTTGGAGGAGTTGCAAGTAAATAATAAATAATATCAGGACACCTTAACCGAAAGTTATCATCCAAGATCAGTAAACTGCACATGCACTATGGCGCATGTTAAGTCCATAGTGATCTCAAATTCCAATCAGTTACAAAATCATGTCCATAATATATATAATATATAAATTTAACGGTATTTGCACGTAATTACAAGGAGCAAACGACCTTTAACTTGTGCTCATGGCCAAGTCACTGTTATTGTAATGTAAACAAAACTATTGACATAGTCACAAAATATTGATTTATTATTACAAATTAAGTTGAACAGGACTTGGCTCCTATGCGATCTCAAAACTTTTTACGATGGAAGAATTGCATAGAGAGACTTGGCTTTTTTTTACATTGAATGTTTTTGGTGGGATAAAATTATTTTCTCGCTGATTCTAAGAAGTCCCACATTCTTCTTAGAGATATTTTATTTGGAAAAAATAAATATTTTTAAATAATTCTCAATATACAACAATTTCAGGTCCCAAGCACATTATTAATAGTCCTCCTTGGAGTCTACCTACTACTGGGCTATTTGACACAACTGGTAGAAGATGGAATGCCCAGTGTCGTTAAAGAGGCCAGTGTGGCTAGAGATGTGAGTATTTTATATTATTTTTTAAGCTGGCAACACGTTCTTAGATTAAGACTTTTCTAGCAATTTGACGTTACACGTTTTTTTAATGTTCAGTTTAATTTTAATGTTCAGGTTTATTAATATTTCGTTTTTTTTTACTTTATTTTCTTGAAGATTTTTTTTAATAACGCCATTTAAGAAACTTCTTATTTTGTCCAGGATTCAATCACATTCAGTGAAGAGGTAGCCGTCCGCCATCTCTTACGGATAGTGGGTGACGAGCCGCGAGTGTCTGGCACTGTATACCATCTGAACAAGACGCAGGACATGAAGGCCCTAGTTGACGAGGTGGCCACGCAAGCCAACCAGGTGGTCATTACCGACTGGCAGCAGGCTAGCGGTGAGTGTAGAGTAGGATAGTGGGTGACGTGACGAGCCGCGAGTGTCAGGCACTGTGTACCATCTGAACTAGACGCAGGACATGAAGGCCTTGGTTGACAAGGTGGCCACGCAAGCCAACCAGGTGGTCAGGACCGACTGGCAGCAGGCTAGCGGTGAGTGTAGAGTAGGATAGTGGGTGACGTGACGAGCCGCGAGTGTCAGGCACTGTGTACCATCTGAACAAGACGCAGGACATGAAGGCCTTGGTTGACGAGGTGGCCACGCAAGCCAACCAGGTGGTCAGGACCGACTGGCAGCAGGCTAGCGGTGAGAGAATCTAAGAACCCTACTTCGAACAAAATTATCACTTCCGGATAGCTTTGTCATCGCCAATCGTCATCTAACGATGGTTTTCAATTTATAGTGGAAAGTGCGGAAATACATATTTATTTAAATTTCTTTGTCAGTCATGATAGCATAAAAATTACTTTTCCATCTGCTTAAACCAGATTTGGTATTTAACATTTGAAACTATGTACTAAAATCAAATTTTCCTTGTCATACAAATTGTTACCTAATATTCTTCTTATTTCCAGGCGACTACTTCCACAACTCCTCAGCATCCTTCGTCAACATATACCAGAACGCGTCCAACATCATAGCGCTACTGGAGGGGGAGAGCGGGTTCCTGCAGAATGGCACTATAGGCAGCACTATACTAGTCAACTGTCATTACGATTCCGTGCCTTTTGCTTTAGGTAAGAGAGTTCAATTTTGTTTGTATAAGAGTGTTGACCACCTCAGCTTCGTCAACATATACCAGAACGCGTCCAACATCATAGCGCTACTGGCGGGGGAGAGCGGGTTCCTGCAGAATGGCACTATAGGCAGCACTATACTAGTCAACTGTCATTACGATTCCGTGCCTTTGCTTAGGTAAGAGAGTTCAATTTTGTTTGTATAAGAGTGTTGACCACCTCAGCTTCGTCAACATATACCAGAACGCGTCCAACATCATAGCGCTACTGGAGGGGGAGAGCGGGTTCCTGCAGAATGGCACTATAGGCAGCACTATACTAGTCAACTGTCATTACGATTCCGTGCCTTTTGCTTTAGGTAAGAGAGTTCAATTTTGTTTGTATAAGAGTGTTGACCACCTCAGCTTCGTCAACATATACCAGAACGCGTCCAACATCATAGCGCTACTGGAGGGGGAGAGCGGGTTCCTGCAGAATGGCACTATAGGCAGCACTATACTAGTCAACTGTCATTACGATTCCGTGCCTTTTGCTTTAGGTAAGAGAGTTCAATTTTGTTTGTATAAGAGTGTTGACCACCTCAGCTTCGTCAACATATACCAGAACGCGTCCAACATCATAGCGCTACTGGAGGGGGAGAGCGGGTTCCTGCAGAATGGCACTATAGGCAGCACTATACTAGTCAACTGTCATTACGATTCTGTGCCTTTTGCCTTAGGTAAGAGAGTTCTATTTTATTTGAAATTGTATATGAGTCTTGACCTACAAAGTGGAGTGCAAATTGTACAAGTGAAATTTTTAACTTTTCAGTAATCCCAGAAAACTTTTTACGATCTCTGATTGCTTACGCTTAAAAAGTTTGTATTTACAAGAGTTTTTAAGTATATTCAGTTACTACTCTATGTTCGTATACCTATCGTCGTGGGTAGTAGATTACTTTTTTTGTGTGTTAATTTACTTAAAATTAAATCTAAACTAAGTCAACATTTTCAGTCATCCCGAACCTTTCTACTTGTCATAAAGACTTGCCTTGAATCTTCCTCATTTAATTCACTTTTTATGCGATACATTAATTTACTTAATACATCTATTCACAAATCTTTTCTCTTTGTAAATAATTAGGAGCGTCAGACAACGCGGCGTTCTGCGCGATCATGGTGGAGACCCTGACGAAGCTGTCGCGAAGCAAGCAGAAGCTGAAGCATAACATCGTGTTCCTGTTCAACGGAGCCGAGGAGAATGGGTTACAGGTATATATGGTCACTCTACATATATAGTTATTTTTATAATACGATTTATTTATAAGGTTGTTGAAACCAAAATTCACGGACTACTTGCAGGAGTTCCTCTGCTTTTGTTAACCCAACTTCCAAAAAAGAAAGGTTCCATGTTCGACTGTATATTCTTTTTGTTTCGACTATTTTCAAAAAGCAAGGGTAGCGGAAGGTTCTCGTGACGCGCGAGAGTGGTTGAAACTTTACTGATGATGACTTTTCAATCTGTGAGCGTTGATCACTAACTTGAAGTGCAAAGAAATCAGAACAAAATAAAAAATTCTATAATACTTCCATAAGCAAAAATTCTTGTGAAAAAGATATATTTGTGAGCTATATACTTTTGTCAAAAAAAAGTATATACTTTTGTTTTTGTTCTATATCATGATTTCATGTAACTGCAATGGCGTTAATTTCGTTTATTCTGACCTATGATATCACTTAGCCCTTTATACCCAGCTTAAGAGCTTATTGTATAGATAATCTGATTTCAAAGTACATTTTCCTAAACAGTCAATTCTCTATGAATGAAATTAATCTATCTATTCGGGACAGTCCATATTTAAGTCCTATATTAAAACATAGATAAAATAATCACTAATATTATAATCCATCAAAACACTATTAATCTAGGGATTAAAAAACTGAATGGACTTTGTCTTATTGGAATTAAGTTTTAATTATATTAAGGATTAATTTAATTCTATGTACTAAGCCATAGATTTGTTTATTTATTTCTAGAAGATTATTCATTCTTACGTCAATCTATCATAAAGATAATTGTTAATATTTTCGCCGTTTTTATTCAGAAGGTTTAAAACTAATCCTTTATAAGCAAGCCAGTAGATTAAGCATTTTTATAATGGAATAGTTTTGCAGTATTGTGATTATTGCCTGATATCGTATTTATTAATGGAAAACAAAAACATATTTATAACATTATCTTTGAACCATTTCTGTCTCCTTAAAAACTGTTTTTTATATACCCTTTGTCTTGTTAATGCAAATCATGCAAGATTATTCTTTCCTCGCACTGTTCTAATTAGGAGACGTTCACATTTCGATTACTGCTAGGCCGCTATTTCGTACTTTCTTGTCTATACAGAGGCTGATACATGGTGATGATGATGATGCCTTATAGTCATGATTATGTATGGTGATAATGATGTAGATGATGATACATAGTCATGATGATAATTAATAATATTTTCTTGCAGGCAAGTCACGCGTTCCTGCAGCACCCGTGGGCGGAGGGAGTGACGGCGGTCATCAATCTGGATGCCGCGGGGATGAACGGGAAACCTACTATATTCCAGGTAAATTTTTCGTAATGGATCTGCTTCTCTTCTGTTTTATTTATTTCGTGATCGCTTGACAAAGTAGACGTGTTTTTTGTTGTTGTTAAAAGCCGCTTAATGACAAATAATAATTACAAATAAATAATTTCTTGCGGCGTAAGTACTTTGCTGTTCTAAGTATGTCGCGTGTGATTCATGCCTACTGTGGTAAACTACAGGTCTGAACTAAATCATATTGACTGTATTGTGAATCTGTGTGACTATGTCTAACCCAGGATCAAGCCCGTTTGGCCGGAGCCAGCTCCTGCAACGTAGTCCTCCACCGACCCCAACACCTCAGCCTCAGCCCATAATTGAAGATCCTGTGCCTAGGAGTAACGATTTACCTAGTGAGGTAATATCTACTCCAGAGATTCAGAGATGGATCTCCAGCATTGAAGCTCTGTTAAATGAGGCATGCGCCATAGTTACAGAGGGGAAAATGAACTCGGATCAGAAGCTCCGTGTAACAAATATTTGCCGTAAGATCGGATCTGGAACCTCGCAGATGGCAGTTTTGTACCAGTCCTTAAAACAGAAAACTATACTAGCGCATAATACAATTCAGCACCTGCAAGAACAGCAAGACGTAGCACAATCTTTTCGGCTATTCAAGGAAGCTGTGGTAGAAAACCTGAAACCACAACAGAATAATTCGTTTGCCGATATGGTAAAAAAAGGTGCCGACAAGTTTATCCGCCCTAGTAACTTGAGCTCAGTCACTATTTACCCTAGCGACAAAACAAAAACGAGTGACGAAACCAAGACCCTCGTACAAAAAATTATTTCGCCAGAGGAGCTCAAACTGCATGTCCGTGGCTTCAGAAAGGTCCGAAATGGCGGTGTCCTCATTAGCACTGAGACCAAGGGAGATATTGAGAAGCTTCGTAACCTTGAAAAGTTAGCTTCATCAGGCCTCACTGTAGAAGAACCTAAAAAACGCCGTCCTAGGATCACTGTCGTAGGTGTACCAGCAGCCCTAACCGAAAAAGAAGTATTTGAATGCATATACGAGCAGAATTTAGCTGACAAATTCCCTAACTCCTCTCGTGAATCGTTTATGAGCACTGTCAAACTAAGCCATAAATCGGGTAAGAAAGGCCTTCCTACCTGTAACTTTATACTGGAGGTACCAGCCAACGTTAGAAAAGCGCTCATAATCCAAGGCAGAGTTTATATTGATTGGACGTCCTACCCAGTAAGAGATTTTACGCTGGTGACTAGGTGCTTTAACTGCCAGCAGTTTGGACATGCAGCCAAGTACTGCCGAGAGTCTAGCCCTACCTGTAACCACTGTGGAGAGCTGGGACATTCCTTTAAGGAATGCACTAACAAGTCTACACCGCCCACTTGTGCGACGTGCAAACGTTTTAAGCGTAAAAGTGATCACCAGACTGGTGATGCTACTTGCCCGGCACGGAAATACGCGGAGGACAGTTACATTCATTCCATAGACTATGAGGGCGCCTAAGAGCGCCAGCGTTTATTTATAAAGTAAGCACTTAAACTAGTTTATATTTTATTTTAATTATGACTAATCAGTTTATCGATGACCTAGATAATTTCTCTGTGTCTGAAGCTAAATATTGCGAGGTCGAAGACTGTAAACAATATCTGCCGACTTCCGAATCTTTTCTTACATTAATCACTCAAAATATTCGCAGCATAAACAAAAACATGAATGGCTTTCAGGTATTGCTCCATACTCTTGACATAAGTAGTGACATCATCGTTCTAACAGAATGTTGGCTTACTAACAAACAATCCCATTTACCTTCTATTGATGGTTATATAATGCACAAATCCGATATATTTTTAAACCAAAATGATGGTTTAGTAATTTATATAAAGAGAACCTTAAATGTAACTGTAGAAGAACCTATTTTACAGGGATGTAATTGTTTATTAATTCGAATAAACCCCGATACAGTAATTATAGCTGTATATAGACCTCCCTCTCAAAACATTGAACTATTTTTAGAATCGCTTGAAATGCATTTAAAAACCCTATCATCATATAAAAATATAATCTTAACTGGCGACATTAACATTAACATTGCTACTGGGAGCACCGACACTAACGCACATAACTATTTGAACATTTGTTCTTTTCACGGACTATTACCTGCGCACAACTACCCCACCCATCAAAGTGGTTCCTGTCTAGATCATTTTATTATAAAAACTAATAAACCTTCACTCACATTGGTTACTAACTCCACTATTACCGATCATCAAACTATTTTACTAACAATAAAATTATCCTTGCCGAGAAAAAACTGCAAGCAAAGCTATAATAAAGTCAATATGAAAAACCTTGAACGCGATTTAAGTAAACATAATACCTTTGAACCAGTTTATAATGCGAGCGATGCAAATGTTGCTTTAGACTATTTTATTAACCTATTGCAAAAAACAATTATAAAAAATACTACGACAACTATGATACCTAGGAAACATAGAAATTTAAAACCTTGGATAACACCGGGACTCGTACGTTGCATTAGACATCGAGACAAACTTCATCAAAAATCGAAATTAGAACCCGACAATTCAGTTACTTCCATATCTTATAAAAGGTATAGGAACTACTGCAATAACCTTTTAAAAAAATTGAAGTCTCAATACGATAGGAATGAATTACAAAAGGCCGGTAATAATAGCAAGCTTGTTTGGAAATTAATTAAAAAAAATGCATTCCAGTCAAAAACCTCAGAACCTCCTGTAGATTTGTTACTTAGCGAAACATGCCCATCCGAAGCAATTAACAAAGTCAATAACTTTTTTGCAAACGTGGGTAAAACCCTTGCAGAAAAAACCTTGCGGACAAGCAGTATCGACTTAAATAAGTTAATGACTGCCTCTACGGTGAACTCCTTTGTTTTGCTAAATACGGATATAGATGAAGTGTTAAGCATTATTTCTGGATTAAAGCACAATTGTGCTGTAGGATGGGATAATATTTCCAATACTATTTTGAAAAGCCTCAAACATTTACTTGCTCCCCCGTTAACCTATATATTTCAATTATGTTTAGATGAAGGTGTATTCCCCAGATCCCTTAAAAAAGCAGTGGTGACCCCTATATTTAAATCAGGAGATAGAAAATGTGTAAATGACTATAGGCCCATCTCAGTATTATCAGGACTTTCAAAAATTTTGGAAAAAATCATAAACAATAGGTTAATCAAATATCTTGAAGACAACAAAATACTTTCACAGAACCAATATGGCTTTAGGCAAAAAAGATCTACTAATCAAGCACTTCATCAATTAACAAACTATATAACTAGCAACCTGGACCGGGGTAAACCCACCATAGGGATATTTCTAGACCTCGCCAAAGCTTTTGATAGCATATCTTGTTCCATACTTTTGCGCAAGCTTGAAGCACTTGGGATAAGAGGAACACAACTCCGCCTTTTTACTGACTACCTTTCTGATCGCTTACAATATGTTAAAATTGGTCAATACTTAAGTTCTGAAGTTCAGAATACTGGCTATGGATTCCCTCAAGGTAGTATTCTAGGCTGCACTTTATTCCTGGTTTATATTAATGACCTCTGCAGCTTAAAAATTCCAAATGGTCTTATAATATCTTATGCGGATGACACCGCTTTATTATTTACGGCAAATACCCGGCAGGAGGTTTTCGAGCACGCTCAGACGGGTTTTGATATGGTAACTAACTGGCTACACAAAAACTTACTAACCCTAAACGCAGATAAAACCAAATACATTCTTTTTACAATAAGAAACACAAACATACCCATTTTTAATCCAAACATATATGCACACAGCTGTAAAATAATCGCTGACATCGCTTGTACCTGCCCTGCTTTAGCAAATACTAACGACATCAAATACTTAGGTATAACTCTTGACACGAATTTGAATTTCCGCAAACACATTGATTTATTATGTTCCAGAGTACGTAAATTAATATATTTATTTAAGAATCTTCGCAATATAGCAGATTATGCATTAATAAAGCAAGTGTATTTGTCGTTGTGTCAATCTTTACTTACTTATTGCATAACTTCCTGGGGTGGTGCAGCAAAGTCAATTTTGCTGCCTTTAGAACGCGCTCAGAGAGCAATTCTTAAAGTAGCAACTTTCCGACCTTTTCTATTTCCTACTGACCTGCTATATAGGGAATGCAACGTACTAACAATCCGACAATTATTTTTATTGCACACCATTTTAAAACAGCACACTGATCTCCCTTTTATCTCATTAGCAACAGACAAGAGAAGGAAGGACATAGTCTGTAGTAGACCTCAAGCTAATCATGCATTTGTCAACAGGTTTTATTTATTTTTGGGACCTTTTTTATACAATAGAATCAATAAAAAACTTAATATATATTGTTTAAATAATAAAAAATGTATGCTCATGTTAACCCAATATTTAGGGAAATTGAATTACGCAGACACAGAAAAAATACTAGAAATTGTTAAGTAAGACTGACAACATTATTAATAGATATTTTCCTTTGCTGATAGACTTTTTTGTAACTCGTATTATTTTGTAAACGAATACTATGTAGTCTTTAATTATTATTTTACTTTAATTTTAAATGCCCTACTTAAATATTTACCTTAAGCGATCACCTGAAACACAGGTTTACCCTAGTTCAGGCTGGCAGCAATTAATACTTTATGAACCATATCATACTATATGTACTCTAAAAATGTTATATTAATTTTAGTTTAACATAAGTGTAGTTTAAGTATTTTTGGAACTGTGGTATTTATAAGATCTAGTTTAAAATTCTACACTGTAACATATATTTGGTCAAATAAATAAATATTATTATTATTATTATTATTATTATTATTCTCAAATACAAAAAAATTACACGCCATTTTGAAGGATTTAAATATTTGATTGCATGTATGTATGTTTTATAGGCCACGGATCCTCGTGTACTGAGCGCGTACAGTCGCGCAGTACCAAACCCCAACGCGCAGGGCCTGGCCGAGTTCCTGTTCTACTCCGGCATCATACCCTCCGACACCGACTTCAGGATATGGAGGGAGTTCGGCAACATACAGGGTAAATACAACATACATCACAAATATGCCAACCATAAGGGGTGTAATCAATGGGCGGCAAAGCTCGTGGTGGTTTTACTCGCAGCTTGTCGTGCTTTATCCACGGGCGAGCCAAACTCTATTATGAGATGCCAATTAATTGCAAATAAACTTTGTAAAATGGATTGTGGAACGTGACCTTACAACATATTTGACCAGGTATTTTAAATAGAGCGACTGCTATCTGAATACTCTGTGGCTCTTTATAAATTATGTTTTTCACCTGATCCCTCTACATTTACCTACTGCTACTAGAACCCAAGTATTCCGTCCAGGTATCGACGTAGCGTTCGTGAAGTGGGCGCACGTGTACCACACGCGCAACGACAAGCCTTCCCTCATCCAGCCGGGCGTGCTGCAGAACGCCGGGAACATGCTGCTCGCGCTCTGTGCTGAGCTCGCTGACACTGACGAAATGAGTACTAAGGTACGGTAGGAACTTAATTTACTTATGTGTGTATATGTATTTTTGTGAAGGTCAAATTTTGCAGGGTAAAAGTTATAGGTACCATTCTTCGCCATTGCATATAGCATCGTTTCGTAAACATTTTATGCCGCGACCCACAAAAAACAACAAGTTAAGTAATTATTTTTTTTATGTAATTAATTAAATCTTAATATTTTTCTTAATCATTGTATTTATTATTATTGAACAGACTGCGACCCCCTTTAAAAACATACACGACCTAGGGTTTAGACCTAAGGGTCGCGACCTCCGGTTGAGAAACGATGGCATATAGTAATAAGTATGTAGGGTGTTACTAAAAGGGTATATCTACCCAAATAGCCTGAAGAGTACATCTGGTATAGAGACAGTTTACAAAATGTTAGCTCAAAAAGAGTAAAAAAAAATATTATCTTATTTTTGGCATCAATTATTTTACACCCACATATGTGTTCAGAGTAATGTATGTGAAGTTGTCTACATTTATATTTATTTAAGCCTACTTATTTGGGTTCAGAGCAATGTGTGTGTGGTGTGTGTTGTTTCTTATCTGTCGTCTAAGGTTTAAATGCTCAACTTTTCTCATGCAGATGGAATCGACTTCGGAAGTATACTACGACTATCTAAACTTGTGGCTGGTATCGTACACGTTCCCCGCGTCGTACGCAGTGGACGCGTGTGTGGCGGTGTTCGGGCTCGCCAGCGTTGCCTACTACGTCTGGCTGCTTGGTGCTAGTCAGTATATATTACTATATTTATTATTATTTATTTTAGCTACAGTCGTCCCTATGTAGGGCAAATACTTTTTTCTTTCAGTTGTTACGGTCTTGGATATTGATGTCCATCTTTTCGAAATTGTTTCTTTAGTCTACTCAAGTTTTGTAAAGAGCTGATATTTTTAGTGTTTAATTTTTCATAAATTATAGCTAAGAACTAATTTACGCGACGGCAAGACATTTAAAAGTCTTGTCTCTTACACCGAGCGAAAGGAGTGTAATTAGTTGAGACTTATAACACTCTTCTTTTCACCTGGTTTACAAATAGATAAGAATAATACATTAATTACTTACCCCTTTGAATATTTAACAACCTTATAATATCAAGCTTTGAAATAAACTTCGCTACCAGTGATCGACGACTATGGTTGTGGACACCAGTGACCGAAAGCCGGATACTATATTTTACATTTGCAAACTCTTCCATACTTTTATTTGAATTAAATATACTTAACCTAAGTACATATTATTCACAGGAAAATCAACATTACTAAAACTGATATACGCAGCGGGTGGCAGACTGCTGGCAATGGCCGCCGGAATACTGGTCGTAGCTATTCTGGTACCGATTATGGTGGCCACTACTATACAGATGCGGTAAGTACAAGTCAAGGATAAGGTGCTGAGAAGATGATGGGCAACTTGTGAGACTGTGAGAAATGATCGTGTTTGACTATAGATGACAGTGCGAATCTCTACACGGGTTCAGTCTCATAACGTTCAAGTTGCAAAATAACATATGGTAGCAAAAAGTTCAAATCTCATATGACCCAAGTCTCGAAACCTCCAAGTTGTATTTTATTTTGACATGTTTTCGTTTTAATTTGAATGAAACTTGTTAAGTTTTGCTAATTCCAACTTTTCTCCTTGGTTAAAATCAAACAAAACGAAACTGGAATTCTTTATCTCTTCCAAAAATGGACTATCTTGAGCAAAACTATGTTTTGTATTGACTTTATTAGTATAAAACAAGGATGATGACGTTTTTTTATTTTTCTTTTTTAGATAAAAGTACAAAAACAATATGCATATTTTTCTTTTGTCCCATAAAATACAGAATAATTTCACGCGATATTCACGTCTGTGGCAAAATTGTATCGAGTAAGATGTACTATACAAAACTTTCAAAACTTTCATCACGCCAATTTTATTGTAATTTTTCCCTAGCTACCTGACCATGCCGTGGCTAGTGGTCCCGCTATACTGGGTCCCGTACCTCATAGGCGCAGTGGCGGCGGCGCAGGGGTTCGATGCCTGGACGCTGAAGCGGGTGAGCAACTCTCACTTACACCCGCCCATTGTCAATGTACTGCAGCTTAGCTCGGTACGAACCATACATTATTTTAAGTTTAATCTCTCATTTTTTCTCCTTTCCTTATTCCTATTTTTTATCAAAGTTAATTGATTTTTCCTTTCATTCTTCCCTAATCGTCTTGCTATCATTCACAAAATTTTCGTCACTTTTCATGCAATCTATACCTTTATCGTTTTTTATACAACATTGAATGAAATAATGTTTTTTGTGATTTTTTTGGTGCCTTTTTATTTAACGGTTCAAAGCAAGTTTCGACTTACATTTTCACATACATCATTGCGAAAATGTAAAGTGCGATTAAGTTTTTATGGAACATCATAGCATGTTGTATTTTGATGATAGCGATGCGCATGCAAACAAATGCTCACCAGGTTTTGACTCTTTGCTGTGGTGACGTAGCGTTTTTGCGTCGTAGCACTGTGATGACGTAGCGTCGTTGCGTCGTAGCACTGATGACGTAACGTTTTTGCGTCGTAGCACTGTGATGACGTAGCGTCGTTGCGTCGTAGCACTGATGACGTAGCGTTGTTGCGTCGTAGCACTGTAATGACGTGGCGTTATTGCGTCCTAGCGCTGTGATGACGTAGCGTTGTTGCGTCGTAGCACTTTGACGACGTAGTGGTGTTGCGTCGTAAAACTTTAATGACGTAGTAGTGTTGCGTCGTAGCACTGTGATGACGTAGCGTTGTTGCGTCGTAGCACTGTGATGACGTAGCGTTGTTGCGTCGTAGCACTGTGATGACGTAGCCTTGTTGCGTCGTAGCACTGTGATGACGTAGCGTCGTAGCACTGATGACGTAGCGTTGTTGCGTCGTAGCACTGTAATGACGTAGCGTTGTTGCGTCCTAGCGCTGTGATGACGTAGCGTTGTTGCGTCGTAGCACTTTGACGACGTAGTGGTGTTGCGTCGTAAAACTTTAATGACGTAGTAGTGTTGCGTCGTAGCACTGTGATGACGTAGCGTTGTTGTGTCGTAGCACTGTGATGACGTAGCGTTGTTGCGTCGTAGCACTGTGATGACGTAGCGTTGTTGCGTCGTGGCACTGTGGTGACGTTACGTTGTTGCTTCGTAGCACTGTGATGACGTAGCGTTAATGCGTCGTAGCACTGTGATGACGTAGCGTCGTTGCGTCGTAGCACTGTGATGACGTAGCGTTAATGCGTCGTAGCACTGTGATGACGTAGCGTTGTTGCGTCGTAGCACTGTGATGACGTAGCGTTGTTGCGTCGTGGCACTGTGGTGACGTTACGTTGTTGCGTCGTAGCACTATGATGACGTTTGTACGTAACTATTTTGACGAAACTTTGTGAAATCGTAGCGCTGTTATAACTAAGCGTTGTTCCGTCGTCGGTCTGTTTCCACGCATCACACCAGCTGTACTCTTCAAATTACTTTACTGAATACGTAACTTGTCTACAGAACGGCCTAAGCCGCTCGATGCGGACTCTCCAAGCTCTCGCAGCCACTCGCCTGCTTCTATCGCTAATCCTACTAGTGTTGCTGTGCGTGCCGGCGCTCACCACGCTGCGCTACATGATTTCCGCGCCGCTGTTCATCACGGCCGCCACCTCGCTGCTGTCCATCACTATAGTGCGATATGTCACGCTGCAAGGTAACTGTAATGTACTACACTCCCACCATGTATCACAACCCCCCCCCCCCCACCATGTGATACTCACCCCCCCAACCCCACCATGTGTAACTCATCCCCCCCCCCCCACCATGTGTAGCTCACCCCCACCCCTTCCATGTGTAACTCACCCCCCACCCCCACCAAGTGTAACTCACCCCCAACCCCCACCATGTGTAATTCACCCCCCACCCCCACCATGTGTAACTCACCCCCCCACTATGTGGAACTCACCCCCCCAACGCCGACATGTGTAACTCACCCCCCCCCCCCCACCCCCACCATGTGTAACTCACCCCCCTCCCCCACCCCTTCCATGTGTAACTCACCCCCCACCCCCACCAAGTGTAACTCACCCCCCACCCCCACCATGTGTAACTCACCCCCCACCCCCACCATGTGTAATTCACCCCCCACCCCCACCATGTGTAACTCACCCCCACCCCACCAAGTGTAACTCACCCCCCACCCCCACCAAGTGTAACTCACCCCCCACCCCCACCATGTGTAACTCACCCCCCACCCCACCATGTGTAATTCACCCCCACCCCACCATGTGTAATTCACCCCCCACCCCCACCATGTGTAACTCACCCCCCACCCCCACCATGTGTAATTCACCCCCCACCCCCACCATGTGTAACTCACCCCCAACCCCCACCATGTGTAATTCACCCCCCACCCCCACCAAGTGTAACTCACCCCCCACCCCCACCATGTGTAGCTCACCCCCACCCCTTCCATGTGGAACTCACCCCCCCAACGCCAACATGTGTAACTCACCCCCCACCCCCACCATGTGTAACTCACCCCCCCACTATGTGGAACTCACCCCCCCAACGCCGACATGTGTAACTCACCCCCCACCCCCCACCATGTGTAATTCACCCCCCACCCCACCATGTGTAATTCACCCCCCACCCCCACCATGTGTAACTCACCCCCCCCCCCCCCACCCCCACCTTGTGTAGCTCACCCCCACCCCTTCCATGTGTAACTCACCCCCCCACCCCCACCATGTGTAACTCACCCCCCACCCCCACCATGTGTAACTCCCCCCCCCCCCTACCCCCACCATGTGTAACTCACCCCCCACCCCACCATGTGTAATTCACCCCCACAATGTGTAACTAACCCCCCCAACGCCGACATGTATAACTCACCCCCCACCTCCACCATGTGTAACTTACCCTTTGTGTATTTACCCATCTTTTGAGAAGCAGAGTGAGCGAAGACACTTGTCTGTTATTTATCTGCTGTGAAAGTCAACTCGTTTGCTCTGTGCGCTTACTTTAATTTTATCTAGCAAGTGCTAAAATATAGTATTATTTGTTGCAGGCTGGCAACATCTGCTGCTGGAAGTATTGCTATCCACACCAGCGGTGATGTTCATGTGTTCACTAGCTCTTAGACTAGACGCGCAGATGTTGCCCATCATGTCGCGCTCGGCCGGAGACACGCCCGACTACACTGTGGCCATGCTCAACGTGGGCCTGGCTGTACTCGTCTCGAGCACTGTTGTAAGTTATGTATTATTATGTGTTCACTAGCTCTCAGACGAGATCGGAGGGGCTCGTGGCTAAGTGTAAGCCGTTCGGTTTGACTGATAATACAGGTTAAGCCGCGCTCGCCGCGGTTGGTCCGTGGATGGGTGACCATTTATAACATACCGAGACCCCTCCGTGTTTCGGAAAGCACGTTAAATAGTAGGTCCCGGCTGTCATACATAGATCTTTGGCAGTCGTTAAGTCAATTCTGACGAACAGTCTTACTATGGGATACTGTGTTTCCCAGTAAAATGGGTTGTGGAGGTCAGATAGGCAATCGCTCCATGTAAAATACGGTATTCAGCTGAATCCGGTAAGACTGGTAGCCGACCCCAACATAGTTGGGAAAAGGCTCGGGAGATGATGATAGCTCTTAGACTAGATGTGCAGATGATTCCGATTTTAATTATTCTAGTATGCAATCATATCTTGGAATCTAAATAAGACGTCATCTTGACATCCGATTGAACTGGAAATTGGAATTATACACACTTCGGTCTTAAAACAATATTGTGATACTATTTAGTCTGATGATGGAGCCAAAATATTACCAAAATAACTCTATGAAGAAGCGACAAAAACCCGTCATGTTTGGGCTCATTTTATTCGTCGCGACAAGGACTTTAGTCCTAGATAATCTCCAGGGCTTTTATATTAAAATCTTGTGTTGGTTACAGTCGGGTATCGAACTGCTATTCTCTCGGAAGCGTCTCTGGTTGATCCTGAGCGGTGTGGGCGCGGTCTGCCTCGTGCTCATGTTCATACCCTTCAGCCCTTATGACGAGGACGGACTCTCGCTACAGAGGCATTACTGGTTTGTAAGTATACTTCAAAATCTATACTTATAATAAATCTGTAGAAGTGAAAATTCTGTACATTGAAAATATCAAAAAAATTAATGGCGGGGGGTGTTACTAGACCGATACCGAACCCAAAGGTGTGAAAAAAAATTTTTTTGTCTGTCTGTCTGTCTGTCTGTTTGTTCAGGTATCACGCAAAAACTACCGGTTCGATTACGATGAAACTTGGTATAATTATTCTTTATTATCCTGAGCACCACACTGGGTAGTTTTTATCCCGGAAAAGTATAAACAATAAAAAACAAACTTAATTTTGCGGTTAAAAACTCATTGATAAGTTTCGTCATCCACGCGAACGAAGTCGCAGGCACAGCTAGTATTTACTAATTTTATGAAGGAATGAAAATACGTTTGATTTCATGACTGAACGATAGGTATAATTTTGACCTTAAAGGCAATTAAATTTACATCCGTGTTTCTGCGGTTTAGCTCGTATCGTCACTTACTGTTAAGGAACTTACGAAATCTGTTTAATAGTTCAGACCTTAATCCGAAGTAAACACCGATAAATGAGCCTCATCACTAAGCAGTCTATATTTCTCCGTAGCACTCAGAAATAGTCTCGTACGACATAAACAGCAACATCACCTCCCGCACGACCGGCATCGTGGTGACCAAGCACGACCCGTACAGCGGCTCGCGCGTGCGACCCGCGCTGGCCGCCGCCGGCGTCAACGTCATCGCGCGGCAGGACTTCGTGAAAGACTGCGAAGAGCAGGTGCACTGCGGCTTGCCGCTGTTCAGGACCGGCTTTGCTAGACATCTGTGAGTATCTTATAGTTTTTAGTACATTTAGCTAGATAACTACACTACATACAGAGTGTTAAGAAAACCCTGTCTTATCCGTGAAGGTGTTGTTAGGTATCGATATCTTAATCCAAAAATTTAAAAAAAGGGAAAAAATAAAACTTTTTTTCCACTAGTCGAAAGATAGAGTCGGCGTCGTCGAAAAATAACAAAGTAATAGGTGTTGTAATTTTTGTTTTAATCTCAAATTAAGAATAACTCTAATAACTGAACAATAAATTAAATTAAAACTAAATTATTGTTTTTTTCATTTTATTAACTTATTGACGTACCTCCGTACGTATTATGTCAACTGCATATTTTAAATTTTTATTTTTATTTTAATTTTCATCTTTTGTATGTGTTACCACGTTTTTTTTAAAGCTCACAAGGCTTATTTTGCATGATGTGGTCACCTGTAATTAAGGAAGCACAAGAACTCTGTAACTTTATTTTTTCTTCTTGTATAGCATGTAAGGTGTATTCTTTGTTGGTGATCCATAAAAATAAATAAATAAATAAGAGAATTTCGCGGCAAAAAATGGTTATTTCAAAATCCATTATTATCGTTACTATCATAAATATTTCAAATTTGATATTTTATTTGGGCTTGTGATTGTGAAACCTATATCGCCCTTTCGGGTCGGACAGGATTTTCTTAACACCCTGTATTATATAGTTTACTCATAATAACATGTTGTATTGTTACAGTAAGGACGCGTTGTTCCTGTATACGAGCGGTCCGGCGGAATTCTCTCCTCCAGCCGCCTTCTCCATGCTGTCGCGCAGCTGTGCCGCCGACACATGCAACTATAGCTTCGCGTTTACTGGTGAGTTAAACATAATAGTATACATACATATTACACTGATATTAACTACAACATAAAATAGGGTAGGTAGATAATAATGATATAATAATGATGATGTGATGAGGCTTGATGGTATGTTATGTTATGTGTAGATGATAATAATTTTGCTTTGAATGTCCGTCAGCTAGATTATAAAAAAAATACTGTCTACGCATTTTTTTGCATATCTAACGATTCACGACGGTAGGTACCTATATTGATTTGCAATGGTGCATGGCGTTACAATTCTGTACATTTTGTGCGAAAGCGTGACGTCAATAGCCCGCACACCTGAACTCGCTCGCTTTATTTACATACACTTTTTATTAAAATGTGTAATGTGGTTCTATTATGTAACTGACGGACCAACAGAAAAACTTCCTAAATGTAATGTATTGAAGTATAACAAAACCTAATTACAAATATTTTAGAAGACTTATTAGGTGCAAATATTTTTATCAAAGATAGTTTTTATGTTTTTTTTCTATAACGTCACATTATTTTCTTCCCCCAGGCGGCAACCACAACATGGTAACGTTCTGGCCGCTACACAACGTGTCCCTCTCGCACTGGTCGCTCTCCAGCGCGGCGTCTCCCTCGCACACCCAGCTCGGCCGGCCCGTGTTCGTGCTGTACCACTCTACCGCTACCTACAGTGAGGAGCCTGTTAGGATGGTTATTGATGTTACTTTTAATGTGAGTACATATTCATTTTATAAGACATTCTGTGAGCTTGACTTTTCAAACCCCGACGAAAAAAAGAGGGCTTCTATAAGTTTCACGTGTTTATTTATCGTAGCTCCTAAAATAATGGACCGATTATGAGGCGTTTTATTGTTCGGTAGTTGATCAAGAAAGATGTTTTATAGCCATAATTTATGAAGATTTTTATTTCATTTATTCTTAAATCTATCATTACAGGTTAACCCATGTTATGTAGATGATTTTAAGAATTTTGAAACTTATCAGCAATTTTCTAAAATAATTTAGCCTTTTTTAGTTTTATTTATTTACTTGAGAAAATCTTCCACGGAATCCTCCTTGGGGAAGGAGGGAACGACTAATCAATGTACATCAATATTACATTAACAAATAATCTCATATCCACAGGTCCCAACCGCCCTACAATCACAGCCCATAGTGGAAGTGTCGCACCACTCGCACAAGATCCAAGCGCCGGAAGCCTTCACGCAGCAATACCGCAGCATGCTGCAGGCGATGCCGGGGTACTTCAATATAGCCAGCTTCCTCAGCTTCAGACATAACTATGTGTTTTAATGTAGTTTGTAGAACAATGTGGACAAGTGTGGTTGTTAGGCGTGGTTAGGGATGACTAATTTTTATTTTTTTGTCCATCTTTTCGATAATATAAAAATATTAGACACGTATTTTTTCGTTTGTCCCGCAAAAACAAAAAATTATGAAGATACAGTGAGTTAAAATTTTGCGTGACGTCACGTCTAAACAAATATTGTACCAAGCCGTGACGTCACAAGCCCCCACTCCTGAACTTTAAAGCGGTTTTTATCTTCGAATTTTGTAATTGATTTGATTAAAGACAAAATACGTGTCTATTATATTTTGATAATCTAAATGGTGGACTAAATTGATTTTGACTTTTCATACCCAGTCTACTTTCATCTACCCTATTAAAAGTTGCGAATTTTCCCAGAAAAGTGATACAGTGCAACCTCGATATAACAAAACGGAAAGGAACAAGTAAATATGCGTTATATCAAGTAATTTGTTAAACTGAGGTTTGTTATATTGAGGCTAGGTTGAAAATTTGTTATAAAGAGGCAAAAAAAATATTTGCACTTATTTGATGGTAGAAAATTCAATAAAAAGAGGTTGTTCGCAGAAAATCAAAAACAGGAAAAAAAAGGGCATTACTAAGATTTTGTTGCATCGAGGAAGTCTTTATATTGAGGTTCGTTACATGTATATATAAAATATGAATTTCAGTTTTTCCGTAGACTTGCTTCCGGTTTCTGAAACGTTGAACACAAAATTAAGTTAATCAACTAGCAAATCTCATGTTAAGCCTTTGATTAGCTGTTAGTCTTTTGGTCAACCAATCACAATCGTGATCACTTGATTTGGAAATAGAATAATTTGATGAGACTTAGAAACCGGGGGTTAGTATCATCTGAGTAACGGGTCGGCCATTCGGGCAGTGATGAGGGTTAAAAACGATTTCTGGTAAAATTAATAATAAACAAATATAAAGGTAGGTAATGACATGAATATGATGGTAATGAAAAATGATCTAGCTATGACGATTTCAATAATTTGAAGTATTGGTCGTTAGTTAGCGGGGCAGAGGGAAAGGCGAAATTGCAAACATTAATATTCGATCCACGCCTGCTTGTTATTTAAGGTAAGTGTCAATAAACAAAAACTCTAAAAATATAAAAGCAATATAAAAAACTAAGTTTTGTTACTCGAATTCAAAATAAAATGAGTCTTATAGCCTTGAGATTGCAGGTCATTTTAGGATGCCCATAAAGCAGAATGACACACAATCATAAAAGTAATAAAAAAAATGGATAAAAAGCCAAACATAATAAAAAATGGTTGGGCTACCTAGACCTTTTTGAACTCTCCTTTCGAATTTATTGTGTATAACTTTGGACAAATCCTAATAAATGTTATTTTGTATGTTATTTATATTTATTAAAACCTGTTTCCTAACCATAAGTGTATATAAGAGTGTTGTGTGTCTTTGGTTTTGTACTGTGTATTTGCTCAAATGATGACAATTTGTAAGTCTAAATTTAATATTATTTATTTGTAAGTGTTATTTATTAAGTTATTTTTACATTAAGATATGACCAGTGAATAAAAGAATATTTTTTTATAAAACTGCATTTTATTTAAAGAGTAATCGTTGAGCCAAGATTAGTATGTTTTTTTATATTATAATTAAATCGGTGCAGGGTACAAAAAGGGCAAGTTAATAAAAATACAGCATATTATAGAAAAAAGTTATTTATTAAAAAATCAGTCTTTTTATACTTAAAACGTATTAGAAATACATTTTAAGTATATATTTGATAATCACAAAATAAATTCAAATATAAAAACAAAAAGCCGTTTCAAAATGTTTGAGTATAGTTTTAGCCAGTTTGTATTTTTTTTTTGGCTACATACATTATTCTTTAATAATTAAATACACCATTGATTTCATTTAAACAATTCTCCATCATTCGAGAATATCTTTCAATGATTTTGTAATATCTTCAAACTACATATTTTAAATTAATTTTATTTAAAGATTAAAATTTAAAATATGTAATCTGTAATACATTTGTATTACAAAACCGTACTTACAGCTTACAGCTAATATAGTACATACATAAGGGATACATAACCATAAGAAATGAAAACAACTAATTACCTCGAATATTTATTTTGTGAGATCGATGTATATAAAATATCACATTAATTAGAAAATCTGGTTTTTGTACAAAATAATAAACAACATTTGACATCTAGCGTATTTTATTTGCATTATAATAACATTGTGTCGCGATGCGTTTGATTGCTTTCTTCGAGATTGCCTCGAAACAAGTCGATTTTCGAGATATAGAAATTAATCTCGGTTTAAGCCAGAAATGTATTATATATCCAGAAACTTTACGGATCTAGAAATAGAATTATGATCAAGTATACTGTCCAATTTCAATCTGCAGTACAAAAACCTTGCCTTACATAGGTTATACATTTTAGAAGTTAAAATCAAGCTCTGTATTTTATGAAGAATTACAATTTCGATATTTTATAAGCAAAAAGTTTTATACAATCACTTATCACAAGGCAATCTCCTAGGGAGCAAAGTCTAAAAATTACTTAAATATACGTCACAAGTGACAAACTAATGCTACTCAATAATAAGAGCGAATTAAAAGCAGTACATACACTACGATTAAAATTAACAATCCCTAAAGTGTAATGTTTACAAAACACTTATTCAAGACACTATAAAAAGTAAGCCTGTATTTATAAGACAAAGTTTCAACTAATTCGGTTAAGCAGTATTGTAGCTTAAAATTGAAGGAAACTTACAGAACTGTTATATAAATGCAACTGATTAATTAATTCGAAGCACCCGTGTTGGTAAAATTCAAATGAATGTTACTTGACATTACTACTTAATGTAGTAACAATAATGTGTTTCCAAACATACAATAAACAGACTGGGCTTAATTTCTCATAAAATGTAAAACATACATACTTTTAATTAATATTAAGGTTTTACTTGACCATGATACATAATAAACCAATATATGAGAATTCGTTTCGTGTAATTAAAAAACAAAGTAAAAAAAGTTATTTTCCTGATAAGTTTATCAGGAAAATGTACAATGAGTTGCAAGAGTAAAAGCAGAAATCCGACAATGCGTTTTCAATATTGAACCAAACAGACTGTTATCTTTAGTCATGATATTTAGACATAATACAAATAAACCTTATAATGAACGATCAATGTATAAGTCAAATCAATAGTCTTTTGTTAACCTTTATGAGGTAATACTTTTGTAGCATTTAATTATGGCACTATTAATATGATTATTTCTTAATCTGGGAATGCCGATCAAATGTTTTGTAAGGTATCATCATAAAAGCGGAATCAAATTCTCGTTTATGCAGCAACTAAGTACATTTTCAGATGCTTCCACAATAATTCATAGTTACATGTTATACAGTGAAATAATTCGGACAATATGTGTTAAGACGTTACCTTTTCATTACCCTTAGCTTAAGTTTTTGAGTTTGAATTGCATAATAATATCAATATCCAATAAAATCTACTGTTCTAAGTGATTATTACAAAAAGACAGAATTCTGATAACATTTGGGTTGGAATTAAAATATGTTAAAATAGGACATCAATGTAATATGGTTACATTCATAAATGAAAGCAATATTAACATAATGTAGTTTAAAACACAAGTTTCATATAATATTACAAGGTTTTCAATAAGGTAAATAAAATAACATATTGAAGTTTCCTAAACCTTTCAGAAACAGTTACGGTATATTTGCGCACACAATTTCGAAAATCTAACAAACAAACAACCATTTACAAACAAAATTTAACTGTGGCAATATTTTCTCATGAACATTAAAAAAAAACAGTGGTTATAGTAATTTTGTGAACAATACAAGAGTGTTTTATTGTACAACGTGACATTAGAGAAACACATTTCAACATATTTTAAGAATAATAATTTGATAGATTACCACAAATATGGCTATGGAGATATAACTTATGAATTATCAATTATACACTATAAGTAGCTATAGATAATATAAGCCCTGGTCTAAACAAAAATCCACTAGGATCGTTAGTCTCGCATCAGGTGTATCTGTCATTCTCCACCAATGAGAGACAAGCTACTGGCTGGATTGATGGAAATTGACTATTGATTACAATTCAAAGAATTTCTATCCAAACATTTTACACTATGGTGAGCAAGTTACAAATTTATACCCATCAAACTTTAGTTAACTAAAATCTAATGTTCTAATTAAATTAATTGTATGTTTTACACTTTTTGGACCTTATTTGAGTACTAACTGTAGATTTTAAGATTAAACTACAATAATTAAATCTTTTTATTTCTGGATAAGTGATATACAACACAGTCCAATAGGCAAGCATATGATTTTTAGAATGCCATAACATAATTCAAACAGCCAAAGATATTTTACAATTATGAGCACAATCATCTCAAAAACCACTAGACCGATTTTCGCGTAATTATTGGCTTCTACATAAAGCACAATCTAGTATTCGCCACATTAGTTTTGCTAAAAACATTACAGGCATTGAACTGTTTTACATATTTTACATGGTGCAGGTCGGTCTAAAAAGTAATACTTATAACGTATAAACATCGAACAAAATAGCCATATTTCTTTTAAATAGAGTACGGGGAACTAAATTAATGTACAATTTGTAAACATTAACCTGGCATATACAAAACAGAATCTTAGGTAGACAGTGTTTTATGGTGTTACATTAAAACCGACTTATACTTAAACAAACATTGTCAAGTCAAACATCAAACAGATATTATCTAAACACAAAACACCGACTTCAAAACTAATTTAAAATTCATTTTTCCTCACAATTCGGTTCATACTTTTCAAATTCAAACGGGACCTTTAACAACCAAACTAAAGTAATAGTTGAAATCGGTTTACATCTAAGACCAAATAACATACCCACAAAAAACCCAACTACTTACATAACAACCTAACTAGTCGGTTGAAGACTTACATATAACAACCTCCTTAAAAAAGTCGGTTAAAGCTTAAATAGCAAGTGTATTCATCATGTAGATTATTTTCCGGTATTTTTCTCGTGTGTTCAACGCAGTGAGACGGTCAGTCGGCTAGCGGCAACCATTTTGTTATTGAACTTCTTCTTAAAGCCCTCCGCGGCCGCCGTCGTCTTGAATGTGATCTTAGCAGTACGCTCTTCCTTGTCCAGGGTTAAACTCTGGAACATGAATCCGTGGATGTTTTTGATTCAATTTCGTTTCTTATTTAATAATGGCTTAAAATAGTTTTTATGCTAGTTAGTTTACAGTGCTGCAAATAAGAAAAATGTTAAGTAATTTATACATGGCAACACACGATTCCCAATAACAATTTATAAAATAACAGTTACAACAACAAATAATTTAACTTATCAACTAATACAGTCAATGTAGGGTACAAACTTATATTTAAACAATCACTTAACACTTTCCCTATTTCACATTGAATACAATTTTAATATGATTATAATCATAAATTTACACCTTCACGTTTATAAAAGTGTACAAATACAATATTTTACAAATTAGACTAGCTATTATAATTTCATAAAAGTAAGACAAAAATCTATAAAAAAATATGGTGCATTTGTTCCCAAACTACTAGGTAATTAGTAAATTTACATGCGTAAGTCATGGCTATTTTAAACAAATATTAAAAACATTAGATAAATAAAGAATTATTTGTATTTAGCATTACACGCTTTACAAAACCACCAATAGGTATGTTAAAAGTACTTATATAAATTTTTAAAAACGCTTGCAGAAAAGAAAATTGAAATTTGTGGTAATAACATAAAAAAAAAACAATCCTACTAAGGTGACATGCAAAAAAATCTTAAATACCCTGATCGTATAATAAACATAATTATTTAGAAGGCAAAAATTATAGAATAAACCATATTAAAATTGTATTATTAATATAAAATACATTCATATAAGATACAAGCGTTTTCCTTAATTAATAATTATTACAACTAAAAAAAGTCATAATTTAAATAAATAATAAATATATTCCTTTCATGATCCTTTTTCAACATATTTTCAGATCATGGTATATTGACCTCTGCATACAATAATCTATAGTGGCTTAACCTTTTTATAATTACATTATTAAAATCTTTCCTAAGTAAATTTAGCAGAAACCTGCTTGAGATTCAATAAAATAATACTTTTAATAGCTGCATAATTTCAATAATATTTTTATGTACTTAACTTAACATTTTTAAAGTAAAAACTATGACTGTCCAGCCTAATATTTAGACTATCATATACAGAAGACAAAAGGACCTTAAAAAGTAATTATCTATAATTATTATTATAGACATAATACAATAATAATGTATAGCAATACATCACATGTTCAGCACGACAGTCAAATCTTCACAAAAGAAGATAATATAATTATGGTAAATTAAAATATTTCATATTTCAAAAAACATGTAAGAGCGAATACTTCATTTATCACAGTTAAATAATTGATTATAAAATTATTTAAATTATTATTTAAGTATGCAATATAGCAAATAATTCGTCAAATGTATTTTAAATACACTTTTTAAATGTAGTATTAGCTATAGTAAATAATATACAGGCTTATTAATTTTTAATAGTATAAAACACGTTTACTTTGTCATAGAATTTTCCGTAGATTAAACAGCCTATAATAAATATGCTAGGTGACAAGCTACTTTTACACGGAGGTATCAGTAATTTTTTTTTTGAGATAATTATATGATTCAGCATAGTAATAACTCAGTAAGTATGAAAATACGTTTCGCTTGTCAGTCCCATTTGTTAGACTGTTACCTGATCTCAGCACCTATCTCTAGGAAAATTCAGCAGTGAAAATAATCTATACTTATAATAAATCTGTAGAAGTGAAAACTCTGTACATTGAAAATATCAAAAAAATAAATGGCAGGGGGTGTTACTAGACCGAAAACGACCCCAAAAGCGTGTAAAAAAATTTTTGTCTCTCTGTCTGTTTGTTCAGGTATCACGCAAAAACTACCGGTTCGATTACGATGAAACTTGGTATAATTATTCTTCATTATCCTGGGCACCACACTGGGTAGTTTTTATCCCGGAAAAGTATGAACAATAAAAAACAAACTTAATTTTGCGGTTAAAAACTCATTGATAAGTTTTGTCATCCACGCGAACGAAGTCGCAGGCACAGCTAGTTTAAAATAATTTTTATCTTTTTTGGATCTGAGATTCCACAGGCAGATGCTCAAAAAAACTTGTGTTAATTTCGTCTGGGGTTGATCAATATTAAAAGCCTGACGTTATTTTGTGCAGCTTTATGAACTATCAATAATTATGTCATTGTATGTTTAAGCTATTGAAAGCTGTGTCGCTTAACTTTTGTCGTCCAAATAATTTTCCATTACATCCACGATTTGGCTTTCGGGAATGTTTATAAATTTTACGCACTGTGTTTTTGTGTTTCAATCATTCAAGCATTCATTGAGTATTGAGATCAGTCATAACCTTACTTACTTTTCTCACAAATTAAATCATGCACACTTTCATCTTTATTTTTGCTGTAGTATGTTGCAAATTTATATTTCAACAATACAATTAATAAGCCTGCATAAACTCTTATAACTATAAAATAATCTACAGTGTACATCTAACCGATATGTATAAATATATACATATAAATAAATATCGCACAGAATATCACAGTGAGGTAAACTTATGGGATGGGCGGCTCGAACGTTTTTAAATCGGTACTAATGTCCAACTATAATTTAGGCATTTAATGTTACGACACACATTTCAAAGATTATAGAGAAATACATTTGTTTGCAAAAGGTTATTAAAGCAAGTCTATATCAAAATCTTTATATGGGAGACTATTTTATTCTTAAGTGCTATAGGGTTGGTTTCAGATTGAAATTAAATGTCCATGCAAGCAAAGCAGTGGGCAAATTCTATAGTTTTAATATTGCAATAAGCATTATTTACTAGTATGTCTATGATTTAGGATACCTACGTAATGACTATTACTCTATGTGAGGAATCCTTCGCAACAAACGGAAAAATTACATGACTCTTATTTTTAAGATTTTTTATTATGTGGTTCATAAGCTTCAAAAGCGAAAGCTCTTGTTTTAAGGGAAGAAGCATTCTCATGCAATAAGGTTATTTTCTAAATATAATATCACAGAACATTAAGTGTTACAAATTGTGGTAAAAGGGCTTTAAACTTTTATAAATAAATTGTCATTATTTAATAACTTGGTTTATGGGAGAAAAAAACAGGAACTGTTTTCCTATAAATACATTTTTTTTTTTCATCTACAAATACATTGTTGTGTATTTTGTTATTTGTAAATCTTTATACAAATACATATATTCATTCAAGTCAAAATCGAATACGACATATTGTACTCTTTTTGTTGTAAAGAATGTATGAAATATAATCATAACTCATCATAAATGTCTTGGTAAACCTAGAAAAAGTAGGAAACCTTCAAGTCTTTTTCATTTGTATAACTCATTTTACCAATGAGGTATTTATAAACTTAAGTATTAAAATTAAAGTTTGTTTGTTTACCTAAATAGGTATAAGTGTACTTAAAACATACGTATAATCGCATATTTGTGTGTCAACACTTTGTTTTTTGTATAAATTCGTAAAATGTTATTCCATTGCATGTCTATGAGTATTTATTTCTGTCATAAATAATTGAAATTTATGCTAGACCAAAAAAAAAATAACGTTGTAACTGTAACTTGTTTCCATTCAAATACTTCATAGTATAACAAAACGTGCATCTAGTTAAGGTTCTCTAAAAAAAATGATTTTTGTCAACCTAAAAAACTGATTCGAGCCGCCATCTTAGAAAAAAACAATTCAAAAATGCACCCTAAGGTTCTAATTACCTGTACTTCGTTTCCCGCCAACGTCTTCAGTCTCGTGTCCGTCATGCCATGCGGGAGGTTGGCAACACTGGCGGTGTTGCCCGACTCTTCTAACAACGTGTCCTCGTCGAGATCCGAGTCGCTCTCAAACTGTACTTGCGGCTCGTCCTTCTTTACGACTATCCGGGTGTTTTCCGTGCCGATAGCTGTGCGGACGGCCCGGCTGAATATACCCGGGTTGGGTTTCGTCGGGTCGGCTTTGACCTCGATACGGGAGAACACTGACTTGTCTTTGGGCGCTTTTCTTTGTAATATCACGCGGCGGTTAGAGAAAGCTGCTTGTTTGTCGTCGTCCTTGTCTTTTTCGACCTGCTGTTAATAGAACATATTTGGTTCGTTATTTACCAATCCAATAAAATTGTCAAGTATGTTTAACGACATCCAATTTCAGTTTAGTCCGTAGAATTTTAAATTAACAGATTTGAGAAAAGGCAGGTTTGATTTTTGTAGTTTTAATATGTACTAGTTTTTTCATTCATATTTTGTCTACCTTTGAGTGTGTATTACATTGAATACAACAAGATATGCCTACTCGAAACTAATATTTTCGAAATTCGTAACGGAAGCGGGCTGAAAGCCACAATTCTTTAAAAATTGTAACACACCATTAGTTGAGTATTTATCTTACGCATTAGTTCAATCTATTATACAATTATATAACCTATCTTCATACCTAACCAACCAATCAGAAGGTCTTTACCCAAGAAATCTCAGTAACAAAAAGAATTTACTTTTTTCTCAGGTCAAATTATCAAAATATTGATATATTTTAACATAAATAAGGAATATTTAAGTACATACCTCCTTATTATCATATGTTATCCTCGATCTGGACTTTATAGTTAGGTCCAGCTTGGGTTTGACCTAAAAATGTATCATGACTTTACAATTTGACCTTATATCTTCCTATCATATTTTTATAAACTCTATTTATGACTGATTGATTTATTTTTAATTAAGTAAGTCTATTCGTTGGTCTGGTGACCTACGCGCTCTACAGAGTCCCTATCACTAAAACTGTCGATAGCTACACAATATCGGTCTGACAAAATATCGTTAAATTTAACTTACCTTAGGTTTTTTGGCTACCGGTTCATTTTCATCAGTTTTGGTCGAGCTCGTTACGACTGCTCGACGCGGCGGGGACTTATCTATAACAAAAACATAATTTCTTCATTTTTTATAAGTTTTTAAGTTAAATTATGTCATTGTATTAAAGTTAAACAACAAGTCATTCAGAAATATGTTTAGTAATTAGGTTATCTATATTTTTTAAAGTAGGTTTGTGCAATTCATTGAAATAAAACTACTTTACCTAAAATCTAAAATAAACCGCGACATAATCCGTAAAAAGTACTTTTATTTCAATATCCAATATTTGTGTAAACTTAAGAAATCATTATGCAATTCATTTTTACTTTGTCAATGATGATGCATTGAGTTACGTAGGAACATCGACTGACTGAACAGTTTTAAATAAGTTCAGTAAACGAAGACGATGAAAGCAGCACATATGTACTAAAGCGGCGTTAAAATGGTAGCAATACAGTGTTTTTTTCTTAATAATTTGTATTGATGTGAACGGACCTTTTTTCCTAGCCTTGCCGTCCTCCCTGTCCTCGAAGACGATCTTCTGTCGCTGCGGCTTCTTGTGCTCGGCGGGCTTGGGCGGCAACTTGGAACGGAGGTCCACTTGCGGCTTGGACTTCGGGGGCTCCGACCTTAGATAATAAGATAAGAGTTTATATTGGTAGCGTTGTGTGGTTTTAGCAGCGTAGGTCTTGTTCCTGTGGATTTATGGGACTATAATGTCCTAGGTCCAAATCAAAGTTTTAAAATATCTGTGTACCAAATCTATAACGGGGTTTCCGATCGTGGGCGATTCGGCGGTAAGATCCGTTTAAATCTGGGATGCTCTTTTACCCAGGGATCCCTATTAACTCAAGGATTTGTTTTTTTTTCCAGACACCAACTTACCATTACGATTTATATTTACGCTAAAATTTATTTAAGTAATGTCCAGTTTACAATGCTGTCGTTTAGAATGTGTGCTGTCAGCACAGGCAGCTGGTCCCTTTTATACCCCAGATCATTATTCACCTCATTAACCTGGGGTCCTTATTTACCCTAATATTCCTACTTACTGCCATTTTACTTTAATCAACCGTATTTACCACGGATTCCCTAACTATAACCTAAATATGGTCATAGGGAATCCTTGTTCCGAAACTTTTTCGGCTCTATATGTTACCCCTGGATCCTTATACTGACATGACAACTCACTTCTTCTCCTTAGTCTTGTCCTTGAACCGGCCCGTGTCTTCATCATCAGACAATATGCCGTCGATGTCTCCGAGGATGAGGTCCAGGTCATCGTCACTGTCGGTGCGTTTGTCCGGTAGAGGCGGGGTTAGGGCTCGCTCTGTTGACTCCCTCTTGAGGGGAATGTTGTGGGGCGGGGTCAGGTTTTCTGTAAGGGAAAAAGGTTTTGTAAAGCGAGTGATTGACGAGAAAACTACGAGATCAGCGGTTTTATTTGTCGTACTTTGCAAACATGTATGACGAGCTTCGGGTTTGTCTCGTCACTAAATAAAACCGCAGTTTTGAGGTGATCGAGGAGCCAACTTTAATGGCGATCTTATAAAATTGGGATAAAGCTCGTTCGTTGTTCACCCTCTTAAGATTAGGTAGTTTAAGTATTAAAGTAGAAATGGTATTTTAAGTTCATTTGGTTTAAATGTTAAAAAGTTACTTACTTCTATATACATTATTATTTTTATGAAGATGTAACTTATTTTATAACAATAAAATGTGATTCAAATAGCAATTGTTAGTTTTTAATTATTTTTTTATAGTTGTGTTTGCTGTCAAAATCTTTGCATGTAGGGTAAATACGCCATATGTCGGCCCCCCCCCAATCGTCGGCCGTCTGCACATTTTTATCTTGCGTTCGTTCCAAGGGTAATGAAGTGGTAATTTTACTACTCGAATTGCAACCTAAGTTCATATTCTATACGCACAAACTGTCACTATCCTATTACGTCACCCGGTCTTCGCACACTGAGCGTCAGCAGCGATCGCGCCGTTGAAGAGTCAAGTTCTTAGTTAAAGTAGCTTACTTGATGAGAATACCCACGCTTCGGGGATTGATATTACAACGGTAAGACGTTTCTTTAATTTTGTTTTAAGCTTTGTTATCACTAAAAAGTTATTTTTACTATATTTTGACATTGTTTTTTTAACGTTTTTCGTATTATTTTAAATGAAAAATAGGAGGCCGCCATTAGAATACCAGTTTCGGCTTAAAACCGAATTCTCGGCCGGGGCCGACTTAAAGTAAATGCAGTCTGTTTTACAAATTCCAATTCTACCAATTCCATTTGCTTAATAGGAGTATTTGCAAAGCTTAATAGGTTAATAAATATATTTTACGTTTAGTCGCTAAATACCGGCCGGGGTGATCTTAGTTGAATGTCGAGAAATGAGGCACACACAACAAGGGCCGACTTTAAATATATTAAATATCGTAATGTCGGCCAGCCTCGAATTTGAACGCTAATATACAGGCTGATTACTTTTGTATTTTTTCATTGATTGTGTGGGTAGTCATTTTTAATTTATTTATCAAACTTATTTTCTCGAAATTGAATATAGGTATGTTATGTACCCAATACAAAAATTTATTAACATTTTAAATAGGTTAAGTTTGGATGTAGAAGTTGACAGTATCGAAGACATAATTATGTATATTATTCATGATAGCTAAATATGGTTTGGGATACAATTGAAAAATGTTTTTTGGAATTTGCTGGTTATATTTATTCCGATGTTTAACTTAGTTATAATTATAGTAACTTTTAAACAAATTACCCTAAGACAAATACAAATGTATACTCCTGCCAAAATAAAGCATGTTGATTATATTTTTCACTGTCTTAATTTTAAACACCCTATATCCGGCCGACATTTGGGAAAAACACCGCCGACAATAGGCCGAGAACGGCCGACTTAAGGGTTTTTTCGTCTTCAACGCATCTAAACCTTAATCCTTTTTTATTTTAGTAGAAAAGTCAAATTTATCCCTAAAAACATAAAATAGATTTATCAACCTGTCTAAAACCGCAACACAAGCTATCCTTTGTTCCAAACTGGTGCAGCCAGAGCATTCCAAAGTTAGAAAATCCGTAAGGGGGCCGACATTTAGCGTATTTACCCTACACGCTAAAAAGAATAACATTTCCACCTATTTATCAATTTACAGCATCACTAGCTGTACCCAGCATGCGTTGCAATGCAATTTTTTCTACCTAGCACCTGCTTTCTACCTACCTACCTAACTACCAGTGGCGTGCATTGGTTTTCGGCCATGGTAGGCACTCGTGTACATGGAGCAACTTTACCGTAAATACCTACGCAAATGAACTCCCAAAAAATTGGAATAAGCATTATTTTTGTGGATCACAAGGTGCGTTCAGGTCTGACGAACGCGCACCGAATGCGCTGCTCGCGCCTGCAGTTAGGTACTGCAATATGTTAGTGCGCCTCCTCCACGCATGACGCAACTCACGCAAAGGTCGATAGTGCAAATAAGTAAATAACGCCGTCTCCGAACTGTTCGCGAGCAGTACGCGCGCTGCTCGCGCGGCGCGAGCAAGATACAATTTAAAAAGCACGCGCGCTGCTCGCGACCAATTTCTGATTGAATCACTATTTCAAACTTGTTGGTATAAGTTTGTATAAAAAAATCTTAGTAAAGCTAACTGCGAACAGCAGCCGACTCCGCGACTCGGGACTCGCGACGAGCAAACGGTCAGCTTATGATTGAGGACTCTTATTTGTGTTGTGTTATTCGTTAAGGGTCCGAAACCAAACCTAAATATATTGAGCCATAGTCAATATGACCATTCGAGATCAACATTTTTCTTACCTACCTTATGTATTACATACATAAACAAAAAAAGAATCAAGACTTATTATTGAATGTGCCAACATATACTATTATCTTGTATGTTTAATTTACTCCCATTTTTATTAAGATTTTAACTAAAAACAATCATTTAATATCATCATCCACAACAACAATATGTTTTCGTCGTAGTTATTCTCGTAGGTATCAATTCACACAACAATTTCGTATTTAACAATCAAGAAACGACGAATAGCACAAAAAGAACAGTTCGTCCAGCAGCACACCGCTAGTCAGGCGATAGTTTCTAACATTTTGATTTAATGTTACTAAGAGCCTTACCTTTAAAGTTTTGTCAACAAACCCCATCTGATGGGTTTGTATTGTAAGTTTGTAATTACGCACGTATGCTATCCAAACATATTTCATTTTCGCCACAATCTTAACATTCATACACATAGCGGTTTATTAATGCTTCTGATTCTTAAACTACAGCCACTTCACAAAATCACAATAAATAGAAACTAGTTACGAAAGACAAGACGAAAACAGAAAACACGCGCGCGAACTATCAAAACACTTAATGAACAATCTGCCACAGATAATAAATATCGAAAAAACGACCAAGTTGCAACACAGAAGTAAAACAATAAAAATGTTAATTGAAACTAAATATAATAAACATCAATAAGTAACTAAATAATATTGTGATAATTAATTTACAAGTTATTAGTATTTTAAAACGCAAGTTTCATTTAAAATACACTAATAACTGGAATAAGAATTGACAAGTTCGATGAACGACCCAAAAGACTTTTGCTCCAAAACGGATATGACAGTAGAATGAAAGGGAGAAAGAAAGAATCTTCAATCTTGTTTATTGGCAGGTAAGCAAGCCTACTGTAGGTGTAAAAAATTACGAATGTCAAATTACAGAGCATTACGCTTTGCAAAAAGGGGTTTTCGTTTTTGTCGTATAATAAAAACTCAAGATGGCGGTGTATTATTTTCTGTTTTTGAAGTGTGCGTGCGTATATGGATAAGGAGATTTTGTTTGAATGTGTGAGTGGAAACTAGGCAGTTTTTGAATAGCCTACTTCGTAATTGAGTATTGAATGAATTTGAATATGACATATGTGACGTCATTATTGATTTGTTTGTTATTGAAATGTTTGGATACAAGTTTTATTATCTGTAATTTAATGATTATGTATGATGAGTGTTGACTGATTTATTTTATATTAATTGTTATATTTAAAGATAGTTAGTTGGGATTTTGTAGGTAGGCACTGCTTTTTTGCCTATATGCTATGTACGCCACTGCTAACTACTACCTACCTCCTACCACTTAGGGGTATGAAAAATAGATAGTAGCCGATTCTCAGACCTACAGAATATGCATATAAAATTTCATAAAAATCGGTCAAGCCGTTTCGGATGAGTATGGTAACTAACATTGTGACACGAGAATTTAATATATAAGATTTACAAAAACCCTAACACAATGGCATTGATATTGTTTTTCTGTCCTCATTTTTCTTCATATACAACAAAGCATCATTTATCGTAACAGCAGTATAAACTCACCAACAGCAGCAGTACCAGTAGCAGCAGGTACCTCATCCTTAGCAGGCGAGCGATCTTTAACAGGAGAAGCACCCACAGCAGCAGCAGCAGCAGCAGGTGCAGGTGCAGGCGTGGTGTCTGCCGCTGCAGGTGCGGGTGTGAGCGCGGGCGGGGGGAGGGCGGGGGCGGGGGGAGGGACTTCCTTGTCCTTGTCTTGCATTTCACGCTCCCTGGGGGAGAGATACGTGTTGTTAGGAATGTTCATTTTATTCACTACTGAGACATTTACTTTGATATGTCGAATTGTAAATATTTTATATTATTATAAAGCGTATACTTCTTAATTTTTATGTATATACCTACTTTTGATACGATAAAGTGCATTAAAAATGCATAAATAGCGAACATAAACTTCAAACCACAAAGACTAACCATAGCTCATGGTTTCACCCATATAAATAAATTCGTATTTCTATAAAACACATTCCTTTTCTCATAAATCGCATTTTCATTATAATTCATTTTTTACTCTAATCGAAACACAATCGAACAAATCGAAGACTATTAAACCAGAATTATAAATGTACACCTAAACTAAACATTGTTTTATAGAATTTCTTGTATTGTTTTTAATGATAAACACAAAAAGGCACATTAAGAGACACTTATTTGAAAAGTTATTGACATAGATAGTATAGGATAGAAGAAAAACTTAATAAAACATACTTGTCCTGCAGTTGTTTATGTAGTGCTACAGCGTTCTTCCTGCGTCGCACCTCCTTAGCTTTGAGCACGCGCTCGCGCAGACTCTCCTGTTCTCGCATCTTACGTTTGTAGTCACTGTCCTGTAAAGCAAAATCAAATTCAAGCAAATTCTTGTAAAGCATATTTAATTATTTTGTATACTTAAGATACTTATTAATATTTATGATTTTAAATTTTGCTATGTCGGTTGTTGTTTAAAGTTAGTTGTATAACGATATTGAAGTTTGACAAGTTTCTGTTCATATTACTCATGCTTGAAATGTTTATTTGACGACCTCCGTGGTCGAGTGGCGCACGCACCGGTTTCAAGGAGTCGCTAGCTCTGAGGTCCCGGGTTTGATCCCCGGACGGGTCAATGTAGAAACCAACTTTTCTACATTGTCCTGGGTCTGGGTGTTTGTGGTACATTCGTTGTTTCTGAATTCCATAACACAAGTGCTTCAGCTACTTACTTTGGGTTCAGAGCAATGTATGTGATGTTGTCCGCATTTATTTATTTATTATTCTTATAATCATTGAATTAAATACAGTAAAGTAGAGCTATTTGGAGAGGACTGAGTTATTTGGATTTATTATATTGTTAGCCTATTTCTTATCGTTATTAATTGTTTATATTACTGTCTAAACCAAAGTTTTGAAAAAGCCTACACTTATATTCATTCCAAATTGCCATGATTTTTAAGTAGCTCTTCTTTATATGGAAAGTTTTTTGGTAAAAAAATTCGTTAATAAGCGGTACTTAGTTTACTCTTTTTTCATAGTTGAAAATTCGTTACAAAGAGGTTGTTCGCAAAAAAAACTTAACAATGGTAACTGTTAATCTATATTTCACATTGACTTTTAGGGACAATTCTAGGACATTACTAAAAAAACTTATATCTAGGAATTGGTCATATTGAGGTTTTACTATATTTATAATAGAGTAAAGCTGTGTGACCTCGTCGGTGTGTCGCGGCGGGTCGTGCCGCGGCCGGCGCTCGGGGCTGCGGCGCGGCGAGGCCGAGCGTCGCGCCGGCGAGCCCGACCGCATCCTGCACACATATACCTTACATTACTACACTACACTATGCTTCACATTTTAAAGTTATTAGAAAATAAAAAGATTTGTTGAATATCCGCAAATATATCAACAAGCATAACGATCAATGCTCGTGTCTTCTCTATGAAGGAAGAAATCTGTACCCAGCAGTGGCACGTTTAAGGGCTGGTAATATTATATTAATTTTATATAAGAATGTAAGCATAGTCAAAATATTATAATAGGAAACCAATTGCATTATTTTGTTATTTTTCATGTTTTCTACTAAAACTATAGGTACTGCATTTTATAATTATAATATACACACTGTCTCCTTTCTTCAGGTCTTTGACAAAAACAATTAAACACCTAAAAAGTATGATTCTAAAACAACATTACAAAAAGTTAACTTTTTTAAAGATTCGATGCTTATATAAGAGTTTGTCCAGATCTGGCGAACGCGCACTGAATAAGCATTACACGAACAGTTCGCGAGTTGTTACTGTAATGGGTTAGTGGCTTCTTTAGAACAAGTCATACAACACTCGCGAGCAAACGGAACTAGTAAAAATAAATGCCGACTGCGAACTGTTCATGCGGTGCGCTGGACGCACCTTAAGGTAAAGGTGGGCGATTTGGAGTGCTGTCTATTATTGTGATTGACATTTAAAAAGTGCTACATAGTCCTTTTTTTTTCAAATTAATTAATTTTGATTTTTAACCGACTTCAAAAAGGAGGAGTTATTCAATTCGACTGTATTTTTTTTATGTTTGTTAACTTTCACTGGGTGAACTGATTTTGATGATTCTTCTTTTATTTGAAGGGTGGTGCTTCCAGTGTGGTCCCATTTCAATTTGGTCTAGTTATGACAGTGGGATCCATAAGAAAACCATATAAGACTTATTTTTAAGTCGGTTTTTTTTTTTGTAAGAATTATAAAACATATTTTTCATTTAACAGTAGTATTGCTTGCATATATAAGACACTGACCTCCGCCGGAGTCCAGCCCTGTTAGCGTTAATGAACTCCTCCTGTCGCCGCAGCAGGTCCTCGTCCTCGCTGCGGCGCTGGCCGTGTGCGAGCTCATTCTCTATCTCTATCGTCGTGTTCTCTATGTATCTGTAACAACAATATGTACATTGCAATAAAACAGTATACTAAAAAAAGTATAGCACAATGAGTAAAACTTTAGAATATAAAACTATAAACCGGAATTCTAAAACACAGCTTATCTTTCTGACGTTGTTAAGGCAGAACCCTACCGCGGTGCACGGAGAGGTTGCGCGTGTGTTAAGCTTCCCTTTAGAACAAAATGTATGTGACGTGTTCACTGCAACACACGGATGTGTGTGAATATTATCAATATGGTAGATGACTAGGTATGAAAAGTCAAAATTTATTTAGTCCACCATTTAGATAATCAAAATATAATAGACAAGTATTTTTTTCTTTTATCAAATCGCTTTAAAGTTCAGGGTGCTTGTGGCGTCAAGGCTATGCACAATTTGTGCGTGTGTGGACGTGACGCCACGCAAGAATTGTATTCGCTGTGTCTTCGTAATTCTTTGTTTATGGGACAAAACAAAAAAATACGTGTCTAATATTTTTTTATTATCTAAAAGATGGATGTCATTAAAATAAAAATTAGTCATCATCCCTGTGTTGGATAGGTCTCTCCGAGAGTACAACTACTATCAAGATATAACAAGCAGAAACTTAACGGGGTCGCGGGGGACTTGGAAATCGATAATTAATACAGATTGCAGACCGACATTAGGATTGGCCCTATAAAAATTGAGTTTTTTTGTAAAATACACTTTTAATAAGTATGATACAAGGTATTTAAATTTAAAGACTTAATGATGAAATTCAGCTATTGAGTTTTCCAAAGCCATAAAAAATGAATTAAACTGATATCCTATATTTAAAGTAGATTAAAAGACTATCACATACCTCTGTGGCGATCGTCTGGCATATTTCCTGACCGCAGCTCTGGCTAACGCGTTGCGCTGCTCAGCGATGAAACGTTCCGCTGCGTCGTCAATATCCTTCACTGGCCCTAGAGAAGAAAACAGGCGGGTTATATAAAAAATATTTAAGGAACGTGCTTTTGTAAGAAAGTAAAACCTTAGGGCATAAATATAGATCAAATAATTTGGAAGAACATCAAATATATGTGTATACGCCTCTTTAATAAATTATCTTGCACACTAAAACTACTAAACTGTAAACTTTTTAAAGTAAAATTGTCTTGTTATAAACAATTTTTATTCCATTAAAGAATATATGGAACATACCCTCAAATGTTAATATTAACATAGTTAATTTTGCATGCTTTAATTTTAAGCAAAACATGTATGATCTCAAACTAATGTAACATCTTTATATACCATGTTTTATGCAAATAAATATAATATTATTATTATTATAAACTCGTATATATTTAGTTAGGTACGTATTTCGTCACATTACAGACCTCATATACCTAAACTCTGAGTCAATAATCAGACTAGTTTTATCACATATTTTGCATATCATATAAATAGGTGAAGATAAAAGATTTCACAGAAAAGAAGATAAGTCAATAAGATAAAAATAAAGTGTCTAAATTGCTTGCAAGAAATTGTCTATACTAACTAATTACGACCAAAAATAAAGTAAAAACTTATAATTATATTAATTACAATGTTTACCACATCTACAGCTCTAAAAGTTCTATCACATTTTTATCAAAATTCAAAAAGCGAGAAAGAGTTATTTACGATGTGGTTAGGTTAGGTTTTGTTTATTTTCGTCGTAGCTCTCTCTCTCTTACAGAAATTTATATACCTACGTATAATCCAAATTTTTTGTGTGATTTACAATTAAAAATGTACTTCAAAATATATAAATTTAAAAGAATTTGATAAAGCGGTACAGCTATAGGAAATAAATAAACACTAGTGCTATTTTTTCTACTGAGAACACTTGATAAATATTTGTAAATTAGCCAAATAAATCTTAAACAGTTTTTGTAAAACTAACACAAAATCTACATAGTGTTTTTTCCTAACTCTACCTTAACTTACTACAAGTATTAATATAATATAAACTAATGGTAATAAACAACAACATAAGCGTGATACATAATGTGCAACAATATCAAATATAGTACCGATACGTAAAATTGGTGCCCATTGCATTAACGGCTAATTTCCAAAAATAGTTGTGTCTACTGGACCTAGAATATCGACTTAAGTGACATACGAAATACGTCAAATTCCAATCTCTTATAGGAAAACCAATCCATGGATACATAATTGGAATTGGCGGTTAGTTAATGACGAATTGGTATCCCAGTGAACGGCCTATGGACTGATCAAATAGGTTATGATACACTATAATTTTTTTACTATTTAAAAATATGGTTTAGGCAATCTTAGACCACTTTAGCAGTGTTTATTATCAGTAGCAATAGGAAACAACTCAACAGATAAATATCGGCACTATCTACTAAACAAAGCATGCGGGGTGCACAACATAAACTACAAGATTACCGAATTTGCTCTCAATCGTAGGACTGAGCGGCGGCGACTTTTGTATCCGCGTCGGTATGTAGACTGGCAACCCTATGACATTTCATTTATTACCATCACGAAAAATGCACAGAAAATATATTTTTTTGTGTCTAAATTTCGTGAAGAAAATACATAATTTTGGACCAAATGGTCAACTCAGATTTGTTTCAAAACTGAGACCAAAAGTTTGAATTAGACTCTTTTTAATTTAATACAGATGCGTCTATTTCGAGTTTAAAAGAATTGAGGAGAAAAAAAAATTAATCCTAGGAATTTGAATGGGTGGGAGGTATTGCCAGATTAAAATATTTTGACTTCGGGAAAATTTTATTTCTATAAATAATATTTACCTTCAACAGGCGGCTGGAAGTTGCCCTTAAAATGCGGATTGATGAGCACCTTCTTGCCGGCAAGCCCTCCTGGCGGCAAGTTAGGCGGCAAGGCGACCGGCAACATCCTGACTTCGGGCTCCCGCGGCAAGTCCTTGGGCTTGTCGAGGCTGGGCCCCGGCAAGGCCTGTCTTATCGTCACTTGCGGCATGTGAGTGGAGTTAGGGACTATCTCTCGCATCGGAGGACCGTACTGTCTCGGTGGGAAGTTTGGTCTGTAGAAGACCGGTCTAGGCTCGAAGTTGGGTCTGACTTGATTGAAGGGAGGTCTCTCATCCATGTTAGGTCTGAATTGGAAACGTGGGTAGTATGGTGGACGTTCATGGTTCGGTCTATACATGGGTATCTCTTGTGGGAGGATGGGTCTTTCGGGGGATATTTCTGGTCCCATCTGGGGTATGTTGGGGGGTTCGGGTCGCATGTCCGGGCGGATATCCGGCCTCATCTCAGGGTGTGGTTCAGGCCTCATTTCGGGACGGTTTTCAGGCCGAAGTGGAGGACTGTTCATTGAACGCATTTGTGGTGGACCGGGGTATGGTAGACGCTGGTTAAAATTGCCCTGTGAATAGACGGAAGGTATTATAAATTGCGAATTATTTGTATCTAGCTTGTTACATATACAGTTACTTAATCATTTATGATACATTCGCAATGTTAAAGTTGTATACTAATGTATTTGTGGTATCTTTTTAGGATTTTGATGTTTGGCATGCGGGACAATCTGATTCCTGAGATGCACTTTTAGTCCACTCAATCATTGAGTTTATTGACCTTTTTTAGCATAGTTTGATAACTACTTAAGTGAACCTTTGAAGCTAGAGTAAAACATTGTTCTTCTGTTCTTAATATTCATTTACAAATATCAGGATAAAAACAGCACATAAATCTGTATATAACATAGGTCCATACCCTGTTGTTATGTGGGTACCGCCTGTAGGGCGGGGCGTATCTCGCGGCGAACTGCGGCGAGCGCCACGACGTGCGGCCGCGACTGAACCCGCCGCGAGGGATCACCACCTTGTCTGCGTACACATATTACATTATTAGTAAAAATATATAAGAAAATAAATAAATTGATCAAGCATATAGTTCTGAACAGACTTTTTTATAATATTATTAACTTAGTAGCTAAGAATAATTTGTTCAGAATCAATAACAAAACTGACTGCAATCATGTGGAAAGGTATAAAAAATACGTTTACTTTACTGCACGCATCGTGATCATGGTTATAGTTATATGCGCCAACAATACGGCAACATAACAAGTTACTAAAGTAGTTTTATATAACATATTTCTAAAATACTATTCCATAGAAATTGCTTTACATTTTTACTATTAACAACACTACTTTTGTATTTTCGTATATTTTTCAGTGCTGTACATTTTTTTTAGATAATGAAATTTACAATCAAACATAATCTCATAATGAGTCCACTCACCTAAAGAGTCGGGTATATCCCGGACTTGCGGCAGTCGCTGCGCGCCCGGCGGTCGCTCCGACACGAAGCGCTCGCGGGGACCGCCCAGCTCGCCGTCTGTGCACAAGTATAAGTTACACACTTATTTGTATGCAGCACTAAATTACATAGAAACTATAAATATAATAATCTCAGCTAATTAAATGTTGACACATTTTGATTCAGAAAAACCTCATTTTCTTTGGTCAGTTATTATTACTCTTCCTTTCAGTACTAACATGCAGTAAGGCAGTGAAGTCAAAATACTGGTCAGTCAAGCACATGGAAGCTAATATGAAATATTCTTAGTGGCTTAAAAATTGCAAATAAAAAAAAATGTAATTAAAAATTAAAAAACACGCCTGCCATGTAAAAAAAATTAAAAACAAGTCAAATATTTGCAGTCGGGGTCGGTTACTTGGAACAATTCATTACAGGTCCCCCGACTGCAAATATTTGACTTGTTTTTATTTTTTTTTACATGGCAGGCGTGTTTTTTAATTTTTAATTACATTTTTTTTTATTTAATACCTTTTAGTGAACAACAAAAAAGCATGACACAACACAAAAAATAATTTCGTTCGGAACCCTTTGCAGGCGATTTCGACTCACACTTGACCATTTTTTAATGTCCACATAGCCTATGTCACTCGGGATAACTCAAAGCTTCTAATGATACCACAAACATTGAAATCGGTCAAGCCTTTTAGAAGTTATGGTGGAATAAAGAAACTCACAAACATACATACATACATACATACCTACATACATACATACATGAACCCTGAAAACATAACACTCCTTTTTGGGCAGTCGTGTAAAAAAAAAAGATATTTTCTCTTACATAAATAATCTATATTCATGATCAGCATTGCATACTATAATGTTACTTACTTGGCACTGGTGCGTTGACATCTGATGGTACAATCTGTGGTGACTCTTGAGGTACTGCAGGCTACAATAGATAAGTAGATATGAAAGATATAGTTTTTTATATACTGCTATATAAAAACCAATATGAATGCTGTAGGGATTTACCTAACCAAGACAACTTAATCTCCAGTTTGATTAGATGTTTTTGAGCAATAAATAAAGTCACCATAACACATTGTGAAAATATTTTAATTAATAATCCATCTTATAAACGTCCCACTGCTGGGCACAGGCCTGTTCCCATATAAAGAAGGCACGAGCATTGATCACTACGCTTGCTCTCTGCGGATTGGCGATTCCAGATCCCAAATTATGGAATCCAGGTTCCCTCAAGATATTTTCCTTCACCGTTTGTCAGAAGTGTCTTAGAATAATTAAGAAAGTACATATAACTTTAAAAAGCCACATTGGTACTTGCCTGGGTTCGAACCTGCAACCTTGTGCATACAAATCCGTTCATTGAACCATTAGGCCACCACAACACTTTAATTATCATGTGAAAATTACTATATTGAGGGTTTTCAATTTTTAAGGTAATCACAAACCAATATCTAGTCCATGGTAGAAATTGACAGAGACCTCATGACAGACTAGCAAAACTAGCATACATTTTAATCACAAAAACGCATTGTTTAGAGAAGAAGCATATTATTTCAATATGCAAGTTATATTGTTACCAATCTATTTAATTATGTGTTACTCAATTTTGAGCAATAACACAAGTCATTTACTATTTGTACTACAAATAAATAAAATTTTATTGTAATTGTATACTAACCATAGTAGGAGGTACAGTGTGCTCCTCATAGGGTGGTTCATATGGAGCGTATGTAGTGTGCGGTGGCAAAACGGGTTCCGGAACATCTACATTCACGTTGGGAACCACTGATTCTGTTTCCGGAGCTGGCTCATATGGCAAGATCTGTAGATAATATGATAGTATTATGATTTATACTTACTTCAAGATGTTTACTTTGGAGACAGGATACATTTTAAGAATAAGATTACTTGAAATAGTAGGATTAAGTAAGAGAAAAGTCGCAGAAACAGCAGTAAGACAGTCTTATACAAATAGATCATTTATTTATTAAAGGCAAACCGACAGCTTCTGTATACAACATTTACATGAGAATAAGTAGCAAAAGCATCAGACTTACACAGTCGCCAATAATAGATCATAAAACAAATACAATAATATGACTAAAAGTAAAACCTTTTTTCAGATTCGCTTACCGTATTACTATATTCAATGACTCGGTTGTATGAATTGTCCGGTGATACAATAGCAATGTCTCGGTAGCTTGGTCCGAGCGAGGACGGAACATTTTGTGGCCCAGCGTTATCATAATCGTCAGCCAGGAGTTGTTCCTCCTCCTCATTGCCAAGGTTGTAGTCCGCGAGGCTCTGATCGCCTAAATCGTCACCTAACAAGTCTTCACTGTAATAAATAAGTACAATTATTTATCGATTGCGGTCATAAATAGAACACATGTCATGAAGTTGCGACCTCAATATCACAACAATTAAACACAAGTTTGAAGCACATTTTCAATGACAATAGCCACTATAGATATTTAGCACAACGAATATAAGTAAAAGTGCAAAGATTACATTTAATTTATCAATTATATGTTAAAATACTAACTTGTCCGACATGTTGACAACAAATATAGCGTACAAATTGTAAAGACATAGACAAACTTTAGGAGCTATTCATTTTCACAGATTATCGTCTATGTCCAATGAGAATTATGCGTTCGGAAATGAGCTTTTTTTTCTAATTTACATTCACAAACAGTGCGTTTGACAGCTTACTCAGGCTTATTGTGCATTTTTGAAGGTATTATATTTGTACCTATAAAAAAATATTTAATTTTGCACATACAGTCCACATGACGGATAAAAAGTTCACTTGCTTTTGTAGGGCCTGTTTTTGTAATCGTCTTCTATAATTTTCTATTATGGTTAAAAATATGCCTTGTTTGGATAACATCTATTAAATTGGATTACTGATCTGTGTGTGTCCAGATTCTAATTGAATTTTGTCTAACACCGAAGGCAAGGGCATGGAGTACTTTATGTCTTACTTTTTGTAGACAAACAGGCAAAGATTATTTTAATACTCTTTCTCAACGAATTGTTCAAACATAGACAAAAATATTTAAACGTCGCTGTCATTGTCGCGTTTGTTTGACAGATTAATTACATGACATGTTGTGTTTGATGTTCTTTCTATTAGTTTCTATTGGTTCTTTGGTTCTATTGCAAAAAAATACGTCTTGAACTGTTGTGGTACCTTCAAATTAAATTATTTACCCAGATTAACATCGAGAAATGGCTGATTCTGATGGCGATATAGAGTACTTAGATGAAGACGCTGACATTGTTCAACAGTGTGTGCAAACAGTCCCAACCTTAGTGCCCCAATATGAAGAGAAGGTAACCCCATTACTAATCGAACGCCAGCCGACTGAAAGGAGGAGAAAACGAAGGAAACACGAAGAAGATTCCGATTATGATCCTTCTACAGACCTCCTTCCTTCGAGTCCACCGAGTGCAAGGGGCAGAAAAAGGAGACAGCAAGTCGTGAAAAAAGTTAAATCATACAATAAAGAAAGTGTTCCAAGTTTGAAAGTTGGTCCTGGAAGGAAACACAAATTCTTTCCCGCCAAAGAGCCTGTTATTGATCGAAAGCAGTGTATTATTCGAATACCAGATTATGACGATCCATTGTGCTTACCTGTAAAAGCTATTAAAAGCGAGAGCACTGACTTGAAACGTTTAAATGATTGGAATAATGTGTGTCTAGAGCATTTCAAACATTGCGATAACCTTTTGAAACCAGAGAGAGGTGAAACACATAGTTCTACTAGGACAGTTGTTTTTCGTAATGTTGTGAATAAACAATCAGGTATGTACCAACCATTAACCCTTGCACCTGTGGCCTAATGATTTAATATATTGTCTTATAATATACATAATAACTCTTATTTACAGATAAACTAGAAACTACAATATGGAGTAAAACCTGTGTAGAAAATGAGGACGGAGACAGAAAATCTGAGATCTTCCAATGTGTGCTACCCCGGTACAAAGAGAAAAAGGTCCTGACTACCTTTGGTCTTGGCACCAGGAGACCAAAGTCCTACCATGTGTCTGATGAAGCCATCCTGAGTAAGGAAGAGGGGAAGGATGGAGAGGTTCTAGTTGTGTATAAGCCTAAGGAAGCCTCGTCTGCTGTTTATAAATTAGTTGCTGCCTATGATAAGTAAGCTTTTTAAGTATGTTTATAGGTTTATCTTTGACAGTTTCTCATATTAAGAGGTCTCAGGTTGAAAACCTGTTTTTGTACATACAACAATAGTCCCTAGAGGCCAGTTAAAGTATGCAGTGTATTCAGCCATAATATATACATGTATGCACTTTTGCAGATATCTAGGTATATTTATAAAGACTTAACAGTGGACTGCACAAGTTGTAATAACAAATTATGAAATTCAAATTCACAGCTTTGATGTAAGAGTTCATGCCTCTAAGATACAGTTTAATTAGCCTAGCTAGCCTTGTATAGGCCTCTTTGGATATGCCTCTCTTGTTTCTTGCTAGTTGACTTTATTAATTTCCAGGAAGAACCCAGATTCAAATCACGAAGAGCCAGATGACAAGGATGATGATGATGACGTCAAGATGTATATGAAGGAGCTAGCTTACCTCAAGATGTGCGCGCCTTGCTACCAGACCTCCTGGAGGGGGGCCAAGAAGAACTCTAAGAGTAAGTGTCCTGTTATATTAAAAGTATAATAAGGTAGATGTGACTGGGTATAAAAATAGAGATAGATAATTAGTTAACCGTATATTTATTGAAAGACATTACTAAGATAAAACGAAATAAAATACAAGGCGCCTTGTCTAATGATATTGCTTAAATGAAAAATTCAGAAAATTGAGTCATGTACTGTAGTAACTGCCTTGTTGGCCTAGTGGCGCTAAGCGCGACTGCTACGCTAGAGGTCTTGGGTTCGATTCCCAAGTCGACCAAGGTGTTATTGGGTTTTTCTATGAAATTCTCAGTAGCAGGTCAGAGTTTGGATTTGTGCCCGGTTAGTGGCAATAGGCTCGCCCCCTATTACATGGGACCTAAACATACCGGCGAACTGTGGGTGTACATTGGTACACCTCTGCCTAACCCTTTGGGGATACAGGAGTGATGGTATGATGAATGATCATGGTATGTACTGTAGTGTATTGTATCTTTATTAAAAAATAATTGCACTGAACATAGCAGGAACATACCCAACAAAACTGTATGAATGCTTTATCTGTAGTACAATAGACATTTTATACTTTTAAAATTGACTCTGCAAGATGTGGACATATTATACATAATGTCATCGAGAGTTTTCGGTGGTAGGTGGCGTTTTCCATTTCCCAATTGGTCTGTGCAGTTGAATTTTACTATGCAATTTTAATTATAAAAATGTTGTATTATAGTTACTTGTGATGTGGGTTGGTTTTTTAAGGTTATAATTATATTTTACGATATATTGGTGTTTCAGAGAGCATTGCATGTCCTATCTGCAGCCGTTCATTTGTGACAGTATACAACCTCCTTGCGCACTTCAAGACTCATTCCTCTGAAGAAATGCAGAAATATAAGCGGGTTATATCTTCCATATTGGCAGAGGTAAGGAAAAACTAAAAACCTATTTTAGCTATATTAGATCCTACTGCTGAGCTAAGTCTAAACCTCTTTATTTTTTGCGATATCTAAACACGTGCGCCCCGCATATCTGACATAAAAACTTTTAACACATTAAGAAAATATTAGCCTTCACTCGTAGTTGGAAAAAGCACGTCCCACAGAACACACAAGTAAACAAAAGAATAATTCTTACAAAAAAAAATCAACTTCAAAATAAGTCTTATATGGTTTTCTTATGGATCCCACTGTCATAACTGGGGCCCGAGTCTGCTATTTACACTCCGTGTCAGTGTGCTGCTCATAGTGGGACGATTTTACGATAATTGGCATTCTACTATAGTAAAATAACGTAAAATCGTCCCACTATGAGCCAACTATAAGCACACTGACACGGAGTGTAAATAGCAGACTCGGGCCCCTGGACCAAATTAAAATGGGACACACTGGAAGCACCAGCTTTCGAATAAAAAAAGAATTATCAAAATTGGTTCACCCAATCGAAAGTTATGAGGTAACAAACATAAAAAATACAGTCGAATTGAATACCTCCTCCTTTTTGAAGTCGGTTAGAAAAAGAAGAAAGATGTCGACGTCAGAATTTCGATTTTTAAATTATATTTCTTTTACGATATTCATGTAGGGTCTATAGGATATGTATCTATATGTAATTTCCTAGGCGACTTCAGAATGTTTTGCTGTATATTATTATAACAGGAGTATATACACTAATCGGTGGACAAGGAGCTCAGGAAGGAAGAACTCAAATGGGAAGACGCTCGAAGAATCGCGCGGGATCGGCCGGCTTGGGGAAAACTTGTTGGGGCCCTCTGCACCAGCGGGGTGCCTTAGGACCACAACAACATATACACTAAACTTTTCTAATAACATTTCAGATTGTAGACTACCATTACAAATGTCGCATCTGCCGGGAACAGTTCCCCAGCATCAAGAAGCAGAGACAGCACATGAATACACACCAAGGTAACTATATTATTACTTTTAATATAATTATAAAAATACTATGTAGAAGATGGTAAAAATAAACTCAGACTTTATATCTCTTGTATCATTATTATATTTAGCCTGAATTATCCCACTGCTTGGCAAAGGCCTCACTAAATTCTTTTCATTGGTCGCTGTCGTTTGCTTCTTCCTGCCAATTCCCAAGGAAGGCGTCCAGTTGGTCCCTCCATATTCTTCGCGGAATAAATAAAATAAATAATTTGTACCTTTTAATTTAGTCCATGTTTTTTTTTTCAGGTTCTGAAGTGTTTACCTGTGAAGTCGGCAATCATATGGCGAGATAGGCAATAAGATTTAAAGATTAATAAATGGACTTATCATTCATAATTTTTATTTATTTCCTTTCTATATCAATTTATTCAGTACTTACTTAATTTGAAGTGTGTGCACTAGCTCCCGCCATACCCTTCGTATTAGGTAGAATTATTTACTAATAGAGTTGTTTACAATCTTAATTGACAGCTGTTTATAATAACTCGAAAACGATATAATACTTTGCTCTGTGCTTGAAAGAAACAATCATGTTTCCAATCTGATAAACTGTCATACATAACGCCATCTATTAGAAGCCATTGGAACTACAATGTCATAGCATAACATCAAAGTTGTGCTAGGACTGTTGGCAGTGGTGAGAGTAATTTAGAAACATTCTTATGTTTATAATCCCAGGTTTCTCCTATTAAATTATTAATTAATACATATAACTAATTGCAAATGTGTAAAAGTACAAACGCAACATTGTGTTTAATATAAATTAGAATGACACCAAGAGATGGCGTTAGTAGTATTTTTATACTAAGGCTTTCCAAAAGTAGTTGGTCGACTTTTAGATTGAATTACTTCAGGATTAAGTAAGGTAGGTATCTATTTACTATTGTTATTACTGTTTCATAAAAGAAGACGTGATTGATTAAATTTCTAAAAGTAAATAGTGATTGATAGTTACGATAGGTACTTAGGTCATCATCATCTTCTCCCTGCCCTGTTCCCGATCATTTGGAGTCGGCGTAATGCGTATCCAGGTTCCATTCATTGTCATCTCAACATTCACTCCTTTCTTTCTCATATCATCTTTCACACAATCCATCCATCTCCTTTTCGATCTTCCTCTGCATGTATACCCATTCACAGTCATACTCATAACTTGTTTGGTTATGTGGCTTTCATCTCTTCTCATAACATGTCCATACCACGACAAATGATTACTTTTCATCTTTCCATTCACGGGCGCTACTTGCAATCTTCCTCTAATATATTATAGGTAGGTACATTTCTTATGTTATCTATTCTCGTTTAATACTAAGGAACCTACCTTGTCGACCCGGCGGCAATCCTTATACACTTTCTCTAAATCTCTCTGTAAGTAAATTTTATAGGGGAATAGGTACTTATGACTTTGGACCGGATGAAACTACCGCAGAGCTCTTAAAACTAAACGAACCTAGGCATCTAATTAATTTAAAGGTAGATAGGGACATAAGATGTTGAAATATACAATTTATTCATAGTCAATGTATGATTGATTAAACCACCATCGACCATCGACATGAGTCAAAAGACGAACACGGAAAAAGCTTCTCATCTCGCAGTCGTGGTACATACATTTTTGTTGTTAATATCTGTAAGTGTTTGTTGTTATCCTAAAAAAAAAACATTAATTACTTAGACGATTCAGGGCTGTCAGCGCAATGTACGCGCTTGCATCGCCAGACTTTTATTATTAGATAATATCCGCGTCACAATAACTCCGTCATTCTAACATCTTTTCGACCCTCAAATTGGAACCCCAAAAAAACATTAGATGACGTAAGCAGGGGTGGGTTCATTGCACCTTCATCCCGACATCGATGTCGTAAACAAGAGTCAATGACCTTGCCACGAGGGTTAGATTATGTTAGAAAAAATTTGACAGTGCAACGCTGTCTCGTCATGCATTATTAAATGTTCGGTGACTTGACAAGTTGAAAAATGGGTAGATGTGACATGCTATTTTTTTAAATCGGCGTCAAAATGTTTAGACTTTGGATAGCTGGAGGCAGACGCTAGATATTAGTCTCAGAGAGTCAAGTAACAAAACTTAAATTTAGTAGACCGAAGCACCTAATATTATGGTAATTTAGTCCGGCGAAGCAGTGAAAGCCCAAAATTCTCCAAAAATCCTAAAAACTAACAAGCACTTTTGTTATCCAATATTTTTATGTCCCTAAAACAGACATGAAAATAAAACGTCCAGGACGATATCAAATACGTAGGTACCTATCACACCTACCATGCCATAACTCTATAATTTCTCTTCACACATGGTTTCAACCAAACTAGTTTACAACAATCTCTAGTTTGTAAGTATCTTCAAACAAAATATCTACCTAGAACTCTTTCGTATTAAAATCACATTTCAATAAATTCACAAGATGTACACTCATCATACTAAACTGTCTAGACGTAGCTACTAGCCACTTATGTAACAATACTAACAAACAGCTTAGCATTATTATTCAACCCACAAGTTCAACCTCCGTCGTCATGAGAATGGCATTTTACCATTTCACAATATTACAATCGGTACCCTACCGAGTGTAATATTGTAAAAAGTAAAAAAAATATACCCTAAAATTCTAAAAAGCTTGCGTGAAAAAAATGAAGTACCTAAATAACTAGATTTGTAAAGTTTTATTTAAGTACGTACTTTCTTAATCTATTTAGGCAGGTAATTAGGTACCAAACTTGTAGCCTTATTAAGTAATTAGTAAACGTATCTACCCATTGGTATTCCAATATTTATTAACATTGATGTCTCTAACAAAATACATCAATAATATTAATCAACTCCACAAAATTTTCTGCAAAACAAATTCGCTTCAAAAATTTCGCACAGAAAAACAAAACAGTTATGATCAATAACTGTGATACGCGAATGATTCTGTACATCGAATCGTACCACCCTTGACGAAGGGTGGCGGGTGGAGTCGGGGCGGACAAAGGCATCAGTCTGTTTGACATAAACATTTGAATACACTTTATTAAACCCTGTTTCGACGAGAGAATATGTTCTCCTGCGTTTTGTTACCTGTTTATTGTTCGGTAGGTTTATTGAATTTTTTGTGTAAGGTAGGTAGATAGGTATATGTCTATCTACAGCTTAAATTTGAGTTGATATGAGACAAAATATGGTAGATATTGGCGACTCTGATGAGAGTCAAAGTTCGCTTGTCGATTTGAAGAAGCATGCTTTTACAGAACATTCTGCTTGTTTATATTTTCTAAAGATTTTAACACCAAACTTTGTTCCTTACCTTTTGGAAGAAACTTTGGTTTCGATATATATATCCAAGTACCAGTCAAGACGTAATGGCTCCAGCAATCTTAAAATTAAAGAGACGATGATAACGAGTTCTTAAACATTAGAGTCGTAGAACACCTATATTAGGTACATAGGAATATTAGTAACTGCCCCTTGCTTTTTACAATGCTGTAACTTAGCGCAACCGCTAAGATAATGAACGATTTACGAATTACGATAAAAAGATGTAAATGAAGTTTGAAATATAAAAATACAGTTAAAATAAAAGAAGAAGGAAATAGGAAGAGAGAAACAACATTTATTGCGTGTTTATAGTTAAGTAGTTGTAGCAAGCAGTTGAGAGAAGCCTTAGCTATGGAGATACAGGTACCATTCGCTAGGCTGAGGACCTGAAACCAAAATAACACGTTACATACATAATAACACTAAGATACATAATATTATAATCTCTTAACAGTAGATTACCAGATTAAAAAACCTATGCTATCGTTGTAAATATGTTAATTCTGTATTCCATACTAAAAACACAAGTTTAAATAGCAGAATATGAGTTCATACTTATGTTTATTTTTCAATTTAAAAAGTATACACCTGTACATTACAACAAATACTTAAAATGAAACTTTTTTTTAAGATTAATAAATAAAATATAAATATTATTTTAGAAGACAAGAAAGAGAATCAGACTAACAACATCAATAAAATACAAAATACTATAAAACAAAACAAACATTCTGTTAATAAAACAACCCTTCAGCGCATCGTTCGCAAATAACGACATAGTTCGCGTTTGATGTCCCGATCAATCAAACCAGACTCGACGAAATTAATATAGAGTAGGGGGTTGCCATGGGTACAGACTGCCATGTACTGTATGAAGGGGACAGCTATGTACAGTACAGTTAATACCTTCACCTGCAAGCCGGACCCTTTCAATTAGTGGCGAGCACTGATTGAAGTCTGCCGGACGAAGGATTAAATTTTGATAAAATTTAATAACGCGTCTGTTTATTGTGCCGGCGGCTGCTGTTTCGCTGTGTGTGTTACTCATGTTACATGCATTACATTAATAGGGAAACATTGCACGCTTATTCGTTTTGAAATTCAATATTGCAGTTTTTTGTCTGTCTACGTTCAAACGGTTTTAATCCTTGTTTTATTTTTTTTATATGGGGCTTCAACCAATATCAATTAATTTTTGTAATAGGTTTAGAAATACGAACAGAATACGTAGAAAAGGACGAAAGTCTTAAGAATATTTTGGAATACGTACCAAGGAGACTGTTTTAAGATGAATTGTACCCAGATCACTGTCTACAAGTCAACAAACTTATGATTTACTACCTACAGACAGATACATAAAAGACTGCAATTGCCTGACAACTATATTAGTTTTTAGCCCAAAACGAATGTAATTGTGAATATGAACTCATTTTCTGCTATGTACACATTTTTTTAAAGTATGGAATACACAAAAAAAATCTTGCCGTAAAAATAAAAAATGAATATATTTCCGTAACTAACATTATAATGATTAGTATCATAAAATATTGATTGTAGCAACTACCTATTTCCAAAAATATGTAATAAAGTTTTTCGGCAAGGCAAAATAATCTTGAAGGCAAAACAGACGAGTCTAGCCCTTGTATTCACAAAACAACATATAATATATCTGTTTAAAGAGTCTGTCTGTCTGTCTACCTTGTTTAGACATCAAAGGTGGGAGATTATAGGGGGACTGAACTTTATTAAATTCCATTCGCAAAAGGATTTTTCCCGGCTTCCTAGCGCCCTTTGTCCAGACTGCGCGCTGAGGGACGCACTAAATTAGTTTTAACAGTGAATATGTTCATAGATGTGAGTAGTCTAGATGAGCTATTCTTTGCTAATGTTGTGATTTATTTTATATTTGTTAGATTTTGCATTCTCTGTGTAAAAATATTTGCATTTGGTGGAGAAACTTTTTTCGTAATATTGAGGAAAATTGTTACAGAATAGATAGCTATTTTGTAAGTTTAATGCTTAATTACTGTATGAGGCAAAGAATTTAGTTTATTTTTTTACTTTAAACTAAGTAATTACTGAAAAGAAACTACAACGAAGTTAATTGTAAGCTCCTTTTAAGTGAAGAACTGGCTTCTTACGTAAATTGTAGTCGATTTGGTATGATGAGCTTTTTGTATAAAAGTTTTTTGTAACAATTTTTTAAATAACTAAATTACTGTAATTTATTAGTCAAATAAAGTCCAGAAAAAAAACCCTAATTACACTAAAGCCCTACATTGTATTGACAATTGTTTCAAAAACCTATCATTAATATTTTCCTGTTCCGATCAGCTGTTTGTATTTAGCATTTCAAATGCGGCTCGTGCCGTTCCGGCTGGGTTCGTGCGTGCTCGGCGATGCGAGAGGAACAGAGCGTGACCCTGTCGCCATATGCCACCAAATTGGGTAATGAATGACCGCAACTATCTGTTTCAAAATCCCTATTTGTTTTTTTTTTTAATTTATAAGTTTTGTTTTGTGAATTGATTATGTAAGGTTGTGGGTCATTTTGAAATTGTGTTAAGTATTAAAATCCCATCGGAAGTGACAGCTTTTATAAATCGTTTTTCATGATTCTTCTTTGACCGGAATAACAGAATATCTGTACCTAAGAACGCAGGAAAAATAAAACAAAAAAGTTATGTCTCAAGAAAACGGGGACTACTTACGCGGATGAAACCGACCACCAACCGACCAGCTATTTAAACAAAATCTCACTGTTAAGTTTTTTGCTACCCATATATTTATGATTTAATTCGGCATAGAGGGAGAACTCCTTATTACCATCACGATAGAAAAAATTGTGTAACGAAATCTCATAAATAGAAATGACTGCACGTTACGCACATGATGGCTAGCATTCATCAAAACCCTAAAAAACAAATCCATTCCATTCAAAAATTATCAACGTTTTCGTCCATCAAAGAGCTTTAGCCACCCGGCTTTTGAGGCATAAAGCCATCAGTGGAAATATAATCAATATTGCCCCCTCCTTTGATTGGCTGCCTGGTCAATTAGCGCGGTAGCCACATCAAGCGTACCTTTGTACGGAGACTAGTAATTGGGATGCAGTCGCTGTAAGGGTTGATATTTTGTTTTGATTTATACAGGCTGGTCAAAAGTTGTGAAGTTTTGTAATTGAGTTAAAGTCGTCTGAAAACTGTAACTGAAACATGGTTGTGTGTGGTAATGATAGCTTTAAGTTATGTTTGTATATCCTACGATAATATCAAGAAAAGAAAATGTCAAAAGATCTACGTTAGGAATTAAAAAAAAACCTATACCTGTATTGTTAAACATTTTAAAACGCAATAGTGCACATAATGTCAGGATTATTATATCAAAAGTCACTTATAACCAGTCATAGAAACCTTTAAACTAAGTGTCACTAAAACCATTATTTTGACTATCTGTAAAAATAATCTAATAAATCAAAGTCAGTACTGACCACACCACCCTGTACACAAGCATGCACTCACTCTTTATAATGAACATATACACACAAAGGGCTAGAGATCCCTACCGGATTAGACAACGCAATTAGTACCAGATCATACGAAACCCCGCCTGGCATCCGTATTAATTCCGTACGTAAAACCCGATTCCCCATTAGTATAATCCTATGCTATTGAAAATAACTCTTGTTTGGTATCTGTTCCATGTCGGCAATTTGGAAAGGGGCAGGTCGAATACATAGAAATATGTTTTATGTTATGTAATGTTTAAAAATGTTTAAGTATGAGTAGTGCACATTACATTACATTAAAACCTTAGACCATCGAAAGTCAGGGTAAAAACTGGGGTTTTTACCCTGACTTTTACCTAACTTTTGCCGTTTGGGGTTGAAACGCTCGGGTCATGGGGTCCGAGTGCACGAAATCTTTTTAAAGAACTACGTTTGGTAGACTCGACCCGTGATCAGAGAGCTGGTTTGTTCCTTGCACAGAGAATCGGCATAGCCATTCAGCGTGGCAATGCTGCCAGCCTTCTGGGCACGTTTCCCGCCATTGACAAGGATGACGATGAGTTTTTTGACGCGTGTTAGTTTTATTTATTTATATAAGATTTAATTTTAGTGTAGTTGTAAGTGATTGTTCTTGTATTAGATTTAAGTATTGGGTAAAAACTAAATTTTTGGGTTTTTCCTATAACATCGGTTATTACATAATTTTGATGGTACTAATTACTAATATCAATATTATTAACAGACGTCCAAAGGAGTTTTTTTCTTGTGTTACGATTTTTCTAACAATTATTGTGACCCTATTTCATTAATTCTCTTTGTTTGCTTTAATTCGATTTATGGTACATATACTATGTACAAAATAATAAAAAAATGACTCATTTCGAGAATCAATGGTTAAAGAATTAAATGAAATTAATTAAATATTTTTATTGTGTAATGTTATATATTTTATCAAAGTAAAGTATTTGAATAAGAACTCAGGAGAGTCCTCTAGATTCTAGTTTTGTAGACTTACTTCATAAAATACTTATAGGTATATCTTATTCCTGCTGAGGCTGCTGTTATATTATATATCTTGTTCGACCAAAGGTGGGGTTGTACCTTTCACCTTTGTACTTCTTTGATCGAACAATCACGTCACCTATTACTCGACAAACCGTTTTTTAAGATTATACAGAGTGTTAACAAAACCCTGTCCGATCCGTGAAGGTGTTGTTAGGTATCGACATCTAATAACAAAAAAGTAAAAAAAAAAAATGGAAAAAATAAATTATTTAAAACTATTTTTTTTTTTTCTCATAAGGCGAGAGAGATTGTCGGCGTCGTCACAGGCGCTGCCAAATGATCAAAGAAAAGGCCTCCAAAAATAGTGTTGTAATCTTTGATTTAATCGCATATTTATGGAAAAACGTGGTTATTTCAAAGTTAATTATTGTTGTTACTATCATGAATATTTCAAATTTAATATTTTATTTGGGTTTGTAATTGTGAAGCAACACCCTTTCGGGTCGGACAGGGTTTTCTTAACACCCTGTATTAAATTATTTGTGTTTCGCTACGACTTGGCGACATAAGACTCATTTTCGTCCATCTTCTTAATCTATCTTTTATTATATTCATCCTAGTAAGTAGTACCTATATACTTATTTTATTTTACATCTAACGGCAAAATACCTCAAGAAACGGAACGAGCTTTGATTACCACGTTTACTAAATCTCACCTGGTCCAGGATTACTTTACTTGTGTCTCAGTATTGTTGAGATCAGTATGTCTATTCTGTAAATAATTTCGGTATCGAGCTTCACCTGAGTGACAATAAAGCTTACTTCAAAAGGGAACCCAATTGACCTTGATTTAGAATTCAAATTCGAGAATACGTATTTGACATCTTACCGCGGATTCCGCTGTCGAGACATGAAAATAATGTAACAGAATAGCACTACTGAAGCTGGTTTTAGCACTTACGAGTATGTAATTTTAGGTATTTACTTTGTTGTTTCTTATTTTAAAGGTTATGTTTTTTGATAATTGTAGGACTTACCAAACAGTGACCTATGGAATTTCTTACCTGGGGCCTGATGCTATGCTATGCTAAAATGCTATTTTAAGTCAGTGAGTGGCGGGTTAATAAACGTTCCAGTGTACTTGTTATAGTGCCTAATTTTCGTATTCAGATAATTTTAGTTTAATGACAAATGTACCTACTTGCCACTGTTGTCATTGTAGGATTGCAAGTGACTGTTCTTATCTGAATACGAAAATTAGGCACAACAACAAGTACACTGGAACGTTTATTAACCCGCCACTCACTGACTTAAAATGGCGGCATCGGGCCCCTGTTCTTCGTAACAATGACTTTTATGAACAGCGCGACTAGAGTATAAGTTTTCGCAGGTGCATGAAAAAATATTTTGCTTTTTTTCAGGTTTACCTAACATGTTTTCGAATTCAGTATTGGTATTCAAGTCAAACACTGAGAATTATGTCCTCGTGCCATTTATCCTTATCATTCGAAAGCAAGTAGGATCAAGTGTCGGAAGTCTCTGTAGATTATTACACAATGACCTGAAAAAAAAACGTATACGTAGCACCGCTCTAAGGATGAATTGCGCTTCTTAGTGGACCAAAAAAACTAGCCAAGTGCGAGTCGGATTTGCGCACGAAGGGTTCCGTACCACCGTCGTATGAGAGCCCCCCTTAAATATTCATTTTATGTGGTTTTTAGTATTTGTTGTTATAGCGGCAACGGAAATACATAATTTGTGAAAATTTCAGCTTTCTAGCTATCACGGTTTATGAGATACAGCCTGGAGACAGACAGACGGACAGACAGACAGCGGAGTCTTAGTAATAGGGTCCCGTTTTACCCTTTGGGTACGGAACCCTAAAAATCAACTAAATTTTGAGAATGCTTTAAGTTCTTATTATCCTTACACTATTTTCTTTGTTTCTGCTTCTGCCATCTTACCTAATTCAGCTAAATATTGAATTTTACATGGAACGTGCCTGAATCGACTGTGACATCCACATCCACAACTTATTTGATCCGATGTTAAGATCTATTTTGTTCATTTATCGGACCCATAATACCCATAAAATCAATGAATTCGTAAAAATGTTGTCATTCTATTATTCTGTATTTCTTTAATAAATATGTTTGGGTTATTCAACTACTTGTAGCGTACACTCCGTCTACCGTTATTTTCTGATCTTATTTATATATATATTTTCTGACGACCTCCGTGGTCGAGTGGCGTACGCCTCGGTTTCAAGGTGTCGCTAGCTCTGAGGTCCCGGGTTCGATCCCCGGACGGGTCAATGTAGAAAATCACATTTCTACATTGTCTCGGGTCTGGGTGTTTGTGATACCTTCGTTGTATCTGAATTCCGTAACACAAGTGCTTTAGCAACTTACTTTGGGTTCAGAACAATGTATGTGATGTTGTCCGCATTTATTTATTTATTTATAATTTTGATACATCACAAACCTCAGATCGCACCCATACATACATAAAATGTGTAATTAAAACTAAGCTTACCTTTTTCTGAAGACTGTAGCTCGGGCACTGTAGATGTTATATAAAGAAAACATTGTTTAACTTTAGACAATCTTTAATTCTATCGCGCGACGTCGACGCATCATGAGCGCATTAGAAAAGGGTTTGTTTGTTCCCGAAACTGGTCAGAAACCTCCGATATCGTACCGTTAGTGCGGTTTTATATTTGAATCTATTTTTCCCCTTTGCTTTCATAAAAGAAAAAGCACTGTATAAAAAACAAAACTAACGCACTTAAACGTTGTCTAAAGTAAAACAATATTTTATAGTTATTTTGTGTTGGGATCCGAGATGAATCCATTTTCAAATTCTGACATAACACCAAAGATGGCGATTAATATGTCATTATCATAATCTTAATATTTTATTTGTGTTTTATCTGGTGTGTATAGAAAGTTTTGAAGAATTAAATTCGATAATGTGAATACAGTCTGTAAGTCATTTATTTAACAAATTATTGTGTAGAGTTTAACCTCGGTTTTTATTTAAAGCAGGCAAAAAGAAAAGAACTTGCGCAAAAAAAAACAAATGCGTGTTACATTGAACTTTATAATTATATTTTATTTGAGTGATATGTGTGATAAATACTGCATTGTTATTATGTTTGTTTTTGCGAAAAGCTGTGAGTTAAGTAACTACGGGTACTTTAGTATCTAAAATGGATCTTTTTAGGTAAGGTATTGGGATGTTCGGCGTCAGGATAAAAAAATAAACTCATTTCGGGTTTTTTATATATTTAGAACAAGAAATGTATAGTTACAACCATTGAGGATATTAAATATCATATTGTAAAAACTATTGTATAAAGTGAAGAGAATGTGACATTTTTTCCATATTTTTTTTTTATTATAATTTATTCCAATAAATTAATTTAATTTATATAGACACATAAATTACGTGAAAATATTAATTAATAATTACTTAAAACAGCCAAGTATCTACTGACGTAAATATATTGGTTATTAATGCTTACTTTTAGGAATGAGTATTTTTATTCAAAATCTTTCTAATCCGTTATCGAAAGAAAGATGGCGTCGGTATAGAATTTTTCAAAAGCACGTTTTTTTTTGTGGCGTTTTTACGCTGGAATATCGTAAGCTATTTGGAAAACTCTACACGAATACCCTCCTTGAACGATCTTAAAAATTATTGGGAACAACATTTATGACTAAAGACGACACTAAAACTGTTACGGACATTAAAATACTTATATCACCTGTCAAATATTATTGCAATCGTTTTGACATTTCATACATTTTTCTTTTACTTGACTTTCGGAGACACGGCTATACGGCCAATCGCAGCGTTTACATTTGCCGGCGACCAATCGCATCGCAGTGTTTCAGGAAAGCGATCGTCCATCGTCCAACCAAACGCCAGTGCAGTTGGAACTTAGGATAACCAGTTTTAGTGTTACGACCTTATTCCACTACTATTTCTTGTGCAACTTAAACTTTTCTCACAAAAGCTATAAGGTAGAGGTAATTTATTTAAACCGACACAATAATTATTATAGAAATACCTAACTTTTAGGTACAATATCAACTAAATAGGTTTATACCACCAACACATACAGACATCTACCTCTTAATTTTATAATAATTCATAAAAAGACGAAAATGAAATTGTAACATTGATTCTAATGTTAATACCGGAAGATCTTAAGTGTTTTTTTAATCTTTTTTTTTGCATTTTATTACTTTTATAAAATACGTATTTGTATCAAAGTGACGTCAGCAAGTACGAACAAGGAAAATGGCTGACCGAATTACTCATAACCTCATTTTCTTTAATTATAAATATCATTGCTTTCATTGTCTAGTACACCTTAACTTTGAAGTTGGTAAAATACTTATACAATACTTTATTTTTGAGATTCTTATCTTACGATGCATTTGTTCTAAATTATTTCCTATCTTTATCGAGTCTGGGAAGTCGGAGTGATTTCATTAGAGGGTTGAACACGAGGAGACCGCGCGAGGTGTCGGCACCCCGCTCGCCGGCCGTGGAGCCGAGTATTGACTATCAGTATGCACTAGGAGTATCACAATCTACTTGCACGCCGAGTTCGTTCCCACCGCGCGAAACAGCAAACGATAGAGATGTGCGGCTATACTAATCTAAACAGACATCGAGTGATTACGATAAAATTAAATTAGTATTACGGATTATTGTATCAGGTATATTAACACGACAGCATATTCAACTATTTGAGTACGAAATGGGAACAAACTGTGGTCGTGCAGCTTAAGAGGAATCAACACCGAAAACGAATACTAATAAATAGACAGTGAAATTGATATTACATGATATTACTTTTTATTTTAAATTCGAAACTATTGGTTATTAATATTTTTTTTATTTATAATTCGCTTACCCGAAGCAGGACCGATCCTTTGATGTTTATTTACATATTTATTGCAATCTGTTATTTACCCGACGCGACGGCGTATTGTCAAGCTAATTTCAATCTAATATGTTCGTAAATAAAGCTTATTACTCTACGTCAGGTCGATTTATTTTACTTTCACTCCGGTTTTTTCACTGTCTATAACGATTATTCAGGGATAAAAACATATAGGTCAATTTTAGACAGAATCGTTAACAAGTTTAGTAAAAAGGAATTTTATTCGAAACAATTGTACAACACTATGTGCTCGGAACATTTGTGACGATGATCATGCGTTAGTAGGGAAGCGACTGCCGAGGAGCTGCATTTATAAAATTATCGATACACGTATTAACTATAAGCTATTCTAGAGAAACGGATCCAAAATACAAGGAAGTACATGGTGAGCAAATGTAGTATTAACTATTAATAATTTTATAACAATACAGCTGTAGCAGCATACAAGTATTACTTAGGTGTTGTGCATTGCGTTCTGTTTATTCTCACTAGAAATTTTGACATTTATGAAGTAATAGTAACACATTTAGTCGATGTCTCGAGTTTCCTACGACGTGAAAAATATTTCAATCGATACCGAGTTCGATTGGGAAGCTGTGTCGCAACACTAAACGCGGTATTCTTTATTAAATTGAGCATTACGTTGGCGTCGAGTATCGAGACACAGTTTGGTGTTTCACTGAAATATTTTTACGTGCAGGAATATAAAACTTACGTATTTATTTACTATGGAAGATCATTTCTTCATTTGTGACCTAACTATCGGAATCGCGTACGTCTCGGCCACACTGATATATATTTGTGCTTGCGCCCGAGCCTTAGGCCATTCCATGCTAACACGATAAGCTGCATAGAGATACTCTACATGCTTTTATTCCCATCGTACACCACTATTTCTATACCTTTATTTTCACACTGGACAGTCAAACAGTTCACGCAGTTTGGAGTATTTATTTTCAATTGATTTACTTATTAAATATGGGCCATTAACCATGTTTTGTACGCATGATGCATGATTCTAATCACAGAACAGAGACACGTAGTGTAGCTAGCAACCTATGTCTTATGTACTATCGCAATCTTTATATTACTTTATTGCCGTATGTAACCGCGAGCGGGGTCAACGGCCGCGCTGGCCCCGCTCGGGATCCCCGACCCTGGCGGGACGAGCTCATGGAGATACATACATTCCTTATATTATAAGAGTGGTGTTCAATGGTAAACAGGAAGGATCGGTGGCGAGTGTGGCACATCGCACACCGCGCGCTCGCGATAATCGATTGGGAAAGCATGAACGCCGACACGATACGAAGCGATTGGGAAAAATGTGTGCCGACAAGAGTCCTATGAAATTAATTTCCCATTTCTCTGTTCTGTGATTTAACTTACGTTAATATTTTATTTATTAATTACGATCAATCGTCACGTGTTTCTTTAACTTTATTTTTGCTAATTTCACAGCCTCATTGTCAATTAGCCTATGCGTATTAGAGTATTGTTTCTGTGTTGCCAATTAATTACGTTTTTTAAATATTTTTTTAATAATATTATCTTTTAATTTCATAAAAATGCATCAAAACACCGTTCAAAAAGTAGCCGTTATGCTATTGATCAGATCCCTTGTCACTTAGTGGGGTTAGTTACTTAGCATCGACGTTTATCCACAACCTATTACCATAGCTTTGTAGATAATTCCATGGCTACGGATTTCATTGCTGAACTTTTCTTTTTATAAAAATCGTGATCACAACTCTAGTTCAGTCGACGTTATTTTGTTTTTAAGTTGTGCTTTCGGCCTGTGACATTTTTTTCTTAAAATAGGTTTCTTTTGGGTTACTCTAGCGCTACCTAGGAAGGTTCTTTTTTTTATTCACAGAGCACGTGACCAGGTTTTTGTTAATTTATAATATTGTGTGGATAGCAATGAAACCCGCAGTCATTTAGAATTAGTAGAACGTTTTGCGTGTCTGCCGCTTATACCTATGAAGATATGAATTACAGTATATTTTTAAAATACATACAAAAATATTATGTTAATTATGGTGTAGTTAATACCCGAGTGTTCTGTTATAAAATTCACAATTATTTTTATTGCTTTTCGCGTTACGTACTACGGGCGAAGCCCTCTAAGCTATTGAGCACTATTATTAATTTTATTATTATTTTTAATAATTATTACCGAAAGAAGAGGGGCGCACAAAACATTCTACTAACTAGTGACGTAACATCTAACCGAACTCCTAACAAACAATTCACTCCAAAATATCATTTTTTGCATTTTTATATCATTTGCAATCTCATTATTTCTTATTTATTATCTAAAAAGTCGATGAAATTTCAGTAAAATACTTTGGTGTTTTATGTTTCGATTCTAAACGACGTATCAAGCTTCATTATACGCAAATACTCCAGAAAGTAACTTTAACAAGGGTTTGTATAATTTAGTTATCAAATAATAACGTAACGCGAGTCCATCTCAAATTAATTTAGCACATCCAAGCTCCGATCTAGATTAATTGCCCGATATATTTCCCTAATAAATAAATCAATTTAGGATTACCTCGTCGAGTTCCGACCAGCGCCCCCTTCTATCGACACCAGGACACAGGCAGCACTAGTGTGCTCGCCTGCACCGCTATCACTAGAGGTGGAACATACAACTACATCGATATCGATAGAAGCCGACGCTATACAAATATAATACAAATTATAAATATCAAATAAGTTAAATGCACACCTAGGTTACACATAAAATGCAATTAATTGCACATACACTAAATTAATGACAGTAAATCTAAGATGAAAAAATTTATTATGAAATTATCATTAAGATTATTATTATCAACATTGACCATTAACTTCAACTATTCAAAATATCAAATATTTTTTTTATTTAAATTTAATACATAATGATTCCTTTCGGAATATATTATGACTAGAATAGTTGAAATTTTCATGTTGAATGAAAACAACACAAAACACAACAACTATTTATAACCTAAAGACGACTACATAGTATAGGTAATAAGAAGGTATAGCAAAACTTGTGCTTCACACGCCGACCATACAAATACTAATTATATTGCCAACCGTACGAATTTCTTTATAAATTAAATCAAACGTAATCGGCGTTCACAAACGTCACTTCGAGAGACGATCGGTCAAACGCGTTGACAGCCGAAGTCACGCCCGGAAACGCATAGGTAACTCACGAATTTCATCTAAATTAATAAGAGTACTCCTAATAAAAGTATTTATACTAAAAATGGAATGTCAAAGCATTTCTCAAGCTGTATCGAAATTAAGCGATTTTTTTGTCGTTTTTATATTATTAAATTAATTTAAAAAATGAGTGGTATCGATTCGCGATTACTTAGTGCGGATAAACAAATAGTTTACAATAAATAGTAAACAAACGTGGCGCTAAACTCCACACATTGACATTATGTCAACCAACGCCTCTTCGAGTCATTTTGATTTTTTTTTATAATATTTTTTTTTTATTAAATTACTGGCTATTAGTTATTGCACGTTTTACATTTATAATAAATATATAAATACTTGTAAATTTTAATCTCCATCTTTGGTATGTAATGAGTAGATACCTATTTATTTTTAATATTTGAAATGTTACAAAACTGTTTTTACATAATATTAAGTATATATTTTTTTTACAAAAATCGTAGGGTCGTTAGGACGGCACGATATTTAAAATATCTATTCAAGTTCGATGTTTCATAATAGGTCTTTATCGGATCAAAGTTATGATATATAGATACTAGTGTGACGTGTTAAGACGCGGCATTTACAGATTAGTTATTCATTTATTTAAATTAAACAACTTTTTTTTCTATTTACAAATTTCCATCTAGACTAAGACAATTAAAGCCTAGTTCGAATAGACGCAGGGCCGCATCCATACATTATATTATAGCAGGTACCGATCATATGTTTAGACATCGATTTAATTATATTTTGGAACGATATCGTTAGACTAGAGTATGCACCATTGTTCCGCGACCGGCTTCATCCCCGTCCGCGCGGGGTGCCCCGGGCCGGAGGCTGGCCCCCTGTCCCCCGGTCCCCGCCGGCCCCCGCGGCCCCCGCCCGGGCCCGCCGCGTCCGTGTGCGCTCCGAGCGAGCTCGATCGATTTTCGCCGGCTCGTCGAGCTCCTACATCCGTCACCTCCGAACCGACTTGGCATCGCCCGTCGTGTTAAGCGTAATACCACAATCGAAAATGTATCTCAAAAATTTTTCTAATACTAACTACTGACAGGCCACCGGACCCCGAACAGTCGACGCCAACCATCACTTGATCTTTAAAATTTTATCAAAACCTATCACAGTTTTTGATTAGTTTTTTTTCATCCTTAATTTTAATATATGATTAAAATATACGTATAGATAATATATATTTTCTTTCCAATCTTTAACAATATAACACTATTTTACTTCGATTAGTCGGCCTGTCGAGCGGCCGCCCTCGGTCTTGTGAGAGTACGTCGGCGACTTCCTACCGTTTGTTACGCGTCGGTCGTCGTTCCTTATACCGGCCTTACTTCGTATTAATACGTACGTTAATGTAATTATTACGATATGATCGCATAAAAAATTGGAGCGTAGCATTTAGGCTATTATTGCTAATATTATTTTATACTCGAAAACTATTTTCTCGATAACCACAACCGTTCATAAGCGAAGTTTAATATCATTATTTTGTTATTGACTATTACCAATATGTATGTTTCAAAGTTCTGGCCAGATCTTCCACATTTCATGTGAAGCTTATCATATTATTGCGGGCTGTGGCGACCCTTTATTCACGCGCCATCTTATCCGGACATGCGCAGAGCGCGCCCCGCCTTGACGCCATTTTGATTTCCTCAACACTTAACCCAATTTTCGCGGTCGACTATACGTAGCGGCGAACAAAGGGTTACCACACATTACAGTCGAAACTTGTCTCTAGTTTTACAATAATAAAAAGCCCGTCCGGCAGCCACCGGCGCCGGCGGGCTGCTTCCGGAAGACACACTCGATATAGTCAGGTCCAGTGAGGGGTGTCACCTAAGTCTAGTATTACATTTTAGACTTGCTTATCAAGTATTTGGCATTTTTAAATCGACACCGTAAAAGTTCGCCGTGCGTCACTTTTGCTTAAACACGGTGAAAACGTAATATTTTTACATATATTATGACACGACAAAATACTATATTTTCACAGAAAAGATGACAAGCCAGGGTCCACGTAGTGCCCGCACACAAGGTTAGGGACGAGTTGCGTGCGGACCACGGCACAGGAGTGGTACAACTGCCGAGAGAGTATGTATGTGTATGTATGGGTGCGCGCCTGCTGTGCCGTCCTAGCGTCCGGCTAGGCCGAATCTGGGGCGATCCCCTTAGATGGTCTTGATCTTATTAGTCTTGAAGCTGACCTGTAGCACTCGGTTGCCGAGTGTGTACCCGTTGAGCGACTGGATGGCGACCACGGCCTCGTCGTAGTTGGTCATGGTGATGAACCCGTAGCCCTTGCACTTGTTGGTCTGCAGGTCGCGGATCACCTTGACGCTCTGCACGGCGCCGAAGGGCCCGAACAGCTGCCACAGCACGTTCTCCTCGGTCTCGGGTGCCAGGTTGTAAACGAAGATGCACCACTCGGAGCCCACGGCGCCCGGCAGCACGCCGCCCAGCAGCTCGCCCGCCAGCGGGCTGTAGCGCTGCAGGCCCTTGTTGATGGCTAGGAGGGACTTGCCTGAGCTGAACCGGCCCAGCGGGGCGGGGAACCGCAGCGCGGCCGGCAGGTACGCCGCCAGCGGCGCCAGCGCCTTGCCGTTGTTGCTCGGGTTGTTGGCGAACTTCACCGTGATGGGCTCGGCGGCGCCCTTGGGCACCGTCCCGTTCAGCTCCTGGATGGCGCGCTCGGCCTCCACGCGCTGGTCGAAGCGGATGAAGCCCACGCCCTTGGACAGGCCCTGCTCGCCGCCCGTGAACGGCCGCCCGCCCGAGTTCTCGCACAGGATCCGCGACGTAATGATTCTGCCGTAGGGGCTGAACAGTCTCTCCAGCTCCGCCTGCGTCATTGTCTTGGGCAGGCCGGAGACGTATAGGTTCGCGCCTTTTATGGCCTCGCTGCTGGGCCGCGCGTACGACACCTTGATGGTCTTGTTCTGCAGCCGCAGCCCGTTGAGCGTGGCGATCGCCTTCTCCGCGTCCTCGGGCCGGTGGTAGTTGACGAAGGCGTAGCCGAGGCTCTGGCCGCCGCCGTGCAGCGCATGGTTCAGCGCGTCTGGGAACGCCGCGCCCTTGTTCCGGATCAGCTTGCACGATTCCACTTCGCCGATACTCGAGAAAAGGCTCCTAATCTCCTCCTGCGTCATGCTCTGCGGCAGGTAGTTGATAATCAGGTTCGTCTTGGACTCCTCACCGCCACCGTTTTGCTGTTCACCATCGCCCTTCGACATGGTGGCGGCTTAAATCATAAACGGAAAGAACGAAAGAGGAACGAAAAAACGCGATAAAACAAAAGTGCACGTCCGTTAGGGTAGCGCGCGCGAACGGTATTGAGGGGTTGTGCTGTGCGCCGCGCGCATGCCGCCCGCTATCGACCGCGCTTACATAACGCGGTTCGTTCACCCTCCGCTAGTATAGTGTCCGAAAAAACCAGATCTACCCCGGCCACCATCGATCCGCCCGAGCTCGGCAGCTAACTAGGTTCCGTACGGGATGCGTTGTGAACAGGAAAACGGCGAAGAAATGTAGGCGAGCTGGAGTGCCCGAAACCGGGGCATCGCAGGAGGAAAATGACGCTCATTACACATCCCACGACCGTAGTATTACGCACCACGATACTATGATTTGTAGGTACACAACTTTACACACTGACAGGTCGCCTTCAAAGCCCACGTAAAAAAGGATTACTTTTCAATACCAACTAATCTCCAAACACAATGACGTGATTGAAAATTTAAATTTGACATGTCTTTGTTGCATATCCGAGGATTAAATTGGATGTAAATTTATATAGATTGTTGGGAAATGTCGGCGATTGCGTGAAGTTCTCGGAAAAACAGGTTTTATACACGGAAGTCGGTGGAGTGACCGCTTGCTGGGTTGACGTATCATTGATTAATAGTTATGAATGAATTATCGTACTACTATCGATTCTTGCTATATTCGTTCTGACATTTCATTTGAAGTATTAATAGAAAAGAGGTCAAAGTTGTGGAAACTTTTAGTCACTTTTACTTATAAGTTACTGTTTACACTTCGTCATAGAATTTTTTGTTTTAAATAGTAAAAAAAAAAGATTTAGTTTAAAGTTTTTTTTTATGGCGGCTTAATTACTAAATTGTATAGATTTGATATTTTTTTTTTAATGCGGACAACATCACATACATTGCTCTGCACCCAAAGTAAGTAGCTAAAGTACTTGTGTTATGGAATTCAGAAACAACGAAGGTACCTACCACAAACACCCAGACCCGAGACAATGTAGGAAAGTTGATTTCTACATTGACCCGACCGGGGATCGAACACGGGACCTAAGAGCTAGCGACACCTTGAAACCGGTGCGTACGCCACTCGACCACGGAGGACGTCGTCAATTATTACTTAGTTATTAAAAAAATCATGTTTAAAAAAGGCCAAAATTTAAACAATATAGGCCTAAAAATATTGTATATCGTTCATTCATTCTTTGTGAATGATTTTAATTGTAATCTTAGCAACCTGCCCACCCTCTACAAACCTTACGGGTCAAGGTAAGCTAGTCGGTGAGTTATTGGCAAATACTCACACTGACAAACAAATATCAACCCTTAACACTTACGATAGAGGTTAAAATACAATGGGTGGTACACACACTAGTGTACGCTAGAGCAAAACTTGTATTGCATTTGATTTTGAACTACATGTTTATTAACTTAAGGTGTATATTTGGATGTAGAAAGATATATGCGCGAGATAATCTCCTCCTATTCTGCGCGAGCACTTTGTCACATTTGATGACGATAAATAAATATATTTTTACTATTTTTATTTGTTTTATTCATTTAATGTATTAAATTAATGCTTATTTTTTAACAGAAATAAAATAATACTAGGTTTGTATCAGTTAATGACCGTTCTAGATGTCTTAATATGATTCGAATGTCCTACTTTGAGAACAAAGGATTCTTGCAGAACATTAGTAAATTGTCACAATTTTAGGTTATTGTGTTATAATACATTTATTTGTCAATAATACAAGGCTATGTGTATAAGTGTAGTGGAAAAATATAGGGTCCTATAAGAAAAAATATGTAAATGGAAATAAATCTATACTTATAATAAATCTGTAGAAGTGAAAATTCTGTACATTCAAAATATCAAAAAAATAAATGGCGGGGGGTGTTACTAGACCGACACCGAACCCAAAAGTGTGAAAAAAAAATTTTTGTTTGTCTGTCCGTCTGTTTGTTCAGGTATCACGCAAAAACTACCGGTTCGATTACGATGAAACTTGGTATAATTATTCTTTATTATCCTGGGCACCACACAGTTTTTATCCCGGAAAAGTATAAACAATAAAAAACAAACTAAATTTTGGGGTTAACAACTCATTGATAAGTTTCGTCATCCACGCGAACGAAGTCGCAGGCACAGCTAGTTACTCATAAATATGAAAAAGAAACGAATACAGTGAAATTTATACGGGACCTCCTTTGTGTTATACAAAAGTAAAAATATCGAGGTCAACAAATTTGTTTAAATAGATCCACAATAACCGGAGATGGCACGTTTTAACTCTATACAGGGTGTTAAGAAACCCCTGTCCGACCCGAAAGGGTGATAGAGGGTTCACAATCACATGCCGAAATAAAATATCAAATTTGGAAAATTCAGGATAGAAACAATAATAATGGATTTTGAAATAACCATTTATTGCCCCGACATTCCCTAAATTTGAGAATAAAACAAAAACTACAACACCAACTTCGTCGGTATTTTTGGGGGCCTTTTGTTTGGTAATAAGGTAGCATCTGTGACGACGCCGACTCTCTCTCTCGACATCTGAGAAAAAAAAAATTATAGGTAAATAAATATTTTTTCTTTTTTTTCCATTTTTTTTTCCACATTTTTGTAATCAGATATCGATACCTAACAACACCTTAACAGATCGGACAGGGGTTTCTTAACACCCTGTATACGTACGCGATAGATAAAAATACACGGTCAAATTGAGAACCACCTCCCTTTGAAGTCGGTAAACTATCAGAGCGATAGTTTACCGACTTCAAAGGGAGGACATAACAACAGACAAATTATGATCTTAATTATGAGCAATTTGATAATTTTCGGTGAATTACATTACACTTCCAGTTTTAGTTATTCTATATTCTTCTGCCTATACTACTTAAGTCGCAGCTTGATGGTTGGTGTAAACAGAAAGGTACCTACTGGAGTAGTTTGAAAATTTCCAGCGAACCTAACGAGCAGCTAAAAGATAAAACGGAACACGTAGCGACTACTAAAGGTAGGGCGTAGCGAAAATATAATAATATTATAATGCCTCGGGATAAGCCTAGGGTACTCTCCCTATTCTTAATAAATACTTCTTTAAGCTATATTTATTTCATTAATAGCTTCGTCATGTAGCTGCAACACCGATGCATTTTGTGTGAATCAAATACGGGCCAATCCCCCCGGCAACTGTGGTATACCTCTTCCAAAGAAAAACATTTAAAAGATCCCATTTGAGTAACTTATAATTATTATTTCACCTATTGGTAAAAATGTATAATTATGATTTTAAAACGATACGACGTCTTTTTTTTAACTTTATTGTCTAAATTATGCAGGAGGCTTACGTCGCACACCTGCTACGCTAAGAAAATCACTACGGCGTAGCGCGTAGGTGATCTTAGTGCTACGCTGCTGCCGAATGCTACATCGTGCCTATGAAAGCGCTAGTGACAATTCTATTATAAAAATTCTTTATTTTTAATTTAATTTAATTATATAGGTATATTATTTTAACTTTATCTAATTTAATTCATATCTTATAATTGTTGTTTTACTATTGCATATTCTATAACAATATTATTCATATCTCATTATAATTGTAATTGTTTTCATCAATGTTGAACTGTACTGTTACAGCTCTAAGTTCAAAATTATTGTGCATGCTGTGGTCTCCTCTAATTGAGGGAGTACACATTCTTAGTACTGCCGTGTGATTCTGTAAGACTTCATTCTAAACTCGAATCTGAATCCGCCGTGAGTTTCTTGATTGGCATTCTTATAACTCGATTGACAATTCGAATCTACACTAGCGCCACTCTTGCGAGCGTGTTGAACTAAATTAAATTCAAGATTTTGACAGATAAAGTATGAGATGACTTAAAAAGTGGCATTCTGGAATGCAAAATCAAGGTCATTTTGAATCTGATTTGAAGTGAGTGTGAGAGTGAAGTGAGTGTGAGAGTGAAGTGAGTTGTGAGTTTTACAGAATCGACGAGCTGATGTTTTGTGATATAATGTTCTGTGTATATCCCTTGTTGGGGACCCTAAAATAAATAAATAAATAAAATAAATAAATCTTTTGCTATAGGTAGTGTATTTACTTATTGACTTTGACTGTTCGTGTATTCCTACGGTTTACTCTTTAAAAGATAGTACATAAATAATGTATTATATATCGTAAGTTCATAGTAACAGTGGTCGCAATCTACGCTTTTACAAGTAAAATAACTATGCAAAGTTTTCCTACCAATAGGGCTGGCACGGAAGAGTTTTCTATGAAAATAAATCGTCTTTGAAGACTTGTCTGGGTAGTAGGGAGATTGGTAATTAACTTTTTGCCTTTTGATTTTATCGTAAATAACTTAAATTATCTAGGAAAGTATCAAGTAAATTATTTATTTATTTTATTTATTAAATTTTACAGAAAGCTTACAGACTAATAAAAGAAAAAACTATAGGTAACAAATGTAGGTAGTGACAATTGCTAATAACAAGCTTCCACATTTATATTAACTAGTTACAATTTGCGTTGTGATCTCACTCCATATAGTTAATTGACTTACATTAAAAAAAATATACTGCGTTTTAATGATTACTTATAAAAGAGAAAAAATACATAAATAAAAGAATGAATGAACAAGATTTTATGTTGTGCAATCACATGCTAGAATAGTCTTATTAATTAACTAGCTGTGCCTGCGACTTCGTTCGCGTGGATGACGAAACTTATCAATGAGTTTTTAACCGCAAAATTAAGTTCGTTTTCCGGGATAAAAACTACCCAGTGTGGTGCCCAGGATAATAAAGAATAATTATACCAAGTTTCATCGTAATCGAACCGGTAGTTTTTGCGTGATACCTGAACAAACAGACAGACAGACAGACAAAAATTTTTTTTTTCACACTTTTGGGTTCGTTGTCGGTCTAGTAACACCCCCCGCCATTTATTTTTTTGATAGTTTCAATGTACAGAATTTTCACTTCTACAGATTTATTATAAGTATAGATTATTTAATTATGTGCCACAAAAGTATTCCTTGTTTAGGATATTTCTAATTTTACGTGCACTAGTGCAAAATAAATCAACTTCCAAGTTCGGTGGTAAAAAATTTAATGCTTTTACACTGCGAATGCAGAATGTGTTGCGCCTATAGTTTGTTGCAGCGAACTGTGCGTGTAATACTGGTCGCTTTCTTAGACTATTCTGATTAGTGCGAAGAAGTATTTTGCTGAGTAATTCGGGACAGTCGATCGAGCCGTTTGCTACGCTAACCAAGAAACGAATGTCATTTATATTCCGTCTTAAATCCAGTGGCAAGAAGTGGTATCGCTTACAACGGTGTTTATAATCAGTTGAGAATTGCCCCGCCTTGTAGTCCAAGTACCGCAAGAATTTTCTTTGGACAGATTCAATGCGAGATTTGTAGACCTCGTACTGCGGGTTCCAGACTTGAGAAGTGTACTCGAGGTGACTGCGTACAAAGGAACAATAAAGAACCTTGATTGGTTTCAAAGAACGGAAGCTGGAACATGAAATTTAATTGCATTTAGTCATAAGTTTATTTTAGTTACCTTTTGTAAACAGGTCTATAATTCTTGAGGAATTCTTTATTAAAATGTTACGTGTAAAGTACTAAAATTCGTGCTTATTACATAGTGAGTATGTTTACGAAAACATGGCATAAAACACACAGTTAAAAAAGAAATTATGACATCTATTCTCTTTGATTCGCCTGTTAGTTTTATTTATTTATATAAGCTATAATTTTAGTACCTATAGTTTAAGTTGAAAAGACAGAAAAGCTTGGAGCAAATTGGGGGAGACCTTTACCCAGCAGTGGGACACATAAAAGGTTATTTAAAAAAAAAAAAAAATGTAAGTGTTTGTCCTAATTAGATTTAAGTATTAAATTGTAAATAAATATTAATGTGTTCTATTAGGTATAGGTATTATTCATAAGCTGAATCTTGAAGTTGTATTATAAATGCCCAATTGTATCCACTCGCTTAGTGACACAGATACAGTTTTTTCTTTTGCCATGAAAAGAACCATGAACATTTCTTAACACTTAACTCATGATCGAAAACCTATCTCTTACAGCTTAACACATTCAAGCACGATGGCTTCACCGGTTACCCATCCTCGTATTGACCGCTCAACCTTGTTTAATCAAACTGTTTAACCCTCTTCACATTGTTTATTTAAACAAACCTCTCTAGGATAAAGGTTTAACGTTTTTAAGTAAGTTGCTTGTAAGTTAATTAAATTTCTTCAGGCGTGTTTTATAATTAATTGCTTGTTGTATTTTTTTTAACGACGACGGCAATAGGAGGAGATTGTTAATTCAAAATTGTTTTCAATGTTCTTATAGAATAATTTCTAAGTTGTCATCTATGAAATTGAAAGGGGAACTTGAAAAGGGACTTGATATAATTTAGGTAATCAGAGGTACTCTCATATAAATTTTATCAACAGCGATTTGTTAGTATGGGTTTAGAATCAAAATAATTGGATATTTGTTCTGTATCTGACTTTTTTTTGCAATTGATCTTCTTTTTAATAAAGTTAGCCCTTTGAACATTTATGTGTAATCAGTTATGTTGACGTTCCGGTCAGTTTGTGCTTAAAGAACTTTATTTCTCATAAAAACTTTACAGTTCACTTATAATGAGATACAGATATAATATAAATATAATACAATTTGCCTCTGTACTTGCTTCATTGCTTGTAGATAAGACGTGTTAACAAAACCGGTTGTAAGTAGCCGCGTGAACATCGCTATTCCTCCCGTAATGAATACACGTGTGCCTTTAGTTTATTTTTAAATGCATTCATGTTATTGCATTTTTTTAAGTCTTCAGGTAAATTATTGTACATCTGTGCTCCTTCAAATAATATTGTTTTCTTGCCGTAATTAGTGCGTGGTTTAATCAATTGTAGTTTGTTTTTGTTTCTGAGATTGTAAGTGATAACTTTTTTATTTAATTGTAGGTTAGTTTGGATGGATTTTGTGTGGATGTTTTTGACAAGTATACAAGTGTAGTATGAATAAAGTTGTTTGAGGTTAAATAATTTAGACTTTTTGTATATTTGTTTTGTCGGAGTTAGGCGGGGATAGTGGAATAGTGTTTTAATTATTTTGTTTTGTGTCCTTTGCAAAGGTTTTAAATTGGTTACCGCTGCTGACCCCCATATCTCTATTAGGTATTCGAGGTGTGATTTAACCAGTGAGTTGTATATTGTGGTGCGTATGTTATATGGAATGCAGTTTACTACCTTATGTAATGCTCCGAGAATAGAGGTCAATTTTGTTCGTACATGTTCAATATGCCTTTGCCAAGTGAGTCTGTCGTCTATCCATAGTCCAAGGTATTTTTCTTCCTTCGAGCGTTGAATTAATTCGTTATTTATAGTTAGAGGAGTAAAGTCTGGTACGCGCTTATTTTTTGCGGAAAACATCATGAAAGATGTTTTTGCAGTATTGATCGATAGTAAATTAAATTTGAACCATTCATTAAGTATGTCTAAGTCCCTTTGTGCGTTTGTGATGATGTTGTGTATACATTTATCGAAATAGAATAGAGATGTATCGTCCGCATATAGGGTTAAGTGACCGGTTAGTCCTATTTTATTTATGTTATTTATGTAAATTAGAAATAATAACGGACTTATGATCGAGCCCTGGGGACAGCCGAAGGACATGATATTTTGGACCGAACTTGCGTAGTTTCCTATTTTAACAACTTGGCGTCTATTGTTTAGATATGATGAGAACATATTTAAGGCTGTGCCGGTTATACCTATGTTTTTTAGCTTGGCGAGCAGTTTATAGTGACTCACTGTGTCAAATGCTTTTTTTAGGTCGATAAATATACCTACAACAATATTTTTTTGGTCTATATTGTTTTTTATTTTAGTCGTTAAGTCTACAGTCCCGCTAAGAGTACTTGACTTAGGTCGAAAACCGTACTGTTCGTCAATTAAGAATTCCTTATCGGTTAGGTAACTATTTAGACGGTTATAAAGTACTCGCTCAAAAATTTTAGAAATGACAGGTAAAACCGATACCGGTCTGTAGTTGCCGGGGTCAGATTTAATTCCAGATTTGTAAATCGGGTTGACCTTAGCAATTTTAAGATTATCTGGGAAAAGTCCTTGCGATAAACAGTCATTAATACAGTTGGTTAGTTTGTCGAGTATTATATATTTAAGGCACTTAATCGCTTTAGTGCTTATTCCGTCCAGACCGGTACTGGTGTTATTATCTAGATTGTTGATTATTTCGGATATTTCTGATGTAGTGCATGGTGAGAATTCATTTAATGTTATGTGGTGTGTATAGTCTTGTTCGTACATTAGGATGTTTTCGTTGCTTGTATGGTAAGTGTTTGGTATTTTGTTCGCTAGGTTTGTACCAATTGATGAAAAGAAATTATTAAATAAGTCACAGATTGCGTTACCTTCATTGATGACAACGTTGTCGGCAGTTATTAGTTTTGGAGGAGCACAGTTATCTTGGGTTTTATTTAAGGCTAAGTTGTTAATTACTTCCCAGGTTTTCTTAGGATTATTGCATCGTTCTTGAAACATTTTATAGTAGTACTGTTTTTTACATTTCTTGATTAAGGTTTTGACTTTTTCTCTTGCTTCATCAAATTTTTTTTGCAGGTTTCCATCACTAATTACAAACTACAAGCCTCCATATTGACTGACATCAAACAGTAACTTGTGTATTTTAGCCACGAGTACCATACAACCCTTTATAATACAACTCGCTATTGACATAAACTTCTAAGCATTTTTATTACCACGCCAAAGGCATTAAAAACATGTTTATTTAAACAAAATCCTTAATACATATAAATAGCAATTAATTAATTTATTTTATTGATTTTTCTTCTTCTTTTTTTTTTGAAACTAATAGTAGGTACTCTATTCTTTGAGACAAATGAGTTACCATAAATAATTATGGTAACTCACTTGTCTATAAATATTATAGACAAATTATGCAGGTCTGCTGGAAGAGATTTGTTTAAGAAATAAGCAGTACTTTTGTAATTTATATCTAAACCGCGTATTCCATAATTTGTCGTGTTACCTACACGGGTTGTTAAGAAAACCTTGTCCGACCCGAAAGGGTGATGTTCACAATCACATGCCCAAATAAAATATTATCTATACTTATAATAAATCTGTAGAAGTGAAAATTCTGTACATTGAAAATATCAAAAAAATAAATGGCGGGGGGTGTTACTAGACCGACACCTAAACCAAAAGTGTGAAAAAAAAAAATTGTCTGTCTGTTTGTCTGTTTGTTCAGGTATCACGCAAAAACTACTGGTTCGATTACGATGAAACTTAGTATAATTATTCTTTATTATCCTGGGCACCACACTGGGTAGTTTTTATCCCGGAAAAGTATAAACAATAAAAAATAAACTTAATTTTGCGTTTAAAAACTCATTGATAAGTTTCGTCATCCACGCGGACGAAGTCGCAGGCACAGCTAGTGTTAAAAAAATAAATACCACCTCGTTTGTCAGCCCTGCCTAGTGATCGCAATTTAAATGGTAATATTTTGGACCGGAGGCTCTTTGGGCAAAAAGGCTTATTATTCACCTGCGTATAAACGATAGAAGCAGAATTATCACGTTTTACGTAAAACTTGTTTGAGGTGAATTTGGAGTGTTTATTTCTCTATTGTGAATTCACTGGGCTGAGTTCCACGTTATAGTAGTGGGGATTGGGAAAAAACAGGTATACATATTGTATTCTTTTACGATAATAGGCGTTTACGAAACGGTTAAAATCATCTCATCTCCCGAGCCTTTTCCAAACTATGTTGGGGTCGGCTACCAGTCTTACCGGATTCAGCTGAATACCGTATTTTACATGGAGCGACTGCCTATCTGACCTCCACAACCCATTTTACTGGGAAACACAGTATCCCATAATAAGACTGATTGTCAGAATTGACTTAACGACTGCCAAAGATCTATGTATGACAGATGACGGTTAAAATGTACAAATAATTTTATTGTTATTGTTAATTAAATGCATATAATTTTTCTACAATTTAAGTATGATATAATCAGTGAAGATACTTCTTGACGCTTCTATGTAGTATATTTTTTTAATTATTTTCTCGTAACGTGGGAAAGTACCTACTTTATGTGGTACATTATATATGGCTATAGTATAAATGTATATGAGTATAGGAAATTACATCTGTTTTAAATAGTTAGCAAAGGCTTTATAGACCACTAAACCACTAGGACACCATAAAGCCCATAATTGTATACATTTCAGCCACTAAAAGTCACGTTAATCAGCTCCAAGAAATGCACAACCGTGGCATAAAAATCTAGATTAGTGCTTTAATCTACGTTTTCGAGGGAAAGTACCTAGGTTACCTAGGTTTTAGGTTAGCGTGACTAGAAAATCCACGTATTTATTAGTTATGTAATATGCGTTCGGAGTTATAAACTGACCTTTTGCTTATAAATCATGTGCTTTTAGCTTTTAAAGCGGGAATTATTTAAGCTCTACTTCGGTAGCAAGTAGGTTGTTTATTATACCTTTCCTATGCATCAAGTAGGTATGAGTGGGTTTTTGTGCTACAGTAGAACAGTTACAGTCATAGTTATATTAACAGGCATTATTGCTATTTTGCATAATATATGTATATAATAATATAGAAATAAGTCTTTGTTCCGCCAGATTCCGCTAGAAGATATTTTGACTGAGATAGAGCGACAAAAAAATCGCATTGAATAAGACGTAGCTTAGGTACCTTACCTAACATTAAAAATGTGGTCAATATTATCCTAAAATGTTGACTATATTCTTGAAATAGTTAGCAGACTATTTAAAATTTTTAAAACATTATAATTTAATTCGATTCAAACAAAGGTCTAAACATTTCATTCGTTGAAGTTTAATTTACCTTCTAAATCACACGAATGAAGTTAAAAAACACAAATCTCGTCTTATAAATATACCTAGGTACCTAATTAAATGTTAAGCTAGTATCTCAAAGTACATAGCTAAGGAAACGAGCCCTATATCTACGATATTATAGACCTGACAGGTCCCAGCAAAAAACGATATCAAATCTCTCGCGCCAAGCTCGCAAAACTGTCCGGAGCTGTAATTCTAAATGTATTTTATATTATACACTAAAATATATACTTTGAAACTAAGTCTTAAAGTTCAATTTTCAATGGTGATATTTAGGCGGAAATATTAGCTATTACTTTTTGACTGTCAACGTAAACTCGACTCTATGTTTAAGGCCAGATAATTTATTTTTCTTTGGGATGCTCTATCGCTTTATTCAATAAAGTTTGAGCGAACTGTTATTAGTATTTGAACTTTGCGTGGTGGTCTTAAGGTTGGTATTTGAATGGTAATCAATATTAGGGGGGTGCTACCGGTTGTACATTTACGTTGTCTTAAGGGTGGCAATTTGTTTCCACTATACCTTCTATAAATAGAACTTCCGTGTGAAAAGTACCGCCTTTGTGTAAGGTGACTGTGATTAAGTCATATTATATGGAACTGTTATAATATCAACATTTTTTGATGAGTGGAAGTATTTCTATGCGCATACAAGAGTGAAGCAGATCTGTTTTAATTGGTCCAAAGAATTTGTTTTTTTATTAATTAATTTTTTTTTACGTCTTGATTATTTTCAACATACAAACAAACATACAGGTCAAACACATCCCTCCTTTAGGGTTTCTCCGCAGACGGATAGATACATAAACGGACCGACCTTTTTTTAACTGACAAGGATTAGGATTATTGTTTAAAGAGTTAGGTATAGGTAAATTGCTGAAGTCTCAATGCAATGATAGTGATATTTCTAAGACTTCTTTCCTAAGCCGTTGTTTATGAAAATGAAGAATGGTCAATCGACAACTTAAATTCTAACTATTAGGTTACCAAAAAAAAATGAGAATTCATACTCGGCCAAAAACTATCTTTACCGAGCAATATATGTAGTTTCTAATTTAGATGCTCCTTAACAGTGTCACCTATTCCCGGTACCTAAAGTCTTGTCTATTTTCCAAACGATCTACACAAAAAAAACCCCAGTCCTTTCAATTTCCTCATCTATCCACACGACAGGTGCAAACACAGCACAACCACCAAAAACTATAATTAACCGTATCGTGCGTCTATGGCACCCTACTTGCCCCCCCTACCCCCCACACCCCCCACCTATGACCGCCCCCATCACCCCTACACCCCCCGGGGCCCGCGCATGCGCGTAACACTTGTCACTGGATACGGGTCAACGACATCAGCTGGTCTTACCTAACACGGATTCACGAAATTCGTACGTTTTGAGAGTTATTTTGTGATTTTGTAAGGTGTTATGTAATTTGGGTTTGTTATATTATTTGGGCTTTAAAGCAAATTCAATATATTAGTATATCTTTATGTTAGATATAATTTTATATTTCATTCATCAACTTAATATTATAATCTGGATCAAAAAACTGGATTTGATACATATATGTTTTAATTAATAAAAATTACATTGACTTGACACTGAATTAAAATTAAAGTCGTTGATCTGTTAAACATGGGTACCTACTTGTTCTATTGAATAATCTGTAAAGCAGTAGATTTACATATTATTAAGGTCTCGAGAGGATATTTTTACTGCTCTATATTTTGTTTTACTGAATAATTAAGATAGTTTAACTTTCCGTTTTAGTTCGTTATACTTATGTCTCGATAACTATTGTAAAGAAACATAATTTATTTATGTCTTCGTCTACGATTTCAACTTAATAATGGTGTAGGGTAGTATATTGTCTAGTCATCTCTTTTTCAATGCAGGGCAAAGACCTCCCAAACCTACTTTGGGTAAATTTTGGGTTTAATTTTGGTAAAAAATAATTGATTAACATACAGAACATGAAGCTATGAAATAGTATGATATTGTGTTGTATATATTTACTAACATTTATATATATAAAAGAATATATACTATAAAAGAAATATGTATTTGGAATATATTTCTTCTTTGTTTTTTAATGAATAGGCTAAACTACCAACTGAATCTGTTTAAAATACAAATTTAACGCATAACGTACAACGAACGACATTATAATAATATTTATAAAAAGTATAATTTTATAGTGTTTAGACAATATTTTTTATCATCAGTATTATTAAACAAAGTAGTCAATAGATTGTGTTTTTATTTATACTTATTTTCAGAAGCGTTTAACTATGTAGATCATTTTTTTAATTTATTAATCTATATGACGATAATAAAATAAAGAATAGACTGACTATTCCATTCCTTTGATATATGGAGTGTTTCTCAATTCATACAAACATTATCATTAACATTAGTAGGTACTACGTAAAGTCGTGATCACGTAATGATTTCGCAACAGTCATAGTAAAACCGCGATGCATTGCTAGTCGGTTAGGTGTGGGTGCACCGGGGTGCAGGGGGTACGATCAATTTATTGACGTTTGAAGTGGCCATGTTTGCCTATTGCACCCCATCTATGTTGCTTCACGTTTGTAGCCGTGTGGAAAATGAATTATAGGTTTATTGGTAGATTTTGGATTTTAGAAGAAATATCTGCCAATAAACTGTAAAAAACCGCAAATATACTATGGTTTGAAACATGTTTTTTACCGGTTTATAAAGGTGGAGGTTCTCAATTCGACTGTACGTTTTTTTGGTATATATGTTATCCAATATCTCCGGTAATTGAGTATCGATTTTAAAAAGTATTTTCGTTTATAAATAGAAAGGAACATTGATCACGAAAATAATACTTTTTAAAATCGATACTCAATTACCGGAGATATTGGATAACATATAAACCAAAAAAACATACAGTCGAATTGAGAACCTCCACATGATGATATTATGTATGGAAGTATGAACTTAAAAGAATAATCTTTCCTTGAGAACAGGATTCTCTCAGATCTTATGTCATTCTTAACCATCACTGAAACTGCATGTGTTATATTATTAGTGCTATATTTATTAGTCTAACATCTCATATCCTACAAGCTCTTTAACAATTAATCATAATAATAAACGTATTTCCCTCATTACATTACGACCGGATACAACAACTAACGTTCGACCCTAGCAAATAATCTGTGCATATTTGTTCTCAGTCTGCGGAAACAGCGAGCTGTTTATTCTATGAAAATAACAGCTGTATATCATATACGTACCTACATGTATAGTTGATGCTTTATATGCAGTCTATATGTAACCAAAATACTGGTATATGAAAGATGAAAAACTAGTAATTTCAATGGTTATTTTTCTACTATACCAAAGATCTCTTAAAACAAAGAAGCATCGTCCATTGATATGCAAGGAATTATGAATTATAGAATAAAATAGGTTCTAGCGGTCGCTTAATAAGATAGGTGGATAGGCAATCGCTTAACTTAAAATACAGTATTCAGCTGAATCCGGTAAGATTGGAAGCCGGCTTAAACATAGATTAGGAAGCTAGGCGATATAATTGCGAAAGAAACTCTGTCCGTCTGTCTTTCACGGGTAAACTACTGAACTGATTTTTATAAAACGTGGTATTGGGGTTAGCTTAGACCTCAAGTATGGTACAGGTATTTTTCTCCTTCTTTTGTATCATGTGGTACCCTAAATTTTTTTGCCTATTGTAACTATTGTACACATTTGTCTAAAAATTCCATGCCTTTCTTCTTTCGTAGGTCTGCTGGAAGAGATTTCGTTTAGAAATAAGCAATACCTTTTTCAGTTACATTTTTTATCTTACGTCTTGTTCCCTTTTTGTTCTTTCCTGTTTGTGTACATTAATTGTTAAATAAATAAATTAGGACATATATATCTGCATTACGTTATTTTGTGCGTTAATTATTTGTTAGTGTAATACGACACTGCGCCAATAGGTCATTGCACTAAGTGTAACAGATATAGTACTTTCTAAATATAGTTAGCACACTCCAGCCATTGTTTACGCGAACTCCAAATCCGTATATAGGTCGGATGTTATTTCGTATCTAGACGAAAATAATATCGATGTCTAAAAAAATTTCCTGATAAAAACAGATTTCTCTAAATAATGTTAAAGAGTTGAAGACCTTCCTTACTAACATAGGTATAGATATGATTTAAAATTTTGTATACTCATTAGAGAAGGATATAAGCGAGAGAAAACCCCCGAATTTTAGTTTTGCTCAGGTTTTCCAGTTGATTATGCATTTGTCCTTGTCACACTTGGATAGATAGGCAGGATGCCGTGCGACAGCGATAGTCTCTTGAAGTACCTATTTTTCAAAAGTCTCTCCAACCACATTTCCTCTTGGTGTTACCAATCTATTTGCTATACTTAACACAAGTGTAGTAGGATTACGTTTCCTATACCAGAGTAGCGGTTTGCCAAAACCTGAGTGATCCCGCATTGGTCACATACAAATTTCATCAAAATCGGTTTCGTTGATAAAATATACAACAGAAGTCTTGAATAAATAACTAGTGTGGTAGAGCATCGTAGGTTTAAAAGGATTACTGTCAATAGATGTATGTATACCCACATATAGTTGGATGAACGTAGTTTAAGGTCATATTACTGTACTCAGCTATGTATAAATGCTAGCTGTGCCCCGCGGTTTCACCCGCACGAAAGACAATTCATACACTATCTTTATAAATTATAGCCTATATGTTATTCCGATGTGAAGCTACATTATTGTAAAGTTTCATTAAAATCCATTCAGCAGTTTTTGCGTGAAAGAGTAACAAACATCCATACATCCATCAAAACAAACCTTTGCATTTATAATATAATACCTAATTATATTAGTATGGATAGGTTTTTTATCTTTTCATAGTTTATACGCGATTAGTTCCCTTTTCCCGTTGTTCCTTTGGGCACAGACATCTTCTCATACAAAAAAGTAGCGAACATTGATCACTAAGTTAAAACACGTGTGGGTTGGTGGCCACAATTTGGAAGCCAGGTTTCTTCACGTCCCTAGGGTGTTTGCCACTTATCGGAAAATGATAAATAACAGTTTTTATAGCGTGTGCCTAAGTGCCTGCCTTATTTTTTATTTTTGTTATATCTTACATCAAAACAGTTCGTGTTTGTCCCACTTTGGAACCATTAAAATCCATTTTCTTTCAGTTTCAGATTACGTTAAAGCACACTTAACACGATTTTCACCTAATCCCAAAATACATGCGAGGCACGCGATTCAAAAATCACCCTTCACCCTTTTGGTAACAAAAGCGTGTTACATTACAAAAATCCATCGCACGGGAATCGAACCTAAGCCCGCCATTAAGGGAACGGCACGCAATCCACATTGTAATCTTTACGAACACGATTTTTATGACACGACAGAATAATTCAGTCGGACATGAAATGGACCCTTCACCCTATTTGCATACTATAGAGTAGTGCGGGGTACAGAGAATACATTACTTATTTAGTAAAATAGTTCTCAATATTTATTGTTTGACTTGGCCCTAAACGGTGTAGCAGTTAACAAGCATGGGTATATTTTGTGTGAATCTACAAAACTTATGTTTTATCATCTTATAACTAACTACCTTCCCGTATCTTTTTCAAATGGTCTTTTAATAAGTCTTTTTCGTTCTCGTTTCGTTTTAACTCTTCTTTATAACTTTCTCAAAAAAACCTTTTATAAACACATGCCTATAAAAAACTAACTTGTTTTGTCACTTTTTGGTCATCGACAGCCAAGCCCCATACAAATGTACTTTTTTTTTATGTCTGACTAAAAGATAAGTAAATCATTTATGATGTAACAAAATCTACTCTACTCTGTGTATTCACTATCCCGGGCACACGCCACATGTACTATACGCGTACTTGATAAAGATACTAGTATAGAGGCGGAATTTGTTTTACATATGAATGCTAGCTTAGACCCGCGACTCTGCCTGCAGAAAATTAAAATATAACTAACTAAAAACAATAAGCTATGTAGCCTATGCCACTGTTGACAACCTCGTTTGCATGTCTGTAAAAAAGTCGTAAACTTTTTAAAATTATAATATTCGAAACATACATAACATACCATCACGCCTGTATCCCCGAAGGGTTAGGCAGAGGTGTACCAATGTACACACCCACAGTTCGCCGGTATGTTTAGGTCCCATGTAATAGGGGGCGAGCCTATTGCCACTGGTTAGTGGCACAATTCCAAACTCCGACCTGCTACTGAGAATTTCATAGAAAAACCCAATAACACCTTGGTCGACTTGGGAATCGAACCCAAGACCTCTAGCGTAGCAGTCGCGCTTAGCGCCACTAGGCCAACGAGGCAGTACTAGGCCAACGAGGCAGTGATAATATTCCAAGATAGATAATATTATACAAATGTTTCGGCGATCAGGCCAAACAGATTGACACACTATGATTCTATAGAAATCAATAACATAGGTTAAGGAAATACTTAGAAAAACTGCAGTCTGTTATTTTTTTGTTAGTCAGAATGCTTTAATTAAAAAGCGATCGCTTCCTTACAGCGTAATGAATTTGAATAAAAAGCATGTAAAAGGTATTATATCTATGTTTACTTATAATAAATCTGTAGAAGTGAAAATTCTGTACATTGAAAATATCAAAAAAATTAATGGCGGGGGGTGTTAATAGACCGACACCGAAACCAAAAGGGCGAAAAAAAAACATTGTTGTCTGTTTGTTCAGGTATCACGCAAAAACTACCGGTTCGATTACGATGAAACTTAGTATAATTATTATTCTTTATTATCCTGGGCACCACACTGGGTAGTTTTTATCCCGGAAAAGTATACCTAAACAATAAAAAACAACCTTAATTTTGCGGTTAAAAACTCATTGATAAGTTTCGTCATCCACGCGAACGAAGTCGCAGGCACAGCTAGTCTCCAATAAAGGATTACTTCAGCTTATTTCATCCGAACGATTTTCAAAGAATCTCATATTTCATTACTATATCAAAACAAGATAAAAAAATCGCAACAGCTGTTATATCCCGCGACAATAAATCGCACTCCATACTAATCGCTTCGTCATGCGCGCAATATAATTAGTTTCGACTGATCTTCCATCTCTCTCGCACTCGTGTAGTTAGAGTAGTTTGTGTATCGCTGTCCTTTGCACGCATTATAATTAATTTATCTGTCGTCCCTGTCGCACGCGTCGGTCGGATGTAGGCTGGGAGTTGGGTTGCGAAATGTTCGGAAATAGTTTATGTGACAAATGTAGTTACGTTTAATAGAGTACTTTTGCTCTTACCGAATTGTAAGTAGTCCTTTTTAGATTCGATTGCCAGGGCAGTTAAAGCTGGTTTTGTGGTACGCCATCTTTTTCCAGGCTTTTTTTTTTTGTGTTGTAGTCAGCTATATTATTCAAGCTATTCTATTTATGTTAAAAGATTATGTTGACGTCACTACTGTTGATGAATATCTCCAAAATCGAAAGGTCTCTAAATCTTATAAATACTTTGTCAACCTTTTAAACCCAATGATATTCAGTTAGGTCAAAATATAAGTATGATCATAAATTGTTTGACGTTGGTATATAGTGATATCATGGAATTTCTGAACTAATAACTTTTAAACTATCGCGCTGCATGTTTATAGTTATATTATAGAACGGGGATTATCGCGTACATGCTTAAATACCTTTGCTTAAAATATGCTTAAATACCAAGCAGACTCAGATCAGTCTGCTTGCGGCCACGGCCTGTGTAACCCGGTCGAAACGTCAAGCCCCAAAGGTATTTAAGCATGTACGCGCTAATCCCCGTTCTATAATATTTCTGAACTATTCTTATGCGACCACAAACAGCTTAACACTACAAAAAATCAAAACCTCGACAAACAACTGCTTATATCTCCAGGCCCCATTTACCAAGCTACTCAGTAACAAACCCTTACATTGCTCGTTTTTACGACAATCTACATCAACCCTTTTACGATCTTCATTTATTTTCCGTCTCCAATATAGGCAGTTTGTTACTGCGATGAGAATATTGCATTATATTCATGTTTCATACTGTCGCTCTCTCTGATGAAGTGTTGCATTATTCATGTTTGACAAGAGATGCTGTGAAATGATAAATGTTTTGTTTTTGTATGCGAATCACTTTCTTTTGGTTGAAGGTAGGTTTGTGTAATTTTGTATTTTAAGGTATTCGCTGTTTGTTTTACATTTGTATATTACATTTAGAAAATAAAGTAGTTATACGTATACAGAAGGCATCATTCTTGATTCGCTAAGTACCCAGATAGTAAGATTTTTCTAATGCTATTAATTAGAATAGCAGACATACATATAGGTACATAGAAGGTTTTATTTAAAGTACGCAGACGTAATAAAGGAAAACAAATGTATTTAAATAATTGTTTTTGTGCGCACGATTTGTATTGGTACATAATATATCTTCTTATATATAAAATTCTCGTGTCACAATGTTAGTTACCATACTCCTCCGAAACGGCTTGACCGATTTTTATGAAATTTTTTATGCATATTCAGTAGGTCTGAGAATAGGCTACTATCTATTTTTCATACCCCTAAGTGGTAGTAGGTAGGTAGTAGGCAGGTAGGTAGTAGGTAGGTAGTAGGCAGGTGCTAGGTAGAAAAAATTGCATTACAACGCATGCCGGGTACAGCTAGTGGTTGTATAAAATGTATGATATCTTCGGCATTTTTGCAGAGCACGATAATATTTTATTTATTTTTGGCGTTGGTGTATGATATAACCAAAAATACCATATGTTATCTACCATTTACAATATTATTAATTGGATTTAAAACCTCGCACTCGCTTCAAAATCAATTGTAAGGCAAACTACGATACTGTAAAAGCGAAAATTAAACTAATTCAAATCATTAAAAGCACAACTTAAAAGGGACAAAATATAAATAAACTTGCAAACATTAATAATAAAAAACAGCTCCCGGCCTTTTTACTTAGGGCTGTCCGCTTTGCATTAGCATTTGTAAAAGGGGCAACATAACCTAACTTACTTATACAATCACTAAACACAACCATGCACCTTATGGTTCAAGCAATAAAGTTCAAATTCAATTAACATTTCGAATTATAACTGCATTGATAATTTGGTTTTAAATTCGCAGTCTACTTAAGTCGTGGTAGCTTTAATTGTAAGGGAATAAGGTTCAAAACTGTCTACATTTAGATGTTAGTTTTTGCAGTGTGTTGTAACATATGACAGTTGTTTCCAAGTAACCAGGGACCCTTAAAAGATTTATGTAGGTCAGAGTAAAGGATTGATTGTGACAAGACAATGATATTGAAGTTTCGAGTTTTCTATTGGATGTTTTATATGGTTTTTGTTATCCATGTAACAAATAATATTATTGTGTAGCTGTCTGTCTGTCTGTTATTTATCCAATATAATTTAATATGTACTTCTATTTACTCTGAATATTTTGGGAGGCTTCTTGAATTTATTCACCTATTAAAGTGCTTTTGAAGGCTTGGATAAATGGATGTTTTGTGTAACAAATAACTTATTCTTATAGCGAGTTTAGTATTACATCTTGGAAATATTCATAAGATTTTCAATGTGTTACCTAATAAACGTTTAATAATGTGATTGTGCGTGGCCGAGCCTTGAGTCAGGTATACATAAAAGTTTATATTATAGTCGCGGTTAAATAACAAAAAAAAAACTCTTTTCTACATATTATCAAAATGATGATGAATGAACGCATAACTCTCATTAATCTTATCCCTTATAACAATGATCGCTATTTTAGAATCCAAAACAATATAATTAAAATTACTTTGTTATTTATTAGACATGATTTATTATTGTCATTTTCTCTAGTTGATCAAACGTCAACATGTCAAATTGTCAAATGATCGGAGTATCGAAAATCAATTGGAATATATTTCGCATATTTATAGAACATCTCTACGTTACAGATATACATGCACTTTTGGCACCAGTCTCTTCCTTATGACTGGGAGCATGCACAAATTTAAAACTGCAACAGCTAAATATACACTCTGTGTACACGGCGTAAAGTTCAAACTCCTTCGTTCGTTACCATCTGACATTTAGTAATTTCAGGTGGACATTTGTGACTAGAAATGCGGTCCAACATATCGGTCAGACAAAATCTGTATTTAGAAGCTCAGTCACTCCGATTTCCCCGTAAAAGTTAGTCGTGAATCCCTTGCCGTTATGAATAAAAAAGGGAAACATAAAAAAGGGAAAGTTCCGAATCCGTCTCCTTCGCAGGATGAGAAGGAGTTACCAAGTGGGGATAAAATTGACGAGTTGGTGATTGGTGAAATAAAAGAAGATGTGCCGACAGGTAGTGATAAAGCCAAGATCTCAGAAGAAAAAGTTGAAAGTGTTCCTGAGGAGAGAGTGCCGGAAATTGTGAGTGAAATTATCAAACCTCCCATCGAAACAAAGGATGAAGAATCTCCGAAAAAACCTAAACGTAACAGAGGTAAGAAGAAAAAAGGTAAAGATGACGACATCGATGATGATTTCGAAGAACTGCCTAAGGAGGCTGATAAAAAGCAACCAACAGAAGAACCTAAAGTTGATATACCAGAAGGAGATAAAACAGAAGAATTGCCACCAATAACACCAACAACTCGTAAAAAGAAGAATAAAAAGAAAAATGACAAATCTGATGAGCCAACTCCATCCGAGCAAGATAAAATTCTACCTTCTGAAATTAAACAAGAAGAGAAAGAAGATATTAAGCAAGAGTTTATAAAAACAGAGTCAGTGGAACCAGAAGTGAAGCCATCGAAAAAGAAGAAGAATAAGAAGAAGCGTAACGATTCAGAAAGGTCTGATAAAGAAGAGGTTTCGTGTACTTCTGCTTTCCAGAAAATATTAGATGATAAAGAAGAACCTGGTGACACCAAAATTGAAGAACAAGCTCAAGATATTATTTCATTGGAAACTGTTAAGCCAGAAGTTGATAAACCTGTGATGGTATTAGAAGAAGCTAAAGAAAGCATACCAATCCAACCAGTACTGAAAAGAGCAAAAACACCCGTTAAACTCGAAGAAGAGATCAAAGAAACACCTGCTGTTGACGGAAAAGGTAAAAAAAAGAATAAGAAAGATAAAAAACAAATGCCTAAGCCCGAAGAAACTACAAAGCATGATGAACCTATTATTGAACAATCTTTTCCGCCAATAGATCTAGCCAAACCGCAGCAAGCAGTGACTGAACAAAAAATACAGGAGGTTCCAATAGCTATTCCAGAAGAAACTGCAGAAACAGAAACACCTAAACCACTTGAAAAAGAAAGTCCAAAACCGAAAGCGAAAATCGCAAAACCTGTGGAAAAGAAACGAAAAGGAAAACAAGATATTCAAGAAAGTACGCCACAAGATACAGACATTTCAGAACAAATTTTAGAACCTTTAAAAGTAGCAGAGAAACCTTCTCAAGTAGCAACTGAATCGACTGAATTGAAATTGTCAGAAAAAGAGAAAGTTATTGATGTTAAGTCTAAGACGCCTGAACCAGAAATAAGCGATATACCTTTACTACCTCCCGATGAAGATGAAAAACTGATTGCGCAAGAGTTTGAATTGCTCGCAGAGAAAGCCATGGGAAAGAAAAGGAAAAAGGCATCAAAAATGCCTAAATCACTTGATATTCAAGAACAAAAGAGCCCTGATTTAAAACAAACTGATATAAAAGAAGATATAATGAAAGAACCATTACCTGTTATAAGTGAAATATTAACACCGCAAGCTGAAAAACTTGGATTCAATATTGTAAGTGAAAAATGTGAAATACCAATAGCCGTTACCACCGAGAAGGAAACAAAAGAAACTGTAAAACCACCAGAACAATCAGAGTTCAAAGGAAAGGTATTATTAACCCCTGAAAATGTTGGTGAAGAGAAGGAATTTACTAAGGAAACTACTCCTCAAAAGACTGATGATAAACAGAAGACTGATAACAAAGCAGGTAAGAAACGAAAGAAATCCCCTAAACCACCAAAGAAGACGGATGTGCAAATTGAAGAAGTTTCTACAGCTCCCAAACCTTCAGAGTCACCTAAAGAAACAAGCCAAACTGAGGAAGTGACTCAACAAAGTTTATCAGAAAGGATCGACGCTTCTAATATAACGAGAATGTATGATATAGAAATCAGTAGCATCAAACCTGGTGAGCCTGAACTAACCCCTTCGGATGCTGTCCCCGATATCACCTACCCACGTGCTACGAGTCAACAGCTAATCGATACTAACAACAATACTTTAATAAGAGAAATATTTCCGGTACAGGAAGTAACTCTAGGACCTCTACTTACACCTGACATCAAGGCACCTTCTGTTGTAGAAACCAGTATTAAAACACCTGAAGCAAGCTTACCCCCAAGAGAAGAGAAAACAGATTTGAAATCAAAGATGATGGAAGTCAATCAAGATATGGAAGAATTAAGATTGTCCATTGAAAGGTCATTAGCTGAACTAACATCAATAGAAAAAAGTGAAGACACTATTGAAAAACAATTTGAAGCAACTAAACAAAAAACAGAAAGGATTTCTAATATCTTATTTGACACTCCATCAGTGTCGGGTGATGTCGACAAAAAGAAAAATGTTAAAGAGAGTCCAATTATACCTTTAGAAGAAGCTAAAATTGCGCCGGTAACGGAAGATATTAGTAAAACAATTATGGAAACAGCACAACAAATTGGAGCCGAAGAAAAAAAGGCAATAACAGATCAAAGCAAAAAATCATCAAAGAAACAGAAAAAACAAGAGGCGAAAGTTGATAGAAGGCCAGAAAACCTCTTTATACCTTTCATTGATGAGCAACCAATAGAAACTAAGACGACGATAAAAGCAAAGTCTGTAGAACCTCAACCAGTTGACATTACTCTTGCCGCTACCAAACCTTTGACTGAAGAACAAAAGGTTATTGAGAGACCTAAAAGTCCCATTCCATTGCCACCGCCGGAAATGACAAAACCCGAGGTAACGATACCTGAAAAAGTTAAGGAGGAAGAAAAAGAAACTAAAGAAAAAGAACAAATTCCAGAATCACCTTCAGACGTGCCCCCTGTTTGTCCTGCAAGGAAAGATCAGAAAGGCAAAAATAAGAAGAAGAAAGGTAAGCAAGAAACACAAATGACAGCTACTAGTCAGAGTACTAGCACGTCAACTACTACACAATCTCAAACCACACAAGAGACAAAAAAGGAAGAGAAGACTGAGTCTAAAACAGATAATAAAAATGATAATCAAAATAAAGGTCAATCAAAACAAAAAGGTAAACAACAATCGGACAGTTTAGATTCCGCAGGGCAAGATGACGTGCAATCTGACTATGAACCGATAGAAAATTTTGAAGATGCACTGACATCAAGCGTAGATGACGTAAACAAAACCTTCGAAATCATTGTCAAGGAATCACAGGAACAAAACAACCCTAAAATCAACATAATAGCACCGGATGAAGAAAAAACAACCATTTCGCCGCCAAAAAACTTGCTAAGTCACCACGATATTCCTGTACCATCGAATAGAAGGGACTACAAAAAAGAAAAGGACAAAATACCCAACGAAATCACTGCCAAAGTAAAGATAAAAGATTCGGTTGAAGTCGAAAGGAAACAGTCTAAGAATACTCAGACGAACAATAAGATGAAAGACTTTAGTAAGGATTATAAAATTAATGATAATGATGATTTTGTTTACAAGTATAGTTTTAGGAAAGTGTTTCTTCAGAGCGCTTGTCATGTTTGTAAGAAGGCTCTGAGTGGTTGCCGCGTGCCGTGCAGTTACTGCAACTTGCTGTTCTACTGCAGTAACAAGCATAAGGATGAAGATTGGCCGCAGCATCAGGCGTTATGCTTCGCTGTGTCTACTATCGTTCATCTGAAAGGTGAGACTTTTTAAAATAATAACTGTTACATGTATGTGCACCAAGATTTTGATGCCATAGCTTAAAAATAACTTGTCAAACAGATCAGAAACACATATACGCTGACGCGAAGAACCTGACAGGACAAGACTACCGGCTGATCAGGATGCAGATGATAGTGTCGTGCGAGAAGGTGCTGAAGCGGCGGCTGGTGCCGTGGGAGCAGGAGGCGCTGCTGTACCCGAGAGTCTGCGCGCACGTGCCCTGCAGGGAGTGGCGCCAGAGCAAGCTGAGTGACTGCCAGGAGTGCGGACAGGTAGGATGGTTGAAAATAATATCTGATTGCGTATTTTGATATCGAATTTTATTGTTGAGGACAAAAGGTACACTGTGCACTGGATAGGATTTTTTCTGTAAATAAAGCAAGGGCATGGTTTGGTCCAAGAATTTTTATTTAAATTCTTTGTAGTATTGTAATTCCCTTTCAGTCGTTTAGGCCTTGTTAAGATTATAACCTAATAAATAACACTGGATCACAATTATTAGGTTTAAAGCCACGTTGTACTATAATGTTAACTCAGAAACGCTGAAACGATGTTTGGTTCCGCGGACACCGGTGACCCCTGCAATACAAAGTCGAAATGTTGAAATTCTCCAAAATTGTTCTTTTTACTCTTCTTTAAATTGAACTTAAGTATCTGAACTAACATTCTCCATCACAGATATCATTCTGCTCGGACAACTCCGACCACTTTTCTAAGACTCACACCCGCTGGTGCAAGTCCTACTCTCTATACGAGAAGCTGGTCAGCTACCAGCAGACCAAAGGTCGCTTGGAGCCAAAGCTCCCGACCAGGGTCCTGAGGGAACCGCAGCAGATCCCGGAGAAGATTAACGAGGTCCTCGCTTCTATGTATGAGGAGAAAATTGGTGAGTTTGTGTGCTAACAGGATAGAATGTACACCACGAAATGTGAACGAAGCGAATGGCTTGTGGAATAAGGGCTTTTGCTTTAGTTGGATGAATAAAGTTATAATTGTAACACAGGAAATAGTTACTAATAGATAAGTAATTTTAATTTACGTGCGGTTGATTAATGATCTCTTGTGAGATATCAGTCGTGGGTCCTTGCTACATACCAAAAACCTATAGTTAGTTGCTATAACCAATTTTTTCACTTAATATTCGTCTATTTCTCATGTAACAATTTAGACCATTGCAAAATAAAGCATTATTTGATATGCCTACTTCATATTATATTACCCTGGGAATCCCTTCTCGCTTGTTTACTACCAAACAGAACACAATTGTTATAAAGCTTCAATTCAAAAAGAGAAAGTGAAGGGGTGTAAATAAAAGAGGAAAAAAAAAGATTGCAATTTTATTCATCGCCAGTATTGCTAAGGGTCGGACCCAAGCCCTCTTTGACCTAGATTTTTGTATAATGAAGTCTGCTTGTAAAAGGGGCCGATATGATTTGCAATTTTGCAAATCTCTGCTGCATCTGAGTGATTCTGATTAAAGTTGAAAGTGGATTCATGTTTATGACGGCGTAATTAATAACTGCTTTTGGGTATTGTATGACTGGTCAATGTTTAGTTATTATAAAACGACCCTAAAAGATGAGATTGATAAGCGGTCGGTTGCCTTTTACTAGCGTAATGGACGCATCTGTTCAGTTGTTATTTTAAAACATTTTCATTTTGTACAATATTTTTGATGTTTTAAACACTTCAATCAGATATGGCTTTTTAACTACTTCTCTGACACACTGACTCTACATATCTTATTTGTGTGCTATGATCTCAATACCTAACGTTATGGTGCATAAAACAAATCAAGCGGTGAATTATTGCAGTTCCAACTACACAAAATATATTTCAAACAGTAGCTAGGAACGATAAAGTAGATTTACTAGGGCAATAAGTCTAAATACATTATGTGTTATTCAAACTTTGTTTTATTTCGAAACAAAGGCAATATCTAGAATTTTCTGAGAGTTTAGATTCACATAGTGTATTCAACTGAAATTTACAAAATACAGATATATAAACTGAAATGTCAATTTATCCCAAATATTTTTTGTCTTGATCTCTCTGTACAACTCAAGCGTTTTTTAGTCAAAAAGCATTGAAATGGTCATTTGTAAATAGTATTTACAATCAATTTACAACTAGTTATTGATTTAGCGACCTAATTCGACATCAAGTTGACACAAATATTTACATTATTTTTTATTCCCCCATTAAAATGGACCACAGAATGTATGTAACAACATTCAAATTAAAATTACCAATGACTGTTGGGTTATTCATGTTTCACCGTCTCTTTAAATATTCTGCATGTTAACAAGCTCTTAACATACACTTAATTATCCTCTTTTTATGTAAATCTAAGGTAAGGGTTAATTCTTCAATGGAGAGCCACAACGAATCCACTTGACTCACTTTCCTGGCACCAATCAAATTTAAACGTTATAGCTTGGTACTTAGAGTATAAGATCCTTTGAAGTAATCTTGTATGTATTTGCATTTCTTTGATGTGGTTTGCTTCTGCGTCGTTGGGAATTGATCCTTGAGTATCGATGCCAATTTTAATGGAAAATAATGAAATGCAATGAAGAAAAATCCAATGAAGAAAAATCCAATCTTACTAGAGTTTCCTCAAGTAAGATTGGATTTTTCTTCCTGCTTTCACTGGTTTGAAATCTGCATTTCCTTAATTTTATTTCTTATCTCCATATTCTATCTTCACCGTACGTAAAAAATAGAAATCTATACAAGAAAAACCGGTGGTTTTTCTGGTAAACATTTCTATTTTTTATATTATCATGTGAAAAACTTTACAAGTGACATTGCTAACTCAGGTACTTATAAAATTATTATTTTCTGATCTTATCTTTCTAATCTTCACTTGAGCATTCATCAATCATGCATTTGACTATTTTTTATTACTTACGGTGTAAAAAAATAGTATTACTTATGGTATTTGGATGTATAATAATTATGTCCATTGCTTGTCCCAGACATGAACGACATCCAGTACGCAGCGCTAACACAGCTGGCCACAGCGCCGCTGACGGCCGCCTACTGCCACCAACTGTGTAAGAATAAGCTCGGAACTCAAACTAATGGCGTCTTTAAGGTTAGTTACTAAATTAATTGTTGCAAATGGAATAACGATTACAAAAACGGAATATAGTTAGATGTTTTTCAGCTCTTCATAGGCAGCGATACTCATTACCCAGTAGATGAGTTTTGTACTCGATTCGATCACACTTATGAATAAAATAAAATTAAAAACGGGTGGAACTATGTTTATGATCTTTGATTTACTAGATTTGTCTCTAACCCAACCAGCAGAATAACTAAAACACATTATTTTAGCTCCCAACGCGGGTTAATCTGCGGATACAGCTACTTTTACATACAATATGCCTATTTTGTGTGACGTGGTCTCCTTAATGATATTAAAAGTAGACTAACACCAAAAACGAAAACGGAAAACTACTAGATCGCTTCGAAAAACATTGAATAAAACATACACAATAAAATCCGATATAATATTGAAAAAGATAAAAAATGAAATTAATTAAGAAACTCCATATCTAAACTCCTGGCCTTTTCCAGAAGAACTCGTTCACGATCCACGTGGTAGGCGCTGAGCTGCAGTTCGAGGCGGACGCCCTGAACAAGTGGGAGGTGTTCTTCCTGCACCTGCGACCTGATCTGCAGGAGCTCAGGGTCGTGCTCGTCAACTATAACCTGAACCCCTCCAACCTGCCGCTAGAGTTGCTGGGGAAGATCAAGTAAGGATGGACTGAAAATTTACTACGTAATTAAATTTTAAATGCTTAGGGTTTTTAGGTTATTTATACAATATACCTAGATCGTCGCCAAATTACATTAAAATTAAATGAAGTTCCACCAGTTTCTAAAATATATTCTAAGCTAAATAATTATTTAAATAACTTATATCTTTATTTATTTTTGGTTTACTGTTGGGGTTTTATTGTTGACTGGTGCCTGGCCTAGTGCAAGGAAAACATTAATGCACTACTTTGATATCGTCTCTATCCTTTTTTCTAATCGCGAGATAGTATTATTTATTTGCTCTTTTTTATAGATCTTTTAAACTTATGTACAACTTTTTATTTACTACTCAGTTGTAGTAAAAGTAATATTGTTATTGCAGATTGTGTGAGAACTGTCGACAAAACAAGCGCCGCGTTGTGTTCAGCTTCCAAGACAAAAGAACGTATGCTGACTACAAGGCCAGCGAGGAATTCTCACATCCTGATATCGGTAAGATCACGTTTTAAAACTAGATTTACATAATATATTATTATTCTCTAAATATATTGATTGCTTTTCAATTGTGTATTAATTAGAATGCGTCAATATACAATAGAAGGAATTTTATAGGCGTTTGCATCGCCATATAAATCTATCTGCTAGCCAAGTTATTGTTTCACACGTTTTGGCATGTGAATTTCTTATTTATTTAGACGTCAACACAAATTTCTGAGGTTATGCAACAAAGCAATATCAACAACATACTCTTAAATTAATTAATTTGCTACATAAATCAATCAACATGGACCAGTACCTACACTTTTGGAATGAATTTACACTAGTTTACATTGCCACTTAATTTTCCAGTATGTGCCTTCAACCCCAGCATCCAAAGATCCTCAGTCTACAACGGGAAGGATCCGTGGCCATCAACCATCAACGTGGTCCTCAAACTGAAGATCCCCTTCATCATCACAGGCTATACCATCACGGAGCTTCAAAAAGACTGTATCAGGATCAAAGAGTGTTCAGAATCTGGTTACAACTTCATCGCTGAGCCAAAATACAACAATTTCGCCAGCGTTAGGCCTGATAGAAATTTCATCTCTGATGATGAAATGCCTTTACTCTTCAAAAACTACTGTTTTGCTGTAATCTGCGGCTGATTTTTGGTACTTTAGAAGTATTTGAGTTGATGTGGTACTCCTAGCTATATTGTCATGTTCAAGTAGGTTTTTTTATGAATTTGTTATTGTTTCTGTATTCAGTTTGTGTTGTATCTATAGTTAATTTCTGTGTTGTTTTTTTAATGTTTGTATCAATTTTGTCTTAATAAATAAAGCATGTGAATTGAGAGCTGTTTTAGTTACTCTTATTAACTTATAAATCAATTATCTTTGGTCAAAGTAAAATTCATAAACATAATAAATTATAGGAGTCCTTAGAATATATTTCGTTGTTTCGGTGCAATTTAGTGCTCATAGCAATAGCCCGATAAGTTTTAAATTGCAGAACAAGTAAGAAAACATACTAGCGAGAGCTATTTCATCAGGTGACAAATATGCAAAAGGTAACAAGACAATAAAACAGTGTAGTCTATATGTCTTCCAATATAGTTGGTATTTAAGCCGTCTATTTGAGTGCATAGCGCCGCCGTCTGGGGCGACTGCCAAGCTGACCGAGAATGTCTGCTATCCCGGAAGGAAAGAGTTTTACTGCACTTTGTGTTGCTGAGGGCGCAGTGCCAAGAATAGGTTTGTTAAGTGACAAGTAGGTTTGTTCACTTGTGAAGTTGAAGCCATATTATTGTTTTGGTTATTTGTGGTAAATATGCTGTTTTTTATTGGAAATGGAAATGGAAATTCTTTTCTTTTTGAGTTTGCTGTTGTGCAGTGTCAATGTTATTTAGTTGAATGAAAATTGAGAAGATCACAAATATGCAATTTAATATTAGGCTGTTAGCGTTTGCACACTAAGTTTATTTACCTTTCGAGAACTCATTAAGGTCATGAAAAATAAAACGAACGAAATTTTTCATAAAATATATCTATAATCTTATATCAATGACAATTAGATTGACAATATTCACAAAAAATATAACAAAATTATACTAAAACATATCACAGATAAAATTATTAGTCACAAATGTATACAGCTAACGACTAACGTTTTTATTAATATACCAGAAGAAATACAATATTCGGTCACGTTGTTTGTAAGAGGTAGATACTGCGAATACTGGTATTCACATGACACATTGGCAAAACAGATTAGTTACTTACGACACATAGAAAATCACAAGACATTGAGTTCCGTTAAAAAATGGACTTCCGCACTTAGGAATTTCATTCTTGTGTTGCGTAATTCCAAGTCAATAAGTCTTGTATTAGTCGCTTGCATTGAAAAGATCTAGAATAAACACACAGCAGTAATACTGACTTGTGTAGTTAGTATATACATTTGTTATATTAATATCTAAATGATATATAAAATTAAATCGTTTCATAATTCCAGTTTAAAAGTCGTTGTAGGTTCTTGTCGCTAAGAGGCTTTTTTATAGATTTTATTTTGCTTCAATAGACTAGGAGACAGCCAGCTCATGGTAGCAATAAAATGCCTTCGATCCAACAACGCTCGTAAAATTATGACGTCAGTAAAGTCACAAACAGATAAGTTTTAGGTTAGGAATATAATACTATTTAACGCATCCCTTCAACAATTAAAAATTTCGATGAAGATGAGAATACACACAATTATAATGATGATGTCAATGAATTAAAAATGCCAGTCGTTAGCCACTACGTCAACAATTCCCAAACAAGACACAAAGACATTTGGTGATAGAGTAGAAATAGAACAAGGAACACGCGAACGGCTTACTGGTGATAGCTCTCGATACAGACCCCAACACCTAGACATAAACACAGGTTGATATAACGAGGAAACAGAAAGCGTAGATGAACGAGAAAAGTTAGAAGAAATGCAAGAGTTAGTTGCAAACGAGACACAAGTGCTAGTTAGTGTGATTAAGGTAGCTGATTATAAGATCAAAAATGAAAAATAATGCTTTTACGAATATATACGCGGTTTCTATTTTATATTTTTGTATCATGGTCACCTGCAAAGGTCTCGGAACGTCGGGACCTAACATCCAAAAATAAACCGCGACAAAATCCGTAAAAGTAGTTTTATTTTAATGTCTAACATTCGCGTAAACCTCAGAAATTCAGATCGACAATGTTATATCGGCTGAAAAAAATAAGTATATTGTTATGCAGTCTATTGTAGCTGTCTATTACTGCTAATATATAGTGAGCTGTATCTAAACATTGTCCTTTCTCCATTTAACACTGTTAATTTACCAGGCGTGCGACAGTGATTAGAATACTTTTCCTAAGGACTTATTTAAGAAAGTTTACTTTTCTCCATCGATACTTTCCATTGTAATTTCTAGATCTGAGACACGGTTAGAGTAAATATAAAAATCACAAAGTGAGTTGTAAATTTTGAAATTTTCGATCTTATTTTTGGTAATTTGTTAATAATATAAAAGACAAGAACACCAAAACAACAAATTATATCATTTAAATTAATAGTCAATAATATAGTTAATTATAGTTGGCTGGACTAAAAGATGTGCATGATTAGGTATTAGTGATTAACGGAGCACAATCGTAAAATTAGAAAATTAGTAAAACATAATAATATTGAGTAAGCAAATTAAGTACAACAAAAGATGCAGGATTAACGTGTTAAAAATTAAATTAAATAAATAACAAAATTAGTAATTCTTTTATTTATAACAACTATCTACTGCTAAGACCTTATAAGTAGTATAACTCCCGGCAAATAAGTTGGCAAGAGTCGTTAGATGCGCAGAAATGGTTTTTTAGGTCTATTTGGTGGTCAAGCGGGACGCGGGGTATGCGGTAGCGCCGATCCGAGCGCGCGATTGGTGCGTTAGTCGACCGAGTCGATTAGAGATTGGTGAGTCAGGTCGAATATGCGCGGGTTTATCCCCACTACGTCAAAATCTTACCAACTTACGTGCCGGGAGTAATATTAAAGTAATGGCATTTAAATTCGGGTTTGTACTCCAGTTTACATGAATGCATTTACTGGAATGGAATGTTAAGAAGTCTTACTTGGCACTTGCTTTTGACCCTTATTTAATATTTTTTCTAAGCATTCGAAAATTTTTATTTCGTAAAGTAGATAGTTCTTAAAAAAAGAACATAAAATTAAAACAACAGTTAACAACAACAAACCTTAAACAACGGAAACAACAACCTGTTCTGATAACACCGGCGCTAAAGTTGTACCGTCGCCACTAAAAGTACCAGTGGTACCATCAGTATCATTAGTGGTACTCGTAGTGCCATCCGTTGATCTCTCCTCTTCTAACTTGGGATAAATTGTACTAGATTCTTCTCTATTCGAACTGACTTGAGGTTCTAATGTACTTGTACTTATTGTACTTTCTTCTGTACTAATACTTGTACTTTCACTTCTGTAGTCATCTGTACTTTTAGTACTTGGTTCTACTGTACTGCTTTCAGTAGCATTATCTGCTACAGTACTAGTATATACAATGGTATTAGTTTGATCAGTACTTGTATTCTCTATACTATTTTCAGTTGTACTTTTATCTTCTTTATTAAGATCTGTTGTACTAGATTCTACTGTAGTAGTTCCTTCTGTTGTTATACTGTAAGTACTGGGTTCTTGAGTACTTGTACTAAGAGTACTGCTCTCTTCTGTACTAATACTAAAAGTACTACTTTCTTCTATATTTTTGCTAGTCGTACTAGTCTCTGCACTTATACTAGTAGTACTAGTTCCTTCTGTACTTATACTAGTGGTACTAGTTTCTTCTGTACTACTGGTGCTAACTTCAATGTAGTCATTATTTTCATTATCATAGAAGTCTTTTCCTGCGCCACCACTCGTGGCCAAATCGTAGTCGTACATTTCATCTTCTGTAGTGGACGGTACTGAAAACAGAGAAAATAATATCATTCTCAATTCTCAATTCTTTATTATAGCATTCCATAATGTTAAATACAGGTGTTACATCATAATTGGATTATGAGTTTTATCTGTAGTGTCTATTCAGGTATTTAAATAAAATAACGAATAATTTCTATCAATCGGTATAGGGCAAAAATTAGCACTTCAAATAATATAGGTATAGAACAGTCGCTTTGAATTAAAAGTTTGTATGATGTATAAATTACGACTACAAACTATTTTTACTTCTGTGTCAATAGATTTTAACCATTTTATAATCTTACCAGTTACATCAACATTTGCAATCTTTTTGAACGGATCTTCAGTAACCAGCGCCACAGGAACTTCACTTGTACCATTGCTATCACCCTTAACAGTCTTCCTAACTTTATGCTTATCACAGCCATCGACACAGTAATTAGCTATCTTATTCAAAATCATATCAACTAGAATACTTTCTTTTATATCTTTATCTAGAATCGTTGTTTCCTTTTCTTCTTTAAGTTCTTGATCGACCATTTGTTCTATATTTTGTGTGTAGTTCACTGGAGGAATCCAGGTGTATTCTGGATCGTATAATGATTGATTGTTAAATATGGTATTGTATGCTTCATCTACTTCATCATCTTGTCTTATATTAGGCTTAGTGTATTTAGCTACGGTGGGTCCTAGGATTTCCTTGACGTATTTTTTGAGGCTGTTACATTTGTCGACAGTGTTCACGTCACTGGAACTGCCCCAGATTATGAAGCCGGAGGCGTTTGATTTGTAGAATGTGCTGAATGCCACGTTCAAGTCACTCTGGAAAATTAATAAGTTTGATTAGAAGTTGAAAATACATCGATACATAGACAAGGACTAATCCGTTCCGTTTAAAATTATCTTTAGTTCCTTGTTCTATAAGTCACTAATGAGTATTTCCATTGATTAAGTTTTATCTCTTTTATCGAGGTTATTCATACACCATAGTGAGTGATATTACAATGATAATTTAACCTGATCTCTTGGTTTCATTTCTTGACATAGGTTTAACGTTTGGACCATTTTGCAGTGTTTGATTAACTGCCTTACCTAAACTTAACTTACGTAACGTAACTTTTAGCTTCACGTTTTTTTTGCTAAGACCATTAAGACTACTCAGTTGAGTATCAAAACCCTTATGTATGAGTACCAGCTCACCTGATTAAAGTAATCCTTATCCCTGTACCGGTACCAGAAGTATGGCAGTATGGGCGCCCCCCGGCCGACCCTGGCGGCCTCGCGCACGCGGCCGCGCACCAGCGCCGCCAGCTGCGCCGCCGACATGTCCTCCGTGCTGTACACCGACGGGAACAGCGCCGTGCTCTCCTGCCACAGCCAGCTTATACTGGAACGGTGGAGCGAGGGTTTCATGTCATACTCCCTTTTTCAGCTGGTTTTAATTAATTATGTCATGATGTCATGATCAAGCTTGTCATAGCACCATTTGAGTCTACGGCCGGGAAAATAGAGGCAGATAGATGAGGGGATAGCAATATTACATCTGGATTTGGATAAGGGATGGAAAAATATTTTACATTTACATGAGAAGCCTTTAATAATGAAGAAGACTGAAAAAGAATGTGTTTTTTCAGCTAGATTTGGAGTTTTCTTCCGTAACACATAATTTTTCTCATGATCTTAAATGTTTGTTGAACTGCTATGTTGTTTACCTTTTTTAAAGCAAAATGCTGACAAAATTTTGCAAGATCCCTGGCTTCGAGCCTTGTCAACATTGTATTATAGAACCTAGTTAGTATGCTTTTGTATAAAAATTTGTATCCCTCACCCGTCGTTCTCCTGCGGCACCTTATCAGCACAGGCCTCCTGCCTGTTATTGCTGGCCATGTTGAAGCAGTACGGGAACCCGTAGTAGCCCCACAGCGCGCGCGGGCGCATCTTCTTGGCGAGCGCTATGGACGTCTGCATGAACTCGCGGCCCGCCTTCTCGAAGCGGCGCTTTGCCTGGAATTCGAATATAGGATGATTAAGTTCAGTTTTATTTTGTTTGATTATTAATTATATATTTTTTTAGAGCAGGCGTTAGTGAATCTGAACTGCTTGAGACTGGAGAATGGTTTTTGACCCTTAACGCTGTATGATCACTGGCTGATTCATAACTTAGTAATGGCCATTCTCTGCCAGTAAGCGCGTCAGGTTGGATGTCTCATTGCGTGTTTGTTTGTTCTGGCGTTGCGCGGCCGATGGTGCGCGGTGCGTTTCCGCCGGATATGAACCGACCCTTAGGGTGCTGTCTGTTTTTTTGTATTTTGTGTTTGACGTTCGATAAGTGCTACTGTGTAGCCTATATTGAATAAAGAATATTTGAATTTGAATTTGTAACTTCAAGGGGATGCAGAAAGAAGAATTTTTGCAGCTTCGTGTAAGAATTTAAAATGTACATGTAACTCAAAAATTGAAATCTATAAATGAAACAAAATAATACATAAGATTTGAATTAAATATGTTTGAAGAACATAATTGCTTTAACATACAAACTCCACAATAACACACATAGGTAGGTAAGTATTTCATCGGATTCCAGCTGTCAGAATGGGAAGTGCAGTGTTCATTATAATTAGACCAGAGCGGTCTCAATGATCATTAGTTAAGGATTGTGTAACACGCATGCGCGTAACATACGCACCTAAACAGTTTCATGCATTTAGATGTTTTGTATGTTTACATGATTATAATGTAGTAAAAGGTGTTATTCAGAAAATGGAATGTATAGCTGGTAGCTGAAAGTAGTAAATTGGCCATGTTACCACTTGCCAGATAAGCAAAACTTTTTAAACTGGATTTCGGAATTAAAACCTTTTTTTTTGTATATTTGAGGCAGCAAAGTACCTACTTAACTTGTCGATGGAATATTAAGGAATAATCAATCAAACCACTAAACAAGATTACCCTTTTTTGTCTCCGAACTCAGTTGCGGTCGGTCGAAGCTAATTAAAAACGGATTGATAGATTGATGACAGTGCGCAGACGATCGCCCTGAATACCAGGTCTGACAGCTGATGGATGAGAGTGATGCGTAAATAAATAATATTACCTACAGAGGTTGAATTTTAAAACTTTGTTATGTCATTACGCTAGAACAAAAAAAAAACCCCGGGCCCCGTGGCCTTATTTCGTATCTCGCAAAAGCAAAGCGACAGTCATTGAAAGCAAAATTGGTTTAGAAAATTGTTCTCTAAATGCTTTTACTTAGAGACTTGTCGTTTCGTAGTTACGGAAAAGCAATTTTTTTCAGTTGCTTTGCTTTTGCATAGGCGTGCAACCTGTATTAAACTTTACGAAAGTTTATGAGGCAAACAGCGTAGGCGACCCACACTGTAGGGAAAGTTGCTAAAACTTTACATTACTAATATTATAAATGCGAAAGTTTGTTTGGATGTATGGATGTTTGTTACTCTTTCACGCAAAAACTACTGAATGGAATTTAATGAAATTTTACAATAATGTAGCTTATACATCGGAATAACACACAGGCTATAATTTATAAAGATGTATGTGAAGAGTGTATGAATTGTCATTCACGCGGGTGAAACCGCGGGGCACAGCTAGTAAGTAATCATTTGATCTCATCCTACACTTGTGGGTTTGCATATACTTGCCAATCCAATTTTATTTGTCGTTGTTAGTAATATTATTAATAATTACTGTGATTATAGCAGAATCCATAAAATAAAGTACGAGTATGAACCACCTACTCCACTGACCAAATGATCATTGCTGCAACATTTAATATTGCACGGGCCTGTTGGTCTAGTGGTTAGTGACCCTGACTGCTATACCGGAGGTCGTGGGTTCGATTCCTACCCAGGACAAATGTTTGTGTGATGAGCATGATCATTTGTTCTGGTTGTCTGGGTGTAATTTATCTATAATATGTATGTATTTAGAAATATATAAGTATGTTTATCAGTTGTCTGGTTACCATAACACAAGCTCTGCTTAGCTTGGGATCAGATAACCGTGTGTGAGTTGTCCCGGAATATTATTATTATTATTATATTATTATTTATTTATTTTACTTTTAAGGGATCCTACTACCATATTACAGCAGATTAAAGACAAATAGACGCACCTATCCCAAAGGCCACGTTAATTTTCTTGTTGACCACTTAATTAAGTCATCCTTCTAATTATTCAACGTACAAAACATTAAATAACTAATATTCATAATTCATATTTTAAATAAATATAACAAACATAAAGGCATAAAAAATATAAAATAAAACTGAATTCCCGTCAGCAGATTTATCATTCATTTCCTCTACCATCGGTAATTTCCACTGTACTGTATAATTTTAATTGGTTCAGAACATAACAATTACGTAACACGGATTGCTACACATCGCGTTAATTGGGACGCCGCCGCTCTGGCTAATTGAAGGGCCGATGTGTTGTGCGCGGTTGTATTTGATTGTTATTACTGTTATGGTGTTAGGTTGATGGTTGAGAAAGCTGTTTGTAGGATTTGGAGGTTTTGGATTAGGGACTAAAGTGAATAAGGTGTAATCAGTAAACAAATTGTTGTAGCAATAAAGGATTTTTACAAAATCAAAAGGGTTCCTTGTCTCCCAAAGAAACATCCGTAGCTTTACGTATGTGTGTCAAATGACGAAGATTATAATTAATTGGTAATCCAAAAAAAAGAAAACCCAGGATAGACTGTTCCCAAGTCTCTCCCAAGTCCTTTCATAAAACCTTATCCAGAATACCACAGACCAACCGTAGTGTAAAGAAAGAAATTCAAAAGATTCCGAACGCTTCAGATGGTTTAATGTCCTAAACTATTCCTACTTCAAAAGCACCAGGGTTAAATCTCCTGTTTCTAGGGGCCTTGATGCGTAATAATAAAGGATTATTATTATTATTATTATTTAAAGCCTGAACTGTCCCACTGCAGGGCAAAGGCCTCCCTTCCTTCTTTCCACAGGTCTCTATTGTTTGCTATTTGTTGCCACTCCTTTTTGTATGCGTCTAGTTCATCCCTCCATCTCCGCCTGGGTCTTAAAGAATTATACTAATAAAATATCCTAGTCCTTACCTCCGCCTCAATCCACTCCTTCTTCCACCACCAGTGCCTCTTCTTCTCGATCTCGTAGGACACGTCCTTGTACGGCGTCAGGACTCCGAAGTTCTGACGCAGCACCGGCTTCCAGGACTCGAAGTCTATTATACCCACACCTGGAACATTTTGGTGGAAATGTCTTAGTTACTTAATTAAAATTGATTAAACATAAATGGAAAAGAAAACCGACTTCAATGTTCCAGCTCTGCGGTATAGCTTATCGATGAGCAAAAGAATTTTACACATCGATCCATAATTACCGTAGATATCGCGTATCAAACGTAGTTTCAAAAATATATTGTATGTTGTTGTAATTTTTATTGAAAAAACCTGGACTAAGTTTGAAAGAACATACCTACAGAATTGAGAACCTTTTGAAGTGGTTAAAAAGAGGTCCAAATTAAAACAATGCTAAGTCTGGATAGTCCCATATCATCTCTCAATAAAACTATTATAGATGTTTCTCAGGTAACTTAAGGTAGTGTGTAGGCTTTTAATGTACTATTTTGACTAATTTAATTGTTTTTCTACTGCACCTTGTAAATAAAAGGTCCTTTCATTTATTTTTATTATTTCTTCGCATTTTACTCAATACTCAATACGTTTATTGCATTCCACAATGTGAACTTAGGTGGTAGGTACATTAATATATACATTAGTTTTGGATCATTGTGGGTCCTGTCAGGCATAACAAAATAAAGAAAATTACAAAATAAAGAATTAGGAGGAGAGCTGTTATAAATATTTACAATTTTAATGTTATTCTACTAATCTACTATTTTGGTTAGTGTAGTAGTTTTAACGCATGCTTGTTCGAAGTGAATAGTTATGAAATACAAATTGTGAAAAGCCTCAGACAGGATTAAAACCAGCAACTTTATGACGTAGCTGTGATAAAAAGAGTTTCACAATGAATTTTAAAAATATTTCATACATATTTACTGACGACAGTAATCTTTATTTCGAATGATCATGTACTCCAAAAATACTTTTCTTTTTACAGTACTCAATTATCTTTTTATCTGCATTTTAATTTTATAACACTATAACGTTACTGCATTCTTAAAACATAATTAAAATGTCATGACATTAGATTGTTACTATTTACTTTTATGCCTTGTTTTAGTTCTTAGTTTCATTTAGTTTATAATTCTTTTTATTTCTTGCGTAGGCTTAGTTTTTATAAAATTGTAAATATTTTAAGTTTAATTTCTTTAATAAAATTACGACTGGACAACTAAATAAGATTAGATTTACGCAATATTACGAAAACATAATATTAAGGAGTTTTGGACCATGATTCATGTCAAGACCTTTTACTAATATAGTCCTATATAATTTATATGATTACATTCTGTTCTCTTGATAAGATTTTTTATAATAATTTGTACATGCCTTTTAAATTATTTTATTTGCATTTTTTACTGTTTGTTTGATCTACCTGGCTGAATATATAATGTCGCGTGTGATAACAATTCAAAAGAGCTGTGTTTGACCTTATCTAAGATGTTTGAGGCGATGACCTGGCTTTTTCAGGAATTTTTAAAATATGTAATAAATAATCTATAGTTTAATTGCACTGCAATAATATAAACCTATTATATTTACTTTTGGTTTTATGTATCTACGTTCGCGGGCACTGAAGGATACAACATTACACAGAGAGCTAAAGAAGCTTAAGGTCTTAAAGGTTAAATAAAATAATACTAACAACAATTTTATATTGTTTAATTAGTTTTATTGACTCTTGTTTTACTACTTCAGAACATTTTTGGTTAAAATGTTTTTAGAATATCAAAGACGTAAAACCATACGTAGTAACGAAAGCTACATAACTTTGCTTTTAACGTGATATTCCAGCAAACATGTTTTATTCCTTTTTCCAATATCAAGTTATGCTCCACGCTGCACCGATAATGTTCCAGCCAGGCGCGAAAATAATTACATTACGGCGGGGTTCGCCTTTGAAGGACACTGTCGAGGGTTGTTTATAGATACAAGATGGCAGATCGATCATTATAAATGTCATGGACGAAATGCAAAAACAAACGCGCATCAATGGAATCTAACAGCAATTTATTGTTTTAGTCCGATTATTCTATAGTCAAGCTAATGGCCAAATAATTAAGAACTTTTCGCTTTTAGAAAAGTGTGAATAAATCTTCTTTCTTTTAAATAAAGGAAACTACATGTTCTTTTAGTGTTTTTTGTTACTTACATCACTTTTAAGCTGAATGTAAAAGTAATTCCTGGTGGTCTTATCGCATTCAGCAATTTCTTGCAAACAATCACTTGATGAAAAGAAATATTCATTATTATAATGCAAACCGGCACTTTTGAAATATCTTGATTTAGTACCAAGTTCATGGTAATATTAACACCATGTGTGGTATCTTATTATTTTGATGTCGCCGTGTTCTGTGAAATTATTCAGGTTGCGACACTACCACATACGTTTCGTGAATTTTATGGCAGCTTATTGATATTCTTAAAGCATCATTAAATGGGTTCTTTAGTGTTTCATTTTGACAGTGTTTGATATGTTCAAAGCATAGGCAGAAGTGTTCCGTTACAAAAATACTTATATTATGTTTGATAGATGACAAAATAAAATACTTTTTAAATGATGTATAAATGTAGGCAATGTGAAATACGTGTGTACTATACAACAATGTAATGAAGTAATTTTTTTTTGTTTGAATGAGCTTGACTCTGGGCGGAAGAATATTTTTTATTCTTGTGCTTCTTGCTTTCTTTTAATCTTGCTTGAAAAAATCTTTGAGAAAGTTTATTTATTATAGTCTATTTAACATCGCGTTACTTGATTTGGGAGACGAGAAAAGCAAATGAAAAGATACACAAGATGGTAGAATTGATTCTGCATGGTATACAGGATGTTAAGAAAACCCTGTCCGACCCGAAAGGGTGATATAGTGTTCACAATCACATGCCCAAATAAAATATTAAATTTGGAATATTCATTAAAGTAAAAATAATAATGAAGTTTGAAATAACTATTTTTTGCCGCGAAATTCCCTTAATTTGAGGTTTAAACAAAAGTTACACCACCATTTTCGTCGGTATTATTAGAGAGGCTGTATGATCATTTGGTAGCACCTGTGACGACGCCGACTCTCTTTCTTGCCTTTGGAGAAAAATAAAAAAATATAGTTTATGTTTTTTTCCAATGATTTTTTACTTTAATGGAATCAGATATCGATAGCTGCTAACAATACCTTAACGGATCGGACAGGGTTATCTTAACACCCTGTATGTAGATATAATTGTATGTTTAAGGTTTTTAACTATTTTTACATATTATCATAAAATGGTTCTGTCTACTATATTATTTCCTTGTTTTATGACAGTTTTGACCACATTTTAAGCTGGGTTAATTAACCCGCATCAAATTAACTAATTGTAATATTCTAGGTTACCTATTTAAGAGCTATAACTAACCCAGGGTCACCCGCATACAGGGAACTAATTCACGAAACAGATTATTTATAACCTAGGTAATTAACATGGTGGCCTTTTCCCTGAGGCTATACGAAGATAGAACCAGCATTGCATTTAAAGGAAACCTAAGTATTCGAAGTAAATGCTTGATCTCAGTGAAATATTAAAAAAATATATGGCTTTTGAGATAGTTTTGATGTTGGCCAGTTGCGTTTAGCAGAAAACAATTGGAAAATAATTAATTATTATGTAAGATCGATATAATTACCTCTTTATATATTACAATTCAAATAGTTTGCGAGGATAAGTACCTATACTAAAAGGCTGAAATTCGAGTAGGAAAATATAAAATTGAAGGTAAGCAATACATAATACCTACCTACCATCTGCGCCTTTAAAAATATAGGTATGGATTAAAAAAAAAACACCCGCATAAAAACAAAACACACTCACCACTAAAATTCTTATCCGGAATACTTTGATCGAGAACATTCTGGAACGTATCCAGATGCTTAATCAAATTCCCTTCTTGAGGCACTCCTCCGTTCCTATACTTGATCTCACCGCTGGTACTGTTGCTTAGCAACGCGGGAAAGTCGCCCGGATCATAGAGGATAGCGATCTTATCTCCTCGGAAGCTGTCGCCAGTGTTTTGTATGATCCCGTACTTGTAAAGGTCGTCAAATGGGATCTTCTTTGACGTGCACTGCATGGTGGGGACGTTCCAGTAGACTTTGAACTCCTTGGTGGGAAGCCGTTCCGGCATTTGGACGACGTAGTAACTGGAACAAGGAGGTTAGGATGAGTATATGATGTTGAAGGTTGGATAGAGATCTTTAAAATTAAACATTTAGTTTTTGTATGTAAAAAAAATATCCTGGGATAACACTCTCACACGGACTACAGATCCCAAACTGATAAACATACTTAGGTATGTACGTAAACTAAACAAAGTTTTTTCCTTGGTGGGAATCGAACCCACGACCCGTTCAGCACTAATTACTAGAAAGAAGGCAAACCGATTATAAAGTTTGAAAAATTGGATATTTATAAAAAAATATTGCAATGTCCTCAGATTTGTTCAGTAATATTTAGCTAAGCAAACTATTAAGCTTAAGAACACAATAAGATGATAATGATAAGAGTCAAAGAGCATCTGTAAAGTAAATCAAAGCACCCTAGAAATAGCCTGAAATCAAATTGCAACACATTTTTAACAGCATAGTAAGTAAACATCAAAATTTGTTATTCCTACTTTGTTTACATTCCACTGACTAACTAATTACATAATAACAAATACAAATAAACAAGGAAATTCGAGTACACCTAGCAATAACATTAGTATCAACAACGGCGTTCATTCACATACTTTATTTACGTTCGCTGTTGAGTCATGACCTACAAATAATTAATTGATAAATATTGATATTTGATCACTACAGACCTACTTATTGTTTACTGTAGTTCTGATAATGTTACTTAAGTGGAAGATTTGAAGTATGTTGTTTTGTTACGAGTAAAATGTTGAATGGATTTTGATAGGACTTACTATAGATATAGGCCATTTGCTGCATTATGATATTTGAAAATATATTTATTATACTGATTGTTTATAGTTTTTTTTTTGTTTGTATTAGATAATATTAATGTTGAATTGTTTTCGTATATTCGACAATAAGTATTTTTTTTGTTAATGTTAGGTAAGTATAATTAATTGTATTGCTCAATACTCAATACTTTATTTCACTCCACAATGTATAAAGGTCTTAAATATAACAAAGTAGCAATTGTGGACCCTGTCGGGCACGAAAATATTAGGAGAGAGGAGGAATGCTAGTCGTCAACTTAGTCTGACATTCTAATAATATACATATTTTTGTTATCAGCTTATCGATCAATAAAAAAGTACTCAATTATTTACTTATTAAAACTTAGGACTTATTATTATATATGTAATTATTATTATTATTTCACAGATTTTATTATTTATATTACCTATGTTATTATTTATTATTTAAGTATGATAAAGCTTGTTTAATAGTAGGTACCTGCTCAATTCCATACAAACAAAAATCAGGTTCTTATTAAATAGAGCACTGTCTAAACATTGTCATTAAATTATGAGCTTTAAAAAATATTTTTTTCTTCGTAATTTTTTTTTTCGAGCAATGCCTCATTGTAAACCTACTCATAAACAAAGTCAACGGCCGATAAAATGATGTAGTAACTACAGCATGACCCACTTGTTATCAATTATTTAATAAGGTATCAGTGTTGTAAATGATTCTTTGTTTTGTTAATATCAAGTTAAAACCTTTATGGTCAAGCTGAACCATAAATGTTTACCTACATCCCGGTTAACCGACCGGTATAATCATCATCATCATCATCTCCCGAGCCTTTTCCCAACTATGTTGGGGTCGGCTACCAGTCATACCGGATTCAGCTGAATACCGTATTTTACATGGAGCGACTGCCTATCTGACCTCCACAACCCATTTTACTGGGAAACACAGTATCCCATGTGCAATAAATTAAAGACTGCCAAAGATTGACATAATATGTGCATGTGCTTAACTTTTTATAATAGACTTTTAAATGGATACTCAAAATCATAATTTCTTTATAACCCGACTATGTTTTATTTGATTATGTAAACATCCTTAGATTAACTATTTATTCCAAGAAGTCTTGCTGTTTCATGTCTTTGACTCAATGTCTGATCTATCTCTACAAAAACTCAATTAAAATCGATTCACTTGTTAAGTCTTCCTTACGAACGGACACAAAGACCTGTCATATGTCAGTATTTAAACAATTAGTCAACTTGTGTTCAGCAGTTATCAGTCTGACTAATTTCCGGTTTTGATTTAAATAAATTATCCTCAATTATACTTAAAGCAGTTACAGCGTTAAAATTAAGGTTTCCGCCCACCACACTAATGGTAATTGCAGGTCAGACACTTGTGTTGGGTGATATTTCTTGTTGATACTGGATTGGTTTTGTTATTCTGGTTCTGATTGGACTTTCGTTCGAGTGGGCAACAACCATTTACGTTTGTGAATGTATGAAACTGACTCCTTTGATATGTCGAATATGTTACCTAATAGCTAACGAACATTCTTGGGATATGTCCGTTTTTTTTTTCTATTTTAACCTATTTATTTGGAACTCCATTGAAAACTGCCTTCACGTAGAAAAGTTTTATTACAGAACTAGCTGTACCCGCGACGTTGTTCGCTTATATACCTATCATTCATCTTTATGAATAAATATTTGACTGTGATATAGAGGGCCACTAACACGAACTGCCTGCTGCCGAGTAGTTTTTGTCACAAATGTTGCTGTTTGTATAAAGTCTCAAAATAAAAAAGTACCATCGTCATAATTATATAATTAGCTTACCTCTAAAAATTTTAAGGATTGGTTTTGATGCTACTTTGTTTAAAAATTTTAGATTTATCTTCCAAGTCCAGAACCGTGAGAAAAAATTATCATTTTCATGGTGGCTTTCGATGTCAATGTCCAAAATATGTCTACCTTGGGCAGTTTTGAACTGACTCTTTTATATATGTAGTATGTTTTCTCTTTTGTGCTTTACCCAGTTGGTTACAATAATTGAAGGTCAATGTTTTGGTATTGAGTCTACTGGCAGCGCCAACTCTGAGTTAAAGTGAAAGCAGCTGTCGCTCTAGGCAGTAAATGGCAAAGGGCACCCAAAAACCGAATCCATAAAAACAAATTAGTCCATTTTTTATGCTATAGTTCTCGTTGGTACCGTAGTCCCTAGTGAGACTACAGGACGCGAGGTTTTGGTGCGAAACCTCGAAATTGAACTACGCCGTTAAATTGAGAGTGGACATCAGATAGGCAGTGACTGACATGAGACCCATGAAACTGAAAGAGGAGGTAGTTACAAAAAGTTGACGTACGGTTTGAGAGGCGCAGTGGCAGAATTACCAAAACTGTGTTTAAAATTATTTGTTTGGAAAGATTAAGTAATAGCTGTCCAAGGACAATCTCATTCTACCCTGATTAAAGTCAGAGGCTGTATCCTGTACAATTCGCTTTATTAAGTGTAAGGTGCAGCATAAGGTGATGGGCTTAAATACCGTACGTATATATTTTAAAATGTAGAGAATGCGATAGAAAGTTTATTTTATTTAGGGTTTTGGCCCAATCTTCCGGTAATAGGGTACAAAAACTTTATGAAATTTAAACACATAAAAAAATATCATGTACGCATAAAAACCTACATGAGAAGCAAGCTACCTTTTAAAGAATATTAAAGAGGTAGTACATACTAAAGATTGTGTGATAAAAATATCATTGGGTTTTTGGGTAAAAGAAAATAAATAACAAATACAAAAAGATCTTGTCCATGGAATATAATATAGATGACCAATAGAAAACATTACACATTATGTTGGAAAAAAAGTTTAAAAGTGGATTAAAGTTTTTAACCAACTATAAAGTGATCTATGGGGAAGCTTACGTTTTCAAGTCAGCGAATGCGTAAATTTCCAAGCAAATGGCCAGGACATTTACGCCTGAATCACTTTACGGTACATGCCATGTACGTTTGTTCCTCCATGATCAGCAATGAGGAACAAATTTACCTACGGAGATTAGTAAATACAAACACTAAATAATTGTAAGTTTATATATCGGTTGAGAAAAAATTCACGACTTAAAGATGTCGTTTATTGCGACTAAAAATACAACAAAATGTTACAAATATTGTTTTACTTAAAAAGGTACGTTAGTAAAACACAAAAAGAGTTATCTCTACTGAGATTTGAACTTGGGTATCAAAAAATTCAAACTTATATAAGAAAATGGACGCATGAAAAAAAATACAAACATTAACAACCGGATTTGAACTTGCAGCAACATCACTCATTTCCAATCGTTCAACCGCCAAGCTGTTTACCTCGATAAAATATAATAGCTAGTTCACTAAAATATAGGTTCTAATCAAATTGAAGATTGCTATGGCTACCTCAGTCTGCCATGGTTACCCTCTTGTTTATCTTTTGATCTGTCAATAATGCCAATTTATGTGTGCAGTTGAGAGAATGATTTTGGAAATTTAAAGCTCCTCCCCTTATCAGCTAGATTCAATAGCATGTTTCAACATAGCTAACAACCATCTACGATTTCTTGAAAAACACCTCTCAATTTTTTACACCATTCGATTAAGTAGTTTATGTTTGATACTGTAACATGAAATCTGACCCCCGGCAAAAGACAGTTGTAATGCAAGTACTGTACTGAATTGCGTGTTGTAATATTTTACTTCTTGAACTCACTAAATTAATTATATCTTTTGATAGAGTGAACCGATTTCGATGAAACAAAAACTAAGTTATACCTCAAGTTGTGTATAATTTTTGTATATAAACATTGTCTGCATTCAATTCGTAGATTTTACGTGATGCGTGCACAAACAAACATATAAACAGACAAACAGACAAAAATTTCAAAAATGATGGAAATGGGTTCTGTTAGTTATCCTTTAACACGCTGGCTATTTTTTTTGTCAATTTCTTCAATGTACAAAAATGACTTTTCTACAGATTTATTATATGTATAGATTTTGGTAGTTTTACTTCGAGATCCAATTAATCCATTCAAGACGTCTTATGATCATACATAAACATACCTACAGTTTAAATATGTTACATGCAAAAAGACAATTAGTAAAATATTAATGGTTCCTTGTCACGCGAGACAAACTTCTTACGACATTGCGTAACGATACACTAAAATGTATCGGATTCTATGAGAACGAAAAAAAAAAAATTGAACGCAGTCTTAGCTTATCTTAGTTTTATGAAGCTTTATGATATGATTTTATTACATAATTAAGTTCAATACACATTAAAATTGCAGTTTTTAGTATTTACCACTTTTTAATGGAATCATAAGAATAAATGCTTTCCTTTTATGTCTAGTTATGTCTGCTTAGTCTTAGGGTACGGAGACATTTAAGTATTTTGAAAACATCTTGAATTATGACAAGGACAGTAATCCATTTAAAGTGGAAAGATTTAAACACTTATTCTCGACACATGTCCTTAAAACGGACGTCAATTACCAAAGTTTAGTCATTCGATGATTTTTTAGTTATTCAGTATAGAGATTGAAGTAAAGTGAACGGGAGTACCTACGTCATGTATGAGTCAGGAAGGGACTGTTATTTGCCTCTCACTTAGCAACGAAATTTCGGAAATTAAAACACAGTCAACTGATAAAAACAATATGTTGTGAATTAACATAAAGTTAAGTTTATAAGAGGGATAACCCTTGTAACTACAAACTTTGTTCGTAATTAGTTTGAACAAGTTATATCAAAGAAAGTTCAAATAAAAGAAATTTTCACGTCTGCTATGTCACCGTGTTAAGAAAATTTTGAGTTTTACAAAAAAAAGCAGGGCCACTAGGCCAGACGAAGTGACGGCAATGATGAAGATGGGTCGACGACATAGTAAAATTCTCGGGTCGAGTCTGGATGAGGCTGGTGCAGGAACGTAGGGAATGGCACGAAAAAGGAGAGGCCTATGCCCAGCAGTGGAAGGACAAGGGCTGTGGATGATGATAAAAAAAGTTATGCAGTAATAAATAATCATATTTTTTAGAAATCTTAAATTACCGGTATAAAAAAACAGTAAAAGTGCTCCATAATCTGTGAAGCATCAAAGTAATAATCACGATCAATTAGAACGTGTAAAGTGACGTAATAGAGGAACAATAACAATTAGCGGAGAGCTGAGTTTCCGATACATCTGTTATTTATGAATGGAATTGTACAGTAGAAGTGTAGAACACTCTGACTTTAGAAGTAACAAACACTTCGATGAAGAACTCTCTGACTATAGATTTAAAAGAAGACTATTTAAACTAAACATTAATGGTGTACAATAAAGAATATTCTATGTATCTATCTATTCAAACTAATAAATAAAATCGGTTAAATGCGAGACAGACTCATGCAAAAGGCCCCGTACCATATTATGTTATAGTATGTACTTTTAATCGTTCGTTATTAAAATGACAACAGTAATACACACTCTGTGTAAATTTCAACTGTCCACCTATAACGTCCATGCGATACAGCCCGCGCATAGAGACTGATGGACAAGTAATACGGAATACCTTTGGGTACAGAACTCGAAATAGCAATTACATGCAGTACATACAGGGTGTTAAGAAAACCCTGTCCGATCCGTGAAGGTGTTGTTAGGTATCGATATCTGATTACAAAAACGTGGAAAAAGAATGGAAAAAAAGAATAAAAAATGTATAACATATTTTTTTTTTTTTTTCTTAAAAGTCGAGAAATTTATTCTGCGTCATCACAGATGCTACCTAATGACCAAACAAAAGGCCCCCAAAAATACCGACGACATTGGTGTTGTAGTTTTTATTTTAATCTCAAATTTAGGGAATTTTGGGGCAAAAAATGGTTATTTCAAAATTCATTATTATTGTTTCTATCATGAATTTTCCAAATTTGATATTTTATTTGGGCATGTGATTGTGAACCCTATATCACCCTTTCGGGTCGGACAGGGTTTTCTTAACACCCTGTATACACCTCTTTATTAAAATGAATAGTCATTTAATTTGCTATTGTAATTATGTTCATTAACACGTGCCACTTTAAAGTAGAGGCAGAAGTAACAACTATGAAAACATGTTATCGTTATACACAAACAAAATAAATCTTTCGATGAAAAAGATGTTATGAAATAGCATGTTGTGCTAACATTAGGGGAGCAATAAAAACACCGATATCGGTGGTATTCAGTCACGCAGGTGGATAGACCAAAAACCCGAACAAGTGCGAGTCTAACTCGCGCACTGAAGGTTCTTTACAGATGAGTTAAGTTTCTAAACGTATGTCTGTAATCGCAAAAGCATATTTATAATTATTCTTATGATGTTACAAAACTACAAATTTACAGTTTTCCGGGTCGTCTGAAATAACCCTATATAGTAGGTTATTATTACTTATTATACAAAATAGTAGTTGTTAAAAAATATTAAAAAAAAAAACATAAATGGCTGTATTTTTTAATTGCTTTGAGATAAGTATAAGCTTGATTTCTTTTTTGCATCAAGAATCCATCATAGAATTGAGTACACACTTTCCTAAGAAGAGTTTAAAAAGTGATCAAATAAGGTTTCCTATTCCTTTTGAGGTAAGGAACCTTGAAAAAGATACTTAATTAGGTTAATAGGTCTGTATTTGATGGTCTCGTGTTTATGTGTTCAGTCTCGTGAAACTGAATTGAACTTTTGCCATGACATTATACATGTCTTTGAACTCAGAGCATTGATAATTTTTGGAGGAAAAATGACTCTATTACTTACTTATTTATACTTTTTACATTGTGACATGTGATTTGCATGGTAGTAACATATAACCAGAATTAATTAAATGCGTCTTCAAAAATATAATACAAAGAAGGGAAGTGAAATTCGAATTACTATTGTTAGGGTCTAAGTTTTATTAGAGATTCTTAGTTTTATTGTCATATATTCGTTAGATAATATCAACAATGTCTCTAAAGTTTTGGGTTTCAAATTGATGTCTTTCGATATATTCATAACAAACTCAAAGACACAACTTCATTGATCTGCCGCCAATCTTCTGTACAATGTAGATCAATTATCGCCTACATGCAATAAAATCAATATTATGTAACCTTACCTATATGTAAAACAAGGTCAGATTTATACGGAACTGACTTGACAATATAAGGTATCAAAATATTTGTTGTAATGTTATATATTTGTAAACATTGCTTGTTGCTTGCTGGTTGGTTGCTAAGTTGCTAAGAATGTTTGTGTTTATTTTGTTTGGTTGGGACGTCATTGCATTGTATCTAAACAATATAAATTTATTAGGAGTAGGCAGAATTAGATACGATTTGACTGATAGTAGGATTGGTTCAAGTCTGATGTTGAGCTTTAATGTATGATTTGCTCCAATATAAAGATCATGTGTAGAGTATTATTTTCTTTTACGTTTTTCAAGAAAAACTTAGAACAAAGATTCGATCACACATAAATGTTGGACCCGTGCGGGGATCAAACGCGCAGTTCGTCGCGTAGTGGTAGTTGGCGCGGTGACATTTACCTGTTACAAATCTGATCTAATAATTAAAACCTTGTTAGAGATGTACATGTATTCCGTATTTACAACAGAGTACAGAAAAAGTATGTTTGGTACATATATGTGGTATATAAAACAAATTAAATCAAACACACCTAACCTTTGCCTACACTATAATTATATGCCAACTCTGAGCAAATAGCTTAATCCGTACCAAGCAAACACTTCAGTTCCGAATGTTTTACATCAATAGTACCGACAACCAGTAAGTTAATATTGACAGTCAACTTAACGGTCAGTTGTGTTTACTTCGAACCAAACTGTTACAAGTTAGTTTCAACATGTTCTTGGTAAAACTAATTCATTAAATCGTCTTACAGCTTAACGAATACGGAACTCGCTTTTCTACTAATATGATAAGTAAGGAGGTTTGTTAGTATTGATAAATAATAATAATAATAATATAATAATATTCCGGGACAACTCACACACGGTTATCTGATCCCAAGCTAAGCAGAGCTTGTGTTATGGTAACCAGACAACTGATAAACATACTTATATATTTCTAAATACATACATATTATAGATAAATTACACCCAGACAACCAGAACAAATGATCGTGCTCATCACACAAACATTTGTCCTGGGTGGGAATCGAACCCACGACCTCCGGTATAGCAGTCAGGGTCACTAACCACTAGACCAACAGGCCCGTCAAATGCTTGTAATTATTTCATGCACACTTCTTATTTTAACGATTTAAAAGAAACACCTTGATTGTTGGATTATTCCAGGATACCTTTTAATACAGCAATGAACAATAAAGCAAAAACTCACAGGACTTTTTTTAAAGCTATGTATTCGGCATCTTATCTCAACGGTTTCAGCTGAATATAAAAAATACATTTCTTAACATCACATATTGTGTGCTAAACGATTTTTTCTAGTAAATATGAAGGCGTTAATGGATTCATGTTTTCTTTCACCCCAGTTTCAGTGCTAAAACTGTAAACTTACAATACCTAGGTCTAGGTACGAGTATATGCACTGCTATCGATTGACGGAAGTAGGTCAACTGAGCCTTAACCTGACTCATTATATGACGCTAATGGATCTGAGTTATCGTCACCACTATATTTCTTATAAAGTTGTCAAAATATAAAAGGTCCGTTTTGACATTTGTCGTATCGTAGTTAAAATATATTCTATCATATTATTTAAACGCCAAAGAAATATGTATCTTTTTAATAACACTTTATGTAATTAATTATTATTTTATTGTTTCTTTCAGTTTCGTTCCAAGTTACATTCTAGGGTCTTTCTCAAATGTCAAAACGGACCTTTTATATTTTAATAAATTTTACTTTAGTACCTTGAATTTGTTGCCTTAAGAACAAAAATCTTATTCTTCTTAAAGAAGTCAAATGTACTTAATATTTACCCGACGGTGCCAGAAGAAGGGGTTATGTATTTCACATACGTATTTTGTATAAAGTATTCAAGTATTTTATTTAAGAATACTCAATGGTCTTGTTTTAGTATTTTTAACACTTTTAGGGTACGTGGTCTTATGGTAATAAGTGGATAAAAAAAAAAAATACTAGCCCTCTCACATTGTTAGCATAGTACCATTTCTAACACATTATTGCAAGCAAATAACTATCTCTTTGAGTATAAGAAAGTATTTTCATTATTACAATTATAGTGTATTTAGAGATGCGTGGTTGATAGTTTTCTAAAAATCGCGTTTAGAAAAAAATTGATTCGTATTTTCCTGAGGCAAAAGTAATATCCCATTTATTGAGGCTTATGGCATAATAGGGATGGTGACTTATTTTTATTTTTATGTCCATCTTTTAGATAATAAAAAAACAATTAAACACGTATCTTTTCTTTTACAAAGATTTTAAACAAAGAACAAAGAACAAAGAAAAAAAAAATAAAAGATACAGCGAGTGCCATTCTTGCGTGACGTCACGTCTATGCAAGTATTGTACCTACCCGTTACGTCACAAGCGGGGGCTTGTGACGTTACGGGTAGGTACAATTCACACACTTCTGAACTTTAAAGCGGTTTATCTTCGTATTTTTTTATTGATTTGATAAAAGAAAAAATACGTGTCTATTACATTTTGATTATCTAAATGGTGAACTAATTAAAGTTTGACTTTTCATACCTAGTCATCTACCCTATTGTTGAATAGTTGACTATTAAAATAATAAAGTAATGAGTAGTTAATGTTTATAATATTATCTACAACTCCACGCCTTATGGAGTGCAGAACTATGTTCAAAAGATACCGCGTTGATGTAGATCATGTTATCTTAAATCAATATTTGCTGCCGTTACTGCCACTAATAAAATTTTATTATTTGTTAATATTTGATTAAATATTAAATACAATTTTAACTATAAACGAAGAAAATGATAGCAATGAATCATTATTATAAATATTTGTATGAGTTCATAAGTTACAGACAATGTGTGTAGGTATGGGTTGTATGGCAATGTGTATTTTTGTTTATGTTTGCCGCCAGCAATTATAGGTTTTTTACTAAATGGTTTGTTGTATAATAGTTGTTATAAGTGTATACATACATAGATAATTTATAAATATTGAAGTCATATTTTTTTAATATATAATTACATACATTCCATTCTATATACAGATTCTAAATAATAATAAATAATAATAATATATGCGGACAACATCACATACATTGCTCTGAAACCAAAGTAAGTTGCTAAAGCACTTGTGTTATGGAATTCAGAAACAACGAAGGTACCACAAACACCCAGACCCGAGGCAATGTAGAATGATAATTTCTACATTGACCCGGCCGGGGATCGAATCCGGGACCTCAGAGCTAGCGACACCTTGAAACCGGTGCGTACGCCACTCGACCACGGAGGTTGTCAAATGAAATGGTATCAATTAAAATTCCTACATGAAAATTATTTTTTTAGTGTATAAAATACTAAATAGTCGATTTACAAAAACGTGTAATCTTAACTATGAATAGCCAGTTTGTCAAACACAGGTGTGATTGTGTTTGATTTGATAATGGCCAAAACAAACGACTCCCAAGATATTTACTACCAAGATAAAGAAACCAATGAAAGTCAGATAAGGTTTTGTACTTTTAAATCTTTTCTTTATTCTTTAACTTGTTAACAAAAGATGAACTAAAAGACTGGTTTAAAGGAATGCCTTTTGTGAGTAACTTCTTAAGAGATGTCCTGGTGAAAGCCAAAGCTATTTAAAAGTTTATGTGTTTGTATGTATGTCAGTACTGTCAGTCGATGACGCCGGAACGTCTGAACAGATTTCAATATTTTTTAGCCCAAAGGTAAAAGTGGGTGGGATGTTTGAACTTAAATAGGTCAAATTATGTTTTAGTTCCATTGTCCTTTGAAGTTTAGGAACTTGACTGTCTAACGTAAAAGGTCCATGTTTTTTTTTATTGAAATAAACATATGTAGTTTTTTTCTATCAATTATTTGTTTTGGGGTCTACTTAGGTCACTTAGGCTTCGGTCCTCCTACTTCCGCATACAGTATCTTTTTATATTATGACCTTAGTTTACGTATATGTATAAATCCTTAGTAAGTATATATATAATGAGTATCGTGACACAGAGATATACAAAGCTGACAGCGATCTGTAATGTATGGGCGTGGACGACATAGCTTTGTTAGCCTTGACAATGGCGTTGGATATAGGGCTGTCGCACTATCAAGGTTTATAGAGTTGTGACAATTGTAGGTACTGTAGAGTTGAAACCAGAATGGTTAAAGAAAATGGCGAGAGGAATACAAATACCTACTGTAAATAAAATAGTAGATTAAAACACAAGAAATGCGATTGAGTATACTGGAGTAATTCAAGCTTTTTGATTGAGATTGAGAGTATAACAAAGATATTTGTAGCATGCATTGATTACTCACAAGCAGCCTTGATTATTAAATACCCTAGTGAGAAAATAACGTTATTACCTAATAATATGCATTTATAGTTTTCTCTTCTTTAGTAGAATCAGAACAAATTAGAATTTTGACCTATATGAGCTATTACTACCGAATCTATGGAAAACCAAACCGATAAACAAAACTGTCTTTGTATGGGTTAACATTTTGCCATGTAATCAGTTACAATCATTTGTTAAAATTAAATACTAATATGTCATTTATCTAAGCAGTGTCAGCCCTACACAAGACAGATAAAGTGACTATTCGTATAGTGATTTATTGGTTATTTTTTCTCGCTTCGAGTGTAGACACGCGATCTAACAATTGATGACTTATGATGGTATTTGTTACCAAGATATGTGACCATACAGGTTCACTGTCTGGGAATATTTGGAACTTAAACCCATGTTATGAGTGGCCTTGGTAAGATACTTTATAGATGGAAACTTGAAGGTACAATAGTTAAAAGGATCAATAATTTTTGTGATAATTGGTTACTACAATACTTAAATTTAGGGACATTTTTAATCAACATACTTATAAGTATTTTATTAAATAAACGAGGTGCAGAACTTGTATCGCTACCTTAAATATCCGTTATTATACTTTTAAGATACTTAAAAAAAAGAGGTACTAGGTCAGTACCACAACAGTCTAGTGACAATATACTAGCTTTTAAATATCTGTATCCAGATTTAGCTATAATACATAATGTCGTACATTTCTGCTTACCATATCAATGTAAATAGCACAATGATATGCAGAAACTGACCCATATTTATCATTCGTGCTCAAATCAGAACAAAGAAAGCCGGAAATTGATAGTGTCATTTAAAAGTCACAAAACAAAGAAAATCCTTGTTTATACGTTGCTAGGCAACGAGAGGCAAATCACTTAGCGAAACTAGAACAGAGGAGCCGCATTTGAATTTCAACTTTATGGTACACGTTTTAAAATTTAAATTCGTTTGTTGTGTTGAGAAATAAATTATTAATGCAGTTTTGAAGAAAATTCAACCTTAAGAAAAACAAATAAGGTTGAAATTGTGAAGAATGTTGATAGAATAATTTTGCATTGTTTTGTCTGATAATATTTGCATTAGGGCATAGGAACCGGGTTTTCCCGGTTCCAAAAGAACCGGGAATTCCCGGTTCTGAGGGTCCCTGAAAGAACCGGTTCTGTAAATCGGAGAACCGGTTTTTTCGGTTCTTTCGGTTCTTTCATTCTTTCTTAAAATAAATTTAGAAATACCTCAATTCATGCTAAATATCAAGTTATTATCATATAATATTGTTTTCACTTGCCTCTCCCACATAATTTTTGAGGATCCAGATTCCAGCCACATTTGTGGAATCAGTTTCAACGTCGCATTAATCTCATTCTGCCGATCTAAGTACACTGTATTAATTAGGCACTACAAAAGACATCAAAATTACCATTATTTATTAATATTATTTTAATCATTATTTATAATCGAAACCTGGGCTGTATTGCAGTCCCTCCAGAGTCCAGCGATGTCATATCGACTATAGGTATATCGAGGTGTTGAAGTGTTTGTACGAAGCACGAAACCAATCCAACTGCAGCGTGGTGTGAGACAGGGAGACGTTATTTCTCCGAAACCGTTCACAAATGCGTTGGAGGACGTCTTCGGGCTCTTGGACTGGAACAGGTTCGGCGGAGTCGCTGGAGGAGCTCAATACTATGCTCAGCGACCTCAGTATCGTTTCCCAACAGGTGGGCCTTAAAATGAACATGGACAAGAACGAAGATCATGTCCAATGTCCATGTCGCACCTGTACCGGTTGTTGTTGGGAATGATACTCTCGAAGTTGTCGACCACTACGTCTATCTTGGACAAATAGTTCAGTTAGGCCGGTCCAACTTCGACAAAGAGGTCGCCCGAAGAATATAACTCGGATGGGCAGCGTTTGGGAAACTACGCGACATCTTTTCGTCCAAAATTCCGCAGTGTCTGAAGACGCAGGTCTTTCACCAGTGTGTGTTGCCAGTGATTACATATGGCTCTGAGACGTGGTCGCTAACGGTTGGCCTTTTGGAGAGGCTCAGAGTCACTCTACGAGCTATGGAGAGAGCTATGCTCGGGGTTTCTTTGCGCGACAGGATCCGAAATACGGAAATTCGCCAAAGAACTAGAGTCACCGACATAGCTCGTAGAATATGCAAGTTGAAGTGGCAATGGGCAGGCCATATCGCTCGAAGAACCGATAACCGCTGGGGAAGAAAGGTTCTCGAGTGGCGACCACGAACCGGAAGACGCAGCGTTGGCAGGCCTCCCACCAGGTGGACCGACGATATCGTCAAAGTTCCGGGCACCCGGTGGATGCAATTGGCGAGTTGTCGTTCATTGTGGCGTTCTAGGGGGAGGCCTTTGTTCAGCAGTGGACGTCTTCCGGCTGATGATGACTTATTTCATATATAGTTTCCGATTTCTATAGTGAAATATAAACAACTACGAAAACACTGATTTTAAAGTACTGACTATTGCTAAATGTAACTTAAAAACGATGTTTTATTTATTAATTTTTTTATTTTAATACTTTTTGTACACTATTGCACAAAGGCGGACTTAATGCCATAAGGCATTCTCTGCCAGTCAACCTTAGGGTGATGCAGAAACAAATCGTGGCAGATGCACAAATACAAAATAAATTTTGTAAATATTGGTTTCTTAGGTTTACGCGAATGTTAGACATTGAAATAAAACTACCCCTTACAGATTTGTTTTACTTAGGAGTATAATTATAAAAATAATAAACAATGTGATTTCCAATAAAGTGTTTTTGATCCATTCTCCTTTATTCGTTATGGTAGAAGAAAATCAGGTTATCAACTAAAATTTATCAAAAAGAACCGAAAGAACCGAAAAAACCGGGTACCCGGTTCCAGCTTGAGTTTGGAACCGAAAGAACCGGTTCCTAAAGAGGGCCGGTTCTCGATGCCCTAATTTGCATGTGTATGAGTTTTTGTTTATTGTGGGATGTTGTTACTTGTAGTTGAGTGATCCGGCTTGTTCTGTAGAAGGTTGCAGGTTTAATACCTGGTGTATCTTGAAAGAAATTAGCTATCTGTGCAAGACATATTTCAGCACCCAAATTTTGAACGTCCTTTTTTAGAGTAAACTCCCAAAATGAAATAAACATTTCAACAATTAAATGAAGGAACTAATATAAAACAAATTAAAGGGATTTTGATTGACTGAATTTTGAAAGGGGTTTTAGTGAAAGTCAAACTAATTTGAATTACTGCAGTGTTAAAACTATTTATAGAGACCGAGGTAGTTTTAATTTCCCGTTGGAGGTAGATAATGATAGCGTATGTCAATCAATGAAGCCTAACGCAGGCTGTAATCAGATTAGATTACAATGTAAGGTTAAGGGCGGGGACTACTGCGCTGCCATAACGATAGTTTAATCCTGATAGGTAAACAAATAATAATAAATGCGGACAACATCACATACATTGCTCTGAACCCAAAGTAAGTAGCTATTTAGCACTTGTGGTATGGAATTCAGAAACAACGAAGGTACCACAAACACCCAGACCCGAGGCAATGTAGAAAAGTGAGTTTCTACATTGACCCGTCCGGGGATCGAACCCGGGACCTCAGAGCTAGCGACACCTTGAAAACCGGTGCGTACGCCACTCGACCACGGAGGTCGTCAAAAAAAAGAGGTACTAGTAGTAATAATAGAGGACTAATATAAAGTATGTTATATTCAAAGACCATAATTTGGTAGGTCCGTAGAGCTTAATAAATTAAGACAAAACAGCTTATTTTTTCGTCGTTCTTGATTGATTTGATTTTAACATGCTTTTAGTAACTTGAAGTATATGTTAGATAAGATCAAATTTTGCAAGCAAAATGCTTCTCGACCTCAGATTGAGTAGTGACAAATTGACAATACAATATTATGGTATTATGCTAGTCCGACTTAAAGATCGGTGAAGCAGTCAAAGCCTGAGCTCAGGCTAACTGCAAAGATCTCTAAAAAAAAAATGCCAGTCCGACCATTGTGCCAGTAAGTGGCCATAGAAACTTTGTAACGGAACGGCGCAACCCCATCGTGTTTGGGTTTGGATTCTAAGAGATCCACTAATTAACCATTGATTTTATGGGTTCGTCAGTAAATAATATATTTTTGCATGATTAATTCGTTTACGTAATTACATACGTACAGGATATTTTTCAGTCCTTGTAATGAGTACTTGTTATCTAAGTTAACGCAATATAAATTAGAACTGGGTTACAGGGATTATTACTCATTTATTATTGTTTAGTAATGTGGCTCGATGACGTGCTTCTTTTCTTATGACGTCATGATTCTGTGGTAGAATTCATATTTGGATAAATTGGTAAGAATGGAATGTTTGTGGTCTTCTGCCTTTTCCCAAATTAAGTTGGCTAGTTGGCGACAGCTTTCAGTCTCAACGAACTCAGCTTATATAACAACCCTTCTAGATAAATAAATAAACTAAATAAATCAAACACATTAAGAACAAAAATACTATATAAATAATATTACATACCAATAGAATATATTAAATACATATACAGAACTCTCTTCCTCTCTCCTAAGTTTTTGCTGTGCCCAACAGGGTCCATAATGTTTCTGTATCATTCTATTTTTAAGACCATTTATGTAAATTATGGAACGCAATAAATTATTGAGTATTGAGTATAATTGTCATTTCTACAAGAGTTATACTGAATAATTCTAAGTCACGTGAATAAGACTTAGAATTGATAATATTTATAACAAAAAAAAAAAGACTTCAAAATAAGTCTTATATGGTTTTCTTATGGGTTCCACGGTAAAACTGGACTAAATGGAAATGGGACGACACGGGAAGCACCAGCTTTGAAATAAAAAAAATAATCATCGGTTCACCCAGTCGAAAGTACTGAGGTAACAAATGTAAAAACAATAGAAAAATACATTCGAATTGAGTGCCTCCTCCTTTTTTGAAGTCGGTTAAAAGGAAATGGGATTTTCATACATTTACCTTTTTTTTACTGTCACATATTTTGATAAAACTTAAGAAACTAGCAGCATCAGAATAACACATAACCTATAATAGAATTCATAGAAACACGTTTAACGCCTCATATAAAAATAACTACCAAATCTATTTTTAACATACATTTACCATTTGGTTGAAACTATAGGCATAGTTTATACTATATATAGTATAGTATATGTAGTATATTCGACTCGAACTTGACCGCTTTCTTTTCAATGAGCACTCACGGGCCATTGACTCTGTCCACAATAAAAATAAATTCCGCCACACTGCCAATACAGACGGACAAAGAAGTCTTGTACTCGTAATGTATACGTTACAAGTATACGTAATTGTGTACCTGTGAGATGGACTGTACTAAACAAAGAAGTACTTTTAATACTCTTTTTTAAGAAAAAAATCTTCTCCATATTTAACTTTGAAACCGTGGTTCTAGATTTAGCATTTTTAAAGGGTGTCTAGACGAAATAACTATTGACTACTTTAATAAGTATTGTAATTACATAATTAGTTAACGTTAAAACTATTTTAAAATCAGTTATTTTATTGAATTTGAAATATGCTCAAGTTCTAGGCAATATATATAAACATTTTTCAAAAAATTCTTAGAAAGCTTATATTAATATAGCTTATATAAATATTTAAATAAGCTTCAATTAAATTAAATTAAATTAATAGTGCATACTTAGCTACATTTTATTGTGGGCTCCATAAAATGCCGTAATATTTAACAGTTTTGATTGAAATGCAGTAATACTAAATACATAAAAGGCTAAAATTAATCCCACCAAATTCCAACCCGCAGCTTAGGTATTTGATAATGAAAATGTATAGTTAAAGATTCACGTTAACCATTGGAATTAAAAAAGTTTAAGCATGGTATTTATTTGAGGAAGGGAGGCCTTTGCCCTGCAGTGGGACAGTTCAGGCTTTAAATAATAATAATAATAATGGTATTTATTTGACATGCTTTTAGATATTAGCATTTTTATTAGGGACATACCTCACCGTGTTTTTCTATTCATTACCGGTACAAAACCCATAAAAAGTTGTTTGTCAGTATCTTATGAATAATCTATCTTCGATGCTTAGTTAAACTAAATAAATATAAATAAACCAAAACTGTATTTTTTTTTAAATAATATTTTTTGCTTCTCTATTTTTTTTTTGTACAGGCATAGTACTTGGCAAGTTGGTGAAAAAGAAAGGAATCAATTGTCAAGTGTGTCTTATTGTACATAAAGAGGTTTTAATACCTATTATTAATTTATTATTATCAAATACTAGCTGTGCCCCGCGGTTTCACCCGCGTGAATACCTAGGTCCCGTTCCCGGTGCCTTTGTATTATTAGGGGTGGAGATGAATCCAACAAATCACTATCGTAACAAAAGCCAGGATTACTTAATTTGGTGGTTGAGTATTCTTCAATTTCCTAATTTTCAGCGCAATTTTGCAAACTTTTTCTTTAATAGGAACCTTCTCCTGACAATAACAAACACAACAAAAAAAGAATTAGCTAAATAATTGGTCCAGGCGTTATTGAGTTATGCGCTTACCAACACATTTAGCTATTCATTTTTATATTATCTACACTATATTATCTACACTAATATTATAAAGAGGAAAGATTTGATTGTTTGTTTGTTTGTTTGTTTGTTTGAAATGAATAGGCTCCGAAACTACTTGACCGATTTGAAAAATTCTTTCACTGTTGGGAAGCTACATTATCTCTGGTGAACATAGGCTATATTAAATTTTCAAAAAAGTTAGGGATCCATACTAAAACTCCAATAATGTAACACAAGGTGTGAAAAAATTACCAAAAATCTTTCTTACATCGCGTGCGCTGCGAAAACTGTTGATTATAGAACAAAATAATGTACTACGTCTTTGTAGAACATATAATTATCTACAAAAAATGTCGCGACAGCATATGTCTAACTACTATAGTTATGTCACATAAGTGTCTTTATCATTTTTAAAAAATTATATAAATGCCACCGCTATAAAAGCTCTTTTATTTATACTTTGGAATTAATCCTTATTAAAATAAATGATACAAACTTCATATTTAAGTCTGCTTTAATACCATTATATGACTTTTTGAATTATTCAATTTATCTACACTAATATTATAAAGAGGAAAGATTTGATTGTTTGTTTGTTTGTTTGTTTGTTTGAAATGAATAGGCTCCGAAACTACTTGACCGATTTGAAAAATTCTTTCACTGTTGGGAAGCTACATTATCTCTGGTGAACATAGGCTATATTAAATTTTCAAAAAAGTTAGGTATCCATACTAAAACTCCAATAATGTAACACAAGGTGTGAAAAAATTACCAAAAATCTTTCTTACATCGCGTGCGCTGCGAAAACTGTTGATTATAGAACAAAATAATGTACTACGTCTTTGTAGAACATATAATTATCTACAAAAAATGTCGCGACAGCATATGTCTAACTACTATAGTTATGTCACATAAGTGTCTTTATCATTTTTAAAAAATTATATAAATGCCACCGCTATAAAAGCTCTTTTATTTATACTTTGGAATTAATCCTTATTAAAATAAATGATACAAACTTCATATTTAAGTCTGCTTTAATACCATTATATGACTTTTTGAATTATTCAATTTAGACGTTCCATTCGAAAGATATCACAAGTTTAAAAATGTAAGTTATTTAAAAAATGTCGTATGCTCACGCCGCGCCGCGCCGCTTTGTTAGACGGCACCATAATAATAAGCGAATTGATAATAATAGCATTTTAGCCTTTCGGGAATAAAAGTTGTTTGTTAATGTTTATTATTCTATAGTAAGTTTACTATTAACAAATTAGTAAAGGAACTAAAGACGTAACGGGGTTAAAGAGGTAGTACAAGATAGGTATGGAACCGCGAGGTGTTAGTTACACAATTCTTAACTCAAAAACGGGTAGACCGATTTTCAAAATCTTTAATTTTTTGGATAACAAAGTAACTATAAAGTCATCGGGAACGAAATATTAACGCGGAATTATTAATGATATTAACGCGGGTGAAACCGCGGGGCACAGCTAGTAAGATATATAGATGGTATAGAAATTAGGTTTTGGGCTTTCTGAGTTAGTCTCTGTACTCTCTGTGTTAAGGGCATCACAAATTAAATTTGTAGATTATCTCACTAATGTTAACACATGACATAGTACTTTTTGGCTGAGAATCAATAAGTTAATTATCTATGGGTGTTAGGTACCTCTCTTGGCATGAGATTTTTCGTGAAAATAAAATTACATTTACAGAAGTTTATACACATTAAGAGTTTGGGCCCACATTTATAAACTTTCACTTATTTTAATTTTTAATTAAAAGCGAAAATCATTTTTTCTATTAATGAATAAAATAAAATATAGTATTATAAAAAAAATCTTTTATGTTATGTAAGACTATTTTACACAATTTATAATAACTCAAGTTCCCTAAAACATACACTGCTCCAAGAGTTTTGTCGAACGTCACATTTGTAATCTTTAAGAAATAAGACCGCGATACTATACATTTTCTATAAACATGTGACAAACAGATGGTATAACTATATGTTGTGGTGACATAGTTCGTGCCCTCGCCATTGCGCCATGGTGGCCTATTTATTTTATGTTGCTAGTTCATTTTATACGAGAACTTCGATAAATGAATTGACAGAACAGCAATAACGAAGAAAAATATATAAGTAAAAGAGATTTTGCTTAAAAAAAAACAATGATAGAAGTCAGTATGTCTATTCTGTAAATAATTTCGGTATCGAGCTTCACCTGAGTGACAATAAAGCTCACTTCAAAAGTGAACCCAATTGGCCTTGATTTAGAATTCAAATTCGAGAATACGTATATGACATCTCACCGCGGATTCCGCTGTCGAGACATGAAAATAATGTTACAGAATAGCACTACAGATTTAAAATCAAACCAAACTAAGTCCTGACTGTTTAATTCACTATTTTCCGAAGTAATACGTACGATAGGTACGAGTAAGTACGATTTAAAAAAAAAAGTCAGCACTGCAAAAGCATTATTTGCACAGTCATGTCAGAATTTGAGTACCTATCATAATTATAATCATTTTATTATTTGTAAAACATAGTTAGACAAAAATACACAGGATTGAACGTATAGTGATTACTCAAATCAAAATCAAAATATTTTTATTTTTTATAAACCAAAAAAAAGGCGCTTAAAAAACGTTAGGTACGTTAAAAACTACTGACTCTAGTTGCTCGGTTCCAAAGTGTCATTCCTATAGAGAAGAGCCGGCAAGAAACTCTATAGGTTACTCTTTTAAAAAAAAGGTTACTAATTGAATATAAGTAAGGAAATCATTGTCAATATAATGCAACTTTATCAATTGTAGCAATTCTTTAATTTCTTTGAAACTGAATTAAAGGTATCAAGATCAACTCACGCTCAGCACAAGAAATACATAAAACTTTGTTGTTTACGTGATATTTTGTCAACAGAATCACGTCTTGGACTGCAAAACCAAAACCGCAAGCGAGGCAAATGTCTGCTGTTACGTCAAGTTATTACTCATTAATTGATTACAGTAAATATGTGCGTAATATACATTATTATAGGAATTTGTAAAGTGTCAGCTGAAGATCTTATGAATAAAAGCTTTTCAGCACTTTTTGTTATAAAAATATCTTCATTTTGTTTCCATAGGTAAATTTTGACAAAATGTAACATACTTTTTTTAATACATCCTATTTATTATTTATGCAGTTATATGAAACGATTTTATTTAAATTACTAATTTAACGTAAAAAATTAGTGGATGACCTTTTATAACTTTCAATAAGTGATGGAAAGAGAAAGTAGATACTAATCATACGACTCTTCTTTCTTCTTACCAACCTTGGAATAAACAAAACAAACTTTTTAAATGAAATTAAAATAGAAAAGCTTTAGATAACGATATCTAAAAAATAGAGTAGGTAAGTAGGTAGCAGTGTAATAAAGTAAGTATCATTTTGCATGCATTGTCTAACTAGTTAACAGAGTTGTCCTAAATTCTATATTTATCTCACCTGCATTTTGGTATTTCCAATCTATGTAGGTCTCACTAAAAAGGCCAGATCTTAAACATTAGTTTTGTTTCTAATATATGCTGCCAGGATTATTATTTAATGAAATAAATAAATAAACCTCTTTAGTGTTTAGTGAGGTTTAGTGAATGAAGTTTAAGTACAAATGCGCGGAATGTGTATATCTGAGTGTTTACGTTGTGTGTAGTGTGTATTGTTTGATACGATGCAACTAGTATTTACAGAATTTGTAAACAAATATTATAGTTTCTTTGAAAAATTTAGAGATATTATGTTAGAATATTTATTTATTGAATACAAAAAAATGCCTTATTTTATTATTTTTTCCTAGCTTTTAATGTATATTTTTAAAAGTGTAAATCACTGTACCTAAATTATTTAATTTGTTTATTATTTTTTAAATTGTTTTCTGTGTTGTTTCACATTTTTTTTACTTTAATCTGTTTAGCGCAATTTTTTTTTTATTCTCTCCTTGTTTTATTTTATATCTAATTGTAGTTAATGTTTAAAAGTACCTAGAATATATAATTATAAAACTATGTATTTTTATATAAAAAAAAAACTTACTTCGAATCATCGCATCTCACAGCATAGCCCGCCAAAAATATAAACAAAAAAGTTTTCATTTTCACACACTGTTCACTAAAAACTTTCAAAACTCCTTTTCATTAAAATCAACTTACATTTTACTGACAACAAAACAAAAAGAACTCTTCGATTTTCAAATAAAAAAAAGAGTAATTTAAAAATAAAAGAACGTTTCGCGCCAATTTTTGACGTGTTTAGTGATGGGGCCGACGCGCGCTCGACTCCACGTGCGAGTCGATTATGACAATATTAAATAGTATAGAGGTCGATTCTCAACTGTTTGGTGGAGCGGTGCGATCCCTGAACTTTATATTGTAGTAGCAACTAGTACTCTCATACGAGTTTGTCCGGATATTAAGTTAATCTTATCACGCCATTAAATGGTAATTAAACAATAAACAATGCTCCAGTTTATTTGCACATAAACGGTTACAAACTATTTTGCAATTTTAGCTTTTAGTGCCAAAGGATGGTTGAATTAAATTAATCTAAAGAATATTTGCTTAACATTTTATTTTAAAAAGATAATTATAACTATTTTAGAGTGTAACTAGATAAAAATTATTTACTTAGTTTTATGTTACCGAGTGGAAAATTGTTAGAAATCTGTTGATGCGGTATCTGTTTAATTAACCCAATTTGATTTTGAGATAAACTTAAAAACAAGTCCAGACATGATAAGACCGCGATTCTTTCTAAATAAATGGTACTCAAGTTCTGTATAATTTTCAGACGTTTTGTTAATTCTTATTGTGAAACTTTTTTTTTCATTCTAATAGACTCATACCAGAAAACACAACAAACACTTCCATTTTATTTAGCCCATGCAAGGGTATTATTTATTTATTACTGAAACTATTTCTTAACCTTTATTAGGTACATGAAACTTAGATTTTTTCTACGTAGACTGATATATTATCAAATATATGAATATTAAACGATTTTAATTATACATATTTTATCGAACATACGGTTGGAATGGTCTAGTTTTTTTTTTTGCAATTCGCCAACATAAACAAAAATTGAAATCGCTCTATAGCCCTATCTATTTAGTAGTGTAGATTCTTAGTGAATGTATAACAATATGAATAAAACATAATCTACGTATTTTTCTCGTTTCTAGTTCTAGTATATTTACTACGGTTAAAATTGTCACGTTAAAGTTTCAAAGGGATTATTCTACCACTTATATTTTCGCAAACAATAAAAATATTTCGTGTTCAAACATTTTAATCCGTACACTCACAACTATTTAATAGTGTTCCTAATTATTTTATGATCGGCCCTTTAGATATATTTTATTAGATTATCTTGGTTATACTGTGACAATATCTTTTTCATATAGTGACGGAACGAGCATTCATCAACATGCTTTCATAACTGTAGGTCAGTTATACTAGAAGAACATTTAAAGTTATTTTTTAGAGTGTAGGAATTAACAGCAAGAAAATTAGTTTTTTTTAATATCAGTTATTATTGAAATATAGAATTTACTAGAAAATGTAAAAAAGGGAAATGAGATTTGGGAAATTAAATTATAGTTAAGACAGCAGTAAGTACTTACGTCTCATTCGGTCTCATTCCTTATAATAGTTTATACAGATTTTCCTATAATTATAGGATAGGTGACGACCTCCGTGGTCGAGTAGCGTACACACCGGTTTCAAGGTGTCGCTTGCTCTGAGGTCCCGGGTTCGATCCCCGGACGGGTCAATGTAGAAAAATGTCATTTCTACATTGTCTCGGGTCTGGGTGTTTGTGGTACCTTCGTTGATCTGAATTCCATAACACAAGTGCTTTAGCAACTTACTTTGGGTTCAGAACAATGTATGTGATGTTGTCCGCATTTATTATTATTATTTTATTATTATTATAGTGATCAAATTATAATCTGATATGATCCAGCGTAATCTGAATATCCACACATCACATTTACCTACATAAATTCGTAGTAACATTTATACTTAAAACCACAAAACAATATATCTAAACAATAGGGTACTATAATATAAAAAAAGCCCGCACGATCTGACTAAGGAATCACGAATATGATTGCTTTGCTTTTAAGAAACAAACGTGAGAAGAATAAGATGTACTTACGATTGACGAGGGCTGTACAATGTCTATTGTAAGCATTTTGTCCTTTTGTTGTCATGCAAAATAATGTGTTTGAAACTATTTGTCCAAATTGTACACAAAGTAGACTTGATGCCACTGGGCAGTCACCGTCAGTTAACCTGGGGCCCGATGCCGCTATTTTAAGTCAGTGAGTGGCGGGTTAAAAAACGTTCCAGTGTACTTGTTATTGTTCCTAATTTTCGTAATCAGATAAGAACAGTCACTTGCAATACTACAATGATAACAGTGGCAAGCAGGTGTACATATTTCATTAAACTAAAATTATCTGAATACAAAAATTAGGCACAATAACAAGTACACTGGAACGTTTATTAGCCCACCACTCACTGACTTAAAATAGCGGCATCAGGCCCCTGTGGGTGAAAAAGAAGAAAAGTCAACATACAAGGGTAACAAAATCTAAAATAAAAACAAAAGGAACTTTTGAAGATCTTTGAAGAACTTTTGAAGAATTTTTTGAAGATCAATTATTAATAATAATAATCCAGCCTATAAACGTCCCACTGTTGGGCACGGGCCTCTTTCCATATAGAGAAGGCACGAGCATTGATTTCGCTTGCTCTCTGCGGATTGGTGATTTCATATCCCAAATTTTGGAATCAATTTTTATATTATTATTTTGATACTAAAATTACTGACGCAAGGTTTGTTATAAATATGTCATTTATTTGGGACCCAATTCCTGCGGTTGTGATGAACATGCGAAAAATTTCACATCAAGCCCTTTTGTGTCTAAGAAAGAATAAATAATAATAAATGCAGACAACATCAAATGTAATGTCATTGTTCCTGCGTTTGATTTCTCTTCGGTCCGTAGTGAAACATAAGTTTTCAAATCTTTATCTGCTGGTACTTTACACAAAAGTCACGAAGATATATTCAGGTTATATACCTGAATAATCGAGTCGTGGTGGCCTAGCGGTTCAATGAACGGATTTGTATGCACGAGGTTGCAGGTTCGGACCCGGGCAAGTACCAATGTAACTTTTCAAAGTTATATGTAAGTTCTTAATTATTCTAAGACACTTCTGACAAACGGTGAAGGAAAACATCGTGAGGAAACCTGGATTCCAAAATTTGGGATCTGAAATCGCCAACCCGCAGAGAGCAAGCGTGGTGATCAATGCTCGTGCCTTCTCTATATGGGAAGAGGCCTGTGCCCAGCAGTGGGACGTTTATAGGCTGGATTATTATTATACCTGAATAATCGGTTATCTTTGTGACCTTTTCGAGTGCAGGAACAGAGAGTGCCACTATGTTTGCGTAGGTTTTTAATTATCGCGGATTCACGACCGATTTGTCGCGATAGCCATCAATAATTCAATACTGCCTAGGTATTACCTTGAGTATGATGATAAGAGACTAGAAGTTAGTTTATCTCAAATCTAATTTATGAAGGTTCTGACCTCTTAATACACTTACCTCATTAGTAAACTAATTACATGGAAAACCATGTAGTACAGTAATTAGGTGACGTCGTATTCAGTTGGCAATTAAAATAATAGATACTTAAGACAAATTAAAATATTTTAAAATTATCTAAATCTTATCTTCTTACTGGGTCCTCTTGCTTATTAGTGTTGTGGCCATGTTAATAAGATACAAATGACATTTGAATACTGGATATTTGGAAAAATCTAGACCAAAAATACACTTCACTGTATATGAGACTGGTTAAAGTAAATCTGAAATCTCTACGAGTACCGTAACAATGTAAGACAGTAATATAAAATCCAATGTTGTTGACATTTTCTTTTCAGGAAACTGTAAACATTGATGTTTTTGTTGACAATCATTTGCTAAATTAGGTCATGAAGTCATGAGGGGCAAAATACCGACATTTGACGACAATTGACGACCTCCGTGGTCGAGTGGCGTACGCACCGGTTTTAAGGTGTCGCTAGCTCTGAGGTCCCGGGTTCGATCCCCGGCCGGGTCAATGTAGAAATCATCATTCCACATTGCCTCGGGTCTGGGTGTTTGTGGTACCTTCGTTGTTTCTGAATTCCATAACACAAGTGCTTTAGCTACTTACTTTGGGTTCAGAGCAATGTATGTGATGTTGTCCGCATTTATTATTATTATTTTATTTTTATTAGACTAGGTTTTACATATTTATGAAACTGTTGCGTATAAACTATAAATGTAAATTTAAATCAGTACATATTTTATGCAGGGTTATATAATACAGAGTTCAGGGGCAAGCAGTTATTTGGTGAAAATGATGCTTAGGACCTGTAATACCAGAGGTCCTGGGATGACAGTTTTGGTTTCTGCTTTTGCAATAAGTAATGTGGCAATATAGCAATAACTGGCAATAAAAATATAAAGAACTAGCTGTGCCCCGCAGTTTTTTCCGCGTGAATACCTAGGTCCCGTTCTTGGTGCCTTTGTATTATTAGGGGTGGAGATGAATCCAACAAATCACTATCGTAACATAAGTCAGGATTACTTAATTTGGTGGTTGAGTATTCTTCAATTTCCTAATATTAAAATTTTTGTTTTTTTCTTACATTTCAAACTTTTTCTTTAATAAGAACCTTCTCCCGACAATAACAAACGCAACAAAAAAAGAATTGGCCAAATTCTTCCAGGCGTTATTGAGTTATGCGCTTACCAACACAATTTTGCTATTCATTTTTATATTATAGATTAAACCAATTCAAATTGAACTAGCTGTTTAGGTTACGAAAAGAAATGATACAGGAGTTTCACAAATGTGGAATCAACAACATACTTCATACATAAAGAAAGATACAGTACAGCAAGTTATAAATATATATTTCAACACAGGTAAACCTTTATGGCATAATATTTATGTACCTTATCTGAAACACAACAATAAGTTCTTCTGTCTGTAGTACTCAAGACATGAGTCAGCAGAAGTTCTCAGGAAATGTACTATGTTATGTCTAGAGTTCTACAAGCTGGTCAATATTTACTAGGAATACATGCGTTACAAAGTATCGGTAATGAAGGATGTTAGGAATGCAATCAACGGGAGTTCCCGATTAAGGAGAGTAATGATATCAAACACGTGTAATCCTGGTCAGTGGTATGCGCGTAAACTTTGGTATGACGTAAGAAAGATTGAATGTAAGGGCGGATATCATTCGAATAGTGAATAATTCAAGTAGTGCTCCAGTTAATCGCAAAACGAATATGTACGAATTATGACTATAACTGCCTCGTTGGCCTAGTGGCTCTAAGCGCGACTGCTACGCTAGAGGTCTTGGGTTCGATTCCCAAGTCGACCAAGGTGTTATTGGGTTTTTCTATGAAATTCTCAGTAGCAGGTCGGAGTTTGGATTTGTGCCCGGTTAGTGGCAATAGGCTCGCCCCCTATTACATGGGACCTAAACATACCGGCGAACTGCGGGTGTACATTGGTACACCTCTGCGTAACCCTTCGGGGAGACAGGCGTGATGGTATGTTTTTTTTATGTTATGTATGACTACATATAAAGTATGACGTAAATTATAATACATAGTATATAAATCATCGTTCAACACTCGCAGTGACGGGAAGAGGAATGCTCCCATTAATTTCTTCTAATTAATTTAGATGCAGGTCGCCAGATCTTTAATCGTTTTATTAGAATACTCAATGTACGTAAGTGCTATCAATGTAGATCCTACCTTGTGTTCGTTGCAATAGACATGTGTGGTGGGCCGGTCTTATATATGTATACTGCCATCAAGATTGAAGAATTTAAAGTTCAAACAAAAAATTACAAGTACACTCGAGAGCAATGAATCCGGGTCACTTAAAGAATGTTAAAAATCTCGGAAACTAAAAATGATAGGTTAATGCAATAAATTGTATTTAATAGACAATGTAATACTCCTTAAATGAAAGTAAAAAAAATATGAGTCACCATACATTTTATTAACACAAAATTACATAAAGAAAAAAACTGCTGATCTCTCCTTAAAACAAAAATAGGAAACATGAAATTTTTGAACTTTATTACGATTTTCTTGAATTTTAATACTTCGTATTGCCTCCTCGTGCTTCCATTACTGCGTTTACGCGGTTTGGGATGCTGTACACCAAGTTCCTTATACGATTTTGGGGAATATTCTCCCATTCCTCTGTGAGAGCAATTTTGAGCTCACGAAGCGTGATTGGGGGAGGGTTTCGTTGTTTTACGCATCTGCCTAGCTCGTCCCAAGCATGCTCGATCGGGTTGATATCCGGGCTGCGCGCTGGCCACTCCATACGAGTAATATTCATCTCTTGAAGGTAGTCATTCACAATCCTACCTGTATGAGGTCGGGCATTGTCATGCATAAATATAGCATCCTCACCTAAATTGACCATAAATGGACCAACGTGATCATTGAGGATTTCTTCCACATATCTTTCGCTAGTTAAAGAGCCGTTTTCTATGATCACCAGCTCTATGCAACTTTCAGAAGAAATTCCGGCCCACACAAGTACAGACCCACCACCGTAGGCTACTTTTATGTTCTCCGACGAATCAAAATTTATGCTCTACAAGCACGATGGAAGACACAGAGTGTATCGAAGACCAGGGGAAAGATTCAAGCAAGCATGCATCGAAGAAAAAGTAGCCTACGGTGGTGGGTCTGTACTTGTGTGGGCCGGAATTTCTTCTGAAAGTCGCACAGAGCTGGTGATCATAGAAAACGGCTCTTTAACTAGCGAAAGATATGTGGAAGAAATCCTCAATGATCACGTTGGTCCATTTATGGTCAATTTAGGTGAGGATGCTATATTTATGCATGACAATGCCCGACCTCATACAGGTAGGATTGTGAATGACTACCTTCAAGAGATGAACATTACTCGTATGGAGTGGCCAGCGCGCAGCCCGGATATCAACCCGATCGAGCATGCTTGGGACGAGCTAGGCAGATGCGTAAAACAACGAAACCCTCCCCCAATCACGCTTCGTGAGCTCAAAATTGCTCTCACAGAGGAATGGGAGAATATTCCCCAAAATCGTATAAGGAACTTGGTGTACAGCATGCCAAACCGCGTAAACGCAGTAATGGAAGCACGAGGAGGCAATACGAAGTATTAAAATTCAAGAAAATCGTAATAAAGTTCAAAAATTTTATGTTTCCTATTTTTGTTTTAAGGAGAGATCAGCAGTTTTTTTCTTTATGTAATTTTGTGTTAATAAAATGTATGGTGACTCATATTTTTTTTACTTTCATTTAAGGAGTATTACATTGTCTATTAAATACAATTTATTGCATTAACCTATCATTTTTAGTTTCCGAGATTTTTAACATTCTTTAAGTGACCCGGATTCATTGCTCTCGAGTGTATTTTAATACTAGTAACAAGGAATATTATGTGTTGCAGTATGCATAGTATCTGATTGAAGGGAATATATTAATGGAAACTGATTCAGAGATTTATCTTGTGAAGTGTGAAGGTTATTTTGACACCTTTTGTTGACTATAAGTAAACACGTTTGTTTTGTTACTATTGTTGCTAGAGATGTTTGTTTGTTTGTTATCATAGTAACGAAAATGTATGCTTACAATTGTTTAGGGTATTTAGGATATTTTGTGGATATTCGTGGAGCCGAAATGATATTTACTTAAACCCTTTTCTTTAAACTTATTATATACTTTCTTTTCTTTAACCATACTGAAATAGACATTTTTTTTAGGCGTAATGAAAGACATATTTAGGACATATTGCCTTTGCATATTGCAAGGTTGTATCTTTTATCAACATGTTTTGTTCATCATCTATTTTTGCTAAATTCGATGAGGTTTTGTGGAGATAATTAATTGGTTCATGGAGTCTGTTTAAGTATGGTTTAATTATCTTGTCAATTGCTATGTAATACATACTTATCGCGACTAATTACATCACTGTTTGTTGATCCCAAACATACAAAAAGGATTATTTAAAATACGATCAGTGCTAATAAGCGATTACAAAACTCAACCTTAATGCTCTTGAAATAAGGACGTTATCAATTTACAGAGGGCTGATGTATTTGTCGAATTTCAGTAAACTCCCGTATTCCACCCGTATTTGTGGTCTGTCTGGTAACGTTGAGGTCCACAAATATTAGTTGTGGTCACAGATATAAATCGAATAGATCGGGCCAAACTCTCGTGTGTTGTCTGAATTTTTTGAATGTGGTAAACTGACTCATGAGGTTTTAAAACGCAATAAAAATCTTCAATTTTTATGAAGATAATATAACCTACCATTTTTTCATCTTGTGACAAACCTTAGCAGGTATTATTATTACGAGCAGACGAAAAAATCCGTAAAAATAGTTTTATTTTAATGTCTAACATTCGCGTAAACCTCAGGAAACAATACTCCAGGAGTTCTTTTAGCGAGCTTATTTCTTGAGGTTAATGCAATTCTATCCCTCAGTAACATTTTTATTCGTAGTATATGCAAGTGCCTCACCTAGCAACACTAGATCTGTGGTCACATCTGAAGGGCTACCTCACGTTGCAACTCAAACATTTGAGCTCTCTCTAATCGGATCTCTATGTTTCTCTTCCCTCTTACATGCTGTTGATTTAAGCTTCGTTTAAATACCAAATGTACTTTTTGTGAGTTTTTTCACAAGCATGTCTGTAGATAAGAGTATAAAGTGAATTTTAAGTAGGAAAAACGAAGTAAAAACAGATTAAAAAAATGGGGATTGGAGTTGAAAAGTCTACAAGGTTTCACAAAAGAAAAAAGAAGTGTGTTTGCAAATCGAATCATCGCTATATCTCATAAATAAAACTATGTTTATAAATAATGATACATGACGTAAGATGTGATATTTGTGTATCTATAATTATGATTATTATATGAGCATATTTAATTTCTGTTCTGCGAAAAAAATGGTTACATGCGAAAACATATTCTTACAATTACTCATAGATGACAAAAATATGACTCATTAATTAAATGCCTTTTTAAATATTTCAACTGCAATTTCGTTACGTATTGGATATTCTCAGGAATTTTAATTCTTTAATAAATACGTCAGCCGTATGTGCAGTGACCGCTGGGCTAGGATATCAACACAATGGGTGCCTGAAGACGGTCGACGCCGCCGAGGCCGGCCCAGGAGGAGGTGGCAGGATGACCTACAGTCGTACTGCGAGGGTTGGTTTGAGGTGGCTCGAGACAGAGAAATATGGAAAGACTTGGGGGAGGCCTTTACCCAGCAGTGGGACAGAATAGGCTAATAAAAAAAAATAATAAAAAAAACGTGTCATATGAAATATTTGATAAATAAAATTTGTTCCGTAACAAAATAAATGTGATCACCCACTTGACTTCAACAAGGCTAAAGTAATTGGCAATCACTCCGGAAGTCAGATCAAGTTGCTCAGTTATCGATTACTCAGCCTCTGAGTCATTTCATTCAATCGATCGACTGTGTTTCACATCACTACTGCTTTGACTCAAGGATATTGGCAGCATCTATCAAGTAGGTTGTATACTGTCAATATCACATACCTACTATTAAGACTTATGTTTTACAAAAAAAAATACAGCCGAATTGAGAACCTCCTCCTTTTTTTGAAGTTGGTTGAAAATATCTATAATGGAATTTATTTGAAATCAATGGAAAAAGCTTAATACGGATCATAGGTTCAATAAACAATATGACAAAATAGGATGTCAGTAGTCTACATAGTTTCGAATGCCGATTATGATATCGTCAAAATAAAATTAAAAAAAAAATTGTGTACAAAAATAAGTAAAACAAAGAGTTTTCTCAGACATCAAAGTAATATACATTATTTTTACTAGTTTTTTCTTTTTATGTTTTGCGAATGAGTTGATTTGTATTCAGGGAACAGTACTTTTAATTTCTTCTAACTTAGAACCGATCGATTTTATCTGATGTCACGCGTTACATTACATAAAAACGTGATGAATACGTAAATAAATATTTGCTGACTACAATATAGGCATGAATCACGCAAAATCAAGCAAATTGTTGATCAATGTGTTTAATAAATAAACAGTGATAAAGTAAACATTTGTATTAGCAAAACTCATACTTTGTCCATATCTAAATATTATGAATATTGTGCGTTATACATGAAATATTACTTATCAGATTTCGTTATAAGGCTAAGGCCGCACTACGGTTTTTTCCGCAAGCGGTAAACCGTGAAACCGCAAAACCGCCCGAGACGCAAACACTACGGTTAAAAATCAGTCGCGGAAAATAACCGTCAGTGCGGCCGCTTCCATTAGTTTTCTTTATTCACAAAATTAGGCGGTTAAAATCCGCGGCGGTTTAGCCGTAGTGCGGCCTTACCGTCTGGCCACAGCCGAGCGCGGCGCGAAATGCGGCGCGGCGTGCGGCGCGGCAAGCGGTGAGCGGCGAAAATAAATGGTAGACAACCTATGAAGTATGCCACAGCTACCGGCGGCGCGAACTGCGGTGCGACCTGCGGCGCGGGAAGAGTCGCGCGGCACGCCGCGCGGCGAGCTGCGCGGTGTGCGAGTGAAACAAATGTACTAGCGAGTATCGAGGTGGCCACAGCTCAGAGCGGCGCGCGCGGCGGCATCGGCGGACGCATTCAGACATCGCGCGACCGAAACAAATAATTTTGTTTTTACCGCGCGTACAGTTTATAAAAGTAATGGAAACGGAACAATTCATTAGTGAAATACTGAGTAGACCAGCAATATGGACGTCAAAAACTCCACATCATAAATATAGGCATATTATAAAAAAAATGTGGGAAGAAATAAAACAACAATTTCCTGGTAATAGTGGTACTTAAGTATTTATTACCTATTTTTTACAAGTAATTTAATTAGAGACGGCAATTTAATTTTCAAAAATCAATAAATTTATCGGGATAGTTCCTATATTCATAATAAAGAGTGTTAAATTCGCCAAGTTCTCTGATTAACTGGGTGTGCTCCTATTCTTGACTGAATGATATCTTGAGCTAAGAACGCACTTGATTCAAGGCAATACTGTGCGACTTTTGATAGGACCATTTTAATAGTTTAGCCGTTCTCTAAATACGTCCACCGCTGACGCCGCCGCAGTCGCAACTAGTCGAGCTATGGCATACCACCGCAAATCACGCCGCTCACCGCACCTCCCGCCGCACCGCGCGCCGCACCGCCAGAAGCTGTGGCCAGGCCCTTAGCCTTACACAGTTATTTCGTAAGCAAATAATTACACTTAATTTGATCTATTCTTGTTCTTCTTATCTCTTCTTCTTGTTCTTCTTATCTCACAGAAGGAAGGGAATAAACTAGAGGATCATAGGCTTTTATGAAAAGAAGTACGACAGAAAGTGTCGTTTGAAATCATTTATTGAAAGAATCGAAGAAGCATGAATGTATAATTATTGTATTTATATAAAAAAGGTTTTCCAATAAAAAAATAATCTGTAGGAATACACATCACTGAATGGATCTGAATAAACCAAAACGCCATGCCATACTTCAAAGTAGTCTCAACCACCTTTTTACTTATAATAACATTGGTCTCAACTATAATTTATCAACTTTAAATAGCGGCACATAAAAAACCCTTATCACCAAAACTACAATATTCAGTGAGGAAGCATAAAATATACCTAAATTAATTGATAACGCGTTAATACTACTCAATGACCTATATAAACTGATACCTGCTATTATATACATTAAGGATGTTTTTATCACATTTCCTTACATTAACTTACTTTCAGGGGTCAAGTCAAACTGGTTTCATTAAATGCTTGATAAGTTTACAAACTTATTAATGTAGCTGGTTACGGGAAATTGGACTTTAGCGTAAAGTGATAAGGTTTGTTTTGATTGTTAATATAAGTTGGTTGGTTGTGTTCGGTGTTTTATTGCAAATAATTGAGTTGTGTGCCACCTCCGTGTGTGCCACAGACAAATAAATGCAGTATGTAAATTATGTTTTTTTATCAATATTTTAAAAGTTGGGCAGGACACCTAGCTAGACGTACTGGCAGTCGATGGAGTAGAATTCTGACTGAATGGTGGCCAAGGACAGGGCGAGGAAGTCAGGGACGACCGAGAGCACGTTGGGTTGACGACATAGCCAAGGTAATGGAAGCACCTGGATGAGGGACGCGCAAGACAGAGAACAATGGCAGAAAAAGGGGAGGCCAGGCCTATACCCAGCAGTGGGTGATTCCGGGCTGATATGATGATGATGATGATTTTAAGAGTTAAATTTTGTCTTTAGTAGATAGATTTCATATGCCTGGAGAATATGGTTCATATTCATAACGATTTACTAATCAATTAAAATAGCTGAATTATAATCGATTACAAGCTATAATGCGGAAAAGGAAATCAGTAGTAATTATCTTAAGGTATTAGGAAGAACAAAACTAATAACAAACGTAAATGGTATCCGGAAACTAATCAAGTGAGATAGATCGTGAATCTTCGATAAATAAAGTTCCATATTGTAAACTGGATTGCTTTGCCTTATTAGGATTTCAAAACAATAACTTATAATAACATATAAGACTAGGTCAGTTTTTTAACCGACTTCAAAAAAGGAGGCGGTACTTACTCAATTCAACTGTATTTTTTTTTTTTTATGTTTGTTACCACAGAACTTTTGACTGGGTGAACCGATTTTGATGATTCTTTTTTATTTGAGAGCTGGTGCTTCCCGTGTGGTCCTATTTTATTTTGGTCCAGTTTCGTCAGTGGGATCCATAAGAAATAAATATAAGACTTATTTTGAAGTCGGTTTTTTTTGTTAATTTTATTATTTTTATTTATTTTAATACATGGACACTCTTATGAAGGCACACTAATCCAGAAGTCCATGTACCGAATTGAACATAGTCGAAAATAATATTTTTACAATATAACATAAATACGATTTGTATTAATAACCTCCTTTCTTTGAAGTTGGTTAGTAAAATATTGTTGAGGACGGAACCCACAGGGGGTGCCCTTAGCGGACGTTGCTGACTTAGTTCTTTTTTCCTATTGTTCTGGCTGGAGGCCTTAAGGTCTTCGCCATAAGTCCGGTGAAGCAGTCAAAGCCTGCGCTCAGGCTAACTCCATAGATTTCTTCCAAAAACAATGTAAAGTATTGTCGGCCTACTGCTACCAACTACTCTGTGTCAGCAAGAGTGCGTAATGTTCATCGCTTTAACAACTGTAATTGCTTTATCTATTACGATGGTGCTTAGAAACAAAAATTCAGAACATTAAACAATGAAGTGTTTAGTATCGACTAAAAAAATAATAGTCCTGCCTCTACTAATAACTAGTTTGTCCTCGTGGTTTACGGGACACCATATCCTACTTAAATGTCATGCTATAAACTATCTGTCAGCCACATTTCATCAAAATCTGTTAAGTTATTTCCGAGATGTAAGGATAAAAATATTGGTTCGGACGAAATTATCGGTATTATAAGAAGGTTTAGAAATATGAAATGAAGAAAACAAAAGAAGATCTGGGGCCTGATTCCGCTATTTTAAAGTCAGTGGGTGGCAGGTAAATGAACATTCCAGTGTACTTGTCATTGTGCCTAATTTTCGTATTTAGATAAGCCTACAATGAACAGTCAGTGGCAATCCTACAATGACAACAGAAAATCATATGAATACGAAAATTAGGTACACACTGGAACGTTCATTAACCTGCCACTCACTGACTCTAAAATAGTGGAATTGGGCCCCTGTAGTTATTTTCGTGGCAGTATCAGAGTCATTGGCCTTTACACATTTACTGTTAAAGGTGGCAAGTTCGATTCTATGTCAAACAAATATTTATGTTATCAGCTGATATTTATTTATTTTGGGTATCGATGTTTATATCTCAAACTTATTTTGATATTTATATCGATCAACATCGATTGTATGTATAAATATTTTTGTTTCTTTGTCTTTTGATGAAACACACCATGATGATATGACCCCTAACTTTCTTACAGAAGTTTCACGTTTTTTATTATTGTTGCAATAGCACTGCCTATTTCAAAAAAAACAGTGCCATTAGTAGAAGCAGCAAATAATTAGAAAATGCCCATATTACAACTGCTTTTCAACTTACCTAACTTAATAATAACAACCATGCATATTAATATCTGGGTCTCCCACCAACGTACTCCAATATCTCCATATGGTAATAATAGACCTAATTATTTCAAATATTTACGCATAAATAAATTGACATAAAAAAGCAAAGATTGGAAAAAAACGGCGCGAGCGCCGGGGTTAACGACCTTTGACACAGCAGATGTTATAATTATAAATATTATTAAAACTCGCACATAACTGTTTCGGTCTGTTTGTAAGGATACTTATAAACAAACATTAATACGGTAAAACAGGATTAATATTAAGGAAAATAATAAATTAAAAATAAATAAGGAAGCATCTGGTCTGAGATACTGTTAATTTATTCATTGATTACCAAGCAATGGAAAGAAACCAATGGAAAAAAAATACTTACTGTCGAAATGCAAGAACTGTAAAAGATAAAAACAATCAAAAAATGCTGATTCCAGTATGTTTATTTTTTGTGAAAAGACCAGGACACTTTATGTTTTAAAATAAATAAACAATAATAGGTAATTTAATTTAATCTTTTAATTAAAAACAATCTAATTTCAATTTAAAAAAATAATCTTTTCAAATAGTAATATTCTAAACAGCCCCCTTTACAATTGTATGTTTGTGTTTGAGCGGTATTCACTCCTAATATACAACTATATTGCATGTTAGGAGATTATTATATTTTATTAGACTATATATCATCACTTATATTATATGCTATTTATGTACCTAATATACATTTACATAATATAATTCTAATAAAGATATATTTTACCATTAAGAATTATTTCTATCTAGACTAGATCCCCGTATACAACTTAAAAAAAACTCTTAACAATTCTTCTAAAAGTCTCTCTTCTCCATATTCTGAACATACTTCTCCGGCCTAAACCTCTTGAAGTTCCATCCAAAACTCCTCTGAGTAGCATTCCTATTGAACGTCGGAGACGACGGCATTGAATCTCCTACTTTAGAAAGAGTAGAAGAGTCTTCTTGTAAAGAGAAGTCGGTGGGAGAAACGGACATGTTGGGAGTAGAGAGGAGATTGGTGGAGGTTTTGAGATCTTCCTCGAACTCCTTCATGTCTCTTGCGCTGCAGAGAGGAGTCTCCACTTGTTCTACGCTGTGGAGGTTCTCGATGTCAATGCTGTAAGCTTCTTCTCGTTTGTTGTAACTGTGGGAGATGAAGATAAATAAGTCGGTGGCGTGTTACATTTTGGATAGATTATTGCTGAAACTAAAATTCTTGAAATATTTACTTGCGGCTGACAGAGAACATGTTAAACAAAGGACTTATGATTTTTTGTGATTGTGTACGGTAAACCCCTGAATGTTTAATCACTAAAATGATTGAGCCATTGGTGGATATTGATCCGTTTCCATATTTTTTTCTGGGTTTGGGCATGTGCTGCATACTACGTATACGTATGTAATAAAATAAATTAAAATTACACTAAGTTTACAGTTTTTGCAGACTGCAATTTTTCGTATCTTGCATGGTAGTGAATACTTAGGAGAAACACTCCGTGTGCCGCCAACACGTAGATATCTAGTAGACATATAATGTGGGATTGTACTTACCGCACAACATTCTTGAACCGATACCCCCACATAATCTCCTTAGACAAGTACGATGTCCTGCTCTGTGTGGTGGTCCCCATGCTCTTTGAGGCCCCAGTCAGGCACACCACGATCTCAAACCTATTAGAAGCCAAATAGAATATATATAAGTGTATTTACTTATCTTTAATTTTCGCTAGGTAAACGTTATAAGTTTCGGTTGACAAACAATACACATGAATCAATAAACCTGGGAATTGTAAGATAAAGGCATTTTAATATAACGTTTCTTAAGCGGCTTTTAATGTTTACGAGAAATGAAAATTGTTTTGTGATGAAAACGATTATGAACTACACTGTTTAAAAGGAATAGCACAATTTTTGAGGCGGTTTTTTTTACAACATTACCAGCTGTTTTTTGTGGTTTCACCCGTGTTATTTATTCGCGTTTTTTTGCAATGTTTTTTTTTGTTATTCTGCTATTCGGGACGGAGACGCGAGAATGCGAGCGACACCTTCAGCGACAGCTGCTGGGTGTAGTTCTGCACCAGCTCACCTTCCAGGGTCCTGGGAAGTGTGGTGTGTGACGTCATACCTGTAGTCCATCATATCCTGCGCGGAAAAGTCGTAAAGCGGGCTCTGGGCGTCGATGACGTGCACCACGGTGATGGGCCACAGCAGGAACGCGCGCGACTCCTTCAGTGACAACTGCTGAATGTAGTTCTGCACCAGCTCGCCTTCCAGGGTCCTGGGAAGTGTGGTGGAAACTATTTAACCTTTGAGAAGCCTACAACCTTGGTATAGAAGGGAGAGAGCTGCAAATTTTCAAGTGGTTGAACAGATTTGCATACATAGTTAAGTCGGTTTATTCATTTGGAAACTACGATGACAAACTAGGTCTAGGTCTGTGTACATTTTTGTACGTTAAACTTTTAACCGGTGGAGGTGGCTCAATTCGAAAAAAAATTCCTGTAGTGGTCCTACAGAAAATTAAGTCTTATAATTTTAACATTTATGTGTAATCAATGATATACTTATAACTTACCTGATAGGTTTAAGTATGTAGGCAGTAATGGTGCTTCCAATAAGATGCACGTTCATCAGATCCCACACCCTGAACTGTAGACACAACTCGCCGTCGCGACGACATACCTGCAATATTATTTCTTGTTTTCAGTGCCATGTAAGTACAAGGAACTTAAGGGATCCTTTCTTATAGTATACGCTCTGCATATGCTATTCATAGTTCTTTGGTGACACATAAGTGATGCAAAGAATTGGATAAAAAATTATTTAATCAACTCGGTTTGGGCCGTGATTTTGTAAACTGACTTTATATCAGATGTACCATTCACCCCTTCAGGATAGATATACCCTTTCGATAAAACCCTGTACTTAACAAAATATGTAGACTACTAAAACTATAATCCGTTTTTATGTATTTGCCATAGATGGGTAAAATACATTGACTAAGAAAAAAAATAACTGTAGTTACCTCTATTTGACAAAATAAACTACTTATTTAACAAAGTTAAAACAATTATGATTCTGTATGAAATCAAGTTCAATTACACAATGTATTTAGGTACTTACCGCAGCTTTCCTACTGAACCCAACGGAGGTAACGTGTCGGTTTGGTCGGATCAGTTTGGTGAACAGCAAACTGGAGAGACCGCCGGAGAGAGCCGTGCCTGCTACTATCTGAAACATAAAACTCGTGTCAAGTCATTTCTAATTCCATTTAATAAAAAAAAAATTAAATCCGCTAGACTGACAGTACTAGTGATAGCAAATCAAATAAGCCCAAACTGCACAGAGTTTTGACCACCTTCTGGCTCCATCATCAGACTAGCTCAAAAGTAGGTATATAATATTGTATAGTCATGGAAACTAAGTAAAAATGCAGAATGTAATCTTATTTTGATGTAGAAAAGTGATTTTTTTAATGCTGCTACGAGTATTATATAGCTTACCTCTAGAACCATAACGATGATTGCCTCCGGACATTCTTCATTGGGGAATCGCGTGCCGTATCCGATGGTCATCTGTAAATAATATAAATAAAACATTTAGGGAGAGAGTTAAAAATAACAGGGTGCGATTATCTTTTCTAATTAAACTCTGTCTTTGGTGAAAATATGGGACCTCCTCTGAAGTATATCCTAACGATCAAAACTTCCTTTTTAAGTCGATTGAAAATATAGTTGAATTGATAACCTCATCCTTTTGAAGGCAGTTAACCAGCCTGACAAAAGTCTAAACACATCACTAATATGTGATGATCACCTGAGTCTCCACGGACATCATGAGGAGTCCCGCGAAGGAGGTGGTCCCGGTGACGCAGTGCTCCTTGCCGTCACCGATATCGTCGTAGTAGGAGGAGGCCACGGCGTACCAGATGCCCGCGAACAGCAGCCAGAACGAGAAGTGCGCCACCACCATCATTAACAGGATGAAACGCCATTTGCTGTTGATCTGAGGATTGAAACAGAATTCGGGTAATGGGATGGTGATACGTCCATAAACCTCTTAGAGCGCTTATAAGTGTAAATAATACACGTGTCTAAGACCCCCGAGCTTCATAAAAAAATATAGTATGTATTTATATATTCCGTCAACTAGTATAGTACACGTGTCGGTCGATGAATTTAAAAAATTGGCTATATAAATCGACTAGTAATAATGCGTTTGTATTTAAAAAACAAACAAAAGCTATCAACTTGCCTTTAATTCTGAGAAACACTTGACAGTATAAAACAATCATTGATAATTAAGTGCTTAGATTTCTTCACACGTGAAGTACCACAAACCTACTTGAGGGCACGGATTTGAATTATTTGACGAACTCAATCAAGTAAAAGCCAGTGAAAGCAGGTGTGAGAGGAATGCATTAGGGCCGGGTAACTGTCGGTGACTCATTTTTTAGCAAAACAATCGAGAATCGATTCGGACGAGAATATTTGTGTGATCTGCATGTTTATGGGCAGTCTGGAGTTCTAGACAGCGTGTTAAATATGATTGACGAATTCGTAAAGCCTACAGACGTCCTTAGTTTTTGTAATTACGTTTGTTAAATTAGGCCTGAACTAAATATATTCATTTAGATGTATATATTTTATTGATGTGTTTAAAAGAGATTTAAGTAGTACTTATTGTGTTGCATAGCAACGACAGCGGATTTACGATATCCGTCACTACTTATTACTTACCTCTGTGATCTGTCATTTATTTAGAAAAGTTGGTTATCTTCATACAAGTGTTTTCGCGGTCTCCATAAAATGTAAATTAACTTTTTGGGGCCCATTATTCTTTAATTAACTAATTTAATGTTAAAACTTACAATGCAAACGTATACTTACGATGGTGGTGATAATATCTCGCATATACTTGATACTCTTTGCGGATATATTGCTTCTGACAGGAACGTTTTCTTCTCCGTTCTTGAGCACCACTCGTCTCGAACGGTTTGGTCTTCCATGACGCTGTCTGCAAGGGAAATTAATCCACCACCCAGTGGTCACCTCTTAAAGTTTGATGTTGTCTAAGTTACGTATGCATGCATGCAAAACGTTTTTCTTCAATTGGCAACATGTTCATATCGCAACATGATAATTCTGGTGTGTTTATGGGGAACCTACAACTATGGACAAGAATTTGTAGCTATCAGGAAGAAATGTAGGATCCAAGTTTCAGGGTCAAATGATTAATTTTGTCAATAATCGAATGTTTCAATTACTAACAATCTCATTGCACATAAATTCGTTGGAATTTAGTAACATGTTCAACGTTTCGATAAAGGTGTGTGTATTTTTTATGCCAAGTATATACTGGGTATAGAAAATATGTGCTACATAACATGAAGCTTATTAATAATAATCGACATGTCATGACTTTGAATGCGATAAAATCACAACTATGTGTAAACTATTTGTACTATCATTTATTTTGCATTTTTTCGATATTTTTCTTTATCTTTTGTTTTATCTTATCCAAATTCATGGTTCGCACTAACTTATAAGTATTGGTGATATGATTCAGGGTTAGCTTTAAAATGAGTAAATTAAATAAAAGAAATACGGCTATCAACGACCCACCCATACATAGGTAAGGCGTCTATCCTGGTTTTAGACCAGTTTGTACGGTTTAATTTCTATATATTACGTACTCGTATGTATGGTATATGCAATGAGGCGTCTATCCTGTATTGGAACAGTTTGTATGGCCTGGTATTATTTCTGTAGAAGAAAAAGTACTTACCGATGAGTTCTTTTTTTCTTCCTTCGACTGTAAGGAGTAGAATATCCAAACGTAGCTTCTCTCCTATCATAAAGGCTATCAGTTCCACCAAACGTTTCAATCGTATCGTAAATATCGTTGGTATTAGTCTCAATACTCGAGCTGGCTATAGGCATAGTTGATGCATCAGACATATGCTTAGTGACATCAGAACTCTTCGGAGTATCCTCGACATCAATAGTCATGATAAGCCCATTGTCCGTGTGTTCATCTTCACTAGAATAATGTGAAGATTCCTGAGAGCTTTCATCTATAGGAACTCGGAGAAAGTTTTTCGTATCCACGTTAGTGATACCGATCCCTGCCGATGGAAAAGCGATTTCTTTGCCTTCGACGTACGTTTGGGATATTCTGTATTGTTTTTTGAGTTCTTCGTTGATGTAGACTTCGTTGTTTCCTATGGTGGGGATTTCTATTGAGGATCTGCCTGAGTTGTTGCCAATGGCTTCGGAATAGCTCAGGGATCTTTCCAAAGCTCGACTCCTACTGCCTCGCCTTGGTACCTCTTGTTCGTAGTTCATTTTGTAAAAAATCTATATCTCTGATTAGATTTGAGGGCTTTAAAAGTACTTGAATTGATTGATTTGGAAAGCCAAGGTCGTGGCTTGTTTGTCTTCGAATTCAGGTGAATTTGAAAGATTAATTAAATATTATTTTACACAGTTTGTAGTAACCATGTTATTAATGTTTTAAATGTATTACATTTTTAAACTCCAATATAGCAGAACAGCAACAGAATATTTTTGGTCAAGAATTGAACACGCACGTCGAATTGCAATGATATAAGTGCATTGATACTACTATCTTAACTTCAACAATTTATTTTGTCAATAGTCTTTTCTGAATCTTCATGAAGAATCAATATTTTAATTGCGTCTTAATTATCACTTATATTGTCTTCATCTAACTCAACTTTAAGTTCATTGACATCACTTTTAGGTTACATTTCTTCATCTATATTACTTTTAACGTTAATGTCACTAATATATTGTTTTATTTTCCAGTTGTTCACTTGTTTCACGCTAAGGAGATGGTTCAGTACTGGCGCTATCTTGAGATAAGGACACCTTTATCCAAAGATAAGAAACAAATATATTTGTTCTTGATATTTTGATCTGATGTGTCCTACTTCGTAGTACGTTGACTTGAAATACCTATGTATTTATTTTGAATTTCTATTTAATTTTCCATTATTTAATTATTGACTTTCTTTAAATGTCACAAGCCTTTATTGTCCTTTAATTCATATTTAGGATTTAGGAGGATTTTGAATTGCCATGGTAAATGGTTTTAAAGGGTGCATATTAATCTATAAAACAATAACCACATCTGATACCATGGCTTTTTTTATTCATTTAAATAAAACAAGCAATATTAACAAAATACATTTACTAATTGACTCATTAATAATAATACTGGGATTTATTATAATATCTCACTTATACTGTAACGTTACATAACACAGTATTTCTTGGTTAAAACATTTTTATCCTAAGAATATTTTATTTTATAATTTAAAACCTAACAGTTCTTACATACAAATTGTAAATAACAATATTAAATCTAGTAATCTCTGTATTTCACAATTATACAAGAATACATTCCTTAAGATATCATATATATTTTTTGACTTTGCCAAAGCAATAATCGCTCGTCGCTAGAACTACTGTCGATTTCCTTTTAATCAACAATTTACCCGTACTTCAGTATGGGCCATATGAAATAGTCTATGTAACAACATGCATAGTCAGTCCTATAATAAGTTTATAGAGTTTTTCTCTATAGTTAAGCTTTATTAGACTTCTTCCTGAATGACGAAGATCTCTCGAGATGGAAGGAGGAGACGGTGTCGCTGAAGTTGGCCTGCGGGAACGGAGTGCCCGGCGTCGGCGGTGGCTCGGATTTCACTGGGGTGGTACTGGAACAGGTGATAGCATATTATTATGTAGAAAAGTTGGAGCTGGTTAATCTGCTTAAACAATGTTAAGTGTATATGTATGAATTTATGCTTGTCCAAAAGCTTTTTGCTCGTGTGAAGGGTCAAAGAAGAATTTTCTTTCTTGAAATCAAATTATTAATTAATTATATAACATCACACATTATTCCAAGATCACTGCTATTACATCATTTAGTATTTGAGGACATCCATAAGAAACCTTTACTGTGAAGAATAGAAATCATTAGGCTACTCACGTCCTCTCCAGCTCCATAGCGCTGCAGTAGGGAGTGTCCACCGGCTCCAGGAGGTCCAGCTTCTTGTGGTCGATCACGTACTTCTGCTTGTGCACGTCGTACCTGCAAACTCTTTACGTATACTGTTTACGAAATTTCTGGTCAGGTTTGCTGGAATACCCTTTGTAACCCTATTGTGTAGAATGCTGATATTAAACCGTCCATTACATTTTAAAGATCAATGGATACACTACAAAATCTATGGGTTACCGTAATTCATTATAATATCCTGGGACATCTCACACATGGTCATCTGATCCCAAGCTAAGCAGAGCTTGTGTTATGGTAACCAGACAACTGATAAACATACTTATATATTTCTAAATACATACATATTATAGATAAATTACACCCAGACACAGAACAAATGATCGTGCTCATCACACAAAGATTTGTCCTGGGTGGGAATCGAACCCACGACCTCCGGTATAGTAGTCAGGGTCACTAACCACTAGACCAACAGGCCCGTCGAATTGCCTAACTGCCTCTAAATTTTCAACAAAAATAATTAATCACCTCTTAAACCTCATGTTAAGCCCTGTGATTGGTTGATACTGTTGTTAGCCTTTTTGTGAATAAATCACAGTCATGATCAGTTGATTCGACAGCAGATGATTACAGAGAGTTAGTATGTGGAATCTGGATAGGAGCAAAATTAAGTGAGGTTCTGAGCTAGTACCTGAGCAGCTAGCTACTTAGGACCTTGCTTTAATATGGGTAAAGTCATCATCTTCACATATGACTACTACATCCTCCTTATTTATTTTTCCAATGTAATAAACTTTGTTATTTCCTCTACCGTATATCAACTCACTTAACCACAGAGGGGAAGCGGTACCCCCAGGCGATCTCCTTCGGCAGGTACGAGGTCTGGCTCTGCGTGAACGTGCCCATCGACGCCGACGCGCCCTTCAGGCTCACTGTTATCTCGTAACTGGAAGATAATACTGGTATTGAGAACTAGGAACCAAGTACAATGACTTATGGATCTGTGCTAAAGTGACGAAAAACAAAGAAGTATAAAATAAAGTTTTTTTTTTCAGGTCATATGTTAGGAGTTTTTAAGGTTGTTATTAAATAGGGGTGACGGTATCCGATCTTAACTTTAATTGAATGACCCAGAGCAATCCTGCTACTTTAGGAATAACATGTGTATGTAGTCTTTCATGAGTGTTTGAAGGTGTACGACTCTTTTCCCATATAATATATTATACTTGTTTAAAAAAGTTAAAATATATCGGTCCTGACAAGTAGATGCCTACATGCCATTTATTAAGCAAAATATATAGAAGGTAAGTGTTCCACGACCCTCACCTATTATGAGCGATCAGTTCCGGAGTATACCCGAACAGCGGGCTGTTCTCATCAATCACGTGTACCAGCGTCACCGGCCAAAGCAGGAACTGGCGCTGCTGCAGCGATAGACTTCGCGCGTAGTACCGGACCACCTCGCCTTCCTTCGATCTGAAGCAGCAATGTAATGGGAACATTTCAAATGACGGAAATAGTTTGAAATGACGTACAGTTAATAAGAAAATCAACTAAACGACGCAAAAGGTCGAATAAACGGGCTAATTGTAATGAATGCATTGGAAGTTAAAGATGCACAATATTTATAGGGGTTTCTGCGGCTTGTTCTAACCTTCAATTAACTTGAAGACACAGCTTTGATTAAGCCTATGTACTACTTCATATCTAGAAGAATAAAGCCGACGTATAAAGGAAAACCATGCTAAGTAAATAATTAAACAGTTTAGATATCACCTGTAAGTGTTAACAAAGTGCGCGGTGAACTCTGAGCTGATGATGTGGTCGTAGTTGAGGTCCCACGCGCGGATCATCAGGCACAGCCGCCCGTCGCGCATGCTGATCTGAAACGATAATGTAATGAAGTTTTACTTATTTCTTATGGAAGTTACACAACATGTGTGTCTGACAATAGATTTCCTTCTCTAATATTTAGAGCAAATAATATGCATTGCTTCAGCCAACCAGTAAATGAGGACATACATTACTGGAGATATTTTAGATAGGCCTATTGCATGAATTTTTGCATGTGTTTGGCCAGCAATTTTCTCTTTGTTAAGAACCTCGGTTGTTGGTCAGCTAACAAAATGATTAGACTTAAGAAATGAAAACCACACAAAAAAGTTGTAGCTGAGCGAGCTTAAGAAAAAAAGGCAATAAATATTAGAAAACTCTACAAATAAGAAATAGTTATAGAATTACCACAGCCTTTTTGCTAAAGCCAACGCCATCTCGTGAGAGTTTTTCTGGCCGCGTTAGCTTCGCGTACACAACGCAAGTCAACACGCCTGATAGACCGGTACCAAGGATTAACTGGAAGAAGAACGCATTGTATGTTAGTTTTATAGGTACCTATATAGTATCATAAGAGTTATGTTAGTAAAAAATTTAGATTATTAGATAGGTACCAAGTAGAGATAGTGAGAATAAGGTAATCCTTATGTAAGCATGCGAAACAATTTGATTGCCTGTGGGATGAAGTCTTTTGTACTGAACAAAGGGCACAGGATTAAAGTATGCTTATTACGTACTTAAAAGATCACCAAAAAAGGGAAAAGTTAATTAAGTGCATAATTTTTATGCACAAGGTCTGTAAAGTTTTATGTAGGTAATACCTGGGTTTCTGTGATATTGTAAAGTACATTCTCAATTTTAATAGAAACTATGCCTTTTTAATACTACTAGCACCATCTAGTGGTAAGTTTTCACCATAACATTTACTAATACTTGTTAAATTAAACTAGATGTCGCTACTGTCAGTTTAATAAACAACTGCGTTTATTTGTTTACAGTTTACAAACTGTAACAATGTTACATAATAGCACGTTTTCCATTATTTAAGAACAATGGCTCGGCCTTCGTTGTTGTAAATAAATATAGTAATGTATGTTAATGTCATGTTTTACAGATATTCGGTGATATGTATTGTGACAATACTTACCTATAGCTATACATAATATCGTACGTAGGTATATTGGTTTTAGGTACGCTTGGAATGTCCACAGGAATTAGAGAACATAATACTCTTACTTATGAAATTGTTTGAACAATTTTAAGATAAAAAGAATTTTATCATTTCAACTAGAGGTGCGAAGAAATGTGTAATTAATCAAATTCAATTACATACAACGGCGTAATAGCTGTATACAGGTGAACTACGTATTTTGTGATAACACTGTTGCTTTGGTAAATATAACAATAACAGACCAAAGCTGTCTCAGACAAAAATGCACAGAGAACGAGAGAAGTCTGAAAACAATTCATAAAATAAATAATCCAGCCTATGAACGTCCCACTGCTGGGCACAGGCCTCTTCCCAGAAAGAGAAGGCACGAGCGTTCATCACCACGCTTGCTCTCTGCGGATTGGCGCTTTCAGATCTTTTTTTCAGAGATTTCCTCATGATGTTTTCCTTCACCGTTTGTCAGAAGTGTCTTAGAATAATTAAGAAAGTACCTATAACTTTGAAAAAGCCACATTGGTACTTGCCTGGGTTCGAACCTGCAACCTTGTGCATACAATTCCGTTCATTAAACCGCTAGGCCACCACGACTATATCATTGATAGGTACTAAAACCTAAAAACTTACTTGCATGATAAACAGGAATATTGATTCAGGACACTCTTCATCTATAGCTCGATCTCCAAACCCAATTGTAGTCTGGAAAATAAATAGAAATACATTTTCCTGACATACACCTGATAAAGACTAAAAAGTTATCAAACTAAGGACGAGATTTAATAGCACTTGAAAAGTAATGAAGTGTCATGTAGCAAAAAAAAAACATTGTCTTTCGCCAGTTTTTTTTTCTTTCAAACCAACTGAAAATTCAATGTTACTGTATAGGTAGTGTTGGTAACTAGATCACCTATTTAAAATTCCTCGGGCCAGCGACATGGCGGCAGTTCAAAACACGTTTAGTCGGTCCAGTTAAAATGTCTGGAACGCAATTTATAGTCATGACTCATTAGTCCCAATCTTTTCCCGCCAAAGGCTAAATTGTGGCAATCAAGGACTATTGAGAGCTGGCTGCAGCTTCCTGCTTTACTGGAATTAGCCCAGAGAGCGTTGATAACTAAATTGCTGATGGCTTTGTCGTATTGTATGCAGCTTGTGGCGTGTGGCTCTTAACTGGTGTCATTATCACTGACTGAGGTATTTGCTCTGTAGGTATGATTTATGAGAATGGATAGCAAGTTGTCTAAAAATAAATAAAAATAATGTGTCGTTTTGTTACATGATATGGTGCCTAAATATGATGATGATGATGATATGAAAGCATGTTATCTTAGTTTTTCGCGGAGACCTACAAAGTTTAATGTTCTCAAAAACGGATTTAACAATCATCCATTTACTGAAAATCTCCACAGACGGCATGTAATTATTTAGTCGAGATAGCAAAAGAAATATCAAAACACTTTTGTTGTTTGTATCGAAAAAATCGTTTTATCGTGGCGAGAGTCAGTTGCAGTCCCCTTATCTATGGAACCAAACTTCTTAGGAAGTGAGATGGCTCTACAATTGCAAGACTTATGGCTCACAGTGGCCAGAGGCTACCTTGAGACAATGAGGATGGCCACCAGCATCCTCTGTTTCGGGTTCCGTAGTTGCTAATGATGAATCTATTTGTGTGATTGCATGCTGTTGTTAGCGCCCACGTTTAGTGGTACAAGTTGAAGATGTGAGCGGTTTTATAAATGTAGTGTTGTAGGTATGGATAATTTGATCAATATTACTGTCTTGGAGACATGTTTGTTCATAGAAAATTTATTTTTATAACTACTAATTCAATGAAGATTAGATGACGATGATTTTTTTGTGGCGGTTGATGGATATAGTGCAAATGTTTGACTGTGGCAAATGTTCGACCCAACTTCTCGGAAAATGCCCGTTGGGATTTTGTTTCATTCAGCCAATGCATTTTGAACAAGGGATATCGCTATTCTCTTGTAAATTGCGTTTGATTGGACCCTGGAGACTGGGACCTTATAATGCAATATAAATGAGTGGCGTCAGTGGGCGATCCAAGTAAATCCAGCTAACACAATAACTGGCAATGTGATTGTATATCCGTTTGTTTGTCGTAAACGTCGCGGGAATTGAGGGCAATGCTTTATGTCTGCTTAAGTGAATATCATTGCCGCTCAGACTGGTGACCACATTCTTAACATAAATAGCTATTATTACATTATAAGAGTATATTTAAAGCTAGAGTATTTTGCAAAGCCAAGAGGTCTTATAGCTAGCCTTACACTTTTTGAATGTTTTGTGAACTATAAAGGAGACAAAAAGCCAAAAAAAATATGTATCTATCTAAGAGGGTCTATAACCAGAAGAAAAGATTATCAGATAGATTATTTTTCTCGTGTAGACAGGTGTCATTAAATCTTTGTTCTGTGTTCTCTGGTGCTATATTCGGTTGTATATTTTTTATTTTTATGTAAAACAAGTAATCTTTCACTATTACCTGAGCCTCAACAGACGCCAAGAATATAGTAACAAAGTCCTTTCCGCCGGTAACGCAGGTCCTCTTGGGCGGGTCGGGCTCGAAGTCATAGTGCGCCATCGCAGTGATGTACCAGAACACTGCAAACACGAACCAGATCGCGAAATGGACGACAATGGTACCGATCACAATCCAGCGCCAACGTAGATTGATCTGGAAATAGAGATTTCACATAATGCTACAGAAATATTGGCTGAAATTGGTGAAAACGTAACCAGCATATATTTGTTAAAAAAAATAAGTTACTACTCGATACTAGTCTAAATCCTAAAGATTGCATTGCCAAAAACAAAGGGTTATAATAAATAAAGGAAAAAATGCATCATATATTTGAATTAGATAATTATATTATCATTCTGCATACCTAATTTGCTGGATTGTTAGTAAATGGCTCACGAAAAAAGAGCCTGAAGCACATCAGAAGAAACTTTTACCCAGCAAAGTGGAATGTATACAAGGCTTTTAAGGTTACAAAAAAGGCATCCTAATCAAAGAAAGAGATTATTTAACACCTATATTTATTACCAGCTTACCAAGGTATGAAACGTGTCATTCAGCAGCCTTATCTTCTCGAAGGGCACATTGGAGATCAGAGCCACATTCTCCATACCGGTCTTGGAGACCAACCTCTTTGGATGGTTGCCGTAGCCAGGCCGGGAACGCGTCGGCGATGGGTGTCTGAAACCACTACAAAACAGAATAGAACTTAAGAGGTTTTATACATGTGCTTTTGGTAGGCTCGTCCTTATAAACGAGATAGACTGTCTAGAGTCTGTTTATGAAACGCAAGTTTGTTAGAACCAAGTACATAATTATCTTTTCTTTTCCTTTTTTCATTTTATTTTTCTAGCCATACCTCTCCCACTGCAGGGTAAAGGCCCACCAATCTCCTTCCGTTTCTCTCTGGTAAAGGCTTTTACTTAACTGCTACAATTTTGTAAACAGGAAAAATATGAGAAGTGTCTGTATCGGCTATTTCCACGTTATTTTCATACATATACTCTAAAAATGAGTGAATCAGCAATTTATTGTATTAATTCCCCTTATTTCCGCATCACGATCTCGACTCATTAGATACACAAATAAACACACTCGTGTGTTTTAATAATCAATTGACATACTTAATACAAAATTCATTTCTACCCAAGAATCCGAAATAAGTTAAGAATCTAACTTCTTAGTCGCAAATAAAACATACTAATTAGTAAATGGGTACTTAATTAAGTTCAGTGATTGCCGGTAGCGGGTGATATTAAACCTATTTAGGTCTGCCCTATAATTATCGTACGTACATCTCGAATCTACGAATTATACTAAGTGGGTGATTATTTGAACATGAGCATATCACGCGGCCCTCCCCAAATAACTACTTAGTTTGATATAAAGTTATGTTTTTTTTTATTTCACGTAAAACATAGTTCCAGCACTATATACAGATGTACATAATATATTCCTATTGTTATAAACAACTAAGTTATGTTCATAAACGTTCCTGAAATCTCATCACCATTCGTGTCCCAATTTCCAATTTTTTGCAGTTCATGCTCAAAAAGTTATAAAAATACCCTAAAGATCGTATTTTTAAGAAGTAATTTAGATAGTACACAACATGCTTTACCAATTAGTAAAACTATACACATTAAAGAACACTTTTAGGTCATTTGTAACGACTTTGAAAATTGTCCCAACACTTAATACTCACTACCATTTGTTCACACAGTCGCAGGGTATTCTTTTTCTGCGTAGTGTATTGCTATCTGTAAGAGTAACTCGGCGGTTGCACTCAGTTCCGCGTCTCGATTGGACTCGTGCGTACGTCAAAAAGTGTTTTGGCGCCAACTTTAGCATACCTTAATCGCCCAGAAATCGTGTTTGGCAAACAAAAATCTCCTTACCGTTCAAGTTTCCCCTGGTAAGTCTAATATTTTTTTTTTATTATTTTTATGCATTGTAATATTTGCCATAGGATACTCTTTGGTTTGATTAAGTTCCCAATTTTTTAAGTTCTACAAAGAACGTATAATGTGAAAAAGTGTACAAATACCTAATTACCATTTATATAATTACCATTTTTCCCGTTCGTATTTTGGCGAACGGTAATGAGCAATTGCAAATGATAATTAGTACCAGTATAAGCTGGCCTCTTATTATATTGAAACTCCTTACTCCGCTAGGCCAGCCCAAGGTCGAATTGTTACTACCAACGCGTGATCAATTGTTGATCGTTCGGTGTGATCTGGCACTTCCACAACAAAATAAACCTACATACTGACTACCCACCGAACACAATTTTTTTTATTTCAGACTAAGCATGCACCTAGTCCTAGTGACAGCGCAGATAATAATAATGAAAACAGACCCAGAAGACGAAACTCAATTTGCGAAAATGAGCCACAACCCTCTACATCTAACGATCTACCAAAAACATTAGTCAAGAACTTAAGAAGCAAATTGAGAAAGATGCGCCACATAATGGAAAAAAAGACCAAATGTACAAATCACAATTAGAATCCCTGCAACGAAAAAATAATCATCATCATCATCATTCAGCCAATCTTAGTCCACTGCTGGACATAGGCTTCTCCCAATTTGCGCCACAACACCCGGTCCTCCGCCCTCCGCAACCAGTCCCCTCCAGCGACCTTTTTCAGGTCGTCAGTCCGCCTGGCGGGGGGGCGTCATACCTTACGCTTGCCGAGTCGCGGTCTCCATTCTAGGACTCGTCTGCTCCAACGGCTATCGGTCCTTCGACAGACATGGCCAGCCCATTGCCACTTCAGCGAGCTAATTTTACGAGCTATGTCGGTTACCTTGGTTCTTTGTTGGGTGACCTCATTATGAATTTTATCCTTCAAAGAGACTCCGAGCATAGCTCGCTCCATAGCCCGCTGCGCGACTTTAAATTTGTGGACTAGTCCAACCGTTAATGTCCACATTTCGGCACCGTAAGTCATAACAGATAGGACGCACTGGTTGTAAACTTTCGTCTTCAGGCATTGCGGTATAGGCGAAGAGAAGACTCGACGGAGTTTGCTAAACGCTGCCCAGCCTAACTGAATTCTCCGATCGACTTCCCGCTCGAAGTTGTTTCTACCAAGCTTGATGACCTGCCCTAGGTAGATATACTCTTGAACAACTTCGAGCATCGATCCTTCGACATATCTCGGTCTCGGGATGACATGTTCATTGAACATGATCTTGGTTTTATCCAAGTTCATGCCAAGACCGACCCGTCGTGAAGCTCCATTCAGGCCATGCAGCATCTCGCTTAGCTGGTCCAGCGACTCTGCCACTATGACGATGTCATCGGCAAATCGAAGGTGCGAGATGTGCTCACCGTTTACATTTATACCCCGTCCAGTCCAGTCCAGAGTCATGAAGACATCCTCGAGCGCGTTGGTGAACAGCTTTGGGGATATAACATTCCCCTGTCTCACCCCCCGACGCAGCTCGATCGGATTGGTCTTATGGTCATGGAGCTGGACAGTCATGGTGGCGGTGTCATATAAGCATCTCAGCGCCTCGATGTATCGCCAGTCAATAAGACATCGTTGTAGAGCATCCAGAACCACCCAAGTTTCGATGGAGTCGAAGGCTTTCTCGTAGTCCACAAAGGCCAAACACAGCGGCTGATTGTACTCTTCGGTTTTCTGCACAATCTGCCGAACAGTATGGATGTGGTCTACGGTGCCAAAGCCTTTTCGAAACCCGGCTTGTTCTGGTGGCTGGAACTCGTCGAGTCTTCTAGCGAGGCGGTTAGTGACTACTCTCGAGAACAACTTGTAAATGTGGCTCAGGAGTGAGATAGATCTGTAATTCTTCAGCAAGGTTTTGTCGCCTTTCTTGAAGAACAGAACCACCGCACTCCCGCTCCACGCTTGTGGTGTTAAGCCTTGGTGAATGACGGAATTAAAGAGACTCGCTAGCTCTTTCAGGACTGTGGTCCCAACGACTTTAAGGAGCTCGGTTGTAATTCCGTCATCACCCGGCGACTTGTTGTTCTTTAGTTGTCTGAGAGCTGCCTCAACCTCGCCCCGGTCGACATCCGGGATGTCCTCGGTGTAATGGCGCGTGAGGCTCTGTGGTCATCTTCGCCTTGTCTCGATGGTTTAGTCATCCGTGATGCGTATAGGTGTCTATAAAAACTTTCAATTTCCTCGAGAATCTCGAACTTAGAGGTGACGGTCCTGCCATCCCCGGTCCTCAGTTTCGCCAGATGGGGTCTACCTAATTCCTGAGCGAAGACTTTGGTGCCTCTATTTCGCTCAATCGCAGCCTCGATATTACGAGTGCTGCAGCGTCGGAGGTCACGTCGCGTCAGTTTCCTGATTTTCAGGTTTAAGGGCCGCCTATCTGACGAAGACATCTGGGCGTCCGGCGTTTCTCGTCTTTCCTTCATAAGTTCGAGAGTCTCGGGTGAGAGCTTGGACTCCCTATTACCGCGTTTTCCGGGGAACAACCTTCGAGACACATTCTGTAGCGTTTTGACCACTGTGTCGGTTTTTTCGTCAACATTGTCCGTGGTTTCCAGCAGTGCGAAACGATTTTAGAGTTCCAACTGGAACTTATCGAAACCTAAGGCTATTTGGGGCAGCGTGGGTCGGAGAGTAGGTCTCATCATCCTAACTCTTTCAGCCTTAAGGTTGATATTTAGAGAGCCTCGGACGACTCTATGATCGCTACCGGTATTAAACCTATTGATCACCGAGACGTCTCTAAATATATGCCGCTTGTCCGTGATGATGAAATCTATCTCGTTCCTCGTCACGAAAAAATAATGCGTATAGAAAAATAATTATAAGACAGAAAAAACGACTGCAGAGTCCTAATTCTAAAGTAACAGCACTACTTAGAGACAAAACCAAAGTAGAAGAAGCTAAGAAGAAAATTTTATTTGGAGAAGCAATGAAGAATACGTTACAAACAAATTACAAACATAACACTCCTTTTTGGGCAGACGTGTAAAAATAAAAAAATCGAAGTAAGAAAAAAGATAATTTAGTGATGATGTCATTGGTGATACGCGGATTTTGAAAGATCTCAAGGTTTTGTCTGAAACGAATCATTTCCGAGTGAGAGACATAAAGAATTTATTAACATAAAGCATTTATTGTCACCTAAATAATTAATAAATATGTGATTCAAGTATATTATTCATTTTATTTCTAATTACCAATCACGAAGCATAATTACCATTTTTTAAATGCTAATTACCGTGTGTTTCATATCTCATCACCGTTCGATGAAAATTTTCAGCTTTAGATTCAGACCTATATAGCAGTTCAAATACTGTGCGTTTTATTTATTTCGTTAATCTGCACTATAAACTTTACGTTAAATCTATAAAAGTTGTAATTTGAAGCATTATTTGACTTTAATTTATGTTTCCCGAATATGCCTATCTTCAAATATTCACCCAAGTATGTAGTCATCAAAATATTACTGAAATACGAATTACAACGTGACATCGACCTTAGGATTAATCCGTTGATTATGAGATTACATATATCATCATACCTTGATCATGATAAACTGTGTCAACAACATAGTGAATATTTCGTGTTACAAGAGATTTTCAGGATATTTTTAGACGATTCTTACTTATGCATTAAGATTACGCCATTCTTTGTAAGAATAGTTTTTTTTTTGTATATTTCTTTGCACATTTGACATTTACTGAGGTTTTAGAATTTCTAGACACTAGGTTCCTACTGAAAGTACTGACCCATTCTAGACCGGGACATAAGTGCGTGGAAAGGGTAGAGGGAGGTGTTTTTCCAGCCGTGTGACAATGCAGGCTAAGTATAGATATGTTAGTAGATATGGTTTTATAGACTTGGAAAGATATACACCTATCGAATTTTGGTCTTGTTTCAGCCTGTTTCTCGTCAAAATTTGGTGCAGTATTCATGCGTCACAAAGGTACTACGTCTGTTTAAATTGAAGAAACAACATTTAATTATTTACATTCCCGTAATAAGACTGCAGGCTTATAAGACTTTCTGCGTCATTACATACTTTATCAATTATAAAGTAAACCTTCACATTTCCTATACGTAACTCTTACTACATAAGTAAGATACAGAACAGAATCAGTATTGTTATTTAATTTATTAAGAGCCTTAGCTATACTTTTGTTATCATCTTTTTATGATGAGTGATTGTTTGCGATGATGTTTTTTTATTCTTCTTTTGTTTTTATCTACTTAATGTCTTCTTCTACTTTTTAAAGTTGTTTAATTTTTCTCTTTTTAGGGTTCCGTACCCAAAGGGTAAAACGGGACCCTATTACTAAGACTCCGCTGTCTGTCTGTCCGTCTGTCTGTCTCCAGGCTGGATCTCATAAACCGTGAAAGCTAGAAAGCTGAAATTGTCACAAATGATGTATTTCCGTTGCCGCTATAACAACAAATACTAAAAACCACATAAAATGAATATTTAAGGGGGGCTCTCATATGACGGTGGTACGAACCCTTCGTGCGCGAGTCCAACTCGCACTTGGCCAGTTTTTATTATATAGCTATACCGTAAAGACGTTTTTTTGTTAATTGTTATGCACGTCTGTAGTTGATGTAAACACTAGTTTTAAGACTCGTGAAATGTTTATTTTCATGTTTGTGTTTATGATGTCGAGGTGCCTAGATAAATAAATCTCTCATGAAAGGCTTAAATCATCGCTGAAAATTCAATATTGGTGCTCATACTAATATACTGGTATTTATTTACGATTTTGCATTATAATCATTAGAACAAGTTAGGAATTCTTCTCTAAATTTTTTGGGTAGTTTTCCGTTTAATCTTGTTCATATATTTTTTTTATGTCATCAGATATTCTCTCATCGTGGTTTGAATAATTATTGATCTGTCCTTTTATATCAAAGGCTTATACTCAGATTGTGTCTGCATGTACAGATTTGTCTGAATGAACACTTACTAATAATAATATCTCAATAACAATCGTGCACAAATCACGACGAATACACATGTCGATGCGTCATCGTCATTAATTCGATATTTACATAAGTCACCTTCCGACATCCGACGGAACATGCTTAAGGTGACATTTTCAGCTGACTTCTAAAATAATACACTGGTCAGACTCTTTCACGATTGCCCTTGTTTGATTGTAAGTATGCAGTATCAAGATAATTGATTTAAAAAAATTTGTTGTCGGTTTTTCGGTATGTAATCTTGGACCAGAAGTAGATGTTGCAGAAGAGGCTTATTGTGCCATCGAATTCACAAATAATATGATCAGGGCCTCGATTTAGCTATTTAAGAGTTGCTTAAATTGACCGAATGACCTGCTTCATTTGGTTTTTTTTACGATAATTGGCATTCTGCTAACTGTCATTACGATCATTAATTGGTCAAATACGATCATTCTCTTCGAGAGTTTAATGAGATTTTATTGTAGGCTTATCTGATAACGAAAATTAGGCACAATGACAAGTACACCGACCGACCACTGACATGCATTTAAAATAGCTGAATCGAAGCCCTGTTATTAGTAGACTATGTACAAAACTGCAAGTAGGTATAATATAAGGCCAAATTGTCCTAATTAACTTAATTCCATTTACATATTTTTATTTATTTAAGTACTTACTTATTAGTAATTCCGGGTTTCTTCTGCGGAGGCACATGATTAAAAGGTTTCATGACTATCGGAGTCCTGCGATCCATTGTCGTCATACTTCCATCCATTTTGGACACAAAATCTATTTTTGGCACACTTCTATTACTCGTTATTCTTCCATTAACTTTTGGTAAATGATGATCACTTTTTGATTTTATGTTCCTCATTGGAACCATTTTCATATCTTCCTTTTTAACATCTAAACTAGTTGTACTTTGTGTTATTATTATTTTTGGAAGCTGTTTCGACAGTTTTCTTAGTCTTTCGGATTTTGGATCTGATATCACTGAGTCCAGACTTTCGTTGGATTTTTCATTTTCTAGTTTATAAACTGTTTTGGGTTTTATTTCTTCTATCTTTTCTTTTATTGTTTCGTAATCTGGTTCTTCGTTGTTATTTGAAATATCTTCAGCAAATTGTTTGCTTTCTTCCAAATATTTCAGACACTCGTCGTACAGTTGATCAATTTGTTCGTATTCCATATCTTTTAATTTAGTTTCCATTTTGTCGAGTATTTTTAACTTATGTAAAAACTGAATAAACAATATTTTATGTAACACTCTTCTCTATAAAACTAACACACCACTAAATGATTTTGAATATCACAGCCACATTTTAAAATTTGAACTCTTTGAACATCGATTTTGAACACAGCATTCTAAATTTTCAAAATAATTTGAATGAGGAACAGTTTGTAACGGCTCTCACGTATTTTTTCTTTTGCAGTTGTTCATGGTTTCTCGTGTCCTGCCTGTTATCTCGCCGTTATCTTGTTATCTGTCGCTAATTGTGATGTGAGTGCTCTAATGGCTCCTACACACAGTGCCGGCGGCAGTGCCGCCGGGCGAGCCGCCGGCCAAGCCGCCGTGCGCCCGGCGGCATTCAAAGCCGCACAAAGGAGCCGCCGGCATTTGTTTGTATGACGACGCGCGACGGCTTGGCCGGCGGCGGCTCGCCCGGCGGCATTGCCGCCGGCACTGTGTGTAGGAGCCATTAGCCCAAGATCCGCTGTGACCTTGCTGGGACTGTATGTGGGTGAATCTGAAAGCGGAGTTATGAAAACACCATTTTTTTTGCACAAACTTTAAAACGAGCTCTTTAATTAGTTGTATTACTCAGTAAAATAAGCCCTTAACTATTTTCAGACGTAAAAATAGAAATGTTATTGCTTTATTTATTAAACTTAAATTGCAGTAACTTTTATTATTATTAAATATATTTTAATATCTTCAGCAATTTCGTCATTCATTTTTGAAGTTTTTTCCTTTCCATTGCACGAAACCGTCTTTGGTCTTATCTTGTCTTGGGTTCTTTATTTTAAACTGAATTCTCATGGATCTTCCATATCTTATATTTAAAAATCATAAAGACATGAAAAGAAAACTCAAATATTTTCTAAACAGCAATAGACTTGCAGAATCACCCAATACGGTAACAATACAGAAAACTTCAAATTCAGTGGCGACGCTCTAACTCACTTACGTTTGTTATTTACTTAGCAACATAGTTATATATCTAGCTATGTTGTGATAACAAACAACAGTATTAGGCTGCATTTAAATAGTGTTAATATCTTAATGAGTCATTAACATTGTCGTTTTTGCAAAACTGGGTAGCTCTTTCATACGTTAGGTAATTAATTAATTTTGGTGAATGAATTATAGACAATAAAAAATCTTGACTGCGTGAATAAAATTACACTTAACAATACTTCAAACTGACCAATAAAAACAATTTAATATAATAATTGCATCTAGAGTAAGCTAGCTCAAATTTAAGACGCAGCTGACGTCGCCGGCATGCGGCATTCTAACATCTGGGAACCAAAATGAAAAAAATGACCGAATGACCTGCATCATTTGGTCATTTTTACGATAATTGCATTCTGCTGTCATTACGATCATTAATTGGTCATTACGATCAATCTCTTCGAGAGTTCAATGAGATTTTATTGTAAGCTTATCTAAATACGAAAATTAGACACAATGACAAGTACCTGCCTACACTGACCAAACACTGACACATGCATTTAAAATAGCTGAATCTTGCGTCAAAATTTTTATATATATATATATAGGTATTTGCCTACTTTCTTTTTATTTACCTACTTGAATCTTTCTGCAAATCTTATAATAATTAAAAAGAAATCAGGGCATAAATAAAATAAACACATTTTAGGCAAGACATTGATGCCTGTTTATTTTACATTTAAATACATAATATTATATTATAATGGTGTTCTTTGTCAAACTCCACGCTTGCGTACCTATAACACATTTACATCCATAGTTTACATTTATACAATTAGCAATAATAACAAAATATCGCAAAATTAAAATTAATATTAAAATTTAATAGATAGGTATATGTTTCATGATTTTTAATCTCTGTAAATATATTTTTACGATAAAAATGCATTAAGTAAGTTCCATTATTTTATGAAAAGCACTTTCTTATAACTTTGGCGAGTTACGTTTTTGTAAATAGAATTTACTTATTTATTTTTTATTATTCATATAATAATTAAATATTTATTAATAATTATTTTTAGTAGTTAAACAATGATAAACGATATTTTGCTCGTAATTGCATTTATAGTTTGTAAAACTCTTGTATTTTTTACTTAGATAGAAATTAGAATAGATATTTATTTTATACTTCATAAAATATTGATATAATTTTGACATAATAACATGACAGTTACATATTCTATAAGAACCTAAATATTTATAATCACCTCGTTTTAAATACATATTCCCATTAACGACAAAATTTTGAAACGCAAGATAATGATATTATAATTAATTATAGCCGATAGATATTAAAATTATAGCCTAGAAGTATTAAGATATTAAAATAGTTAAAATGTATTATTATTTATGTTAAAGGACATCATCCATTTTGGTCCAAATTCGAAAGTGCCGGCCAACAAAAAGAAATGTGATATTCTGACAGAGCTTGTCCTCCTAAGTATTTCTTACTATGGCACCAAAGCTGTAGCACCGCTGCACGTCATTTTATCCAGGGTTTAAAATTCTAAATTTTCATACATTTTTCGATCACATACCACGATATTATCGATTAAATGAATTTCTAAGAGGACAGAGCTTGACCTCCTTAGCATTTCTTTATATGGGACCAAAGCTGTAGCACCGCTTCACGCGATTTCATCCAGGGTTAAAAATTCTGAATTTTCATACAATTTTTTGATCATAAACCACGATATTATCGATAAAATGAATTACTAGGAAGACAGAGCTTGTCCTCTTAAGCATTTTTTAATATGGCACCAAAGCTGTAGCTCCACTTCATTTGAATTTATGCAGGGTTAAAAATTCTGAATTTTCATACATTTTTCGATCAAATACCATGATATTATCCATTAAATGAATTACTAAACACAAATGAAATGTAACGACGATAAAATACATTAAAAACCTACAAAAATCCCTGAATTTATTACTACCCCCAATCATTAACTATGAGCTAGCATCCATAACAGAACATTTCATTTGTGTTTAGTAATTCATTTAATGGATTATATCATGGTATTTGATCGAAAAATGTATGAAAATTCAGAATTTTTAACCCTGTATAAATTCAAATGGAGTGGAGCTACAGCTTTGGTGCCATATTAAAAAATGCTTAAGAGGACAAGCTCTGTCTTCCTAGTAATTCATTTTATCGATAATATCGTGGTTTATGATCAAAAAATTGTATGAAAATTCAGAATTTTTAACCCTGGATGAAATCGCGTGAAGCGGTGCTACAGCTTTGGTCCCATATTAAGAAATGCTAAGGAGGTCAAGCTCTGTCCTCTTAGAAATTCATTTAATCGATAATATCGTGGTATGTGATCGAAAAATGTATGAAAATTCAGAATTTTAAACCCTGGATAAAATGACGTGCAGCGGTGCTACAGCTTTGGTGCCATAGTAAGAAATGCTTAGGAGGACCAGTTCTGTCAGAATATCACATTTTTTTTTGTTGGCCGGCACTTTCGAATTTGGACCAAAAATGTATAGAGAGTGGATGATGTCCTTTATTAAACTATTGTGTGTGTACATAAATTATTAAATAAATAAATAAATTAACACTTATGTTAAATGATTTGGCATTTGAAATTGACATCAACTTATTATTTGGCAAATTATTTCCGTTGGAATGGGAAAAAATATTCCCATTCCGACCAATATATTGGGAATTGGCAATGTAAATATATTTTTTTTTATATCTCTTTTTAACGTAACTAGTTATGTATGAAGTATTACATAGTATTTGTGCGTTTATGTTCGCACTCCTATGCTTTTTTAAGCAAATGCGAAAACATTTTTTTATGCACTGGATTCACTATTACGATATCACGATTTCATTGTTGAGTGCAACATCAATTTAGTATTGCCAAGGTTTTTCATAATGCACGTCAATTGAGTTGTTCATGTGGAATTCAGATGAAATACGGTATTCAGCTGAATCAGGTAATATTTGACGCCAAACCCAACATAGTTTGAGGAAGGAATAATTTAGTAATGATTCAAATTCACGAAATTGTGCTCTTCATCGTAGATGCTTTGTTTTATATCTTCCAGTAACTGGGAAAATGTTAACCTCAGCCAATTATGGTATTTTGGAATGTATTTGTACAATTTGGTCGAGTAATGTTTCGCAATATTTATATGAATTTAATTTATTATATTATACAGCTGATTATGGACATCTCATATACACATACAATTATTTAGTATACATATCTATCTACTATATATCTAAGGAACTATATTTATTTCAGGTAACAAGGTGACCACATTTAACTAATGTTTTATTACCATTACATATTAAATACGACTATTTATAGCTAGATATAATGTATTGCCTTATTTACTACTATAATATATTACATAAATATTAAATAGAAGATATAGCTGAAGCAAGATTTAGATAATTGAAAAAGGATACCTTTGGCCAATGACCGAACCAGAAAACAATCATACCTTTGTCAATACTATTAAATAAGGTACAAACAAGGCATAGTTTACGTTAAATTATAAGTTAATACAAGAAGCTCTGAATACTGCCACGCTTAAATGGAACTGGGCTGGACACATATGCCGCATGTCGGACGACCAATGAGCCGTAACGATGACCTCTCTGATCGGCAAGACAGAGCTATACTTTTTGACAAAAATTGGTTCTCCGCAGTCCTAACCAAAGAGAATTGAACAAACGGTAGAGAGGCCTTTGCCCTGAGACATAAATGGCCAGAAAAAAAAACTATCAACATCAAGTATCTATCTTTCAGTTGTTGTCATTCAAGAAAATTTCAACTTGCCATACGGATTTATAATTTTAAATTTCATAGTTACAGACACAATCTTAATAGTTTTATTTAAATGTATTGACAAAGGGAAACTAACACCTAATGCAAAGCGTGTATTCAAAGCATTGCATTAGACTTGCTGAGGAGACACTTTCAGGACTGTACGAACATATTGAAGATACAACATACGTACTATAGTAGCAGTAGTATAGCGGGGTTTGTATAAAGATAGGTTATTTTCAGAGTAGATAAAATTAGATTAGGATTTAGAACTAGGCTAGAACATTTCTAGGCACGTTTTACTAAATCTTGAGGCACATGAAACTGTTAAATATAATATTTATAATATTTTGAGGTAATTTTGTCTCATGTCAATGTTTAGAAAATTACATCAATGACATCATTTGGAAAAAATATTGTAACAAATTAATTAAAATATAATATTATTAAGTATGTTATCTTCACTTGCAGAATAATTCAGAATAAGTATCAATAGTTCATTTAAAATGTACTTCTTTCTTACACATTACTTGCCACTCAAAATTTGGCGGGAGTTAAGACTTACAAATTGTATTCGTATTATTATTGTATGTCAGAACATACTGTTAACACTAAAGGGATAAAATCGTTTAAAACTGTAGACAAGAGAATATGTCTCAGGAATGGCAAACTGTCACAACCCTATTATAAACTCTGAAAACACAACCCTGGGGAACATAAATCTTAAATATGTTATTAACCTCAAATATTGGAGGTTTATTTAAAATGCTATACTTTACTATACTGTTTAGTTTCCCATACCACCCAACTCATCCGTTTCCCATCGTAACCAGAACATGGGAACTTATATTTGAAATTATAAAATAAAATAAAAATGAACAAAATAAAAAATAACCATTTATTCATGAATAAAATTGAAAACAAAACATATAAAATAGAAAATAATTTACAACAGAGGTTAAAGATTTTTTTATAAAAAAACTAAAATCACAACATTTTGATATAATGTACTTCAAAATAACTAGCTATATAATGTATATATCTATTAAGTATACAACGGTATAATATCTATTTTTACAGTATTTTGTGAATACTTTCATTAACTTATTTAACGGATAAACTAACCTATAAATATAAATGCATTTTTTTGGATGTTTCGTTAATTTTTTTAACGATATTTTATAAAGTACATATAAATATAATATTAAACTTAACTACGGTACTGGGTTGATCGATTTATTTTTTTTTCAATTAACTGGAATCCTCTTTAAATTATAAATGAGACAGAATGAATTTAAAAGGGCATAGCATAAAGACATTTAAAGGTTTGTTTTGTTTTAGGCCATCCATATAAAAACTGATAATATACGATTTAAAAAAAAGTTACTTACATATCATCTAGTTTATGTCGAGTATCGAAATATCTAAAGGCCAAATTACTTTTCTAATCGGTTATAAATTAACGATAGTATTCACAAACTATATTAAAATTTAATTAAAATCACAAAACAGATAATTCTTACCATACGCTACGTAATCTGAAATTAATCGTACTAAATTTATCTTATCGACATACCGACAAACAAAAAGCATCGGATTCATGTTAAGATTGTCGATAAAACTTTATCGATATGTCGATATCGATAAATGTGGAATAACTTTACATACGCTTCACACGTCATAGAAGTCTCGGGGACTTACAGCGCTTTTCCTGAAAACATGAAAAAAATAATATTAAAAAATATACGACGAAACAAGGTTTCTTGTAGGATTGTTTCGTATTTAGGTACTGTACTGCACAGTTTCATTACACAAAGACACACATTAAAACATAACATAAAGAGATTTTTTAATCTATGACACTTAAATTATTAGTATCTTACGATTCTATCAATCAATGAACAGCGATAGATTATTTCAAAAAAGTTTTTAGAATGTCAATCACAAAACAAAATTGAAAGAACATAGCATTAATTTAAAATAATTTAGATGACGTACATACAAAAAATAGTATAAACGAAAAAAACTTAGCAATGAAAAGAGTAAACCCATTTTAAAAATCATACCACCCTATATATTAGCCCCCAATACCACAATTCCACAAACATCAAAACAACACACACAAACAGCGAGACTGCACGATTATTCAGTAAGGTTCGTACCATATGCGCATGCGCTAGACATGATAGTAACGGCTACACGTTTGTAGTGTACCTGTAATGTGGGGAGAAGGGGGCAGAGTTAGAGGGTGATTGTAAGTAAGAGTAATGTTAGATGATGTGGGGGTTATGGAGACATTCGCTTGCAATAAAAATGTAGATAGAAATACAATGTAAACGAAATTATGAGGATGCTAATTCGATAAAAAGGGCAACCGTCATACTAGACAATAAATCATGTGTGCAAGGCTTTGGGTCACTAATCTTTATTTTAATTGAAATACGTAAAGACTTGAATACGTGTTGTTTGTCCCTTCAAATTATTGTTACAACATACTTAGGAAAAATACTGTTTTTATACTGAAATACAGATTCAATCTAGTGCCGATATGAGGACATGAAAGGATTGCTAAAACGTATCTGTTGCAGTGTTGATGGTTATTTGCAAACAACTGTATAAAAGAAAATTGTGTAAAGAACAAGAAATGCAGAACCAAAAAAAAAATGTTATAGAAATAATAAGCAGAAACAAGCGATTATGGACCTTAACACATTAGAATAAGTACCTGTCGCGTGAGGTGATTGCCTCGTCGTCCGAATCCAGGTCGAACAGGTCATCCCGTAAATAACTCTTGTTGGAAAAGCCTCCGAGGTCCACTGGAAATAGAATAAAACAAAATATTAACATCTATATCTATTCAAATACATTCGGTAATACTCAGACAAGTAACAAAGTAAAGGAAAAGCACTTATTGCCTATAAAATTAAAAAATAATCCACTAAAATAATGTGTGCCAAAAATAAGGGTTTTTTATTTGTTTACTCTCATAGTTCCTAGGGATCTCAATCAAACAAGACTTCAAAAAGGTCAGGCTGAAGTGTACGAATCATAACTTGGCATTGTCATCCTGTATGTGGTCCTCGCGTGTAGTAGATAACGCAGAGTACTCTCGTCAGCTCATTACATGAGCCATGTCTGTAGTATGCTTTTGCCCGTACGAGGACACTCCATCAAGCCTTATGCTATGCTATAGTGAAGTCCAGAAATGACACATTCCGGGACGGCGTCTTATTTTCGTTGTATGCGGGAATTCAAATTCACCGATCAGACACGCTTAGTCTACCTTCAAGGGCTTATCAGGCAACCAGAAATTATAAAAAGTATGATGTGACCGGTTACCTCTGGTGGAGTCGTCGTACTTGTCGTCGGCCCACTTGTAGTCGTTCTCGGTGTAGAGCGGCGGCAGCGTCTGGTGCGGCGTGGGGTACAGGTCCAGCGTGCGCTTCTCGTTCGCCAGGCTGTCCGTGTCGCTGAACGATCGCATCCTGGAATAGATAATAGTCCATTAGAACATGAATACACGTGTGTGGAAATTTAAATTTATTATATTTTGAGCTTCTACATAACTGCTGGGAGAAACCTTTGGTATACTTTCAACTTTTTGAAGACGACGGAGAAGTTTTCTGTCCTAATACGTTTCTGAAGATAGTGAAATTAGATCTGTTAGAATGTTAAACCAATATCCTCTACAAGGTAAGACAGACCCGATCATCTCAATATCCATAGATATATAAAACTGTAATTCTTAGTTTGTTCTTTTATGAAACTCTTCCAGCTTTACGGGACCTCTCGTCCTCTGGGTATGCTCTCTCACCTGGTGTAGTCCTCGAAGCAGCTGAACCTCCAGAGCGCGAAGGCGAGCATGGCCATGGACAGCACCACGCCCGCAGCGATCACCAGCCACACCATCAGCACTGTGCGGTCGTTCGGGATCGCGTACTCCTGCAAATTATCATAGAAAACGTTAAATATAAAAATATTGGCAAATAATTGTCTTACTGCTGGGCAAACCCGCAACCCAGAACCCAGGTTTTTCTCTCAATGATTTTCTTCAACGGTTCTCAACATGAAATAACTGACTGAAATTGCTTGTCTTACTGCGCCGCCAATGTTCTAATGGAAACCGGTCGAGTAGAACCAGATAACAAATCAAAGAAAAAAGGAATGGAATATAATTGTCAAAGGACTGCTTTCACATTATATTATTATTGAACGAACGAGATGAGTTGAAAGCTCGACCACCCGTAGCTATCAACTACAACTTTGTGGCTGGTACCCTGACATGTCCGCAGTGTGCGCGGACTTTTACGCACAAAATTGGGTACTCCAGCTACATGAGAGCACACGCACGCCAATAGAGTCGAAGTGGTCGCCATTACCGAAATCGGTGTGGAAGATTATTATTATTATTATTGAAGTGGGTACAAATCTGACTATAAACTCAAAGGGTCTCTCGGGTATTGCGGCAATCTAAAACGACGAAGTTCACAATAAAAAAAATAGTCTACGCTAAAAGCAAAATCGTTTACAGCAAAACCCTATTAACTTACATCAATTCATCCAAGTTTACATAACAATTATATGCAAAAAACCTCACGCCTATCCAATCAATATGTATTTATGTTCGTTATGTTCGAAAAAATTAAATGATTTTCACTGACCGTAATGCCCAGCGCCCTCAGTCTGCTCGCGTACTTCTCCTGCGCGATGTACGTCGTCCACATGCTATCCAGGTCTTCCGCCGTGAGCCTGGGTACCACCTCCTCATCCTCGTACTGCAGGGGCACGCCGAACACCACCTCCACACACGTCTCGTAGTTCGGCCAGTGGATGTTGCAGACTGCAGTCTTCGTGATCTGAGTTACTTCCAATCTGGAAAATGTTAAATTATTGATTGCATAAAAATGTGAATAAAACTGTGTAAATTAAAAGAAAATATCTGGGTCAATTTTAATGAAAATGATATAGGACCACGTCTGACCTATGCCAATATAATATAATAATAATAATAAATAATAATATTCCGGGACAACTCACACACGGTTATTTGATCCCAAGCTAAGCAGAGCTTGTGTTATGGTAACCAGACAACTGATAAACATACTTGTATATTTCTAAATACATACATATTATAGATAAATTACACCCAGACAACTAGAACAAATGATCGTGCTCATCACACAAACATTTGTCCTGGGTGGGAATCGAACCCACGACCTCCGGTATAGCAGTCAGGGTCACTAACCACTAGACCAACAGGCCCGTCAAATATCACAGTCATAGCGATGATATGAAATAATTTATGGAATCGTTCTACAATTATTATTATACCTCACACAAAATGCACAAAAAAAATCTACCAGATCTACCTATACAGACGAAATGTGTACCACTTTCTTTTGAAGACAGTTGAAAAGACATAGAATTATAATTCAAAAAATAAATCAAAGAATGGCATGGTAAACTCGCTTCTGTTTATCGTATTTTGTGGAGCAATGATTAGTATCTAGTAAAGGGTTTGATGATGCCTATAAATGACTGAAACTCAAATGCCAGAATCGTTTGCACAGTAAAATATACCGCAGTATTTTATCTTACCGTAAATAAATCATATCAAACCTATAATTCAACGATACTGTCTAAGAAATTCAGCAAACATATACATACACCTTGTTACGTATGTATTTATAAGTTTAGCTTTCGACGTAAACATCTAAAACGTGCGAGTTCCCCACATTTCCCGCCCTCGGCACTGCGGTCGCCGCAATGCGTATTTTATTCAACAATATCTTTTTATCTTTCCTTCATCTTTTACTTTTACTTTATTTACTTCTTTTTAAATTACATATGAAACCTCGTTTATTATCCCTTCGCTTAGAAAAAGTCTGCGATCAAAACAAATGAAGGTCCGTTTTGATTGGTTAGTTAATTGCATAATAATGTAAGTAATAATTATTAGCAGAAGTTAAAAATAGAAGCGATTAAATACGTCACATCGATAGTCGAATAAAAAATATATTTAAATGATGATTTGTTGTAATATGTCAATTATATTATGTGACATTCATTTTAGATAAAGTTTCTTTTAAATATTTTTTTATTTATTTTGTAGTAGGTTTAGTCATCTAACAAAATAGAGTGAAAACATTCACTGTTGTGTAACAAGTTTTATGTATTTACATACGCAATCTAAATATTCGAGCGATCTAATAAATGTTATAAATAAAGCCACTGACACCGCTGAATGTATAAACATGTAATATATATTTATGACTGTAAGGGTGGGAGCACACCGCACATGTCAAGTAGTCGTGCGTTAAACGCATAAGTTACTAACAATACCGCATAAGGTTTGCGTACAAAGACAATTTCTCTGAATTCTTTTGTTTCCTCACATATGAAAACACAGTATAAAATCAGGATTCAGGTAGTGAAATATTCAGGATTTTCGGTGCCAAAGTTTTACTTTTTTCCTACATAAAGAAACGTGATAGGTAATACTATACATAAATTTAAGATTTGTGCACCAAGTCTTTAAGACTTTTGTAATTTAGACACTAAAATATCTAAAGATTTTTTATGAGTTATCTCGACAGAAATATATGGTTGTCATGATATAAAAAAAAGCACTTTATCATTGCTATTTTGTCAAATGCCGCTTAATGATTACTCTCTCTCTAGATAAGAATTTATGATCTAGCTTCCAGTTTATTCTCCAGACAATAAAAATGTGACACATATTTACAACGCGGAATCGCGCGGCAAGTATTGCACCATGCAGATGTGTCCGAACCTTTACACGCTAAACGTGTTCATCCGATCCTACAATAGATCAGTGTCAAAGTTTACGATCTGTGCTCTGAAGGCCGACGCCATTGATAATCATCTGCGCACAAAACTACGTCAGATGTATGCAACAATCATATGCAGGGGTAAGTAGTTCTTCCCCTTTCTGTTACTTATAGAGGTGGGCCAAAGTCTTCCAAGAAGTCTTGTGTTTTTCTTAAATCTATAAATCAAAGCTGACACTGACACTGCGTCTAGATGGTTTTTAGTCAGACTTCAAAAAAATATTTTCATATTCGATCCATTCGTTTAGGAGGTATGAAGTCACAGACCTACAGTCACGTCAATCTTAAAACTTCCTTTTTTTACGTCTGAGGGTTAAAATAATCAGCGAAAAATTATAATAACGACAAGAGATAAGCAAAATCAAAATCAAAATATTTTTATTTAGGTAGGCCTTTTAAAGCTCTTTTAAAACCATAAATAACTCAAGTTGCTAATCGGTAAAGCTGATAAGTATTACTACTTAGTTTAAACCACAAAGCGTGGTTTAAACAGCTCTCTATCCACCCATGAAATAAACAAGCGTCATCATACCTATTCACACATAACATTAATTTCTCTACTTCTATTATTTATCGCAACATTTATCAATATACTCTTATCACAAGGCATTATCAATTCAATGACACGATTATAAATTCTAAATGATAATGTTTTACAGTCGTATGGAAAATTCAATAGTCATACGTTTAAAACTGTACCAGTTATCTATACTTATCTATTTTGATGGAGACAAAGAAACCAAATTTAGAGGTTTAGTATTATTTATAGACGTCAGAAATGGCAGATTTTAGTTATTGGATAAAGATAAATAATGGCCCACTGATTTCCTACATAAAGCCAAAATTGGCTATAGGAAATCTAAAATCGGGGCAGACCCAACTATAAATGGAATAATGCAGATATACCTCATTACTTAGTTCAAAATTAAATATCTAAAAGTTTCATATTATAAATATTTTGTCATAAATGTTTGCACTTGTGCAGTCATATTTAATGAAATTATTTGGCACAATTGGATGGGGTTAACCTAACAAACAGATCAGAAATAACTTGAGACATATTCCCCAATAACAAAGTTCTTCCTCTATTACCTGGAATATATTACAGGCTGGGAAATACCGTTTGTGCAATGCAAGCTTATTATTATACGAAAACAAGCGGATGCAAAAACAATTGAGAACTCACCAATAACATTCTCTTCTATCCTTATTACGTATTCATTATATTATATTATCTTATGGTAATCTAATATTATATCCTATGTGACACGGATTCCTTCTTATATACGGGTTTATATACATAATATATTATATACGGTCTCATTTGTCTAACGCTTCCAGTCTTCACATCAACCGCGATATGTCTTAGGCTTTGTTTCCATTCTACACTAAAATGTACCAAGAAATAATACTCCCAATCTCATACAAGCTTCTCTTCAGTAAACTTTACTGGCTGGTTAATTACTTCTATTTTATTATCAGTTGATTCTTGTACTCCATCATTATTATTATAATTATCTTTCTTAATATCAACACCTTCTTCAGGTGTCGTTGCATTGTTATTATCTACTTTAGGCTCCTCCAAATTCAAGTCAGATTTCTTCTTAGCAACTTTAGCATGTAATTTCAGTTCATTATTAGCCACTTGGGGATAGTGATGGAGTATCGCAGTCGTGTTAAAAGTAATCTTACCATACTTAACTATCTCTGTGGGCCTCTTAGCGTAACTAGTGCTAGGTAAAGCTAAATCTATATTCTGTTCTATATCAGGTGAGTTTGCAGCGCTGTTAGTATAGTCCTTCGTCTCCTCTATAAGTCCTAATGCTATTCGCTTACTTTTCTTAAAGTTTTCCATATAACTATTGTGAAGGTTCATATCTACAGTGTTGTTTTGTTTGAGTGGCAACGAGTTTGGCAGCCGGTGAGCTCTGTCCTCGGCTGTGTATCACAATTGTTTCTGGTTGAGGTTCTTGATGATCTGGTCGTTGGCCGCCGCGAGGTCGCGCGCGGCGTTTGTTAGCTATGTCTGGGACTGCACCATGGAGATGCTGGTCGTCTCCGTGACGATGGTCGGCGCCGGGAACTCCTCGCTCGTCGAGTCGTATATGGGAAACTCGCAGCACATGACGAACTTCAGGAATCTCGGCACCTCCACGTATATAGCCGGCGGGATCGGTATCAAAGGCGACGTGGACGCCTTATAATACAAATAATCTGGGTTATCTCGGTATTTTTCGTCGGCGGATCGTTCGAGCAGCGGAATACCAGATAAGAATAAAATGATCGCCGTCGTAAACAGTGGTGATAGTATCGCGACCCATTCCACGCCGTGGATCACGTTCAACGATATTATGAATATGCCCCACCATAGAACCACCTCGCCAAAGTAATTGGGGTGTCTCGAGAGTCCCCAGAGGCCGTCATTGCACCATTTCCCCTGGTTCTCGGGCTCCTGTCTAAACGCAAACTTCTGTAGATCAGCATACGTTTCTATCAACAGTCCAATCACAAACACACCAGCACCAGCAGAGTCCAACGTTGTCATCGTTTTCGGGGACTTTGGGAACGAATGATGCGGCGAATTTATTATGATAACCGGCAGACTAACTACATACACCCACACCGCTTGGAACGTGTAAAACACTGCAAATCTTAGCGTGTTACTCTTACGATCCTCGAACTGTTTGTCTCTGCCTATGTGGTAGATTCTGTAGATGAGGTAGCCAGACAGTCTGACGCCCCAGAGGCAGACAAAGGCGGTGACCATCAGCTGTCTGCTGTCGTAGCTCTTGAGGTGAGAACCTCCTTGTCCGAGAAAAAAGGTCAACAACGCTATTATAATGAAGTTGGCGCCGCCAGTGAAGTCCGTGACTTTATCATTTTGGAACAACGACGCTATAGTGAAGAACAGTATCTGCATGGCGACCGTCACCATCGCGCTGATAGCGAAGTTGTTCCTGTCTATGAGAGGCTCCATTATGTATATTTGACACTAGATTCTGTATTTGGCATCAGGGAACGTTCGAATCGATTCTGTGGCGCAATGCTGCATTTTGGAATATCACTCTTATATCAAACATGTTAAAGTCTCGAATTTTGTGCACATCGTTACTAGTTTTTTCACTTACACGCACTAATATGTGTTTTATGTATTTACAGTTAGTTTTTGTATATTATTTGGTTTCGAAGCGGTTTTATAAGCTCGTCGCGTAAGCTTTACTGAAATAGATTTTGACGTTTGCTGTGCGCATGAAGCTTTGTAGCACGCATGCGCGGGGCCGCGTACCACAGACGGTGTTCAGAGTTCCGACGGGAATTTTCTATGGAATATCTCACTAATCAATTCTCCGAGACTTCAATTGTTTTTGAGATATTGTCCTGAGTATTTAGCTCAATATTTTTGAGTAGATGATGTGGTATGCTTTTGTTATTCAAATCGATTCGTAAGTAGGTCAGTGACGTAGCCGGCGCGACAAGAATAGACGTTCTGCGTGTATATGTGTCTACATATATGTAGTAAGACTGTATGCGACAATGTAACAAGTTCCGCATGTAGTATAATTAGACCGCTTAGTTCAAAGTGGGTAGACAGATGCCTACGCTACTTATAATAGAGAATAATCCCATCATGCTTTAAAAACACGGAAATTTACTAATCATTGTACGATATTGACTTTATTATAATATATGTTGTTTATTTGGTACAGTATTTTTTATCTAAGATATATAATTATTTAAACCTTTTATTTCTGTGTTTCCTTTATTGAATAAACATGTTATGATTATTATCATATTTTTATCAATACAACAACATGACATATACTTTTGTTGGTGGGTAATTATATTCATGCTTTTGAAGGTAGGGGATATTGTACTTATTAAGTGTGTTGGTACTAGCTCTTTCCCACGGCTTTGTCCCTAGTACCTTATTAATAGGTTCCTAATATAGGTATGTATTTATATTAAACCATCCTTTAAATAAATTTGTTACTGAGAAGCCTAACCGAAAAATACGCAGAACTAGTTTTGCGACCTAAACTTGTTTTTAACTCTGACCACAAAACCAAAAACTAATAATGAAATTTAACTAATTATAGCCATCATTGTCATTTTCCTGTTAATTCTATTAAATGTCACTAAAACTAATTAATTGCATTATTGTAATAAAAGTACATGTTTCAGTTAGTTATTATAAATACCTGAATCATCATATTTTTTAGTATTTTGATGACTTTACCCTTTTATATGTCATTGATCAAACTTCTGACTGCCTCGTTGGCCTAGTGGCGCTAAGCGCGACTGCTACGCTAGAGGTCTTGGGTTCGATTCCCAAGTCGACCAAGGTGTTATTGGGTTTTTCTATGAAATTCTCAGTAGCAGGTCGGAGTTTGGATTTGTGCCCGGTTAGTGGCAATAGACTCGACCCTATTACATGGGACCTAAACATACCGGCGAACTGTGGTGTACATTGGTACACCTCTGCCTAACCCTTCGGGGATACAGGCGTGATGGTATGTTATGTTATATGTTGATCAAACTTTGGTTAAGCTACAATTGCCGCCGTTAAATATTGGATGGGTGACCCCCTGTTTTAACTCACCTTAACATCTAATATACACTTGGATAGTCTTAAACTGTCTAACCGCCTGATTAGACAAAGGTCTCTTCTTATATAGAGAAGGAAAGAATTATTAATATTATTGATCGCTACACTTCTGAAATACTTGCTGCTTTAAAACTAATGATAAATTTTCATCCCAATGTTATCTCGTCTATATGTATGCTAAAGGAAAGCAATATTTTATACTCCGAATTAATCTAATTTTTAGTGTTAATGGCATTATTTTGGAATTAAATCTAAAATTACAATTTTGTATCGAAAGATCTGTGAGATTACAAATGGTTTCAAAGATTAAATAGTTTAGTTATGTACATATGTACCTACTTGTCATATCGTATTTAAATTTATTGTTGTTAAAAGGGAAGTGGACATCTAAGTTCCTTTGAAAATATAAGTAAGTAGTGCTAGCTACAATAAAATCTTTGTTTTTGTAATAAGTATCCTTTACAAGGATGTCGATGATTTTTCTGAAGCGTGTTAGTTTTATTTATTTAAAGTTTTAATTTAGTATATACTCCAGTCAAAATAGATAAAAAAAACCTCGTAAGTTTGCATAAATTCGCATAGAGCTGAATATTGGTGGAGGTCTCAAGTACACCATTTTAAAAGAAATATCAAAAGTCCCTACAGATTCGACTTGTGCAAAAAAAAATACACAAGGTTCAACGTCAATAATATCACCTTTTCGCGTTTTCCTCACAAATGGCAAGTATAGTCGCAAAAATAGGTCAGACAAAAGTTGTAGATCATGCAATTATCTACAAAATTGTCTAAATACTTTTTCCCTACGGATCATCATTCCGGCGAAATCGTAATGACAAGGATTGAAGAATATATGAATAATAGTCATATTCTACATCATAATTATGCACACTTTTCCGCACCACCTATGAGGTAGGGTACGAGGCGCATTTTTAGGGTTCCGTGTTTTGATTGTAAGTGTTTGTTGTTAGATAAGATTTAAGTATGGAATTGGTAATACATTAAAGTATTCTTTCACCCCAATTCCATAGTAAATTGTGCAATGAAAAAAAAACCGAATAGGAAATACATTTTTTTTTGTATTTGAAATTGTTTACTTTTGTTGATTATTCTCGTCCTTTCTACATCTACAAACAACGTCTACAATGTTGATACGTTTGTGTTCACGGGGTACTTAACGGTATGACTTCAGTATTTTTATCGATAAAAATATATTTATGGTTTTATCGTATTTTGTCTACGAGGGATTTATTTAGTAATCCTTTGTAATAATAATCTTTGTAATACGAATGTATTATTGCTATAGAATCATGATTCTAATTGATGATCCGAACCTAATAAACCTTAATAATGTGATTGCTTATATTTATAATGAAGAGATAGAGACTAATTAAAGTTATGTAAGAAGATATGTTTTCTACAGACCGATGTGTTTTATTCGATTGCATAATAAATGGTTTTCTTACATCATTGGCCTATCTTTAACATTTAATTATTTATCATTATCATTTTCTATCCTCTTCTTACTAATCAGAGTCATTAATGAATAGTTATTTAAGGTATTCATTATTTTCGATTTCTGGAAGCCAACTCTCAGACTTTTGAGAATAGGGATTCCCTATTATCATTCATTCAACTATTAGACTGACTACTGAGAGATTACTTGATAAGAAAATTGTCAGTCTACAAATAAACGTTTTAACCTACTTCAAAAGAAGGAGGTTCTCATTTGTCTGTATGTATTTTTTTGTATGTTTGTTAAGCTATACCTACGGCAGTAGTGAATTGATTCATTTTCTTTCTTTTGTCATCGATACCTTAGAGTTGGTCCCATATAAATTGCATTGGAGCCGATCGTTTATTACATTTGTGTATTAAGTTGTATTGTTCAAAAGTCACTCACGTGGTATTCAGACCAGGATCGATATCGTTATCCCTGATGTACTCCGCCGCCATATCCGCCACCAGCTGCTTGAAGTCCTCATGGACCTCATGGAACTGCGGCAGGCTGACTCCGGCCAGGTTCAGCACCAGCGTCTCGTTGGGAGCCAGGATGATGGGCTGGGGTACTGGTCCACCCTCGTCAGCTATTGTGGGTAGAGGCCCTGGAAAGTGGTGGTTAAGGATGATGTATTTGGGATTTTTAGAAAATGATTATTAATGGTCATGGCAAAAGGTGTTTGTTACCTTTGTATTGGGACCCTGAAGACCTTAAGTTTTTTAATAGAGAGTATGTTATGTTATGGGTGAACATTACGTGTATGAAAAGATTCATAAAAAAATCTTTGCATAAGTAGATTATTTCAGTTAGTTCAAAATAATTATGTATTGATCACGTTTATATAAATTGTTAAACAGTAAAATCTCTATTCCTAGTTCAACAAAATAATATAGTCAACAAAATAATATAGTTAATCATTTAAAAATCAGATTTAAAGTGTAGTAAAATATATCGTTTTAACTAGTGCCACTAATCCCATTTACAACACCTTTGCAGGTATCGTAACGTCAGAAACAAAAATCAAAATGAACCCGCAATAAAATCCGAAGAAGTAGTTATGTTACAATGAATAATTGTAGTAAGAATCATGTATAGCTAGACTTACAAATTAGTTTAACAGTGAACTCGAATCCTTTAAGCACGGCCCAGCCAGCCTTGGACTCGAACCTTACGAACATGCGGTTGACGCTGACGAACCTGTACCGTCTCTCCGTATTCAACTTGTAAGAGAAGATCAAGCCATCAGAACCGCTCTCATCTAAACCACCTGTGAAAGAATGACTTACTTAATTAATTTAAACCTTATGCTACAAATCTTTAAGTTGGATTTAGCAAATCTAGAATATATGCTGGGTGACGATTCAATATGTGAGTACATGTGTTTAATAAAGAATGAAAGACAGGAATCAATAAGATCACATTATGTTTGTTTTCAGTATGTTTGTGACCACTGTCTGTACACCTAGTAGTCGGATTCCATTACTTCCTGTCTTTATACGGAACAATACAGAAAAATAAAACTTTTACGTATTAATTGTCGTTAACTAGCAAATACCTTAATACAAAAATAGCGTCAAGGCTTTAAATAATTTCTACTTCAAGATTACTTCAGTTTGTCTTGATATAAATGTGTGGTATTTACCTGGTTTAACAAGAAGATAGTCTCCTCTGCCGCCGTTGATATTGAATTCAGTGATGTTCATCTCAATACCCATGCCAGGACCTTCGAATATCCAGTCAACAATATTGTTACTGGGATAATTGCCAGGCCAGTTTGGTGAGTTAACAACCACTGGCTCATCAGGGGATAAAGTAATGCGAATTGGAGCAACGTGGTTTGCGAAACCTTCAGAATTGACATCCAAATCCTCAGCGTGGTCAGCAGCGAACTTAGTCATTAAGTCACTGAGCTCTGCGCTTGATAAGTCTTCCGTCTGATCTATTGTTTGAGCAACATCTGCTCCTTGCGTCGTACTCTCCTCAGTAGTACTTATTTCCTCGGCGTCTTCATTCTTAGGCTGCTTATCGTCAACTAAAGCATCATCACCGTAAGGTTGAGGTTCTTTGATGTCATCAGAGAATACTTGTCTAAAGACGCTGTCGATATCTTCATCAGCGCTAGGCTCGCGGTCGATTGGCTCACCGAAATTGTCAATATAGTCGAATGTTTCTTGCGCATCAACTCCCTTCGTAGTAGTTTCAGCAGTCTCCTTCAATTCACTGCTTTCAACATTGTCATCAGCGGCTTCTTCAGCTTGTTCGACTGATTCGGCTTGTTCTTGATTATCATCATCGTTTTGTTCTTGTTGTTCGTCAACAGTTTGGTTTGCGAATGAAGCGAAAATAGCTGATAAATTGCTGTCATCGATAACTTCATAGTCGTCCGAATCAGCGTTCTCGTCTACATTTTCATCAGCTTCATCCGATTTCTGTTCACTACTAAACTCGTTCAAAAGGTTACGCTTAGCACCTTCGGCCTCTTCTTCCCGCCAAGATAAAGCTACGTCTTCTTTATAAGGTTTCTGGTATTTTTCCTCATACTCTTGAATATTATCGACATACTGATCACTACCATCGTCTCCGTCCTCTTCGTCGGAGTTATCGTCGGTCAATTTGTCAAGAGTTTCAAATAATTTGTCTAAGTCAGCATTGAGATCAGCGTAGATTTTTTGAGGAGTGTCTTCTTGAACCTGATCCGCGTCTTCGTTAAACAAATCCTCTTCGCTCTTGTCCTCGTCTTGCTCATCAGAATTCTCATAGTCGTCAGCTTCAAACGCATCATCATCTTCCTGTAAAAGTCTGTTGGTCTCCTCAATTAAACTTTGGGCTTGTTCATCAATTGGAACAGCTTCATCTTTAACAGCTTCCTCATCTTGAGGGTCTTCAAAGTTTCCACTATCTTCATTTAAGATATTTCTGGTTTCCTCCAAAATGTCTTTAGTTTCTTCTGCAGATGGCACCGGAAGAGGAGCTACATCTTCAGGAGCCTCTTCTCCCCAGTTAGCGCTCTCTTCTCCGACATTTTCTTTAGGGGCTCCAGTCTGTTCAACATCCTCTAAGGGTATGACCGCTAGATCATCCTCGCTTTCTTTGGCATCAACAAGTACATCCTCATTTTCTCCTGGATTATCACCAGCTTCTTGTTTTTCTCTGGATCTGTTGTCTTCAATCTGATAGTCCTCTAAGACATCGAATTTGTCTTCTTGTTCATTATGTGATTCAGTGACTGCTTGTGTACTTAAGTCCGCATTGCCTGTCTCATTAGGTTTTTCCTCGTTATTTTCTACGTTGGTATCATCATCAGCGTAGAACTCGTCGTAAGAATTGTCGAAGTCACTCTCCCAGTAGTCTGGGAAGGCGTCTTCGTCTTTTTGCGCTGAAACAAAAACGAAAGCTATGTTAGTAGGTCAAACATCGAAATTACCTAAACTAACATCAAACGGTAGTTTACCTTTTTTATCAATTTCTAACGATAAGTTATCAAATTAGTATCTAGGTCCTGGACTGTTTAAATGTTTTAAACATTATTTTACTATGTCAAGTTTCACAATAAATGAAATCCATGTTCGATATAATGTTACATAGAAACTAAATTCTGCATACCTACTTCATCAATATAGGCGTGATTATACACACACAATAAAAATGGATTCAGGAAATTCCATGCCTCTTTACAAGTGATATTATCATAAAAAAGCGATTGCAATGAACAATACTGTTTGACATTGAAAGTATAAACTGCGATGTTGTTTTGTTACAAATGTTTTTATTTACACCCATAAAAATACACTAAATTGTATGCACAGGATTTTAGATCAAATCCCCTGATTTTGTTCTAGTATTTGATTAATTGAATGTATGCAAATGGTATGAAGTAAGGTATCTTAAGTAAGTAACATACACATAAGTGTTTTTTGTCACTTCTTTGTGTGGAAAAAATAATAAATATGCTAGGACAACTCACACATGGTCATCTGATCCTAAATTAAACAGAGCTTGTACTATAGTAACCAGACAACTGATGAACATATGTCTCAATAAATACATGACATATTATAGATAAACTACACCCAGACACAGAACAAATGATCATACTCATCACACAAACATTTGTCCTGGGTGGAAATCGAACCCAAGACCAACAGGCCCTTAAAAATTGAGATGACAATATTTTCATCATCTTTCAAGTTTTATTACATACAATAATAGTATACTTTTGTACCCAAATAATTACAAACTTGTAATGAAGGAAAGTCTGTTTATTGCGTGTCTGTTTGCTTCACAGTGACTCATCAAACACTGGCAGTTAAATTTAACAACGATACTATTATTCTCTACAATTAAATAAACCAAGCAACCTTTGGCCTTTAGATTCCCATATTTGTATAAACCTAATTTATACCACAATACCCATAATACCGAATTCGTTAGATATTTTTTTAATTGTTTGCTCTTTTTTTAATGTTTTCTTCTTTCCATCAAAAAATATTATTTTAATCTTTGTAAGTGACAAGCGGCTTGCTCGGTATCTATACAATGTACAACAGATATACATATTATAATGCAAAGTGACCTGCCACATCTTTATGTCTGTCTGAACGCAATAAACTCAAAAATTACTAAACCGATTTTCTCATGGTCTTCACCAATAGATAGAGTGATTCGAGAAGAATGTGTGTGTTTGTTTTTTCTACATGCGCAAAGCTGGGGTAGGTTGCAAGTTATAACATAAGAAAGCCTTTTTATTTCTTGCAACCTTATAATATTATTATTTAGTAAAGGAAAAGCCAGGTTTCTTCTCACAGAGGGTTATCATACAACTTCACTCATTATATTATATTTTATCATTCGTCACTTCAATGATTCATTCAAATGTACAAAACATGTTTATTCGCATGCGTCGCAAAAGATAACTGTCTGGCTTCCAAAAACTTATTTATGTAGATTGTAGAACAATGTATTTTATTTTCTTTTTCATATGTATTGGAATCTACGTGAAGCTGCTATATTTCTCGAAATCATACGAATCATGTTCGCACGGAAAGTTTTTTTATGATTATTATTTAAAATGTTTGGGTTAATTTTTTTTTTTTTTTTTTTTTTTTTTTTTTTTTTTTTTTTTTTTTTTTTTTTTTTTTTTTTTTTTTTTTTTTTTTTCCGTTTCCGGTGTCAGAAAGTAAGCACGTATTGCTGTTACTCGTCACGAAATAATTCTAATTTACTATCAATATCATCAAAAAACAACCGGAAACTGTCATCGACGTAGTGAGAAGTGGTGATTGTACGTGGTGAATATATAGTGGACAACAGAAGCCCATGAATAAAACATTTACTTCGTTATTGAAACTTTTAAACCGCCGAACAGGTTAGAAAAACAAAATCATTCATTGACGTGGACACTTGACAGTCAGTGATACCAACATACCGAGCACAACACAACCATAGACTACATTTAGTTCATTTGGGTGGTGTTACCAACGTAAAACCGGTGTTGCCAACTTCAAACAAGTGTTGCCAACTTCAAACAAGTGTTGCTAACTTGAAGCTGGTGCTGCCAACTTGAAATTGATGTTGCCCACTCTAAAATAGTTTTGGCAATATAAACCAGCTTTGCCAACACGGAATCACTATACCATATAAAATCACCTAAATATGGAACAACAAATGGATGTTTTTTGGCAAAAAATGAAGCAGGAAATGTCAGCGCAAACACGGGAGATAACCGAAGCCGTCACTAAAAAGGTATCGGAGAGTATCAACGAAAAATTAACGGCTCTTGTAGAGGAAAATAACAACTTGAAGACTGAAGTCAAGACCTTACACGACAAAATCAAGTTAATGGAAGATCAGAAAAGAAAAAACAACATCATTTTCTTTGGTATACAAGAAGATCAGAGCAACGAGTCCCCAATCGAATCCATTACAAAACTGCTTGGAAAAAACATGAGCATTTATATCAACCCACAAGAAATAAATAATGCCTATCGACTAGGAGCAAAGAAAGATAACAAACCACGTCCTATCCTTGTAACATTAACAACAAACTGGAGAAAGAATGAAATACTCAAAAACAAAAAGAAACTGGATCAAGAAATCTACATCAAGGAAGATTTTAGCAAAGAAATCCTGGAGAAGAGGAAGGAACTTCTGCCTCAGCTAAAAGAAGAAAGGGCAAAGGGCAAAATTTGTTATTTTGTCAGAGATAAAATTGTCACCAAGGAGTCCAAAGATGACAAAAGAGACAAGAGGAAAAGAAACAACAGTGTCTCACCAAACAAATCACCTAATAACCAACCCGCATCGGCCCCTAAAAAGATAAATAAAACAAATAATATGCTAAACTACATGGCACGGGGCAGATCCTCGTCTATGTCACTGCCTTCAACCACAAAAAACGACCAATAGACACCGACAACGGAAAACCAAAACCATCTAACAAAAACTATCTACCCAACAAAACAACCTACACCCCAAGACGGCTGGTCACCGCGGGGGAAGACGACCACTACCCTCCAAATAATATCCCTCAATCTCAAATGAATACTTTGAGAACTAAGAAACAGCAAAACTCTAAATACATACATATAGCAACATACAATACACTCTCACTAAGGACTGAAGAAAGCCTACAAGAACTGTTATACTCTATACGAAATATTAAGTGGGACATTATTGGTTTAAGCGAAGTAAGAAGGTATGGTGAAGCTATTGAGGAGCATGACCAATTCATATTGTATCACAAAGGCGAAACACCAGGAAGACATGGAGTAGGATTCCTGATAAGAAAAACACTCAAAACCTTCATTACAGAAATAATTGGCATATCAGAAAGGATTGCTATATTGAACATAAAGATACCCCCTAGCAAAGATATATGGTCCATAGTGCAAATTTACTCGCCAACCGAGCAATCTACGATATTGGAAATTGAGTCATTCTACTCAACCCTTACTGCTGCCATAAAAGAATACGCCCAAAAAAACTGCATTGTTATGGGTGATTTTAATGCAAGAGTTGGAATACCAAGGAAAGGAGAAGATATTGTCCTGGGCCCATACAGCAGCGGAAAAAGAACAAGAAACGGACAAAAACTAATGGAAATGGTGTTCGAAAACAACATGAAAATATTGAACAGTCAATTCAAAAAGAGAGCTTCAAATAGATGGACATGGATATCGCCAGAAGGCCGGCATAAAAATGAAATAGACTACATTTTAACGAACAGACCCAAATCATTTGACGACTGTGGCACCATCGCAAATATAAATTTTAATAGTAACCACAGAATGCTGAGAGCATGTCTGAACGTATCATCTGCTCTGAAATCAAGCCGACCTTTCAAAGCGAAAACGATATTATCACACAATAACGCAAGAATAGCCATTATAAAAGAACATCTTAATTCCGTGACAGAGTCATCTCTAGAGCGTTTAAGTACCCAACAAAAATACAACACAATGCACGAAATACTAATAGCAAGTCCTAAAACCAGCATCGAAGGCGAATCAAAGAATAACAGACACATATCAGAGAAAACCAAGGAACTCCTAGAGAAAAGAGCAAAATTAATTAGCACAGAAAATAAAACAAAAGATATTAGAGATCAAATAGGAAAATTGAGTAAAGACATAAAAATGCAAATAAGAAAAGATAGAGAACACTTTAGATATAACACTTTTGAAAGATTCATCAACAAGACTGGTGGTATAAAAAAAGCCCTTAAAGCTTTATCAGACAAAACCAACTGGATACCTAGTATGAATGACCAATATTGCAAGACAACGTCCAAAAGATCAGATATATTATCAATAGCCACGAATTTCTACAAAAATCTATACTCTAGCAAGAGCCAGTTGGGAAACACCGAACTAAGCAACAACGATAGTGTGCCACCTATACTAGAAGATGAAATACATAAGGCAATCAAAACCCAAAAAAACGATAAAGCTCCTGGTCCAGACCAGATCAATAACGAATTGCTTTTAAGCTGCAGAAACTACGTTGCACCAATACTAAAATACATTTTCAATGATATATTAAAAACCGAAATAATTCCGTCTCAGTGGACTACGTCAACGATCATTCTGCTCCACAAAAAGGGTGACAGGACCAAAATAAATAACTATAGACCCATCAGTCTAATGTCCAATATTTATAAAATCTTTGCCAAAATAATTTTAGCCCGAATAACAAGAACTCTGGACGAAAATCAGCCTAGGGAGCAGGCCGGCTTTAGGGCAGGCTATTCAACATTAGACCATATACATACTGTAAGACAAATTCTTGAGAAGAACAAAGAGTTTAATGTGTCATTCTATTGCTGCTTTATCGACTACAACAAGGCATTCGATTCAATTGAGCACGAGAATATCTGGTACTGTCTAAAAAACCAAGGAGTCGAACAAAAGTACATCAGAATAATAAAAAACGTTTACGCAAGCAGTACGGCTAAAATAAAATTGGAAAAAGAAGGGAACGAAATAAAAATAAACAGAGGTGTAAGACAAGGAGACCCGTTATCGCCTAAATTATTCACAGCTGTCTTAGAAGAAATCTTCCGAAAATTTAGTTGGGATCAGTACGGACTAAATATAAACGGAGAAAAACTATCCCACCTGCGGTTCGCTGACGACATTATATTATTCGCCGAAACAAAAGAGCATCTACAAAACATGCTTCTAGACCTTGATATAGAAAGCCGCAGAGTAGGCCTAACGATGAACACCTCCAAAACCAAAGCATTAACAAATGCGTCTGAAGACCCCATTATCATAAACGGCGAACCAATTGAGTATGTCAAAGAGTACACTTATCTAGGCCAACAAATTTCAACTACTGACATAATGTCAAAGGAAATAGACACTAGAATTGGGAACGCATGGAAATGCTACTGGCGGCTAAAAGAAATTATGAAGAACAAAGAAATGAAGGTGTCCATCAAATCAAAACTCTACAACACCTGCGTGCTACCAGTTCTAACATATGGTTGCCAAACATGGTGTACGAGCAAGCTCGACACTTTAACTTTTGCTGACATCGCGGTCCGTGCGCGATTACGTTATAACATGTATTTTTATTCAGTTCAATAAACACAGCCAACGTGAACGGTCAGTTTTATTGCTCAAACATAACAAACAAACAGTTGCAAGTGTAGAGGCGACATTGCCCTTACATTTTTTGGTCCTTCGAGCCGGATATGTGATTTGTGATTTTGCTGCAATAGCGAATCGGTTCAGCTGGTCTCCCACAAGCGGGTCGCCCCAGCTGGATTGAGAAGGCGCACATATTGTAGTGAGACCTACGGTCACAGAACAAACAGCAAACAAACAATATATTCGGCTGCTGCTCAGAACCGTTTCAACATGGAGGCTCTGCTGCAGCGTCAACAAATCATCGCTGAAACAATTCGGAAGATAAATGTGAATTTCAAGAAGGATTCAACAAGCCGTAAAACAGCGGACTACATTAAAAAACGCTTAGAAACCCTCCTGGAACTTTGGAGTGAATTCGAAGCGAATCATAATCTTCTGAAATCTCAAGACAGATCGGATAAGTATTTCACTTCCGATACTTACAACACAGTGAAACAAGAGTATGACTCGCTTATGATTACACTGCGCTCCTTGAACCCATCGACATCTGAGGAGCGGGGTGTGCCATCGAAAACAGATGAACTCATCAGCCAACAGAATACCCATTTTAGAGCGTTCTCTAGGTTGGTTGGAAACATGAACATTGATCAAATGACGGAAAAGTGGGAAATCGAAGACAAGTTGAACATGCTACAAAGTCGTTGGAAAACTATTGACGAAATTCATTGGCAAATAGACAATCTTCTTGTAGGATCTAATGTGGATTATGAGCTCGAGTATTCGAAACATGAATCTATCTTTGAATGTACTAAACGACAACTCAATACCCAGCTCAACTCTGCTGTTCATCAATATCGATCGGTCCCGAAGATTGAAATCCCTATCTTTTCCGGTAACTACATACAATGGCCAACATTCATGGATTTATACTCAGAAGCAATTCACAAGAATACGCTGCTAACAAAGGGTCAAAAAATGCAGCACCTGAAGGGAAAACTTCGGGGTGAAGCAGAACGACTCGTTCAACATTTAACAGTGTCGGCGGAAAACTATGATACCTGTTGGGATATACTTACCCGCCGCTATAATAATATGCAACAGCTATTCACTAAACAAATACAGGTATTTATGAATCAGCCTACTATGCAGTCGCAAAATGCGTATGAACTCAAGCGACTTCACGATATTAGTTTAGAGGCCATACGCGCGATTCATAACTTAGGCGTGAACACATCTACGTGGGATCCCATACTGGTACATATTCTAACTGGGAAAATGGATACCGAAACCTATTCCAACTACATGCAAGTCAGGAAATCTCCAAGGGAATTACCCTACCTCGACGAGCTAATGGAATTCCTGGAAAACAAATTTACTGCTTTGGAACCTGTAAATACGAAAAAACAGAACAACAGACCACAAGGCAGCAACATTCCTGCCAAAGACATATCAACGAAACCGCAACTACAGACAAGTGGGAAATCACAGCAATATTTTCATAAAACCTACAATAACAATTTTGTGAGACTTTGTCCTATCTGTAAAAACAAACATCTTCTTATTCATTGCAAGACATTTGAAAACATGACTCCTGAAACAAAAATCAAGACCTTGGAACAAAAAAATGTGTGCAAGAATTGTCTATTTTCCCACGATGACAAACAATGTTATTCCCACAAAACATGCAAGACTTGCAACAAATCGCATCACACCATATTGCATGACATTATACATGAAACCGGGTGTGCGCAAACAATGGGTCAAACGAAGCCGACCGACATGACACCGTCAAATGCAACCTCATCATATAACCATAAAGCGAATCACGCCGTTGGAAACAACGAAGTTTTACTCGCTACTGTACTTCTGAGAATAAGAGCTTCTGATGGGACTTATGTACTACTAAGATGTCTTCTTGATCAGGGCTCCCAAATCAATCTTATTACAGAAGCTGCAGCTCAGCGACTTGGATTGCAGCGACGTAAACAAAACGCAACGGTATCTGGGGTCGGGGTATCTGTCAATCAGAGCCACGGCACAGTGCACCTTATATGCGAATCAATTTATGGCGATTATGCATTTTCAACAGAAGCATTGGTTATGTCCAAAATACTGGGAAACCTTCCAAACTACACCTTCGAAAAAGAACACTGGCCGCACCTGCAGAACATAAATTTAGCTGACCCCGACTATAACATCTCGAGAGAGGTTGATGTCCTTCTAGATGCAGGAACTTATGCCGAAATAGTTTTGGACGGTATTTTACGCGGGCCTACTCAAGCCCCGATTGCCCAACAAACCAAGCTCGGATGGGTATTGCTAGGCAACTTTAAAACATTTAATTGTTATGCGATACTCAACAACCTGGACGAAATTTCTCAATATTGGGAAATGGAGGAGATAACAAACAACAAACAAGAACTTCTATCGCCTGAAGAAGAATACTGCGAAAACCTTTACAAAAACACAACGACAAGACGATCTAATGGACGATATGAAGTCAAAATTCCTATGAAACCGAACTTTGAACAAAACCTAGGCGCATCCAAACAACAAGCGGTCGCCCAGTTCAAGCAACTCGAAAAACGTCTAAACAAACAACAAGAACTTTCTGAAAGTTACAAAAAATTTATTGACGAGTATTTGAATCTCGGACATATGAAGATGTGTACCGTACCGCAAGAACCTAGCTGTTTTCTGCCTCACCATGGTGTTTACAAGTCAGAATCAACAACAACAAAACTTCGAGTTGTCTTCAACGCCTCCGCCAAGACAACAACAGGCTATACTTTGAACCAACTCATGGAATCTGGAGCAAATCTGCAACAAGATCTCCAAACACTGCTGCTGGGATGGAGAACATATCAGTATGTCTACACTGCTGATATCGAAAAATTCTATAGACAGATTTACATCCAGGAAGATGATCAACACCTTCAAAAAATCGTGTGGCGGAAGTCGGACGCGGCTCCCATAAGGGAATACCAGCTGTGCACAGTAACATACGGCACAAAGGCCGCTCCCTTCTTAGCTATGCGAACTATCAAACAATTAGTCAAGGACGATGGTCAAAACTATCCCCTAGCAGCTGACCTTCTAAACAATCGACTGTACATGGATGACCTGTTGGGAGGAAGTAATTCCGTAACTGAAGCACAGCAAGCTCAGCAACAGCTGATCAACCTCCTGGCAGGGGGTGGCTTCAATCTTCGCAAGTGGACGAGTAATTCACCTAAAATACTTAAAAACCTAACAGAAGATTTGATAAGTCTAAATATGTTAGACTTCAAACACGCGGAGTCGAACAAAACCCTCGGCATTATCTGGAACCCAAGAACAGATCAATTTACATATTATCCAACAAAAACAAATGACTCACGACCAATTATCACTAAGCGCTTATTATTATCAGAGTTATCGAAACTGTATGACCCGCTAGGCTGGTTATCTCCTATAACAACAAAGGGAAAGCTCCTATTTCAACAAGCGTGGATGTGTTGTACCAACTGGGACGACGGCCTTCCTGAAAATATACAAAAGGATTGGGAACGATTTGAACAAGATAAACAAAACATTCGAAACATAACAATACCCCGCTGGATGGGAGACACAACGCAGCCCGTAGAATTACATGGATTCTGCGATGCATCCGAAAAGGCGTATGGTTGCGTTATCTATTGTAGATCATATGATCAAAATGGTCAACCGACCATACAACTAGTGGCGGGCAAAACAAAACTTTCGCCACTTAAAAAACATACATCTCTGCCTAGGCTCGAACTTTGCGGTGCCTTGTTGTTATCGCGACTTATGAAAAAGGTTATAGAATCAACAAAGTTACAGACTGTCAAGGTATTTGGATGGACCGACTCAATGGTTGTATTGGGTTGGCTCCAGGGTGATCAAAGTCGATGGAAAACATTTGTGGCTAACAGAATAGCCCAAATAAAGGAAAACATGGAAACAACATGCTGGAAATACGTGAAATCCGAAGAAAATCCTGCAGACTGTGCCAGCAGAGGGCTTTTCGCTTCACAGCTAGTAAATCACACACTTTGGTGGAATGGCCCACTATGGCTTAAAAATAACAAGCTAACGGAACAACCAAAAACACCTGAAACAAAGGAAGATTTGAAAAAAGAAAAAGTTATATGTTCCACGCAGAAAACATATGTCCTTGTCGAGGAACTTCTAAACAAACATAGCTCTATGTCTCGAGTAACCCGAGTACTGGCTTGGATATTGCGATTTATAAACAATGCAAGAAATAAAACAGATGTCAAACAACTTTCGCACTTAACAACAAGGGACATAGAGAACGCTCACAACATTATTATGAAATCTATACAACTTAGCGACTTTGCTCAAGAAATTGGACTCCTACAGAAACATAAACAAGTGCATTCAACAAGTAAAATTTTAAACTTGAACCCAATTTTGGACAAGGATGGTATATTAAAAGTTGGCGGGAGATTAGAACATGCAGCTTTAAGCAGATCGCAGAAACATCCGATTATTCTGTCGAACAATAACCGATTGTGTGAGCTGTTAATCAAACAAGCACATGAAACTACACTACATGGTGGCGCTAGATTGACTCTTGCACACCTACGAAACAGATATTGGATCCTTGGCGGTATGAGTACTGTCAAAAAGCAGCTCATTAAGTGTGTAAGATGTCACCGTTTCAAAACATCAAGAAACAATCAGCTGATGGCCGACTTGCCGAAACCCCGAGTAACCCCATCACGTCCGTTCACGCACACAGGTGTAGATTTCACCGGCCAGGTAGAAGTGAAAGCTAACAAGGGCCGGGGCATCAAGATTACGAAGGGGTATATCGCCATATTTATATGTTTGGCGACCAAGGCCATACATTTGGAGTTGGTCTCGGATTTAAGTACACCCGCTTTCCTTGCGGCCTTGAAACGATTGTGTGCTCGCCGAGGCACGCCCAAACATTTATACAGTGACAATGGCACTAATTTTATCGGTGCGGCGAAAATATTAACAAAAGAACGCAAGGAAGCTTTACAATACTATGTAAACAATGAGTTCCTGGACAACATTGCTGAATCTGGCATAGAGTGGCATTTTAACGCTCCTTGCTGGCCAACTGCGGGCGGGCTGTGGGAGGCCGCAGTTAAAAGTATGAAGCACCATCTGAAACGCGTACTGGGTGAGCAAAAGTTAACGTACGAAGAGTTTACTACACTCCTCGTACAAATCGAGGCCTGCTTAAATTCAAGGCCGTTAGTGACATTGACAAGTGATATAGAGGATCTCGAATGTCTTACGCCAGGACATTTTTTAGTAGGTGGACCTGTACTGTCGCCTCCATTAGCCGCTGACCTTGACAACAGAAGCATTACAACAAGATGGAAGTTAACAGAGAAGATGCACCGTGATTTTTGGAAACAGTGGTCAAGTGATTATTTACAAACAATACAAGGACGCGGAAAGTGGAAGTATACAACAAAGAACCTTGAAATAGGCGATATTGTACTCGTGAAGGAAGACAACATACCACCTGCAAGGTGGCTTCTTGGGAAGGTCATCGATACTCATCCAGGCACAGACGGTCGAGTACGAGTAGTCACCCTGAAAACCAAAAATAACAAGAACTTGAAACGGCCAGTGACTAAACTGTCAAGGTTACCTATTGAGTCGGAAACATCGGACAGCGCGGCCTCGAATGACGTTAGTAAAGAAGGCACAAACAAACCAACTAGAAGTGTTAGAAAGGGAAGCTCAAAACGAACATTACAAAACTATTTATGCATTATGCTGACGTTTCTAGTTATGTGCATATCACCATCAACACAACAAATACAAAACATAACTAACTTGGATTCTGCAAAACTGATTTACTTCGACAAAATAGCCGATTTGCAGATAATTCAAGACGAATGGAAAATGGTCGTTTATTATAACATGTCCACTTATTGGCAAAGTTTGGAAAACATTGAAAAATATGTCAATTATCTAACAAGCCTCTGCAAAACTGAAGTGTCTCTTTTAACAATTGCTTCTCAGTTTCAACACGACCTGACCGAGTTACACCACTACAATGACGTACTACGGTCAGAACATGGAAGACGCATGAAGAGAGGAATTATAGATGGTGTTGGATACGTGGCAAATTATTTATTTGGTGTCCTTGATGAAAGATTCGCTGAACAATATGACAAGGACATCAAAACTATTCAGAAAAATGAGAATCATTTACTAAGCTTGTACAAACAACACACGTCAATCATAGAAGGTGAATATAACCTTTTAAAACGGAACGAAGAAGTAATGAACAAGCAATTTTTACTCATCAACAAACACTTGGAAGTTACCGAAGCTCGAACGAGACAGAGTCATGAAAATATTATGTATATTACTACCACAGCAATAGCGGCAAATATGGTAATCTCCAATTTGCGAAGAGTACAACAATCACTACTGGACGTAGTCACCGACATAAGAAGCGGTCGAGTTGACACTCATTTGTTGAAGCCAGATGAATTTCAGCGTCAACTGAACATCATATCGGGGCAGATCCCTAAAGGATTATCGTTACCATGTGTGAACAGTTACGTGTGCATTATAGAGATGTACAAGTTATCTAGAGTACATGTAAGATTGACAGAGAGTTTTCTTATGTTCGAAGTGAAGATACCACTGATCAACGATGAACAATACGAATTATCACGAGTGATCCCTATTCGCAAGATAAGCGGGAAGAGCATGATAAACATCATCCCAACATCTGAGTACATCGCAACGAATCTGAAAAAGGACACATTAATGTATCTCCAATCAGAAGATGTGTCATCCTGCATTACTTTGAACGGACATCAATTACTTTGTGCAACTAACAAACCGATTCATTACATAAAGGCCGCCGCATCGACGTGTGAGGGACAAATTATAAACAATAGAAACATATCGAGCTGCCGAACGGCGAGGTCCCATTGCTCTGAGGAGTGGATCGGGTTACACAGTCGCGGCGCGTGGCTGTACACCTGTTGTGATAAGTGCATCGTGCGCACATTCTGCGCGACGGAGATAACAACTTACTCATTGCATGGCACTGGAATAATTTCACTGTCGGAAGGATGTATGTTGAAGGGCGAACGGCTGACTATTCTGTCGCACAGCAAGTTACAGAGTGAGTTACTATTAAATGAAGAAGAAACATACATGCCAGAGTCGGGTGTAAACAGCATAATAAACAGCAGCGACCTGTTACATTTGCAAATAGAGAGTCACGACGAACAATTTAAGATGCTGCACAACAAAATTGAACACGTGAAAGACCAACAAGCTACATTTAATCTCCAAGCCAATCACACCGTTGCCCATAATTATGTGATGTATGGATTTATCACTATTTGTGGATTGGCTGTCTGTATCTGGAGTATCATCAAAATAAAGCGACGCTGTCGACGACAAGAACAAAATATACAACTGGAACAGCGGAACCCTACTCGTCGCAATGAAGATGTATCTAGTGTTTGTAGTGAGATTAGGGCTGAAATTTGTAAGCCCGTACAAGCTGCACGTTATAGTAAAGTTGATAAGGCGACATCGCCTTTTGACCATCGCTTAGATGTAACAGTTTAATTTTTTAATAATCTTTTTATTTGTTATTTTAAATCGGCAGCATGTACGAGCAAGCTCGACACTTTAACTTTTGCTGACATCGCGGTCCGTGCGCGATTACGTTATAACATGTATTTTTATTCAGTTCAATAAACACAGCCAACGTGAACGGTCAGTTTTATTGCTCAAACATAACAAACAAACAGTTGCAAGTGTAGAGGCGACATTGCCCTTACACATGGGCTCTTACCAAAGCCCAAAACAAAAAACTAGAAACTTGCCAGACAGCAATGGAGAGAAGCATGCTGAATATAAGGAAATCTGACAGAGTACGCAACACATGTATCAGAAAACGCACGAAAATAGAAGACGTTACAACTAGAATAAGAAAACTTAAGTGGCAATGGACAGGTCATATAATCAGAGGCATCGAAAAGTGGAACAAGAACACAATGTTTTGGTACCCTAGAAATAGGAAAAGAAATCGAGGTAGACCGATCCGAAGATGGGAAGACGAAATAAAGGCGATAGCAGGAAAACTATGGACTAGGAAAGCGCTAAACCGAGAAGAGTGGAAAGGAATGGAGGAGGCCTTTGCCAAATTGGGCAAACAGACTAGGTTGTCGGTGTCGCCGACTCAGCAGAGTCGTTAATTTAAGTTATTATTTTATATAAACAATTTCTTATGTCTGAATAAAGGCTTATATTATATATTATTATGCAGTTAGCTTGAAGTATAAAAAGGATTGACTCTGTAATTTTTGAGAAATTACTTTATGCATTTTTTTAAATACAATGTATATTATTCATGAAGAAAAATAACTGTATCAACATAGAAAATTCGTGCACTATATTATATTCAATGTTTCATAAACTAAAGGTACCCGTTATCAATCCGTATCAGACAACAAAACCTTATCACACGTATGTTCGATAAACGCAAATAAAACCAACTGAATATTAATTTGGAACATTATTGAAATGATAGAGAAAAAATATATATTACATAGTTCACTAAACTAGAGGCATGAATAGGACAAATGACTTGTCATATTCTGCGAAGGAATCAAATTCTAGGTAATGAGTAGATTGTCAATTGTTTTTTACCAGCTCATTTAGATAGTTCAAAAAATATCGTGCGTAGTACATTGTTGTCTACTATCGATCACTCGTAACACCATAGCAGTACGGCCCCGCAATGTTGATGTAAATTATCTAAACTATGTTACGGTCGGTTTCGAGTCTGACTGAAGAATTTTACATGTAAACCCCATTTACTGGCTATAGCATTATAATGACTGAATTGTAATGATGTATTTTTGAAGAATGCAGTAATCTCAGTATATTATATGATCAGCCATCCACGAACCATCCTCATCAAGCAAGGCTTAACCATTGTAGTCAGTCTCTCTATTCGGCTTTTACTAATTGCGCAATATTTGCATGTAGTAGGAACAATAGCTGCAGTTTATCGCCTAATGACCGTTCGATCTTCGAGTTACATACTTCAAACTATATTTATGTTTATTGTAATTAATCTCCTTGAGTGTGACCGATAAGAACAATACTAAATACATAAATAATGATAATTTATAATTTGTTGAGTATTTGGCGGCAGACCGATTCTGTCAAAGCCATATTCAAAACATCATTAAAGGGGTATAAAACCAGCTATAAATTTTAAAAATTTAATATCTTACTTAAGTATTTTAGTAAATGCGGTCTATTCGTTTAGGAGCTTCGATGCCACAGAAAGACACACAGACCGACACGTCAAACTTATAAAACCTCTCTTCGTCGACGTCTCTTTTCGCCGGGGTTTAACAATATGAAAGTGAAAGAAACACCCTGTATACTCAGACAATACTTGGCTTGAGACGTTCTTGAATGTCAGAGAGAGACAGCACGAGACTTAAGATGTACTTAAGATGAGTAGCGTTTGAGTATTGGACTCTTGAAGCTGAACAATCATTCTGAATCGGTATTATGTCTGCGATATGTATGGTTAAGTATATTCTAGTTTATAATGTAAGAGGTTCTAAATAAAGTAGAAGCAGATTTTTTAAATGTCCGTCATGTCGTTAAATATGACAACCTCCGTGGTCGAGTGGCGTAAACACCGGTTTTCAATGTTTCGCTAGCTCTGAGGTCCCGGGTTCGATCCCCAGACGGGTGTATGTGGAAACTACCTTTTCTGCATTGCGTAGGGTTTGGGTGTTTGTGGCGGGCGTTGTTACTGAATTCCATAACACAAGTGCTTTAGCTACTTACTTTGGGTTCAGAGCAATGTATGTGATGTTGTCCGCATTTATATATTTATAGAATATTATATTTTTTTAAATAAACAATGTAATACGCGCATTTTCTTTGTAATCAAAAACTCACAACGATTCATTGAGTTGAAGTGTCGCAAGACCTCACTATTTTGTAAATTTTGTGCTAAAGCATGATGTCATAAGCCACTCCTCAACTTTCATTAGCTTTATTCTAATCATATTTATGAATTTCGTAACTGATGGACTAAATACATTTTGTCTTTTCATACCCATCATCATCTCCCAGGACCCTGCCCAATTGTTTGTGGTCGGCGCAATGCGTATTCAGCTTCCATTCATCTCTACAACTCGTCATTTCAACATTCACTCTTTTCTTTCTCATATCATCTTTCACACAATCCATCCATCTCTTTTTTGGTCTTCCTCTGCCTGTATACCCATTCACATTCATACTCATAACTCGTCTAGTTACGTGTCTTCTCATACCCAGTCATCTGGTATTTGGACCAAAACGGATACCATGTAACCCACTATATCGGCTTATCTTGTTCCGTTATCAGAGTGCATTTAAGTCAACTACTTGCTTCCGATTATTTGTTTAGTGTCTGAGTGATTAGCTATCATCTCACGAAACATACTCTCATGTAGACCGTACGTCAGTGAGACGAGCAATAATCAACCTTAATGCCTTGCAATAAAGGCTCTATCAATGTGAACGTTATTACTCATAAAAAAATTTCAGAAAGATCTTCTGTAATCTCGATATGTTTTCAAGGGCGATAATGTAGATTTGGTCCATCAAATCTCATTTAAAAACAGCTGAACGTATTTTAAAGAAATTTATGGTAGAAAAAAAGATTATTTTTACTTATTTAGCAGACATAGTCAGAGACGAAAGCTATAACAATCTGTGTTTGTGTTATTGCGGTATCATTTAACAGAATCGTCTCGTTATCTTAACTGCTTATTTATTTTGATAGGACGGGAAAACACAGATGCGTCGTGGGTGTCTTAATATACACTGTTTTGCTTTTATTATGACGCCTCACGCCTGTTTTATATAGAGTGGTAGGCAGAAGTGTAGGGATCTATAACCATGTCGAAAAGGCACAAGGGAATAGGTCACAAGGACAAGGTCATATCATTATATTAAGTGTTGGTTTTATTCTCTGAGGTAAATTAAATTATTTAATGTAGTCATCTTAGTAGCCTTTTAAAATCAGTAATTTTTAATTAAATACAAAAGTTTAGGCTTTGTCAACTGATGCTTAAAACTGGAATTGAATTCAATATCTCCAGCAAGAAAAGCCGAGTACTCAGACATTGCGCCAATAGAGTGGATCACGAACATTCTCTCAATAACCATCTTAATTCCCATTCAATTGAAGAGTATGGAAAATTATTTCGTATGTCATCAAGAGCAGTCTTTATTAATCTTTAGACTCAGATAACGAGGATTAACTAGCAAGCGAGGGGTCACGGGGTCACCGAGGTCACGGGGGTCACACTGCAGCTCGCCGGCTAATTGGGAGGACCGCTCGTTAAGGGGATTACCCCGCTCAAATCCCAAAAACACTGTAACTTTAAAGAAAATTTTAGATGAATCCTCTCGTTCGTTTTCCATATAAAAAATATATGATATACTTAAGGTTATCATAAATAAATTGTATTGTTTAAAATTTTAATAAACTTTCCCAAAATTGGAAAAAAAAATTATTAAACTTTTTCAACGTAAATTGTAAATTATCTCAGTAACGGCTCAATAGTTTGGCGTGAATTTTGTACCATAAAATGTGTAATGACGTATTTCACAATTTGTATTGTTTTTTTTTTCTTATTTCTTCTCACATTTCTTAAAAATGAATAAAAACCCGAATCCTAACCAATACCCCGCTGAAGCACCCCCGCTACGGCCTGTGACGCGTACTCGGGAAGCGATACATCAGTGTCTCGATGACTCTTGTGACGGGTGGACTGTACGCGCGTTATTTTTTCCGAATAAAAACTAAAACTACTAGTTTTGAATGATTTTTGAATGAAATCATATTGTAAATAGTATAAATATAAATATTTCGTAAAAAAACAACAGAAATTAAGTTTGTAAATATATGAAAAGTAGTTTGTAATTTCGTTTAGTTTTTTGAACGTGTCATAGAGTAAGGCTAACTATGCCTAAATATGTATAAGAATAAATGTAAGGTGAAGCGTGGCCGAGCTCTCCAAAACTATTGGTGTAAGCTGCTCTTTATGGTACCTACCATAAAGAGTACATTATTTTCTAGTGTTTTTATTTTTTATTGTTGGAACGAAGTTACTTATCGCGCGTTGAGAAAGGGGGCTAGACGGAAAAAATTCTCACGAAAAGTTGGCACGAAACTTTTTGCAAAAACAGAAACTTTTAAAAAATTTATTAAATTAAATTCAAATTAATTATTAAATTAAATTAATAAAATTTTGTTTAAATTAATTATTTAAAATTAATTAATTATAAATTTGATTTAATTAAATTTAAATTAATTTAATTCTTAAATTAAATATAAATTAATTATATTAAATTTAACTTAATTAAATTCTATTATTATTAAGTTAATTATTAAGTTAATTAAATTAAATTAATAATAAAAAAAAAATAATAATAATTTAACTATAATAAAAAGTTGAGACTTTGAGAGGTGTCAAGGGACATAAAAAAAATATAATATATTATATTTTTTTAAACTAATTCAATATAAACAAATAACAATTTTAGTTATAAGTGATTTTTTATACAAGCTTGCAGGACATTGACATTTTTTTCAAAAATTTAAATCCACCGTCATAACGTTTTTATAAATAGCTGCTATGACTGAATGTGCTATTTGACGTAACTGCTAAGTGTACAGATAGCATAGCGGTAACAGACGTTGGGTAACTAACATTGAATAGGGTCTTGAATTCAAATCTCGACCTAGCAATCTGACTTTTTGTGTTTATTTTTTATTTTTCTTTGCACAGTTTGATATATTTTCGCACAGAATTTGACTATTGGACATTTGATTATTTGAAAGCTGGTGATTCCCGTGTGGTCCATAAGAAAACCATATAAGACTTATTTTCGGTTCTTTTTTGTAATAGGTTATATGGTCATTCGATATTTATGTTTTCGATGTTTTGAATATGGACATTTTAAACGTAGGTATTTTAACTTTCGATATTAAAATATGTACCCAAATAAACATCAATCATTATTTACCTGAAGAATAATATAATAATATAACATAATAAAGTACCATATACATATAAATATTTTCATGACTTAAATATTTGTAAGTAGTGACCCAGCCTAGTTACACTAGCTATCGCGCGCCAAAACGGCGCGGCAGGGCTTCAAAGCGCTCGAAGGAGGCGCGCGCGCTTCGTTTGCGTTGGCAACGGAGGCTCGCGCGACTCGATGTTTTGTGAGCCGACGCTCCGCGCCCCGCCCCTTTCTTCGTTTCGCAAGTATGACGGAGCCTAAAATTCATGTTTGCATGATTATAGGTATAAAAATATCTAAATATTTTCTTGATATTGTGGATAGGTAAATATGAATACGTTTCAAAAATAATATTAAATTTATTTATTTATTAAAATTGTTTATAGAATAATGGCATGTAAAATCGAAATATTTCACTTTTATACTACTTTTTGGATTTTATCTTTGTATCAAATTTTCGTGTCACAATGTTAGTTACCATACTCCTCCGAAACAGCTTGACCGATTTTTACTAAATTTTATATGCATATTCAGTAGGTCTGAGAATCGGCTACTATCTTTATCTATATATTATAATGTTTTCATTATGTAGCAGCACCCGTGCTCAAGTAGATAAATGTTGAAAGCTAGGTCATCCTAACTATTCCCGTTACTGAGAACCAATAAGTACTTACCTGGTCATCATCAGACCTTCAAAATTCATCATGTAGTAGCACCCGTCCTCAAGTAGATAAATGTTGAAAGCTAGGTCATCCTAACTATTCCCGTTACTGAGAACCAATAAGTACTTACCTGGTCATCATCAGACCTTCAGAATTCATCATGTAGCAGCACCCGTGCTCAAGTAGATAAATGTTGAAAGCTAGGTCACCCTAACTATTCCCGTTACTGAGAACCAATAAGTACTTACCTGGTCATCATCAGACCTTCAGAATTCATCATGTAGCAGCACCCGTGCTCTAGTAGATAAATGTTGAAAGCTAGGTCATCCTAACTATTCCCGTTACTGAGAACCAATAAGTACTTACCTGGTCATCATCAGACCTTCAGAATTCATCATGTAGTAGCACCCGTGCTCAAGTAATAGTGCATCGTGTAGTTCAAAATAAATATAAATTATGATGTAGGCAGATTCTCGTATTCCTCGTACAAGACAACAATAACTAGAGGAACAACATTAGGTCTCTCAGAGAGCGAATAAAATAGGCAAAAATTATGAAAACTCTGCGACACATCTGTGTTCTTGCTTAATCTCCACTTTTTTTTATTGTAGTATGGTCGTTGGTCGGTAGATGGCGCTAGAATAAAAAATACCAGTACACAGATCAAATCTTCAAGGTCATTGGGCAAGGTAATACCCTTAATTGAGGAAAGTTCTGATAGTAATGTATGCAAACTACTCTATGTATCGCTGACTTAAATTGTAACATACATTATTCAATATTTCATCATCTGTCAAGCCTTTTCCCAAATTGTTGTGGTCGGGTTTCAGTCTTACCGTGTTTTACATGGAGCGACTGCCTATCTGACCTCCATAATCATTTTACTTGGTAAAATAGTAAGACTAGATAACAATATGTAAATAATATCTATACTAAGACTTACTTATAATAAATCTGTAGAAGTGAAAATTCTGTACATTGAAAATATCAAAAAAATAAATGGCGGGGGTTGTTACTAGACCGACACCGAACCCAAAAGTGTAAAAAAAAAATATTGTCTGTCTGTTTGTTCAGGTATCACGCAAAAACTACCGGTTCGAATACGATGAAACTTGGTATAATTATTCTTTATTATCCTGGGCACCACACTGGGTAGTTTTTATTCCGGAAAAGTATAAACAATAAAAAACAAACTTAATTTTGCGGTTAAAAACTCATTGATAAGTTTCGTCATCCACGCGAACGAAGTCACAGGCACAGCTAGTACTTAATAAAAGTAACAAAACAAAAGAGTAACTCGTATCTTGTTTGAACGCGCTAATCTTTGTAGCTACCAGTAAAATTTGACAAAATCTTTGCCTCAAGGAATATTATCTACATGTATAATTATTAACATCACGGAAAAAAGGAAGGCAAGTGATACGGTGGGGCAAAGAACTAAGATAGATTCAGTATCGCTACCCTCATTGTAAGTTCTTAGGGTAGACTGTACAGGGTGTAACAGAAATCTCCAACAATACGTGACACGTGACATTTTTGTGAGAGAAAGGTGAGTATCAGGGGCCCGAGTCTGCTACCTACTAACTTAGTAGAATGCCAATTATCGTAAAATCGTCCCACTATGAGCCAACTATGAGCACACTGACACGGAGTGTAATAGCAGACTCGGGCCCCAGCTATCACTTTTTCTCGAACATGTAAAGTGGCAAATCTCCTGAAACAAGCGACCTATCACGTGAAATAGATTGAGATATACCTCTTGATATAGATTAAGGTATGTACCTATAACTCTTGAGATAGATTCACATGAGACAAGGTTATCTAGACAAGACAGGAAATTTACTGCACGTATAAGCCGTGTGGTACAGGATTCCCTATTTCTACCACTAAGAGAGCTGCTGCAGGCTCGATCCCCCGTGACATAAGCATACTATCACACTAATATTATAAATGCAAAAATACCTCTGTCTGTTACGCTTTCACTGGCTGGTTTTGATGAAGCTTTTTATGGATCCTAACACTAGGATATATATAGGCTATTCATGCCACGATAATCTAAACCCACACGGGTGGAGCAGCTGGCAAAAGTTAGTATCTCTAGTAAGTCTTAATTCCAAGTCTTGCTTATGTGGATGTGATTTGTATGTTTTTAAAACCTTCCTGGATTATTGCTTTTATTTTTCATTAGATATTTTCGTTTCGTAATATTTAATCTGTATAACTAAACTACCATTTAATGTAATTTTGCACAGATTAGTGCATTGTAAATTATGCATTCAGGTAAACAAAATGTCGTAAATAAACGTCATTTAATCAATCCTATTTTCTTCGTTGGTAACATCAAACATTTGTTATTTTTATATTTTTATGCCGTGAGTTTAGCGTACTATATACTTGTGACAAATAGAGTAACGCTTAGGCGCTGGCCAGACAGAAGAGACGTAAGACGCAGACGGGGCGCGGACATTTGTCTTTACCGCGACGCTTTCATACAAAATGTATAGAAGCGTCGCGACGCAAAACATACAGAAGAGACGGGGCGCGGGCGCGACGGTTCTATACATTTTGTATAGAAGCGTATTATGTCCGCGCCCCGTCTGCGTCTTACGTCTCTTCTGTCTGGCCAGCGCCTTAAATATACACATATAGGCCAGTATATTAGATTCCACCTAGTTACAAGTAATAAACATCTGTTTAAATGAATCATATTAGGTATGTCTTATAAAGGTTCGTGGTTTCATGACTAACATAAATAAATGAATGAATATATTTTACTTGTTGCTAGCTATAGTTCTTGTACATATGAACCTGGGTATTGCCTGGGATAGTTACTCTGAAACTGATCTAAATATTCGTCTACTTATTACAATTTTTGTGAAGGAATTAAATTCCTTAGTGCAAAATACGCTTTTTTTTAGAAAATAGTCCGTAGATAGGTGGGTGTCCTGACAGCCGTTAGTAATTACAAAATTCAGGTGAGTGAGTAGGTACCTATAATTCTGAAGTCTTAATATGTCTAAATATAACCAGATCCAATGTCGTTTACAAAGCTTTTATTCAACGTGGAATTATAAATAAACAAACTGTTTGATTACTGAGACTATATTGACAGCTGTCAAGGTGACAGATGTCAGATGTAAGAATTGTCAAAAAAACTCGTGATTTGTACGCATAAAATTATGACCACGCAATTTATTTATGATATAAATTTCCGATCTAGTTGCGGTGTTGCGACTGTAAAAAACATAACATATCATCACGCCTGTATCCCCGAAGGGTTAGGCAGAGGTGTACCAATGTACACCCACAGTTCGCCGGTATGTTTAGGTCCCATGTAATAGGGGGCGAGCCTATTGCCACTTACCGGGCACAAATCCAAACTCCGACCTGCTACTGAGAAATTTCATAGAAAACCCAATAACACCTTGGTCGACTTGGGAATCGAACCCAAGGCGTCTAGCGTAGCAGTCGCGCTTAGACCCACTAGGCCAACGAGGCAACGAGGCGACTCTAAATACAAGAATTAATTTACTACTGTGAGAAAACAAATATAGAAGCTCGAAAATGGATATACAAATAGAAAGATGTATATCATCATCGAGCTCAAACTTGATCCCCGACAATAAAATAATTATCGTTGAAATCTATCAACAACCGCTGATAAAATATATCCGTGTTTATCGGAACATTTTACCGAAATGTGATGCTGACGTCACAATAAATATACATTAAAATTACATGTTATTGTCCTACAATCAGATTGTAATTTTATAAGTTTAAACATGATTCAACATCGTCATCATCATCAACCCTCTACTAAAGGCAATAAATAAAATCCATAGCCATCAATGTAAGGGCAAATATTCTGCCAAAACTTAAATTTTGACGGGCCTGTTGGTCTAGTGGTTAGTGACCCTGACTGCTATACCAGAGGTCGTGAGTTCGATTCCCACCCAGGACAAATCTTTGTGTGATGAACACGATTATTTGTTCTGTGTCTGGGTGTTATTTCTCTATAATATGTATGTATTTAGAAATATATAAGTATGTTTATCAGTTGTCTGATTACCATCACACAAGCTCTGCTTAGCTTGGGATCTGATAACCCTGCGTTGTCCAGGAATATTATAAACTTAAATCTACTTTTTGGAGAGTAAATGGCTCTTCTCGATCTCAAAAGGACTTGATTATGATTCTACTACATGTATATGTAAAACTATTAATGCACACCGAATCTAGGTCCATCCAACCGCATGAAAACCTAGATTCGTGTGGTCATCTTATATAACTTCGTTTCAAACGAAGTCATTACATACAGATAGTAACATTTGGTTTCAAGAGAGGTCGGAAAAGTCCTCTTTTTATAATCCAGGCCGAAGACCTGGCCTGACCTGACCTGTTGAATAGCTTAGAAGGGGCCTATCTCCAATAGTGAACCGCGATAGGATGAGTTAATAGATTGTTTATTAAGCCCGATCCCCTATTGCTTCATATTCTCACATGTTCCAGATGACCAATCGTCTACATTAATGTGGTCTTTCCCGAAAAACTCGTCAACAACATTTCTGGACACTCTCTTTGGACTGTCTCAGAGATTGTTTATCACCAATTTCAGATGATACGACTAACCCCAAAAGGATCTCAAGTGTTTACATCACTACATTCAAAGAACGTATTATAAACACATAGTGGTCTTAAAAATGAGTGTCATTTAATAAAAGACCACTAGTGCACTCTTTGAAGGACAGTCTATAATACATTATTTCTCTTCCGAGTCTGTATGTCTATTCTGTAAATAATTTCGACCTGAGTGACAATAAAGCTCACTTCAAAAGTGAACCCAATTGGCCTTGATTTAGAATTCAAATTCGAGAATACGTATTTGACACCGCGGATTCCGCTGTCGAGACATGAAAATAATGTTACAGAATAGCCTACTGGTCTCAACATCTCCCTTCCAAACATCACAAAGTCATGAGAGCTGGTCTCACATCACAAGCATCTTAAACCGGCACTCAATACTCCTGCGTAGCCTTTTCCTAAACTATGTTGGGGTTGACTTCTAGTCTCACCGGGTTCACCTGAATACCGTATTTTACATAGATCATCTGCCTATCGGACTTCCACAGTCAAAACAGCATTTAAAAGTAAAACTAACAACGTAATAATCTGGTTGTTATTACCTGTAACTGCGGCGCAAACTGTAACCAACACAACACACCACAATAATTTCATTTTAATCACTTGAACATAACTTTAGTAAATATTTGGAAGCTGCAGGGACGTGCGCTCGCCTCGTAATGTACTCGCTTACTGACGATGACAACTGACAAATGTATTAGTGTAAACATGTTGATAAAGGTAAGCGCACGCGCACACTGAGGTGTAACAATAAATAGAATCTTAAAACAAGTGGAGGGTATTTTTAGACGACAGGATTAGTGATCTCGTAGTTTAAATTCTAAACAGATCCGTTGGATACAACAATAACAGAGGTTAAGCTACACTTGCCGTGTTGATGGTGCCTCCTGTACCCGATCCCATCGTGCTTCATGAAGTATTACAGCTTGGTTTCAAGCGTTTAAAAGGAGACTGCTGAGACGAGTTCTCAAGGCATATTATATTATGACTACATGTTGTGTTAAAAGTACCCGAATTCAATGATAGTGATTACATGGGATCAGTCGGCATCACCTCTGAAGCTTACCATTAATGTGACATAAAGAGTTTGTGAAATGGATCTACAATTGTCGGATATATCATGGAATAAAAATACAAAAAACTGACTGTTGAATTAAGAACCTCCATATTAGTCCATATGAAGTCTAGGTACTTTGCTGTCTTCTGCATAAAGTGATACAGTTATTTTTAATACTTATAACTCCTATTAAACTATTTAAGTACTCACACCGGCGCGGCGCCCGCGCACCAGTGGTACAGCAATCCTAACACTATCCGGCCACGTGTGTTGGCAGCCACCGTGTTTGCATCGAAATGTAAATAAATATAAATAGCTGACATTTATAACGTCGGCATCGATGCGGCTCAATGATAGTTCATTTATTTTCTACTAGACTAGCTTTCTAACGCGAATCTTGCCGTGAAAATAACTACTTTTTTAAAAACAAAACTAATGCGTACGTCTAAACGATCAGAAATAAATCAACAAAGTAAATCAAGAAAGACCAAGGATGAATCTTATCAGTATTAATTTTATTTTAATAATCTTATTTCACAACAATATCAGGAAAAGTTAGCAAGTGCAAAAGAAACGACCTCCTTTTAAAGTACCTCGTCGGTGCCTTATAATCCTAGTTAGATCTTTATACCGACTGTAAAAAATGAATAAAATACTAGGTAAATATTAAGTTATACGGGGTATTATACCAAGTATTAACAGAAAACTGTGCTGTGTTATACAACACTATCTTAAACTTATAACCATTTTCAACTAACTCATTCAGCTCTTGAACACAAAAATGTACAGGAAAACAAATTTAAAAACCTGTTCATCTGTCTAATTACACGTGGTAAGATGGAAATAATCTAAATATACTATAATATCCTTTCCTGTTTAAGTTACGTCGATCTCAAACTATTTCCATCTGATTACCGTTTAACATGTGGTATCTGATTCTATCTGTCAGCGGCTGAACTGTTTAACTTGCTATCAACTTATAGTAAAGAAAAACTGCTTCTTAAATAATACCAGCCTGTAAGTAAAGGAATATCGTTTGACTCATTCTATCGGTCATCACACCAATTTGACGGGCCTGTTGGTCTAGTGGTTAGTGACCCTGACTGCTGTACCGGAGGCCGTGGGTTCGATTCCCACCCAGGACAAATGTTTGTGTGATGAGCACGATCATTTGTCCTGGGCTGGGGTGTAATTTATCTATAACTAGCTGTACCCGGCATGCGTTGCAATGCAATTTTTTCTACCTAGCACCTGCCTACTACCACTTAGGGGTAAGAAAAATAGATAGTAGCCGATTCTCAGACCTACTGAATATGCATATAAAATTTTATAAAAATCGGTCAAGCCGTTTCGGAGGAGTATGGTAACTAACATTGTGACACGAGAATTTTTTATATAAGATATGTATGTATTTAGAAATATATAAGTATGTTTATCAGTCGTCTGGTTACCATAACACAAGCTCTGCTTAGCTTGGGATCAGATAACCATGTGTGAGATGTCCCGGAATATTATTAATTACTAGCTGTACTCGCGACGTTGTTCGCCACTGTAAGCGTCGTGCTGCGGGTTCGATCCCCGCATGGGACAAACATTTGCATGATCCGCTAATGTTTATTCCAAGTCTGGGTGTTCTTTGAGCATGTGATTTTAATGTTTGTAAAACAAAAGGAGGAGTATGAAGTTTGACGTATCTGTCTGTGTGTACTCATGTAGCTATGTTTATCGTATTGTAGCACCTAAATAAATACACCGATTATGATGCGGTTTTCTTGTTTGATTGCTATCGTAAAAGGGATGGTTCTAAGCTATAATTTATGAACTAGTCGTTAGCATTAAGAAAGGTCTTAGACATTTTGTAATTTTTTTTTATTAAATGCAGGAACATAGGTTCATTGCATGTATTTTTGGTTACACTTCGGTGGAAATCTACCTTAACATGCAAGATATCGGCGAATGTTATCGCTTTCTATGAAAACGCGTCTTTATCGATGTACTGCGGTTATCAATATTCGCTGACGAATTTTACATAAAGACATACATATTATGTGCAATCATATACTTACTTATACAAAGAAATTTCATTCAAATCTGCCGAGGTAAATAGGAAACTTTAAGACAGTGAATAAAAAACCTACACCTGTTAGCTCTAGTAAGTAACTAACCTACTGAAAAGTTGCATCAAAATTCGTGCAGTTGTTTAAGCGTAGAGTTACAAACATAATAATATATATGCCTACAAACTTTCACAATTCCATGTAATATTAGGCAGATGTAAATATTCTACGTTCTTTCATTGTAATGTTAACTTTTTGTTTATAGGGCTGTTGTTTATCTTGCCAAAAAATACGTTACCTTTATTTAGTCCGGAAATGCCTACATACCAAAGTGTGTATGATCAACCAAACCCCGATGTAGTTAGTTAATTATTTTCGCAGAAACATTTAATCGACAACTTCCTGTCATGTGACATCTAATCTCTATCGCCAACAATTCATCAGATTCTGACATTTAGCACATAAACTAGATTCTCTCATAACATTACTCCCACAAAAATATTTAACGTTTTTAAAAAGAATTGTCAAGGACTATTGAAAGGCGGAGTGATAGTCTTTTAAATGTTGAAAATCCCGCAGTGGTATTAGGTATCTAATGTGCTAAAGCAAAGCGATAACGGAGCTAAAGCATTTGACAGCGAATTTTTCACAATTATTGCTTCAATCGCTCTGTTTTGGCAAGATATATAATACCGCTGGGGGTGAGCTTCTCCCTATCTTCGGTGGGGCACCAAACGACAACGCAATTGGAATCTAACTTAGCTAATTCCTGAAATTAAAATAGGTATAGCTAGATTATGCTCTGTGATTTTCATCCAGTAAAGAAATGTATTGTGTCTCACCTCACACGCTAGGTACTTAGGCATGCTAATTATATGCATATTTATGAGTGTTAACCAATTAGTCTCTGTACCGGTTAACTATTTGTAAAGCAATTTTAAACAATAGGTAATATTTCTTTACTTTATTACCCCACTTACCTCCGTAATATATTAAATATTCCGTCAATTAGTCAGTTTATACAAAATATTTAGATTTCAATCAATTATTTTTAGCAATAAACAATTCTTATCTGATGACTTATGGCAAAAATATGCGAACAGCTAAATATATATTGCACCAGTGTTACCTTACATTCAAATACCAATGCGCGTAAAATTATCATTGAATTCAGCGACATCTAGCATAAGTTATGTGCACTGTTAAAAGCTATCATCGTTTGAAAGCTACAACTTACACAGCTTTTAATGTCATCATAACAGATGTCGCTATTGTAAGTAATTAAAAAATGAATTTTAAGTCCTCAAAAATTAGTCTGTTCATAGAAAATAATTTTAACACATTACAGAAACAGCCTACGTAACTGTTTCAATAATTAAAAATGTGAGCAAAAAATTTCATGAAAATGACTTGTGACGTCACAGCAACCTTGATACAAGGTCACAAAAATGCAATTTTTTTTTTCTTTATATCGCTCCAAAATACTTTAATTTTGCCCGCAAAAATGTAACAGTCGCTTCAATGTTGCCGAAAGCTGTGTTTCGCGAATAACCTCAGTGAAGGTTGCGTCCTTGCGCCAAGGTTGGTTGTCCTCGCTCCAAGGTTCGAGCAAGGTCGACCTTCGTAGGATTGACATTGGCCTTACACTGGAAACCTTGGATCGAAGGTCGGTGACGCTTCCGCGAATATTTTTAGTACTACAGTCGTTATCACATACGTACCTACCTACCTACGTAGGAATATGCGATTGTTCGCATGACGAGTTGCGCGTCATGTGTCGATCAATGTGTAATTAGTTGTAGGTATAGTGATATATTTAGTTTTGTATATATTTTGTTGATTGTTCTTCCGTGTAGGGATAGTGTTTTAATTGGAAATGTGTTATTAGAGTAGGGAGATAGGTATTTAGTGTCTTTATCATACGTGTTTTCACAGTTAGTTAGGAATTTACATATTTGCACACAAAGTTGTCCGTTTCAAGATTAATTTTAGTGTTGATTTGATATTATAAAATATATCATGGAGGTAGGTAATAATTAAAAATGATATATCTATAAATCTTTCTTTTAAAGTCAAAACAGATTGGTAGTTCTGAATCAACGACGAACAAATGCAATAAATAAGTATTTCTTTTTGTAGTAAACTTTATTTAATAATAACAAAAAAATGTGGTAAAATTTTCTCAAAAACAATGACTATCATTTTATTGGTAACTCTAGTGAAAAGTGTTCTTAATGTTTATTCATAAATTTTACAAAATAATGCAATAGCAAAAAGTATGTTTATGTCACTAATTTCATTGCAAGTACAATTTTCTATCTCAATAATTACTTAAAACCTAAATAAATTAATCAAATAATCACAAAGCTTTTATTTTCTATTATTCTATTAATAGAAACTATATAATAATTTGAAATTAGACATTAATTATAATTATCTATATACAATTAATTATCACTAACACTATAACAACAAAATAAACCAAACAATTTCATAGTCATTGGTGAAGCGTCAATGCCTTTTCTCACAAATAGATATTTGTTAAATAATATATAAAATAGATTAGTTATTTTTCCCGCACTTAAGAACATTATTTTTCCTTATTTTTATAAAAAAATAGTAATATAATTGAATTCCTGTTGAAGATTCCGACCGCCATTACCTGTCATAGCAGCGCCCATTGGTTACGTATCGAGTGTTTCCGGGAGACTCACGCGAATGACCAATAGAGGGCGCCTTCAGCTGTGACAGATATATAGTTCGTTCCGCCGCCATTCGCATTGCGTCGAGTGTACATCGCCCCGCTTTAAATATTCCGCATATGTTGAAATTCTCATGATTCTCGTGAATTAAATGGACTTCCTGCCGTGAGACTTGAAGAACTTATAGTGCAGTGTTGATTTTACGAGTTTTCACCTGGCCACCGGTGGATGAATCAAGATTTAGCTCGCCGGCCGGCAGCCCACAACGCAACGACGCACCCTTGAACGAGGCATCTTCTCCGCACCCAGGTTCTAAGTGTGGTCCCTGGATTCATAAGGTACGTGGGCATTTGCTGCAATAATTGTGGTCGGTATTGGTGTCTGATTCGGAATCGGTTAACAGGTTTTCAATTTTCAAATTTGTATTCACCGCCATATTGGTAGTTCTTAAAAACACCACCCTATCAGGGGAAGCTATTTACACGCTCCCCCATAATTATTTGGTCCTTCGAGCCGGATAGGCAACCGCTCCCCGCATAATAGGTACCTACAGGTTATAGTATTTACGTAAACTTTTGGTAAACTAAACCTGCCTAGGTATAAACCGCTCCGCTTTAACATAAACAATATTGACAATAGATTCTACGTAATTCTTTGGTAAATCTGGCAATATTGTTTCATAAAATTGAACGTGTTACGTATTAATTGGTAAAGTTCATTTTATGTAGGTATACTTAATTTATTTTTAACTTTGGTAACTAGTGCAATACGAGGTGGTTATCCATATTGTTTTGTTTCATAAAATTGAACGTGTTACGTATTAATTGGTAAAGTTCATTTTATGTAGGTATACTTAATTTATTTTTCACTTCGGTAACTAGTACAATAGGAGGTAGTTATCTATCGTTTCGGCTTGTGATATTAAAGTAGTTAACAAAATGACTGATCTAAAGCCTGAAGATTTACTGACAATCCTTCACGAGAAAAAAGGATTGTTGTTTAAACGTATTAATCATCTATATGATTCGTCAAAAAATATATCTTCCTTCGATTCGCGTAAGAACGAAAGTTTTATGACTGAGTCCGAGACTATTGACGACATGCGAGACAAATTTGAATCTTATGTCGATCAAATTAACCACATAAATATTAAATTGAAACCTGGTTCGAGCCCCGACTATGCTTGTTTAGAATCCTTTGAAGATTTGTTTATTCATATTAAGCGTATTAGGAATAAAATCAATAGTAGTCAATCTCAGTTATCACAAAATATGTATCAAAAAATTAAATTGCCTCCGATCGCACTGCCATCTTTCGACGGGAAACCCGAGAATTGGCCTGTTTTCTACGAGTCGTTCAAGGCTAATATTCATAATAATGATCAGCTGACTGACTCGCAGCGTGTGCAGTACTTAGTGGGTAGGCTTACCCATAACGCGCTAAGAATCACAGCTGGTATTGTGCCTACGGGTGATACTTACCAGTTTTTATGGGACAGCTTAGTTAAGAAATACCAAGATAAGCGCACATTAGGTACACATTATTTGAATAATATATTAGATTTAAAAAGTTGTTCATATAACGCAAATGGTCTCGATTCTTTCATTGAAACATTTAGTTCAAGTAGTTCCGCTTTGAAACAACTTGGGATTCCGGATCTTGCGGACTTTATACTCTTGCATTGCGCCATGAGAAAAATAGATTCGCAGACTGGTCAATCGTTTGAACTTTCCATTCGCGATATTGAAATACCCACAACTAAATTGTTGATAAGTTTCGTTCAGGATCAGGCAAAGATATTAGCACGCTCGAATTCATCTCATTCGAATGCGAAAAATAATTATAATAAACCTCATGGTTCCGCATCTCGCGATCCTTGCACGCAAACAAAAGCGTTTGTTGTGAGTGAATCGCCTAATTTTTCCGCTCCGCCTGCGAACTCGATCTCGATCTCGAGTTGCGCGTTTTGTAAAGCTACTGCCCATGTTCATTTGTATAAGTGCCCTAAGTTTCAATCCGCGTTGACTCCTAGAACTAGATTTGAGTTTATTAAATCCGAACATGGTTGCGCTAATTGTCTGAGCATGTCGCATGGTTTGAGTGATTGCAAGTCGACCTCAGTCTGTAACATATGTAAAAAACGTCATCATACGTTATTACATTTTAATAAAAATTATCACTCGCAAACAGCTGATGCCAAACCGACGATTTGCAATGTAGTCGTCGCGTCTTCCCCGGCCGCGCCGCTGTCCGCCGCGCTTCCCGCGCTTTCCCCGCTCCGCGCTGCGTCATCGCATGTTACGTCACCCGCCACTGTGGCGCGCTCTTATTCTCATTGCGATAAGGTCGATATTTCCGCACCGGTGCCCGTGTGTGGTTCGGGCGATGTTATTACAACATCTCCGACCCACAACACGGCCGTGTTATTTGCAGCAGATAATAAGACTAAGGCGATTCTGTTATCAACCGCGCAGGTTTATGCGAGAGCTAATAACAATAGCTCGGGCCATAAAACTATTGTTAGGTGTTTAGTTGACAATGGTTCGCAAAATAATTTAATAACTACAGCTTGTTGTAGAAAACTTAATTTAGTAATAATTCCTTTGAGTAATTCTTTTGTCAAAGGCGTTGGTTCTGTATCGCGGCCGATAATAGGTTATGTGAACTTAGATATCGAGTCTCGCGTATACTCGCATCAAAAGTATACCATTCACGCGTTAGTAGTTGAGTGCATTACGGACCAGCTACCTTCGCACCATATTAAGTGGGATTGCCATGTGGACTTCCACTCGCTTCCGCTCGCTGATTTAAGCTGGAATATTCCAGGTGATATTGACATAGTGTTAGGCGCTCAGCTATTTCCGTATATTTATTTGGGGAATAGGGTAGACTTAGGTTCCCATGCCCCACCCGCGTTATTGACCACATTCGGGTATGTCTTTATGGGTGATTTTCCGCATGGTAAAGATAATTTAAATTTACCTAGCTCTTCTTTCACAGCATTAGCCCTTAATGATTTATTACAAAGGTTCTGGGAATTGGAAGAAGTTGAAAATAAACGTTTTTTATCTCCCGAAGAAACCGAATGTGAGAATATTTTTTCCTCAACTGTGTCACGTGACGATGTGGGACGTTATACTGTCGCGTTGCCCTTTAGTAAGGATCCCGCTGAGTTAGGTAACTCCCGCACCGCCGCGTACCGTCGACTGGTTGCGCTGGAGAGAAAACTCCGCCAATCTCCGACGTTGCGGGAAAATTATAACGCAGTGATCAAAGATTACATAGACAATGGATATTTAAGTAAAGTCGACGAATCGGCCATTTCAGATGACGGGTATTACATCCCTCATCACGCTGTCGTTCGGCCAGACAAACCGATGCCGCGCATTGTGCTGGATGCGAGTGCTAGGACTCATACAGGTTTATCTTTAAATGATGTACTTCATGTTGGTCCAAATTTACAAACAGATTTGTTTATTCTTATAATCAATTTTAGATTATTTCCTGTCGCTATAAATTCTGATATTAAGCAAATGTACCTACGTATTTGCGTACCTGTTGAGCAGCGTAAATACCTACGCATTTTGTTTCGATTCAATGAGAACGATCCTGTGTTGACATTCGCTTTTAACCGTTTACCTTTCGGACTGAAGTCGAGTCCTTACATAGCTATGCGCACTGTGCGACAGCTGGTCTCGGACAGTCCGCATTTTCCCGAAGCTGCTAAAGTAGCAGAGACCAGCCTATATATGGATGACCTGGTCTATTCTGTGAATAACGAGGAGAACGCTATACAGCTATCGCATAATCTAATAAAAATGTTTAAGTCGGGCGATTTTGACCTCGTAAAATGGTGTAGCAATTCACCCGCACTTTTAAATAGCCTTCCTGATTCACATCGTAAATCACTCGATTTTCACGAGGGGAATGATGTGTCCAGGGTTTTAGGTCTTTCCTGGGAACCCTCTCAGGATAAGTTCTTCTTCACGTCCGTTCAAATAGCCGAGAAATGTACTAAAAGAAATATCCTTTCAATAGTTGCCCGCTTATTTGACGTTCTCGGTTTAGTCGCTCCCGTGATTTTTTACGCCAAATTGCTCATTAAAGAGTTATGGCTGAGCAATATCGGTTGGGATGATGTCGCTCCTGACGACATCGTTAGACGTTTTTCACTTCTCATGCAGGAGTTTCCCTTGTTGGATTCCTTACGGATACCACGTCATGTGGGTGTTACCGATGATTGTTGTGTTCGTATAGTCGCGTTCGCCGATGCCAGCATGGGTGGGTACGGTTGTGTCATTTATATACACTCTGTCAGTACGTCCGGTGTCATAGTTCGCTTACTTTGCGCGAAGTCAAAGGTTTCACCTACCAAGGTCACAACGCTTGCACGTCTGGAGCTGTGCGCAGCCGTGCTCATGTCAAAGCTGGTGAAGACTGTTCGCGATACCTACGCTTCTCGTGTTTCTATTGCTGGGATTTACGCTTTTTCAGACTCCACGATAGCCTTATCTTGGATTCATTCTTCTCCGCATCGCTGGTCAGTCTTTGTCAGCAATAGAGTAGCTCAATGTCAGGAGAACTTGGGTTCTCAACATTTCTACCATGTGGCAGGTGTTGAGAATCCAAGTGACTGCCTATCTCGTGGCATGCTCCCTTCACAGTTGGTGTCACATGACCTTTGGTGGAGCGGCCCTTCTTGGCTTCATAGTGCCCCTGAAGATTGGCCTGTTAAATCGTTCTGTCCCACCGGCTGTGGGGAGCTCCCCGAGCATAAGGCAAATGTCTTAACTGTGACCTCGCAAGTAGAACTTCCTCTTCTTTGTCAACTTGCGCAACGTACCTCATCATGGGATAAACTGTTGCGCATCGTTTCTTATATACTTAAATTTGCTAGACCGAAGGTTCATTGTGAACCCCGGTCTCCTCAAGGGTTGTCAGCGTCAGAACGAGTTATGATTCGTGCTGTGCAATCTGTCCATTTCGCAGATGATATTAAGCGCATCAAATGTGGTAAATTGTTACCAAATAAACTTAGAAGTTTGTCTGTCTTTTTAGATGAAGATGGCATATTACGCATTGGGGGAAGACTTTCAAAGTCATACCTTCCTTTTGATGCTAAGCATCCTTTTTTACTTCCCAAACATGATCCTGTGGTGGAATTAATAATTCGTCATTATCATGTGATGAATTGTCACACTGGACCAGGGCTACTTATGTCTATTTTACGACAGCGATTTTGGATATTAGATGCCAGGACTGTCATTAGGTCCAAGTTGCGACAATGCAACACATGCTTTAGAGTCAATCCGACGCATCCCACTCCAATGATGGCAGACCTTCCTGAATACCGTGTATCGGAATCAAAGGCATTTGTCCATACTGGAGTGGATTATGCTGGTCCCATACGCATAACTCTCACTCGTCGCAGAGGTCACCACGCTCAGAAGGCTTACATCTGTTTGTTTGTGTGCCTGGTAACCAAGGCTGTCCATGTAGAGTTAGTCTCTGAACTTACTACCGACGCCTTTTTAGCCGCGTTTAAACGTTTTATCTCGCGTCGAGGGCCAGTTTCTTGCCTTTATTCGGATAACGCTACCAATTTCGTTGGTGCTAAAGCTCAACTAGACGAACTTTATAATTTCTTGATGAGGTCAAACCTCAATTCAACTCTTTTAAATGAGTTGTCAACTCGCCGCATTAAGTGGAAAATGATTCCACCTCGCTCCCCACATTTTGGAGCCATGTGGGAAGCAAATATAAAAACGTTAAAAACGCATCTTTATCGCGTGATTGGAAATCAACTTCTCACTTATGAAGAGTTACAAACTGTACTCATCCAAATAGAGTGCATTATGAACTCACGTCCTCTGAGCGTGTTGTCTTCTGATCCGCATCCTGAAGTTATTACCCCCGCTCATTTTTTGATGTCGACTCCATTGCAGTACTTGCCGGCAGCCGGTTTGTCTGGTCAGCGATTAAATCTGTCCCAACGTAAACTTTTGCTAGATAGTATGGTACAATCCTTCTGGAAGAAATGGCATTTAGAGTATCTGCATACGCTGCAAGTTAGGCAGAAATGGGCAACTCCGGACAAGCCTGTAGAAGTGGGAACTGTCGTACTCGTGGGACAGGATAATTCTCCTCCTCTGAGTTGGCCATTAGGAGTTATAACTGAGGTTTTTAAAGGAACTGACAATGTCGCTCGCGTTGCAATGGTGAGGACAAAGTTCGGTAATTTTAAACGCTCTGTCACAAAATTATATCCTATTCCAACGCAATAAAATTTTATTTTAAATATAGTAGTTTTTTAAGGTTTAGGATTAGTTTTTAAATAACTTTTATTTTCCGCATTCAGTCATAAAACTTGGATTTTTCTGGTCGTGATCGGGATCAGTAAATCTTTTATAACTTTCCACTTTCCCTTTGAAAGCACTTGCGTCCTTCCAAGGCGGGGAGCATGGTGAAGCGTCAATGCCTTTTCTCACAAATAGATATTTGTTAAATAATATATAAAATAGATTAGTTATTTTTCCCGCACTTAAGAACATTATTTTTCCTTATTTTTATAAAAAAATAGTAATATAATTGAATTCCTGTTGAAGATTCCGACCGCCATTACCTGTCATAGCAGCGCCCATTGGTTACGTATCGAGTGTTTCCGGGAGACTCACGCGAATGACCAATAGAGGGCGCCTTCAGCTGTGACAGATATATAGTTCGTTCCGCCGCCATTCGCATTGCGTCGAGTGTACATCGCCCCGCTTTAAATATTCCGCATATGTTGAAATTCTCATGATTCTCGTGAATTAAATGGACTTCCTGCCGTGAGACTTGAAGAACTTATAGTGCAGTGTTGATTTTACGAGTTTTCACCTGGCCACCGGTGGATGAATCAAGATTTAGCTCGCCGGCCGGCAGCCCACAACGCAACGACGCACCCTTGAACGAGGCATCTTCTCCGCACCCAGGTTCTAAGTGTGGTCCCTGGATTCATAAGGTACGTGGGCATTTGCTGCAATAATTGTGGTCGGTATTGGTGTCTGATTCGGAATCGGTTAACAGGTTTTCAATTTTCAAATTTGTATTCACCGCCATATTGGTAGTTCTTAAAAACACCACCCTATCAGGGGAAGCTATTTACACGCTCCCCCAGTCATCACATTTTTAAAAACATTGAGTTAAAAAATAATAATTAAACTAATTTCAGAAAGGCAGTGGTCGAAAAGTGGTTCAATTTTAAATTAAATTATAATCTTATACTAAATATTGAACCCTGTTTTATTCTATAATTTGTCATAACTTCACAGCGCTACGCGCAATTAAATAAAATTAAATTAAAAAACATTTTTTTTTGTCAAGCTGGTAACAAAACTGGGCTAAGAAAGCTACTCATATTTTATTTAAAGTAACATAAAAATAATATCGCTATTAATCACAACTTGTTTTAACTTATCTAAGTATTAATTAAGTCACTGGTGTATTCAAAATAAGGTAACTCTTTAGCGAATTTTCGATACAGTTTTCTCCAAAAATTTTGAATGATGACTTTGCACACCTAATTACGATGTACCATATAGTTTTTTTTTTATTACTTAGTTCAGCAGAAAACGGCCCAAAATTCACTAAACATCAATATACACAAGAACTTAAAAACCAAAAGTGTAGTAGTGTAAGCCAAGTTCAAATATCAGAACACCTCCTTTCTGAACGCGAAGCCGAACTGGTCGCACTTGACGCGTAATATCTTGGCGAGCTGCGGGGGCCCGCAGTAGAAGACGGTGACCTTGCCTTTGTTCTGCTCCTGCAGTTGCTTGAACACCTTATCCCAGTTCGGACGGCCTGCGTTCGTTCTGGTCTTCAGGCCGGTTATTAGGTCACGTTTCTCCTGAAAATTCCAGAAGTCCCGGTCGTTTAAAAAGCCCAACATTTCTATGTAACAACTTGAATGTTTTACTTTCGATACATAAAGGTGTTTAACCTATTACGTTCCATCCTTACTGATCTTTACACTATGGCAGAGCGCGTTTCTATATCAAAGCGTAGGTTTACACTATATGTACGACAAACCTCAATGATACTACTATTTACTGTCAACATTATCCAACTTTGTACCTGCCAGTTCCTTGGCTATGTTGGGCAGCTCTAATATTTTACTTACTTACATGGAGCAACTGCCTATCTGACTTCCACAATTCCTCTGTACTGGATACATTATAACTATGACCAGCAACCAATTACATAATTTAAGTACAAGGCTGCCTGCATCGTCACCCCCTGCAGTGTTACCTTCTCATGCAGCAGGTCCAGCGCCAGCTGCAACCCCACGGCCTTCATATCGGACTTCTGCAGTGCGCTGGTGATGTACATGTGCATCTCCAGGAACCGCTCCATGGCGCCGCCCAGCTCCGCCTGCTCGATCTCCAGCTGCGACAGCAGAGACACGAACCACTCGAACGAACGCTGCTCGCGGTTTATCCAGAAGAAATCAACCTGGAAAAATGAAAGAAAATAATAATTTTACTCGATATCAAAGGGTTTTGTAAAATGGATTTCATTAATGAATGAAACTGGAACATTACCTACGTGTTTTTATAAGTATAGACAAATTCAGATTCAGGTAGAAGCATATGAGACTGTTAGCAAATTATATAATATATTTTTATCAGTAGTTTCACCTGGTAATATATGGATTACCACTAAGATATTTAAATTATTTACTTAGTAATTTCTTTGAGGTTTAGAGTAAATATTATGACCATCTCCTGAACACCTAATATCAGCCCGTGGATGCCGTAGGGGCCAATTTAAAGAATGTAATAGATCTCGTGGAATAGTGATCGAAGCGGATACTACCTACACGCTGCAATAACGCAGATAAATAAATAAAATAATAAATTAGTGATAGGTCACTAACAACAGTAATTATTTGATTCTATTTACCTTCTTAAGGTTCATATTCTGCGTGGGCATGTCGGCAGCCCAGGAGTGTCCGCAGCTGGGGCAGTCGCGGCGCGCGCTCCAGTAGCGGTACATGACGGCCTGCAGGATGGACGCGAAGGGCGTCACGCCGATGCCGGCCGCCACCAGCGCCGCGTGCTGCGCCACGAAGATGTGCGAGGACGCCGCGCCGTATGGACCGTCCAGGTAGATCTAAAGAGTGGAGGGATACAGGGTAAACTGTGTTTCTTGATTCTTGACCATATTAGTGTTGAAGACTTGGTGACAATTATGAGGTGCTTTAGGAGTACTACATGGGTAACCTCAAGGAGTTATAAATACGATTAATTATGATTAATTCATTATAATAACGATTAATTTGCAGTTGCAACCAATACACAGAAGGATGGTTTGTAGTCAAACTATTAAACCATAGGGTTTTACAGGTATTTAATATTAAATAAGGTTTTTGGTATTTCTATACAACTTTTTCTTTTACTTATTCACTAAATAAGGTAAAAAAATTCAAACAAAGCTGAAATACATTATTTTTTCACCGCGATCACAAATATTTGAAATGTTTGTTTCAGAGAGTAAGTTAATAAAAGGCTTACCTCCAAGGGTTTCCCGACGGGGTAGTTCTCGAATTCATCAGTGGCTACTGAACCATCGTTTTCATCTGACTTGTCAGGCTGGGACTCCACATCTCTGTCCGGCGACAGACTCTTTGATAAACGTCGACGAGCTGGAAACAGAATCATTTATAGCATTTATTATTTGAATTAAAATTAAATACAATAACTATTTAAACTTGATGTTCAAGAACATTACGCCTAATGGATATAACAGTATCTCACAACTTAAGCAATATTTAATGGCTAGGTACATTTTACACATTATTCACAAAAACCGCTGAGACTGCAATGCTGTAATAAAGATACATATTTTAAGACCTAAGAAAACACAGCGCCCCGTTCGGTTCGTTCATGGTTCTAATATTTATTATTTTTTACGTACTCCTACATCTATAATCTTAACCACATACCAAGAGTCAATATGCTATCATTGCTCCTCCTCCGATCATCGAAGCTGGGCGTCTTGAAGGCAATGATGGTGGGCTTGGTGCGCATGTACCGGAAGCTGTGCACCAGCGACTTGTTGTGCGGGATCCGGCTCGCCAGCCCAAAGCTCTTACGCGCGCTGCGGAGGGACTCCTCGTCTAGTTTGCTCTCAGATTCTGAGCGCATGAAGTCGCGGAGGCTGAAAGAAAAATATTTTTTTATTTTTTATTCAATGCAAGTTTAAAGCCGATGTCCTCTATGATCCTAATGTATAAAATAAGAACTGGAGTAACATTGTTATGTATGGCTTTCTTATTGAACTTGGCTGTCGTGTATATAGACGCACACACGGGTTCCGTATACCATGAATCTCATTGCAGTTGAATAATTATAAACCGTGAATCCAATTTGCCTGTAGTCGGCAAAAGAAGTTTTAAGGTTTATGTAGAAATAATGATGAAGATTCTCCAGAAGTATTTCATGTAATCTATTTACCTAGTAAAGTGTACTTACGCCATCAAACGCTGTCGTTTCTTAATGTTCTTCTGCACATCTGGCATGGAGCGAGACTTCTCCAGCGTCCGCGAGGGAGCCAGCAGCGAGGGGTGGTAGGACACCTTCGAGATAGGTGATGGCACTGTAACATATAAACAATAGATGGATTAGCTCGTTTGATAGTTACGAGGTTGGCGTAACGCGTATTTAGCTTCCATTCGTGTCTACTACTCGTCATGTTAGGATTTAATCCTTTCTTTCATAACATTTTTCGCAATCCATCCATCTCTTCAAGCTTTTTATCATGTTTCTTCTTTATGTAACTTAATCTTCATCACTTTTCAAAACACCTTTTTATATTACATGATATTTGGCGACTACAGATTTGCTGAACTGGGTTTGACACTGTATATTTTTCACTACTGTATATTCGAAATTGCTTATAAAATTGAAAGATTTGGACCACGAAAGACATGATTGACTTACATTCAACCGGTTTCTCATCTTGCACCGGCGAGTCTTCGACGAAGGCGTGGTTGGTGAAGCTGGTGGGCGAGAAGTCAACGGATTTCTTCTTGACGCTATTGATGGAGCTCTTGCGACTCTTCTTGCTCTGACTGGAAATCGAACGAGCTAGTTTCCTGGGAAAAAAGGAAAGAGGACTTTGTTATCAACCTATAATTACTCCTACGTAGTACTCGCAAACTAAATCCCTTTAGCAGTAATGATTTTAAAATCATATCACATACCTACACAAAAAAAAACCAAGACGTAGAAGTCTTATTTAAATAATATGTAAAGGTTCGACACATGAGGAGATATGTGCGTGAAAACATCCTTATACTACTTTACGACTATGCAAGTTATGTACAATTTAAAATTATTCTTCTTTCGTGTGAATTCTTTTGTTTAACTAAGGGCTGATTTTTCCAACGCCAGATAATTTTATCAGAGGAATAATTTAGAATTTTTGACAGGTCTTCAATACAAAATCTGTCAAACACGAATTTTATCTCTCGAATGAAAATTATCTGGCGTTGGAGAAATCGGCCCTTAGTCGTTTGTCGTGGCACTAACAGGGCATCTCGAGTAACATAGCAGGTGGTCTATGGTTAGGGACTCTGTAGTCACCCTGTAACACGAAATCATTTTTTTACCTCGACTAGCAATAAATGGAGCTACATATCTAACTAAGTACTGTATATATATACAAGACACAAGAATGAGAGTCTTACTGGTGTCCATTCTCGATGGCGGGCAGGTCGGTTCCCTGCAGCCGCGCCTGCTCGCGCTCAAAGTACGAGTACAGCCGGTTGGTCCACTGGCCCACACCGCGGATGTGGAGCCACAGGTATCCTGCGATCACATATTAGACAGTATAATAAAATATATAACGGGATGGCAGAATGTAGATGACAAATGCCACGACGATTATGATTTTTGGGTAAAAATTGTACTTGACTATCTTGTTATAAGTTTCATAGCAATGTACGGCAACTATATATTTCTTGCATCGTCTAAATCAGTCGTAAGTATACCTTCTAACTCCGGCGCACTGCTGATGGTAAACGGATGCCACTCGTACGTCGCGATGGCGGGAATGTTCACGTACACGTAGTCGCCGGCGTGGAAGTCGAAGAGTGGCGGCCTCTTCACCACGAGGTGCGTCACGCGGGATGGCAGCAGGATGCCTGAGGATATGTAGGTCTTGCCGCGCTCAGACCTGGAGAAAAGAGAGTTGATAAAAAAATAAGGAAAAGAAGTTGGAATTGCCCGTTGTGGAAAAGAGATAGTGTTATCTGACGATATAGCTCTATCCTTTTGCCTTTCTGAAAATTTTATCGTATTTGAAATATATTCTTTACATATAAATATATCATTTATTGTGAACATAAATATGTAAATGTGGAAGTCATCACATAAGTCGCTCTGAACTTAAGTAGATAAAGCACCACAAAGAGTTTAACCCGAGACATAACGTGAAAAAGTGACTGACCACCAGAGGGATCGAACCCTGCCAAAGCTAGTGACATAGTGACATCTTAAATACGACTACTCTATTCAAAGTATATGGAAATAATAAAACCAAATTTTAACATAGTTCTTATGAAAAATAAAATGCTGTATATAGCCACTAACCTCATCCAGACGAGCCTCATGATCCTCTCGGAGACGTACACGGTGCCGGGCACCACGAACCACTTCCAGAAGTTGGGCCCGTGGAACAGTAGCAGCAGCCAGAACGGCACGTACAGCAGATGCGTCCAGTAGAATATCTGGCAGATGAGGGAGATGGATGATTAGATAGATTTATTGTAAGGATCCTGAACAGCAGCAGCATCCAGAACGGCACGTACAACAGGTGCAAATTTTTTTTTTTTATAAGAAACCACAAGAATAATCATAAGGAATTAAAAAAATATGATAATAGGCGAATACGTTTTGTTCGCCAGATACCAGTATCCACTTACTTCAAAGCTGCCCCCTCTCCGGATAAACGGCTGGCTGCACACAAACATGACGAGCAGTATAGCAGCCAACGCCACACCGGTGGGGTTCGCGCAGCCGCCTATCAGACCAAACAACCCTGGCTTTTGGGTCAGCAGCCATTCCGATAGTGTGTAGTTATCCTTATTCAGTTCAGGGTCGTTTACTACTACCATACCTGGAAGGGAAATAAGGAAATCGAATTATTTAAGATGAATGTTAATGAATGAAAGGGTGAATTTAATAGGTGTCTTCTTTCGATCAATTTGTCATGTGAAGTGCTTGTAGATTCCATTTCATACATTCTTATAGAATTTAATAAGTAAAAACCTAAATATTTTAGATAAATTACACTCAGAAACAGAGCAAATGACTATGTTACTCAAATACGTCTCCTGGGTTTCAATCGAAGTCCCAACCTCAATCGGTGTTACCAATTACTAGACCATCAGACCAGTGGAGTTTTAAATGATAACAATAAACGTACTAAAGTTACAAAGATGCATCACAGTATGCACCGCGCTGTAGATGGTGACGAGTACGCCGGTGAGCTTGTGCAGGTAGATGTGGTGGTCGAGCGGCAGGAACGAGCTGCAGCCGCGCACGCGCAACTGCGTCAGGCAGCTGCGGAGCATCAGGACTAACACCCACGAGCTGTTGAAGTTTAGGCACTGACCTGGTTGAAAGAAACGGTTGAAATACTTATATAGTATGTCGTCGAAAAACGTTAGGAAATTTTGGTAGTATTCCATGAGAAACACTGGTAAATAATCTAGGTATAATGGTCAAATATGTTTATCTGACTGGTCTTCGGTCCTACCTAATTGAATTGAATTGGCGATACTATAATCCCCATTTTAATCAATCACTCTTAATCAATGGGGATAATGGTACTCAGTTGAAAACAAGACTTGTTTTTACCGCCATTGCAAGCTAATAAATAATACAGCAGAGTATCAAAAACTCACCACAAGCCCTAGCCAGTATAACGAATCCGTTAGCATGTCTGTACTCGACGCAGCGAGCGACGAACAGCACGATGTTGACAGTGAAGAAGACCGCCAGGTAGGTGAGGTACACGTAGTTGTTGCGGAAGTACGGACGGGAGAGCTGGTACGGCTTGAGGTTGGAGAGACGCTGCAGGAGGGAGACGGGCTTCTTGGGCTCTTCCTTTGGAGGGACCAGCCAGCGGTCGATACTGGAAATGAAAATGATAATTATTTAAAAAGCTTTCTCGTTGTTCCTCAAATATCAATGTACTGAAAGAAGAATAAGATGCTGTCATCCATCCTTGCGGTTAAAAATGCCTTAAGGTGGTGACTATGGTATTGGTAGTTGTATGAAGCATGTACTCAGTACAATTTTTATACTATGTTTCTACTTCAGTACCGTTCAGGAACAAGCTTTTCTTTATCTGGTAAGGTTAGGATTTATTGTTACTGTCACTATCAGTGTATCTCGTAGACGACTAGACTAAAGTATGCCTTGGGATTTTTTTTTGTGTTGAACCTTTAATACTAACTTCAGATGTTTTCTTGGTATCTCTTGACACCACTTGTATCTTACCTAATAGACAAATTCTCCAGCAGCCCATCATGGTTGCTGAGCTGCTTCTTGAGCGCCTCATACGTGATAGCGCCCCTGTGCTCCGTATCAGCGTCCTCGAACATGGCGGTGGTCAGCTCCAGCAGCTGCTCGTCGCTGAACTGCATGCCGTTCTCCTCCATGCACGCGCGCATGACGTGCTGCAATTCGCGGTGCTGGATCAGACCGTCACCTGGGGGAAAATTACAGTCATGTATTACGCAAATTTGAAGAACAAATATTATACGTAGATAGCGACGCTTTTAAAAAACGACGCCTTTTTGCACTGCCGCTTATAAAGACAGACGCATATGAGGAAATACGCCTACGATTACCGACGCCTATGAGGACCGACGCCTATGAGGTACAACGCCTATGTGGACCGACGCCTATGTGGACCGACGCCTATGTGGACCGACGCCTATGAAAAACGACGCTTATTGAGACCGACGCCTATGTGGACCGACGCCTGTGAGGACCAACGCTCATGGAGACCGACGATTATGAGGATCGACGCCTATAAAAAGGACCGACGCCTATAAAAAGGACCGACGCCTATAAAAAGGACCGACCCCTATGAGAAACGACGCCTATGAGGACCGACGCCTTTGAGAACCGACGCCTATGTGGACCGACGCCTATGTGAACCGACGCCTTTGTGAAACGACGCCTTTAAAAACGACGCTTATAGCGACCGACGCCTATGTGGACCGACGCCTATGTGGACCGACGCCTATGAGGACCGACGCCTATGTGGACCGACGCCTATGAGGACCGACGCCTATGTGAACCGACGCCTATGAGAAACGACGCCTATAAAAAGGACGCTTATAGCGACCGAGGCCTATGTGGACCGATGCCTATGTGGACCGACGCCTATTAGAAACGACGCTTATGAGGATTGACGCCTATGAGAAACGACGCCTATGAGAAACGACGCCTATAAAGAGGACGCTTATAGCGACCGAGGCCTATGTGGACCGACGCCTATGTGGACCGACGCCTATGTGGACCGACGCCTATGTGAACCGACGCCGCCTATGTGAACCTACGCCTATAAAAACGACGCTTATAGCGACCGACGCTTATGAGATACGACGCCTTTGAGGACCGACGCCTATGTGAACCGACGCCTATGAGGACCGAGGCCTATGTGAACCGACGCCTATGACGACCGACGCCTATGTGAACTGACGCCTATGTGAACCGACGCCTATGTGAACCGACGCCTATAAAAACGACGCTTATAGCGACTGACGCCTATGAGAAACGACGCCTTTGAGGACCGACGCCTACGAGGACCGACGCCTATGAGAAACGAAGCCTATAAAAACGACACTTATAGCGACCGACGCCTATGTGGACCGACGCCTATGTGAACCGGCGCCTATGAGGACCGACGCCTATGAGGACCGACGCCTATAAGAAACAACGCTTATGGAGCCCGACGCCTATTGGAACCGACGATTACCGAATCAACAAGACATATTTAAACAGGTCAGTATCTGACAACAATTCATTATGATAACATCATCAGCGTATCCAAGACTTTTGTGTTAAGCTTCAGAACATTCAGATTGATTCTATTGTTTATCATAATTGATATCATGTCACGTGTGTTTGGCATCTAGTTGCACTGTTTGTTAGAAATCAATCCGTTGAATGTAATTACCATGTATTGAAAGATATTGGTTTATACGCATTGAAGCTGTGGTAATGTTGGTTACGAATCATAAAAACTATTAATTCACCAACAAATTAATAGATTAGGCTGGATAAATTTACAAGGTATACACTTTTGCATATGTCGTGGTGGCCTAGCGGTTCAATGAACGGATTTGTATGCACAAGGTTGCAGGTTCGAACCCAGGCAAGTACCAATGTGGCTTTTTCAAAGTTATATGTACTTTCTTAATTATTCTAAGACACTACTGACAAACGGTGAAGGAAAACATCGTGAGGAAACCTGGATTCCAAAATTTGGGATCTGAAATCGCCAATCCGCAGAGAGCAAGCGTGGTGATCAATGCTCGTGCCTTCTCTATATGGGAAGAGGCCTGTGCCCAGCAGTGGGACGTTTATAGGCTGGATTATTATTATTATTATTTTATTATATTACACTTTTGCAATTTTCAATACATCTATTTATATTTTACTTATTGTATTTGCAGTATTTAACTTATATAAATGTTGATGAAATGTGGCATCAAGTTATTTCAGACTTATGACTCAAGGCGTTTCTAATCTCTTCTTTACACCCGACGCAAAAAGGGGGGTGATATAAGTTTGACATGACGATCTGTCTGTCTGTAGCTCCTAAACCAATCGACCAATTGCGAAAAGGGTTTTTCTGTTTGAAAGGTGACGACATCGAGATGGTTCTTAGCTTTAATTTATGAAGATTATTTCAGCCTTTCAAAAGTTCTGCAGGTTTCGGTGGATTCTCATTTTTTTGTATCTAGTTATTGCCTGCTAACTGCCTCGTTGGCCTAGTGGTGCTAAACGCGACTGCTACGCTAGAGGTCTTGGGTTCGATTCCCAAGTCAACCAAGGTGTTATTGGGTTTTTCTATGAAATTCTCAGTAGCAGGTCGGAGTTTGGATTTGTGCCCGGTTAGTGGCAATAGGCTCGCCCCCTATTACATGGGACCTAAACATACCGGCGAACTGTGGGTGTACTTACATTGGTACACCTCTGCCTAACCCTTCGAGGATACAGGTGTGATGGTATGTTATGTTATGTAGTTATTGCCAAGGTAATCTATTACGAGAACAACATACCATCCAAGTCATAAACCTTGAAGAGGAAGCGTATCTTGTCCTCGGGGGTCTGGCCCGCGAACCGGTGCACTGCCGCGATGAACTCCTGCAAGGAAATGGCCCCCGAGTCATCCTCGTCGAAGATCTGGAACACCCGCTCCGTGAAGAACGGCTGGGAACGAAAAGACAATACCTATTATTTATTCAGTATGTGGCAAAAAGTACAGCATGCAAAATAAAAAATTGGATTTAAAACCGTAGTAGGGCTGTTTAAGTTCAGAATTATAGATACAAAAATTGTGAGAGAAATTGAATGAGATAATTATGTTAATTATGTTTATCAAAATCTTATTATAACAGGTGATCGACAATCAGTGTTAGTGTATTTTTATAAAATTACATTATAAAAAAATACATGTTACATGTTATCAGGAACATATTTGTAATGATTACATTCAAACATAAATATCAAAAATAATTAACTTTCATGAAATTCATTCTTTCGTACATAATAAAAAAAACACGTAGTAGTATTAGAATTGATGACCTTATTATTTTCAAGTTAATTAAAAAAGCATAGGATCCTGCAAAGCACACTGCCTTATGACTATGCTTATACCAGTTACTATATTTATAAACAGTCCTATAACTATAAATTTCCTTACATTCTTGCTCACGACGATCTTCTGAAACTGCTCCCTGGTGATCTCCTTCTCATCACCAACTGTCTCCCGGAACAGCTTCTCCAGGCGGTCCACGCTGTGCTTGTCGAAGCCCACTCGGGGTCTGAAAGGAGACACATGGTTGTGTAAACTGCTGACATTGATGATGAAATTGTATGAAGCCCAGAATAGATGAAAAGGTAAGTTAGTACTTCTGCAGAAAGAAAATAAGCGGACTATGTATTCGTATTGGTATATTTTTCTCTGAGAGCATATTAAAACTACTAAGTAAACATATTATATTGGAGAGGCGAAAGCTACTAATTGGATTTAACCCAAAACATATTTTGGCTATCATAATAATTGTGGGTCATGTACAAATTATCATTTTCATTCCAACAATCAACTCAGCCTATTCTGGTCCAGGGCATTGGCCTCTTACAAATTAAATAATTTTCTTCACTAAAAATCCCTTTTATTAAGCATGTTAATTTTAAGTATTTAAAGGTTACAATACCTGCTGCTAGTTACAGTAGATAGGAACTCCATTATTTCGTCTCCAGTCGCATATCCGTCACCATCCGTGTCTACAACTCTAAATAACTTGTTCGTCACCTAAAAACACTTATTTATTGAACACCTAGAAACAATACTCAAAAATATCTCGCAGTTAATTAAAAGGTAACATTTATATTTCAATATACCCTACATTTGAATTTTATGCTTATGAAGGTAGGTTAAACGTACCTACGTGTACAACAAATAGTATCTAAATGAATGTTTTAGTTTGATATAAAAAGGTAATTCAATTTTTATTACTTTACAGACAATTTAATTCGATAGATATGGATTTGTATCTATAAACTGAAAAATTAAAAGAAATACTTGACTCAGCGTCATCTCTTAGGCACTTATAAAACTACGTAGTATATAATTCTAACTATCCGCATACAGATGACGTTGTAACAAAATACTTACGACTTTGTTTTTTAGGATTTGTTGAAATGTTTCTAATTTTATAACTCCATTTCCACATAACACGTATGCGACGCTTTCTACTTGTTCCACGAAGTCTATTTGTTTGTCCTCCCTGAAAACAAAAGTTTTTAAGTTACAACAATATTAGTTCTGCTACTTGTCGCTAGATGGCGCTGTTGACCAACGTCTTGATTTAAATCACTGGCTATGTAGTTGCGTATGACTTAAAATAAAGTCACTTTTGTGACTAATATCTACAAGATATCTAAAAGTAAACTTTAAGGACCTTGATTTATAGAATATAGGCACCCAAAATGATAACTATACATACCCTTTTCAACCGGCAACTTTTAAAGTTCATAAGAAAACTTTACAATAGTTATAAGAAAGAAAACTTTGTAGTATTTCATAGCAACTTACGTTAGTCTTTCCTTCAAGTATTCGAGCCATTCGTTCTGCACTAAATGGTCTTCTGAGTCCGCGTCAAACAGCCGGAATATTCGCTCCAACAGATCCTGAAACAATTGAAACAACAAATTATTTACATACAACAGGCACTGAAAATATTTATGTAATTAAGATATTTTTATACTGCTATTATTGTTTTGAGAAATTAGAACTGTTTTTTTTTTAGTAAATCACGACGAGAGCCTTCAGTTTAAGTTCGTTAGTCAAGTATTTTTAGTTAGATGTCAGGCTGCAGGGTATAGCTTTTGAACTTTAGACTAAGATTAGTGAGTACAGTAAATAAGTAGGTATATTTATAAAGCGATCATTTTGCTTTAACTGTATGAAGTTGAATCTATCACATAAGTGACATAAACCATAGAGCTGCGAGAGATTCTGCCTACCCTTAAAATACTTCAAGTATGAAGATACAAAAATAAAACTTCAATAACAAATTATGTATCTGTGCCCAAACGCCAATCCGGTTGTCAATTAATTCAAGATTCAGGTTTCGTCGAATCAACGGCTCAATCGAGTCTCTCGCATTAAGATGATTGCGATCGATTTGAATCGATAATATAATGTGACGTGTTTGTGTCACACGTCAAATAACTCGATTTCGTTACGATCGAAATCGAGTATACATTAGTGTCGTAGAGTATTTAATTTATTTTATGTAAGTACATGTAAGTGAGGTTTGGAATTATAAAGTTAATTTGATTGCTTTTTACATATTCTCGATAGGCCCAGTATCCCTATTGGGCTTACAGTTACAGATTTATGAGTGATTTAAACATAATTGTTTGTTTAAATCCTTTTAAAGAGTGTTTTTTTTGCTACGTGTTCTTGTCACATGTCATGTTCTGTTTGCCGTTCGGCACAAAATGCTGTATTAAAATTATTTTTTATAGTTTCGTTTTATCCTTCAATCAAAAATACCTGGTACCTAATCCACTGCTTCTCAATCCAATGCTATTCTTTTAGGCCAGAGGTACATAACGTGTCTTAGTAATCTTGTCTCATAATTCGCCTACTGCAATTCCAAAACGTTAATTTAATACCTTTTGTTTTAATATCTAGAACTTATGGATGTAGTAGGTATACTATCTATCAATGAAGAAGTGTAAATATTGTGTACAATAAGTCGTTAATTAAACCAAGTACTTGCAAAACTATGCACATTGTACATACCTATGCTATAAGCTGTGACGTAACCTATAAATGTCAATGTCATAGAACGTTTAATTAAGGTTTAATTAGTGTTTCTATTCATTAGCGGAACGATTCTCATCGTGTATAAGAGACGGTTCCTTTCGCCGATACAATAAAGGTTTCGCTATAACACGTAAGTACTTGTGAAACATTTCATCCCAGTGTGAAATTAAAATTACTTGGAACGAAACGTACCACTTGATTTTATATCTTACTAGCTGTGCCCGCGGGTTCACCTGCGTGAATACTTAAGTTCCGTTCCCGATGTCTTTATAGTTATTTTGTCATTCGGGGTGGAGACTTTTTTCATTTTATTTTTTTCTTTTCGTAAGAACCATCCTCGTGCTTCAAGGAACATTATAGAATTTGTATATAAAAAGAATTTGCGAAATCGGTTCAGCTGCTCTCGAGATTTGCGCTTATAATACTCAGCGATTTATTTTTATATTAGATATAGATGACAAAAACAAATAAACATACAGGAATATAATTTAAGATCTATACTTATTTACTTAAACTCGTAAGTACAAAGGTATAAATTTTTTGCTTAACTAAATAAGCCAAAGTTTTGAACCATACCATAGGTACTCTATAAAACTTTATAATGTGTTACTACAAGGCGTTCCCACATCACAGCTAAATCAAGATAACTTCGTAACCGTCCGCTAGGGGGCGTTACTATCGACTGTCTCACTGACTGTTTGACAGCCAGACAGTCAGACAGCTAGACAGTAAGGCAGTGAGACAGCATGTTAACGTGCACAGTCGCTAATTAGCGTCCATGTATTGATTGTTGATAAACTTGTCAATTAGGTGGTCATTAAGACAATAGTGGGATTGACAATACGCCTTTCTGAAAGGTAGATAGACTATTGAATCAGCGAGGATCACATTACAAGTAGACACTAATCATACAAGCCCAAACGCGATGGGATTGAGTCGTTTTGTAACGACGTTCCTATGAACACCTTTAGGGCTCCGTCAACGGAGTTTAAAATTTCAGCTAAATCAAATGCCAACAAATGGTCGAAAAATGGTTTTCAAATGACAAGTTACAAATAAAAATGTATGAAAAGTTCAAGTAAAAAATAAAAAACAAACAAACAATAATAAACAAAAACTTAAATCTTTAGAATTACATGTCGCAGTCATACAAGATAACACGGCATCACGCGTCGTGACTGGACCGCGTGTTTCTGTCCTACACCGGTGTACCGGCGAAGTACAATGCTGTACTCTGGTGCTTTATATTTATCGCCCGGTTGTTATAGGTACAAGTTGTTAAGTTTCAGTGCGACTGTTTTTAGATAAGGAATTGATTAAAATGTTATTTTGTTTTAGAGGTAAGCGGAAAACAAAGTTTCGTTTTATTAGTCGCCTACAAATATCATAAAATCCATATTAATAACAAAAGGATTTTTATCATTTAATGGTTAGCAGTAATAAAATACGTTTTTTATGTATGTCCATACATATTTAATTTAGAATTATTTAAATTCAGAGCAATAAACATATACCTAGTCCGCCATACCCGGTGACAGCGACAGGTGAAAAAAATCTTGCGTCATACAAGTATTAACTAATTTACACTTAAAAAACTCTGGTTTTATCTACGAGTATAACATAGGTATCGACTGAAACAATATCCTTGTCCTTTATTGCAATCGATTAAATAAAACAGTAGACCTAACCTAGCAGTAAACTCTATGATTATTATCAGCCACACATGGGCTACCCTGTCGTGACCGTTCAGCCTCGCTCAGGTGATAAACATGTGTTTATGTGTGACCTCTAACACACCTTGGATGATTAGATAATCGTATTGTATGTATTACATACTGGGATGTTGGAATTAGCTTTAGGATCTTGAGAAATATACTGGATTAATGTAACAGTATTGCCAGTTTCTGAAAAGCTGTTTAATGTGTTATCAAATCGGATGAAGGATTAATGAATTATCATCATCTGAAAATTACTTTTTTTTTAATAAATGCGGACAACATCAAATACATTGTTCTGAACCCAAAGTAAGTTGCTATAAAGCACTTGTGTTATGGAAATCAGATACAACGAAGGTACCACAAACACCCAGACCCGGGACGATGTAGAAAAGTGATTTTCTACATTGACCCGTCCGGGGATCGAACCCGGGACCTTAGAACTAGCGACACCTTGAAACCGGTGCGTACGCCACTCGACCACGTAGGTCGTCAAACTTATATCTATAAGATCACTTAATATGAGTATCTAATTAACTTTGTGTAAACAGGCATAACCCGCACAAGTTTAACTTTGTGTAAACTATCCGTCGTTCTGAAAAGGGGGTTCGAACATAGTATACAGCAATATAATTTTAATTATATGGCTATACCACAGATTACTAAATAGTTACTACGTAGCTATACGTAAATAGCCCACAGTTCCAAATTACAGCTTTATTATAACAGTACCTATAATAAGTATACCTAATAACCATACTGCCTACTCCTATCCTTCAATACAAGCGTAATGTTTGCAATGTGTTTACACGGCGCTGCTATCAGGCCCCAATTAAGTATCGTTACACATTAAAGAAATAGATGCTATTACCATAATCGCTATTAACTGTGACGTTTACGAAAGCTGCCTTAGGGTACGTGACACACAGACGGTAAGAGCGAAGAGCGAATAAAGTGTTCGGAGCTTTTGAATTAAGACTGAGTTTAACCTTACAAGAATTAACCGTTGACTCGTAAATTAACTAATTTACCGAGTAACTAGGTAGTTACTTTGGTAAAAGATTGTTGCTGAATTTAGAAGGGGTTTTAATTTCTTTTAAATGCTTTATTTACTAAATAATATTTGATGGTGGAGATTTTTTACTATTTTTTTATGTGCAAAAATGTGTATTAGATACTACAATAAATAAATAATACTTTTAACGTATATTGAACATATAATGGCAAATATCGCTTAGTTTTATTTTAAACTGCGACAAGTTCGTCACACAGCTCGACGCTCTCGTCGCCAGTGTTTCTCATGTTTATACACATAATATTATAATTGCACAAGTTACGTGGGGCGTGAGAACTGAACTAGTACATCGTCTTATATACATACGTTATTAAACCTTCTACATTCAGGGGTAAGCAGACGGCAAAAGCTAAGATTTTTTCTTTTTTTTCTTTCGACGGCTTGCAAATTGCCTCTAAGTTTACTAGTGTAAAAGTTATAACCCACGGCCGGTTTGTCGCTTTTTATTGCTCGAACTTGGCGGACACACTGCCGTGTGTCTAGATAAGTACTTTGAAAAATAGCTCTGTTCTGGTATGAAGACGATGATAATATCTACTATGTAGGTATATTTTTTTCGAAAGTCTTAGTAGGCACAGAATTAGGAGTAGTAAGTTAGTCACCTGAAACCATGGGCTAATAATGTATACTTCGTACTTAGTAGCGTAGCGAAAGTAATTCTATTTGCCTGATACGATATCATGGCTAACAGCTGAACCGATTCTGATAAACTAGAAGACTGAAAGAATATAGCATTTTGTTTGAACAGTATGAACCTCCTGATTACCATGACCGAAATGAAATTTAGAGCATACTTTATAATAATGATTTATTTAAAACCACTTCTAGCATTACGCCATTTGTTAATTAACTTCTAAGACATCGTAAATTATTTTTAAGTGATACAGTAATCAATTTTGCTATAACGCCGGATGTTTGCTATAATATGTCGGTATACCGAGACATATATTAACATATACTATGTTGTTTAGAAAGTGTTGTATATGTAGTCATGTCAATTAGTATTAGATATAGTTCATTTATTTTATTATTACTTAACTTGTTTATCGTATTCATTAAAGCGTAGCTGAGTAATCGGCTTATTTTGTTTATTTTCTTTAAAGGTTAATATTGGTCTTGCTCCTATAACTTTTTAATTGATTATGGTTTCATAACAAAAATGAAAAAAAAAAATAGGTATGTATTGGGTAGGTTATCCATAATAATTCATTCAATCCAAACAATTAGACAAGACCTTTCAAACAGTAAGCTTTTTACACGACTGCCCAAAAAGGAGTGTTATGTTTTCAGGGTTCATGTATGTATGTATGTATGTATGTATGTAGGTATGTATGTATGTATGTTTGTGAGTTTCTTTATTCCACCATAACTTCTAAAAAGCTTGACCGATTTCAATGTTTGTGGTATCATTAGAAGCTTTGAGTTATCCCGAGTGACATAGGCTATGTGGACATTAAAAAATGGTCAAGTGTGAGTCGAAATCGCCTGCAAAGTGTTCCGAACGAAATTTTTTTTGTGTTGTGTCATGCTTTTTTGTTGTTCACTAAAAGGTATTAAATAAAAAAATTATAATTAAAAATTAAAAAACACGCCTGCCATGTAAAAAAAATTAAAAACAAGTCAAATATTTGCAGTCGGGGTCGGTTACTTGAAACAATTCATTACAGGTCCCCCGACTGCAAATATTTGACTTGTTTTTAATTTTTTTTACATGGCAGGCGTGTTTTTTAATTTTTAATTATAATTTTTTTATTTCAAAAAGTACAGGTTCTCTACTTACTCGTTACATTTTAGAAGCAGGTACCTAATATTATTTGAAAGGTAAGATTGCTATAAGTAATCTGAATAAATAATAATTAGTTAAGTACATTTACAATTATCTTGTAATTAAAATTGAAAAAAAAAAACATATAATTTACGATCTCAATATTTTAAGGTGTTATAAATAACATCAATTGACCTTCACTTATCTAGCTACCATCTACATATAAGGCGTGAATCATATCAGCCTCACGCAACGATTGCGACACGATTGCGACGCGATCGCGACTTTAATGCGACAATCGTGACGCACAGATTATGTACACGAATTAACGGTGATTTTGTTTCTAACATGTGTTTGCATTGTTCTTGATTTTCCCACGGAATATTATTAGGTGTGTTATCAGTACTGTTGGTAGATTGTGGAGGATATGAGCGAAGTGCCACTGCGGGACGTGCTGCGGGCGCGATTCCGGCGTACGGCCTAATAATGTAAAGCAGGTACTGTTTCAATTTGTATTACGTGATATTAGAAATGTGGTTATTACAAACTGCGATTAGAAATTGTAAAAAAATATTAATTATATTTTTTTTTAAACCACATTAGGTATTAGTTACCTTAAACTACATAATAAGACTCAAAGTACTTACTTTGATAGTACTACTTTTGTAGTAGTCTGGGGCTAAAAGTCTGTATGTACCTACAGCTTAGACTATAGATAACTATAGACCGCTAGTATCGCTAGTTTTCCTTCGTGCCAAGCGAGAGCACTTTTTGTCTGTATCTAGTACATTCGTTTACTGATTTGAAGTTATTTTTCGCGCAACGACAGACTTATATGCGAAAATATCGATGGTTTCGACATTGTTAGGATAATATTAGGGTTTTAGATAGTTTTATTAAAACGGCGCGCTCCGTATTGATACAAAATTTACGATAAAACTAGTTCATACTAGTGCTCACGGTTCATACACAGATAGGCTCACTCTTTGGTTTCTTATCTATACTCTAAGGCGCTGGCCAGACAGAAGAGACGTAAGACGCAGACGGGGCGCGGACATTTGTCTTTACCGCGACGCTTTCATACAAAATGTATAGAAGCGTCGCGACGCAAAACATACAGAAGAGACGGGGCGCGGGCGCGACGGTTCTATACATTTTGTATAGAAGCGTATTATGTCCGCGCCCCGTCTGCGTCTTACGTCTCTTCTGTCTGGCCAGCGCCTAAGACCTACAGACTTTGAGTCCCAGAAACTCACACCCCGCGTGATTTCTGGGATTAAAAGTCAGAGTCACAGTAATATGACTTTTTGAAAGTCCATTGGTTTAGAATTATAATATTATGATAAACTTCCTGAGGTTTAAAATATCAAGTCTTAAGCCAATAACTTAATAGCAGTCTCATACAAAGTGCAATTATTCTACTTCATTATAATATAATACAATCGCACAATACTCTCATAGACCTATAATCTGTATCTATTATTTAGTGTCGTACAATGTATTGAAACCGAAAGCCTGTTTCACTGTTGCTGACCCAATTGCTGTTATGAATGGAGCACATTCTTGCATATTACGCTGCCATACAAAGAGGGATTAGGCAGAGATCTAACGGTAATTATATTTGGATCACTTGATTCAAATGGCTTATAATTTAACATGGCTTTGTTATTACTTCTCTGATGTGTCTACATAGTAAAGTCAGACCGGCAGACCGATTTAAATAGGGGGCCGTAGGTAAGTATTTGTTAGATAATAATATCATGTATCAACCATACATCGACTATATTTGCTTTTGTAGTTCTATCACATAAAGTAGACACTCTAGTGTAGAGATGAGACATTTCGTAAATATACCAAATCATCTATATTGTCAGCAGGGTTAGAGGTTCTACAGGGTGTTAAGAAAACCCTGTCCGATCCGATAAGGTATTCTTAGGTATTGATATCAGATTTCATTAATGTAAAAAATATGGAAAAAAAAAAAGTGAGAGGCACACTCGCCGTCGTCACAGGAGCTGCCAAATGATCAAACAAAAGACCCCTATAATACTGACGAAATTGGTGTTGTAGTTTTTGTTTTAATCTCAAATTAAGGGAATTTCGAGGCAAAAAATGGTTATTTCAAACTTCATTGTTATTGTTACTATCATGAATATTCCAAATTTGATATATTATTTGGGCATGTGATTGTAAAACCTGTATCACCCTTTCGGGTCGGACAAGGTTTATTAACACCCTGTATTACGCATATAAAAGTAATAAAAAGAAACGTTTTTAGGCTACTGTTTTCCATTAAGCAATGTAAATATCTACCGCCAAACTTCTGTTTTGTAATAGCTTACCTACTTGACAAAACTTGACATTACTTTGTGGGTGTGGAACGTGTGTATGTATACTATAAATGCTACGTACCTTTTATACACAGAACCTATATGTTTATACACCCACATCTAGAGAAATCATATCGAGACAGTTTAGAACAATAAATCGTGTCTCGAAAATCAGATAGAGACTCGTATAAGCGTTACTAACATAATAAAACAAACGTTTGCCTGTTTGCTTGTACGCACTAAACTCTTATAATATAAGTCGGATTTGAATGAATCTTTTTGCATTAGATAGCTGTATTCTTGAGGAAGGTTATAGGCTAATTAACATCGACAATACGCGATATCTCCGTCAATTGTGGATCGATTTCAATAATTATGTTTATCATTAATAGGGTATTCCTTAAAAGTAGTCGCATATTAATATTAAGCAACGGTACCTTTTTCAAATTTATCTATAATGATTTATAAATATTCAGATAATTTTAAATTAAATGACAGGTGAAACCGCAGCGCACAGCTAGTTTATGCAAAGTCTTATAAATCTCGGTCAATCGTTCAGCGATTACAAACAATACATTCAATTATCCAATCAGATTATACCGTATCATTACCTCGGCGCTGTACGTGACGCCCCGGGTTCGGTGCTCGAGGTTAGGCTAAGTGTTTTAAGTTTTTTAATAGAATTACTGGTAAGCAATGCTTGAGAAGCCCGCAGGCTCCGGTGTAGTGCCGTAGCATGTTGAAATACATTTGGTAATATAATTCTAATATTCAATTATTCGTCTGCCATACTATACATTTGAGAAAACAAATATTAATAAATAAATATAAATAAATGCGGACAACATTACATACATTGCTCTGAACCCAAGGTAAGTAGCTAAAGCACTTTTGTTATGGAATTCAGAAACAACGAAGGTGCCACAAACACCCAGACCCGAGACAATGTAGAAAAGTTGGTTTCTACATTGACCCGTCCGGGGATCGAACCCGGGACCTCAGAGTTGGCGACACCTTAAAACCGGGGCGTACGCCACTCAACCACGGAGGTCGTCATTTATAATACCGCATGTGTTGTATAAACTGATAGGTAATAGGGCAAATCAAAACTCCATTTTACAGATGCTCTTTTAAATTTCTACTGCCTTTCCGACTATTGAAGATTGGCAGTCAGCTCTGAACACCTCTTAATATAATTAAATAACAGAGTTTTAATTAATTTAGAGAAAACATCCCTAAATACACGTAAAAGTAGTAGTTGTTATTATTTTTCGTCACAATGTCATTAAAATTAAAATGAAAAACTTTTTAACAAAAAAATTAAACCGCCGAAAAAACTGAAAAGCAAAAAATAACATACCTTTTTTTATTTAATCTTAATAACTAATAATGTAAGTATACCTAAGTCATTTTGAGTCAGCGCCAAACAGGCAAATTAATTAATTACATATACTTACGTAACGTAAAGCTTGATGCGCGACAGTACAATACAGTCTCTATAATATTTATCTCCTACCAATAATATGTAATCTATGTCGTTTTTGCACCAATTATTAGGATTGAACAGAGAAAATGCCACAGTAGCAACAGTTGCAATGACGGTTGATAGTTTGGCGCCGACTCAAAATTACTTAGGTATACTTACATTATTAGTTATTAAGATTAAATAAAAAAAGGTATGTTATTTTTTGCTTTTCAGTTTTTTCGGCGGTTTAATTTTTTTGTTAAAAAGTTTTTATTTTATATTTTTTTGTGGCTATAATCTACTAATTACTTCATTGCTATTACATGCTTAATTTTTTATTATTTTTTACGATGAACGAGCTTTAGCAGAAATGCAGAGACAAAGAGGTCTACTCACAAGAGACTGACAGGTCTAAAGCTCATTCATCGTGAGGTTTTTCTTGTAATCACAACTCAGCATTAAAATCTGTGATTGAACAATAAATCACCCCTATTTTCCCACCCTTAGGGTAAGATTATATGGGACCAGCTTCGAGGTATACCCTATCTAATAAAAAAATAATTATCAAAACCGGACTAAGTACTCTGTAAACGCGTGGTCATATATTACAAACAGTTGGTGAACAATCAATATATCCCTGTTTTTCTACCCTTAAGATTGGAATATTTTTTCCAAATTTATATGGTATCAACTTCTAGGTATAGCCTATTCAATAAAAAAAGAATTATCAAAATCGAACTACTCTGTAAAAAGTTACGCGTGGTAATACATTACAATCAGTGAGTGAACAATCAATCAACCCCTGTTTTCCTACCCTTAGGGTGGTAATCCTTTTTCCAAATTTATATGGGACCAACTTTGGAGTATACCTTTTCCAATATAATAAGAATTATCAAAATCGGACTACTCTGTAAAAAGTTATGCGTGATCAAACATAAAAAAAAAAAATATACGCATCGAATTGAGAACCTCCTCCGTTTTCGTCGGTTAAAAATGATAATAACACGTAAAGGTAAGATACCTAAAACAAAGTAAAAAATCCTCAAATCTAAAATCTCATACTTTATTTAGACACAGATTTATAACACTTTTAGCTGCTAACTTAGCAAAGAAAACGTAATATTTTAATGATTGTAATACCTATGTTCTTCAAGAAGGATCTATATCGCGCTAGACCCAGTGGGTCTAGGAATGCGAGGCTAGCACTTAAATCACAACCAAAACAGAAGGCGATCGAGCCCCGCCATCGCGCCATACGTGTCCGAGAATGTTGCATTATAGTGGTACGGTGACCACGATGAACGCAGGACATTGATTACCGAATAATGAGGTTGGTTTTGGATCAAGTGACTCAGGACAGTGGATATTGGTAAATGAGAAGAGCCCTGTTGGTAGAGACCTAAGCAATACGACATGATATGGTCATAAAAAAAAGAAAACATAAAGAAATTCAAAATTGAGAAAGTTTTCCTTTACTTAATTAAATCATTACGTATAAACATTTAATTAAAATCTAGGCAAAAAGTGCCCAATCATATACAAATGCAATTTAAAAATAATGGTGATCTGAACATTTGAGACTGAAGTTAGAGGACTGATTGTTTTTTATAGTTTTTTTTTTATATTGGACCTATCTCACTGAAATCTAGGACCCTGTACAACCACCATAAAATATGAAACAAAACCGCAACAAAATAATTCTATAAATATTAAAACCCCATAACTCATGGTCACCGCACAATCTCACACTATAGATCATTGATCGATAGTAGATCATTAGGGCGGCGTGATCGATACCCCGCAAGCGCGCATGCATTATGCATGAGTGCCATGACTTATACGACTCGTGCGCGTTAGAGCGAGACAAAAAATAATTCAATTGAGTAGTGTAGCGTTGATCGAGTGACGGCTTGCAAAAAGTGCGCGGAGAAAAACTGTAGTGGTCATTAAAATGGTTCGTTAATTAAATATTGTGGGGTGCAATGGCCGAGGTAGATACAGTACTGATAGTTTAAAGTACTGCTGAAATAATATTTCAGTTTTCTGGGTTCATAGTTCTGTTCCTAAATACGGATTGTCGGAAAACCCTATACCTATTTCGAAACTGTTTTAAGGTCTGCTGGCAGTCTTACCAGATTCAGCTGATATATTATAAGATAAGTATATTTCAGTTTTGAAATTTGGCCCTCTTGTCGTATGATCGGGTAATGTGATAATGTAAAAACGAAGCTTTTTACAATATCATTTTGATTTAACGATATTTAATTTTATATAGCCTACTCGTATTCTTTTATTCCCATAAACCTTCAGGGTTCTTGAAGAACTTTGAACAAACATAATATATTCCTTTAATGTTTGAGGATCCTGTACCTATGTGTCATTGGAATTACGAATTGGTTCTATATATAGTTGCCTAATTCAGAACACCTGAAGCCTGAGGCGTATGACGTAAGCTTAAACTAATAAATAAGTCTACACAAGTAATAACGTTTATTGAAAATAATGTTACTTTAGGTATGTTGAGTAAACTGGGTCATTGAGACGGCCTGTCATTGGCCAATGTCTGTCTCATGACGACCAATCGTAAGTGCGTCACTCGTTAGATCACCTGTTACAAGTCATCTAGATTCTAGCCTCTAGGTATTACATGTATGTATAGGCAAATCTTTATATAAGTAGTTTATATTCTTACAAAGATCACATGCAAGAAAATACACGAAAGATCCTGTGCTTTATCATTGGAAAGCCGGGCACGTGAATATGGGATGGAAAAAAAATACCAAGTTCACCTTTTGTCACGTTTTCTTAGTGAAAACGCGAAGACCGTTGTCTCGGTAAGATTTTTTTAGATGAAATTAAAGAAATAGTTCAAAAATAATCATATACCTAATGGCGTAGTAAAATTTGATGGAGAGTTCCGTTATCTCGGATAAAAAAATACCAACTAGAAATTGCACAACAACCTTACATCGCAGTAAATTATTACTGTTACAGTAAACAAACTTATAAAATTTATGAGAGGAAGTTTATCTGTTTAAGGAAACGAGAGCATGTTAGCTGCCAGCCAGCTCACTCCGACACACGTGTGTTGGAGCGACAGCACAGTGGTGTGTCGCTGACGTTAATTATGTGAGCGAACATGCCGCGGCTAGGTATGCGCGCTTAGAAGTCGATCCCATCGGACTTATTAGAGCAGCTACAATTAAATAGGATTTTGTTGAGAAGGTTGAGATTCTCAGAACAGGCGGATAGTAGTAGATCTATAGCTAAAAATACAAGGTAGAGTCAAAAATCAAAAGGATTTTATATGCATAAGAGGCTTACCAGGGTATCAGACACACAAAGAGACACTGAAATGTTGCAGTTGGTGTAAGTTATTAAAAATTTCCATTTACTATGATAAAATAAATAGTGCTGCACAGATTCCTCGTATTATATATCGAGTTTTAATAATAATAATATTCCGGGACAGCTCACACACGGTTATCTGATCCCAAGCTAAGCAGAGCTTGTGTTATGGTAACCAGACAACTGATAAACATACTTATATATTTCTAAATACATACATATTATAGATAAATTACACCCAGACAACCAGAACAAATGATCGTGCTCATCACACAAAAATAAATTCTTCAGTAAGTAAAAGTACAAGTAGGTACCAACCATATTTAGCTAACTTCATTTATTTATAAAGACGGTGTCTATCATGTTCGTTTTTACAATTTTAACTTTTATGACTGCATTCTTTCATGTACCAATGATTCAATACAGCAATGCAAATACCTCATTTAAGCCTTGCATGTAACAACTTTACCTTACTTAGCTGGTCTAGTCTTCGGACGAACATTAAGACTCACGTCTGGTGTCGTAAGAATGCATAAAAAGCTTGAAATAGTTGTTCCTGTGAAAAACGCAATCGCGTCCCAGCTGTCAGGAATGGGAGCCGATGTGTGGAAACCAATTTCTTGGCAATTAGGACTGTTAAGGAGCGAGATGCGACGGGCCGATGAAAATGTTGGATGTTTGTAATTATACTACATTATAGAGAGCTGTTTAAAACACAGAGAAGTATCGGGCTGTTAAGTCATAGACTGATCGATTTTATAGAAGCTTTCGATAGAGTAGACATAAAGTTTTCACACATAAAATATAGGTAGTTTTTTATTTTGCAATAAATTCAAGACAGGTTGATTTTGAAAGATACAATAATTTGCGTAATTGTTTTCATAAATTCACATTAGTTAGTTTTAATAATATTGGTAACTTTTGGTGTTATGTGCCGCAGGGTAACATCCTTGGGCCATTTTGTTTTTGGCCTATTTTAGTGACTTTATTGACGCCATTGCTCGTTTATTTTATAAATTATCATTTCTATCTTTATATATACTTTAGAAGACATTTTATTCAAAATTAAATATCTTATTGAAATCAGATTCTAATCTCAAAAGTTACATAAACTTAATTTACTTCAATCAAAGTCGCACTATCTACTTCAACAACATTCTAATTAATATTGAGAGAGAAATAACCTGTTTAGATGGATTTATGATGTTGCAGAAATTTCTAATCGATAATTTAATCGATTAACTATTTTTACAACTGCTATAAAATGTGCTACGTCCTGTCTTACAAGGTGCATGGTCAGAAATGTTGTACTATCATATTTTTATATACGCTACATATGTTGCTTTAGGCAAAAACTGATTTGTAAATAATGAGCTTGTTCGCAAAAACTGAATTAAGACGTAAGTAACTGCTTTGAAAATTTTTGTACATTCTAAAACAGTTTAGGACAATAAAAATGCAGAACGAAACTAAAATCATCAACAAAATGATAAAATCGAGATGGATTAGGTCTCTTAATTTATTTAATAAAACCTTTATGGTCTTAAACAAGAGTGACTGGCTGACGACAAAACACATTAAAAAGAAATTCAAGATTCTAATTCGAAAATTGAAAGTGCTGTCATGATTGACAGCTGTATGACGAACGTGTCATCCATTTGATATAAATATGAGCAAGAAACAAATGAATGCGTTGGTAACGGCTCGCATCGCTGGTATATTAGTGAGGCAGAAGATGTAATTCGGTACACATGTCCCGCAATGAAGATATTCATTAGTCCATGTAGGTGCGCTGCTCTGTGCTTCGATCGCTACGTGACGGTTTTGCTAAAGGGAACGCGTTACTTGCTGTTTCTTAGGGTTGGCACGAAAGAACATACACATATAATCACGCCTCTTTCCCTGTAGGGATAGGCAGAGACTACTTCTTTCCACTTGCTATGATCCTTACACACTTGTTTCGCTTTGTCCGCTTTCATTATTCCCTTCATACATGCTGTTCGGTTTATGGTAATCTTGACCTGGCCTTTTTCATTCACACTCGCCTTGTACACTTTTTTCGTCAATCGTTCTTCATTCATTCTCTCGGCATAGCCAAACCATCTCAGCATACCTTTCTTAATTTTTGTCTCAACATCCATCATCTGACATACTTCATCCACCTTACCATCCATTCCTCCTCTTAAGCGGCTCTCCGTGGGCCACTTTTCACGGCACGAAAGAAAAAAGTATTTATTTGTTGCGTATTTAGATATACAGTCATGTTATATACCTTGGGGAATCACTTACTACAAAATATTTGTGTGATACATAGTGGAAAGGTACCTAAGTGTGTAACGTTAAGCATCATTAGAATTCGTTGAAAACACATTGTTGAATCTTTAAGAGTTTACTTCTTGTCTCTGAATTTTTGTTTTACCTATGCAACGCACCTAAACAAGTTTATGTACTGTACAAAAAAAGAATGGCGCTTAATTGTCTTTATGTTATTTAGATACATTATCTAAAAGTCCTATTCAAAATGAGATAGCCCTACTTCTCTTGCGCAGGATCAGCCGCGCGTCTGCGCGACGCATCGCGTTTTGCGCACACCTCCCCGACTTTTTTGTCGCGCGCCCGACATACCCGCTGTCTAACCGGAAACCATAATTAGTGCCTTTTTAGACGAGCGACAAAAAGTCGCTCACGTTTTGTATATGGACGCGTAATTGGCATCCATTTTATATGAAAAACTTGTCGGTAGCTGCGGTATGTGTGGGGGACACTTAGCTAGTGAGTGGGTGGGATGAGCTCTGTACCTGTTGGTACAACAGCCTTTACCGACTGGTGCTGAAGCAAAAGATCTTTAAGCTTTTAGAGTTTGGAATAGTTTGGATATGACGAGGGTGCTTGATAAAGAGATGGATTTGTTGATGGTGAGATTTTAGGCGGTAGCGTTTTAAACGTCCTCTTTGCTGAGAAATCTAGCCACAATGCCACTGATCGCTACGCTAAGAAGAAGATTGCATCCGATTGCGAACAAGATAATATTGCTGTCTACGTACTGTTACTGTACTAGCTGGTATAAAAATGACCCTGCTCAATGCTCATGATACCCAGTAGCTAAACACAACGTGACATAGAGAAATCACCTCCATCGTTGGTCACCCATCACTCGGCAACCATCCATCATACCTGAGCATACCGCTAGTGATGTAATTATCTGCACCAGTCACGAGCCGTGATCGATCGCTGCTCGATACTAATGCTCGGCTCTAATCGATTCGATCGCAATCGAATAATTGAGTATTTATTTGTTTGAAGGTTTGTTGTGCTTAATGGATTTTTTCTGGAAATGGATGTGTGATTGTATTGGAACTGTTACATGACTTTTATACGTTCAGGTGTCAGGATCGATAGTGCTATTTATTCACTAACATTTATGTTTAATTTAACACTCTTTGGTTTTTCTTTTTACCCTCAAAAATTTAATAATCAATACACAAAGATTGTGTATTATTAAATTTTTGTACTAATAACATTGCTATCTACACTTCTAGACTTATTGAACTTGTTTTTTACTTTTCAGTTTTTATTTAAAGTGTTTTTTATGCAGTCGGGTTTTTTTTATTTTTTAAATTTATTTATCAAGGGTACTTTCAGGCTACTCGGCAATCGAGAATTCTGCAAAAGTTTTAGATTTCATTTACCTACTGTTTTAGCTTTTACATGCTGAAACAACGTGTATCTTTTTTTTTCATAGTAACCCTTATGGACGAAACACTTTAAAACATAAAAAATAATCCTTGCTCCATGACAAACTCGCGCCTGACCACTTTATTAATTGCACCCCATTAGAAGCCATGTATGAGTTGAATGCGTTCACAAATATGAATGTGACGTGAACACATTTTAATGAAGCTCGGACGAATACCTGTGCGTCAAATCAATGTTTTTCTTGAGATGAAATGCAATAATTGTTGCGTTCTATGACTCAAATAATACTGGCTGTAATTAACAACCAATAATTAAATAATATTAGGACTTTTTGTCCCGCTTCGTGTCTGGATATCCTAATTGGTCTTATGGTAGAGATTAATAACAATAATAGCTAGATTTTCTATTTGTAAAACCCCGAACAAATATCCGCTTGGGATGTTTTTGTACCTACTTGAATAATGGATAAAAGCAGACTTGTTGCTGTAATGACAAAATACCATACTAACTACAAACTTTCTCGTGCCATTCTCCACGGTCCTGTGCCAGCCTCATCCAGACTCGGACCGAGACTTTTACTATGTGGTCGACTAAAAAACGTGAAATACATTAAGTAGTAGGTAAATCACCTAGATAGATCTTTGGCAGTCGTTAAGTCAATTCTGACAACCAGTCTTACTATGGGGTACTGTGTTCCCCAGTAAAATGGGTTGTGGAGGTCAGATAGGCAGTCGCTCCGTGTAAAATACGGTATTCAGCTGAATCCGGTATGGCTGGTAGCCGACCCCAACATAGTTGGGAAAAGGCTCGGGAGATAAAAAGTAGGTAAATCACCTTTTTATAAAACCTCTGTGATGTAATTTAGATCAATGACAAGTGTTGTCTGTCGGTAAGACACGAACTACCGTTTGACAGGCTGTTCGGGTGTCAGACTAAAAACTCCGGTGACAATCCATTCATTATGTAGGTACTGTATAATTAGGCGGTGACGTGGAAATTGTGATCGGATCTTACTGTCTGACGTAGCTCTCTACTATTTGTCTTGTAATATGTTTCGTAGGTTTTTAAGATAGAAATTTTAAGATACTCGATCAAAATAAAGCAATCTAATTTGGTGCACTAAAAAGTAAAAATTCTAAATTTTTATTAGCGACAAAATCGGAGCAGGATTCACAAACAGAAATGGATTACTATTAATCTTTTTTTAGACACCAATAGATATGTGGAAAACTCGTATAGAATATTATTTTTTTCTCATTAATCCAAGTTTCAAATCCTCTCTCATCTAGCCGCAGCCATCAAAGCATTTTCCGTCCATGTTTCCATACCAGTAATAAGTTACAATAAAATTATCTCAACATCCCATTATAACCATATGAATACAGAAAGCTATGAATTCTCCGAAAGCGATAACATTAAGCCTTGTTTAGGCAGTTATTAGTACCATACTACCATACATACTTGCGCAGGCGCAGGGCGGCGCGTGCGCACACAAGAGTACCAGGTAATGATTAGCTCTAGTTACTGTCAACTAGTTATTATAACAGGAATTATATGAGGTAATTGTTTAATGTACACCTCGCTACCATCCTTGGGAAGCCAATCTATTTTTATGAGACTTTTAGCAATTAGTTAACATGAGGATTAGGTAGTTAAAAGTATGTCACAATTACAACAAAATATTCACTTTTTTGCTTAAGATTGCATCAAAAATTAAATGAACACATTTTTTTTATATTTTTTAACAAGTTTGTGTAAATTAAATATCATATTCTGATGATCGATTCCGAAGGTGGCCACAGCATCTCTGTCACAAAGAAGCAATCTTATCACGTTTTGGCTTGTTTCATTTGTCCTGACTATTCTGCGATGTTCACGTAAAAGGAGGTTCTCAATTCAACGGTATGTGTTTTTATGTTTCTAACTCTTCATCTCTGGCTATTGTAGACATATTACAAAAGCTGTTTTTAGGAAAGCTTATCTTTTATCTTAATGCTCTGTTATATTATGTAGTTAAATCGGTTAAACATGCACTTTCTTAATCATTACCACCTGATTGAATAAATATCTTAATACTAAACAGCTTACGTAGATTACGTGCACATTAAGCGCTACAGCTGACTGCCCACAGCGTCGTGTGCGCAGCTCTCTAAGCATTAACATAAGCCGCTGAGTTTATGTTGTAATGTTGTAGTTTAGTGACACCGTACAGGTATGGGGCAGAAGTACCTGACTAAAGTAGTTAAAGCTGTGAGAAGGCATTAATAGTAAACGCATACACCTCTTTTCTTCCGACTTGATGGTATATTTTGGCCCACTACTTGGCCACACTAACTGCAGCGTCATTGGCCTGGTTTAGATGGATACTTGTATATACATTTATATACAGGTTGGTAATGAAATGCCATATTTATCCAAAAGCGGTAAAGAGTGCATCAGGTATAGAGTCAGTGTACAAAATTTCAGCTCATTATTAGTCAATTAAATAATTGTATCGAATACACAGATATAACCAGATCGCTAAAGCGATGTATCTTAAGATTTAGACCCTTGCACTGCTGCTGTGGCAATAATTTAAAACCTGGTGAATGGTTAACTGTTATTAAATTAAGCACTTTAACATTATTTTCAATCGCAGCTTTTTCGTCCTTCGTATAAAGTCTAACTTCTGATCGCTACCTACTACATGTCACACATTACTTATTATAAATTACATATCGATATGTTTTCTAATTAAACCGATCGTAATGGCGGCATCAGCGGGACTCTGACGTTAAGGTGCGGTTCCGATGTACGGCACGTAATTACATTAATATTACTCACCTATTATGTAACGGATAATTTATGTGCAATTTATCATGACATGTAATTATATTAGTGTGAAGTTTAGTAACTTTTTCGGTTTAAAGGGCGGAGGTATCGTTTCATGTTCAGTTTTACTATTTATTGTATCTACTAATTTTTAACCAACTTTGAAAAGAGATGTTGTTTTTTTTTTTATGTTTGTTACCACAGAACTTTTGTCTGGGTGAACCGATTTTGATGATTCTTTTTTTATTTGAAAACTGGTGCTTCCCGTGTGGTCCCATTTTTTGGTCCAGTTTTGACAGTGGGATCCATAAAAATAAATGTAAGACTTATTTTGAAGTCGGTTTTTTTTTTGTTAAAATTATTGACCGCGGCTTTTGACTGCGTAATGGTCTTAAACGGCCTATATCCTTTCTTCGGAATCAAGCTTATTCCATACCAAGTTTTAATATAAATTCGAGTTACTTTCGCATTTATAATGTTAGTGCAGATATGGACAAGAATTATTCAGTAAAAATGTACAAAAAAAATACACTCTCCAAGTTTTTAAGTTCTTTTTTTTTAAATCATTTATTTGATGAGGCTTTTTGCGCTGGTGCGCCAAGACAGCTTCGTGAGGTACCACAATAAATTAAATAATAAATTAACAACAGTAAAAATAATCTAATCCTAAGACTTAAAGATAACTTAAAACTAGACACCTCGTTGGAATGTAGCGCCTTCTACAGGTCTTTTTAAGTTCTAAATGTAGTATTAATTAATCCTGAGGTCATACAGAAAGAAAGCACAAAATAGATTTATTTCGTACAGGTAGCCTAGGTTACTAAATATAGATCAAAACACAATGGAATGTACTCTAGTTACATATTTCGTTTACAAGACCACACCTTAACCTGTCACTAGAGTCAAAACCGAGTGTGCGTCAAATCGATGCCGCTTTATCGATCCACTTTCGATTGCTATCGATTATTTTGGAGGCCGGTCTCGACGTCACACCTCACACGTAACGCGATGTGAAGTGTTAAATATCGGTTACTTACATGTCATCGCTACGTGATGTAAAAAGTAAATTGAAAGCATTTTTTTTTCAATTAGTGTTAGGTAGTTAGAGTAAGCTAGTAACGTAACGTCGTACCTAGTAGGTAACGGATAAATATAATTTTTTGATGATGTTAAAAAATATTATGAAGATAGAGGTATCTAATTTAAGCTACTATTTGGGAAAAAATATATCAAATTATGTGTGTTATTGTATTATGTAAAAACAATTCGGGATGTTGTTTGCGAAAGGGGTACGAAAAACAAAACAGTAAGCTCCTATTGCATTTTTTACAGAAAATGCAATAATTGTCGCTCAGAAAACTTACTTAAGTATGCCATGGTTATCATTGATACCTCATATACAATTTAGATCAGAGTTTTATTTATACGTATTTGTAAAATAAAACTTGAAATAAAATAAAGTAATAATTGACTATAAAGCTTACATCATCTAAGATCTCCATTCGCTGAAGTCTGCGGTCACGATCACAAGCCATGAGTAATTAGGTTAAGACACTAATTAGTGTTGATTACACAACATCTTACTATCATATATTATCTAAACAAGTTGTTATAAAAGTTATAAGTAGGTAGTCTTTTAAATCTTACTGCTTCGTTGGCCTAGTGGTTCTAAGCGCGACTGCTACGCTAGAGGTCTTGGGTTCGATTCCCAGGTAGATCAAGGTGTTATTGGGTTTTTCTACGAAATTCTCAGTAGCAGGTCGGAGTTTGGATTTGTGCCCGGTTAGTGGCAATCGGCTCGCCCCCTATTAAATGGGACCTAAACATACCGACGAACTGTGGGTGTACATTGGTACACCTCTGCCTAACCCTTCGGGGATACAGGCGTGATGGTATTTAAATCTTAACGTTTGTGGAACCCCCACAAATACACAGCTGATGGCAAATTGCAAAACTTTTTAAACGAAGAAACAGTAGAAGTGAATATAAAAACAAAACACTTCTTCGGAAATCGGCCTATTGTTGGAGGAAAAAATACTGTTGAAAATACAAACAGATACTGATTATGTATGTAATCTTATTTATTGAAATTCATTTATATGTTTAGGTTCACCTTTTTTGGTTCGTTTCACTGCTTCTATTTAAATTCTGAAGTCTCATAAAAGAGTAATCTGTAAAAGCTTCTGAAAGACTGAAACTCTTTCCGAAATCTCTGATGTTGTTAACCATTAGATAAACCGTTTGCTCGTTTCATAAGAAATCTAAAGCTTATCAACAAGTTGCTCTAATCTTTCTGAACTAAAAACTACTTCTAATCCTAGAAGCTCACAGTTAATTGGTTATTATTATGTACAAGCTCAGTGATATAACGATCGCGTACTGATCTCGTCCGATAAGCGCCTGCTAACAAGCTAGGTTGCCATAAAAAGTATAATAAGTTAAACTATAAATCACCCCGTGGTCAGTCAGCTGGTGTGGTTGACTGTGGTTGATCTTGTTAGCCATGTAGGGTGGCAACTGTGGCTAGGGATACGTCATGATATCTGTCACTAGCGGTGTCCTGCGGTTAGTTACACAGCCATTCTGTCATTCGGGGTAGAGATGATCCAACCAACTAAAGATCATGAAAATCGGTTTAACCGTTCTTGAGTTTAAATGGTATTAACTAACCCGACTTAACTTTATACATTGCAATGTTTGTATAAGAAGTTTTTTTATAAAATCTGGCTATGTTTTTGTGCGCATTTGCTAGGCAGCAGTAAAAAATAATGTGGTGTTTGTACTAAAACCATATAACTAAAAGTATGACTTCTAAGCTACTGCTTCCTTTATAAATTTTGTAATACGCTAAGAACCCATTTCAGCCCCAACTTTCAATCTCGTAATATAGACTCCACTGAACTAATTTCACCCTCACTTAGAAAAAAAAAGCTCTGTCCATGACAAAATATGACCACTGACGAAATACCGACTGTATTTTAGAACCACCCTGTATAAAATGCAAATGTGTTCAATTTGGCTGTCATTGCAAAACCTAATATACTGCTGTCTTACTCAGAATTAACATGAAATAATACGTAACGAGTTATGTCCCCGCGTGTGTATTTAATAGGTTCGGTTATCCACACGACATGCTTTGAGTGGGTAGTCAGTTAAATCGGAGGTACTAAGGATTCTCGAATGAGAGAACGAGGGGATTTGTCGCTTTGGTGAGTAATAGTCGAGTTTTATGTATAGTGTGAGTTTGAAAATTGCTTCAAAAAGTTTTAGCCAGAACAGTGAGAAGCAAAGATTGAAAATAAAAGCTTTTGAGATCTGGTAACCATTGTAAAGAAGCAAGTTTAAATATTTTGGAGTTAAGGCTATACACATAACTCAAATGTATTTAGCAGATGTAAAAAAAGGACATGGGTAACAACCTCTAAATCTGGCCTAAATTGTATCGACTTATGTAAGTTAACATTTCGACACATAAGTTAAATAATAGCGTCCCAGTAATGAACATATAACACTCATTACCAATTAAATACTGTCTCGTCCAGTTTTTCGCTAATATGTAAGTAACAAATAAGTGAAAACACCTAAAATCGAACTTGTAAGTGACAAATCAGTGAGAACTCGTAGTAGTCCCCTACCTTACTGCAGTAATCTAGACTGATGTGGCCTGACAGTCTGAGATTACCCAACAATCTGCTGTGTAAACACATTACTGGGTTTTATCATAATTTTACCAACTGGCATATATCCACCTGATTTATGTTACACGCTCGCCGCTGAGGCAGGAAACTTGGTCAGCTTGATCGTAGGAGTATAATTGCTATAACTATGATTTTGTAATTTGGCTAAATAATAGTTATTTCCCTAAATGGACATTTCGGCTATAAATTTTAGCTAGAAATTTAGTTCAAAACTTTAGATAATTTTGTGGCTAAGCTTTATTAAGACAGAAAATTAATTCGATAAGGCTAACGTAGAGATAAAACAAAACTAAAATAGGTGCAGTTCACCAAAGAATTGGCAAGATTATGTGTTGTGTTTATTTTGAATTAAACTATTAATATAAGGATAAGAAACAATAATATTATAATACTGAGAAACTAACAAATCAATCTTTGTTATTAAGTATTATCGGAATGGGTACCAAGTAACTGTTACCAGCTGTCAATCATTATAACGGCAGACATAACTACTAATATTTTATTCAATAAAACTATCAAATCATACTTATTAATATATCAATCTTCTTCAATAATCTTTTTACAAATTAGAATTTTTCAATAAGCAATCGATCACAAATCAATTTCAAATCTCGAAACTATTCTTAGAAGAAAATCCTTTTATCTGATTGGTCGTTACGAATTTAGATCGATACACCACACATGATTGGACCAATCATAACTTCGCAGTGAATGCAAGGTTACTTCATATGAGGCGAAGGGATAGTAATTGTCTTTGGTAATTGTGGCGCGTGACGTCACTATCCACGTTCTAGGCTCTGTCAAGGCGAGGATCATATGTAGATCGTGTAGACAAGGTTAGATCGTTCCTAGGTGTATCAAAAGGCTTTATTTAAAACGATTTATTTTAATGTATTATTAATACACTGAAGCTGAAGTTTTCTTGTATTATCTTTAAAGGACTTTACAAAAGCATTGGTGGGATCGTGTATAGGTAAACTGCATCTTTGTTGGAAGCTGAAACTAGATAGTGACGGCATTTTAATGAAATTTAAATCAATGGAAACGTATCTAGCTTTGATAGTAAATAAAAGCTTAACTGCCCTTAAAGAACTGACATATTTAATTTTTGCGTACACCTACGACAAACCGCGTGTTCGTTTATAATTACTGATACATTACATTTGGTAACATACATTATATTTTGTCAAAATACAAATAGGTTTCTGTACAAGGGGTACACCGTACAAGTTAAGTTATATATATTTCATTACAGTATATCATATTAATATTGATCATGAAACTGACTAAATACCTACGTAGGTATATGCCTATGAAAAGCTGCCAGTGTTCTAACCTTTCATGACATAACAAGTGCCAAGGCAAGCCTGACATTGTACTCACACAATGCTATTGATATGGATATTATTATTTATGACATCAATTTTATAAGTAGAGCAAGATTAAATGTTGTCTATGAACATAATATTATGATGGCTGAAATTAATAGGATAATGATAATAATAGGGTTAGATAAAATGGGATTTGTGGGCTAAGGTTTATGGCACATAGGGGTGGGTAATTAGGTGTATTTAATTATGATTTTATTACAAAAGTTATTATCTACTTTTCAATGAAATACTATGTCAAGTGTTACTTCCTCGTTGGTCTCTACCTTATGCTTAGCGGTCACAATCGCAGCTGTTGAGCAGGAGGTCTTTTTTTTGAATCCCGGGTCAGGCCTAAATGTGTTACTGGGATTTTTGGTTAAGGAAAACTTATTTCTGATTCAGTAAGTGTGACGATTGTGATGTGAGACAATTTTTTTTCTATAGCTGAAAAAATAAACCTATCCCAGATCTTTCTGAATCATTTAAAAATGATTCCAAGTTAGTCAAGTACAATTAATATAATGACACTGTAACAACTCAGTGGTAGTTGGCCTAGCTTGTCAACAGTCGTTCTGTGATTGGTCAATTAATTAGCAGGAGTTATTTGATTGGCTGTTGTGAATGTGCGTCAGCCAGTAGCCGTCAATCTATACGCGAAGGTTGATCGTAAAGACGTCGGTGTACTATTCTGAACATTTTAACTATTTAGGTAAGAAATAAGCTTTTAAATGCTGAGGTTGGTCCAAGAAGATTGATAAGGTATCCAATTTTCATGTAGAGTCTTCGCTGCATTCCTGAAACTACGTAGAGTCATTTTGTCAGTGCATTATCTCTTTTCGATCGGGAAGTGTTTCTATCCCGTCGTAATAGGAGAGGAGAGGAAGGAATGTAATTATAAACAGTGCAACTATTTTTGCGAACCGAAATATCTTTAGCATATATTAGCAACTATGACCGTAAGCCAAATTGTGTGAAAAAGACATGACATGATTATGTAAACCAATACATGATTAGAACCAAAAAGTTTAAGCCGTTCTCAAGAAACTGAAAATTTCTCAAGAAAGAAACTGGAAAACCCATTACCTAAACATTTTCTATAGAAGATATTTGACATATCACAATTACAATGTTTGTCTTCATCATCTACATAGTAGGTACACCACCATAGATCAGCAACACTAATCGCAGTGTCCAGTTAAAGTAGTGAACCCAACTAAATTACAGTGTAGTCAGAATGCCCTAATGTTTGCAGTTAACTGCGAGATATATCGCTGTGTGCCGCGTTACTGAATAATTAATGACTCAATTTATGTAGCCGGTTATATCAATAGCAACGAAATTAAACGACTGCAGTTTGCGTATATTTCGGCTAAGATAAATAAATTTGTTTTTCCTTTTAATCCATGACATCTCAGGAACCTATCTTGTTCCTACAACACTTCTTCAACAATAGCAACTTTAACATATATTTAACCTAACTAAAGGTAATAGTAAAAGCTTTGAAATTATTAAATATTAAAAATAATAATATTCCGGGACAACTCACACACGGTCATCTGATCCCAAGCTAAGCAGAGCTTGTGCTATGGTAACCAGACAACTGATAAACATACTTATATATTTCTAAATACATACATATTATAGATAAATTACACCCAGACACAGAACAAATAATCGTGCTCATCACACAAATATTTGTCCTGGGTGCGAATCGAACCCACGACCTCCGGTATAGCTGTCAGGGTCACTAACCACTAGACCAACAGGCCAGTCATTATTAAAAAAAGAATGTTTCAATTTTTATTCCTAAACCTCAGAAAATAGTGCAAATTGTCAAGAAATACCATCATACCCAGTTAACTGATCGTGAAAACTGATATGCAATCGCTTCCTGTATTTTCGTTGAGATATCTAATTAGACTTTTAACCACTTTGTCACCTGTCATGGCGTAATATACTAATCAGCATTTACAGACCACAGTAAGTTTGTCTCATACGGGGATCGAGCCCGCAACCCGTCGGCGTCGTGCAGCGGCACTTAACTAGCCGTTCAATCAAGACAAAATTATATCAATTTACTCATAACTTACAGCGTTATCAACAAACATTATAGAAGCCCTACAGCCAAAACCGCTTACCCAACTTAACTGGATCAATTGCGACACATAATCAATCACCTTAGCCATTACCATAATATGAATGGTTATTTTGACAAATGGTCGGCGCGCCCAGTATCAGATGTAATTGTGATGGTATCACGTGTAATATTTCACCGGGTAACACGATGCTGGTGGCTAAACGGCCGCTGATCGATCGAAGTCCAATGTTGGGCAACGCTACTGGAGATAAAGAGATAAGTTTTTTTTTGTAGGGTCACCAGAAAAACAAAAGATGCGAGATTAATAGGGTTGTTGACTTTTCTTTTATTGTGTCTGTTAGATTAATGAAAAATATTGGACACACATTTTTTTTTCTTACTTAATGGTTTTTAGGGATCCGTACGTCCGAATAAAAAAACGGAACCCTTATAAGATCACTCGTGTGTCCGTCTGTCCGTCGGTCACAGTGAATTATCTCCAAATCTACTAGACCGATTGAGTTGAAATTTGGTACAAATATCAATTTCTGTGACCCAAACGCAGAGGTGTGACATGAATAGATGAAATTTGTATATGGGAAGACATTTCTGGATAAAAGTTGGAAAATTTAAAAAAAAAAAAAAAACATTATACATATCAAATGGAAGGTCTTTTTGTGAAGATCTCAAATGTATTTTTTTTCCAATACTAAAATAAATAGTTTTCGAGTTATTGCAGAAAATAGACGAAAATTGACCATCCGCCCCCCCCCCCCCCTCCCCACCTAATCTCCGAAATTGATTCTAGGAAAACCTGTAAGAAGTCCATGATATTAAAATAACATAGTAAATCACTTAATATTGTGCGTACCAGCTTACATTGGCTGGTGGAATGTGTGGCAGAACATATTTCTCAACTCCAATGTTAAGTTGGAACCCACGGAACCCTCTTCAAGCGAGTTCAACTCGCACTTGTCCCGTTTTTTTTGGTCGTTTTGGTTACTTTTGTGTGCAATCAATCATTAAGAATCTTCTTGTATTTACCTCGTAAATTACACCATAGAGGTTAGGAATTGAATGTAGCGTCTGTTATACACGACTCGTCGAATTAATAGTCCATTTTATAATGGAAAAGCTTCCATAGTCCTTTTAGCGTTTGCACAGATTCGCCGCGGCGACCAACAGATGGCGCTATTACCTAGCTTCTGAATCGCGCTATGGTTTCGTTACACGAGTTACACGTTATAACAGTATTATCTCAAAGAAGACGTGGATCCTCGGTAGGTTACTTTACTGGCGAAGGCGATGTTTTGAAAAGTAAAATTTTTGTATAGTCTCAGGCGTTTGGTTAATTTTAACCTTACTCCCCTGAGATTTGTTAAGTCAGTAAAGTTTAAGATTACAAATGTACTTGATCTTTAGTAGCGCATTTTCTATATGTATTTTACTTGCCAATAAGGAAGACCAATCGCTATTGCAGTGAATAGCGCCATTTCGTTTTCAAGTCAACCGTACCGGTTAGTTGTCTGTTTTCAGTTCACAGTACATGTACTAAACTTCTGTTTTGTATAAGTTAACTTAAATTTAATGTTGCCGGTGATCGCAGTATTATAGTTTATCAACAAGTTCCCGTCTTGTCGCTTGATACGTAATACGAACCAACAATTAGTAAATTTTGTCGACGTTTTCCTTTGGAAGTTACGTCATCATCGCCAGGATTCCGAGATGACCTTTCCAGGGCGGAGTAAGACTGACTTTTCTACAAACGAAAGTATATTATAATGTGTTCACCGAATTTTATTTCTAACTATACAAACGTAGGTAACATTGTCGACATAATCTAGGTAAATTGAATTTATGTCACTAGATGAACACACTCACAGAGAGAACAATCATTATAAAAGGAATAAATATTTATAGTTATTGTATACAATCATCTAAAACATAAATAACAACATATTTTTTTATTTAATAGCGTCCTTATCAAAGTTATTAAATAACGAAAGCGGAACTGGGGCCCAAAACTAGTCTTAATTAGGTCAAATCATTACTTGAGTCAATAAATAAAGTATGTGTTGCGAAATATTTAAAATTAAATAGTTATCATCATAAAAAATACCAATACAGTTTTATTAAAAGCCAGAATTCTCATACCAATTTAGAGACGAAATACCAGTTTCTCTTTACATTTCACTAATTACATAAATACTCTTATTGCGATCGCCTAAGGTCTTAATTTGCATAAAAAACACTTTTACAAATGCAACCGAACAATTCTTAGATTGACAAATGAATAATGACATTTCAAAAATTGTAAACAGATCTTATTGCTACGGAATAAAGGACAAAGTCGTGAGAATATTTGTTAGGTAACCGCAAAATTAAGTCGGTTTATTAAAAGCACAGAATTACGAAAAAACCCGATAGTGCTATTGAAATAAAATTTTATGACACTTGTGTGTAACGAGTATGTGGGAATTGTGTTCGTGTGAGTGTGGGGCCAGAAAAATGGCGAATGTTAAAAAACATTTTTCTATTCTTATTCGGGTTCCATAGCCAACAATTATTTGAATTAGGAAAATAACTTAAGCTCGTACCTTAAATATGCCAAAACAATCGCTGTGGTGTATGTTTGTTTTTAACTAGGTTTTGCGTGCAAGGAACAAACATGCACCTATCCATCCTACACACATTTATACATACAGAGTACAGACCGACAGACAGACATAAGTAGAGTACATATTACATACATGTATAAGCAGAATTGGTAAGAAAAAAAACGTCTTGACAAGCTTATGAAACAAAGGAAAAATAGTATGAAAGTGATATAAAATCGCTAGTTTAGTGGCCCAACGATAGATCCTCAAGCATCTTGCAAAGCTGTTAAAGTCTTAACAGTAAGGTCACGAGTGAGGCGAGTGCGTGCAAAATCTGCGCGTTTCCGACCTAACGAGGTTTTAATTTGTGTGTAATGATGTTACTGGCCCCATATAGAGTAGTTGCAGAAGATCCAGTTGACGCAAGACTTTCTGTACGGGTACTTACAATAAAATAGCATAAGTTATAATGTACGCACTTTTTGGAAGGTATCAAAAGTGGAGTATCTTGTAAGTCCCTATGACTTGCTTTGAATACGCCAAGAGATTATTTGACATTTGCCTTTTCGTCCAAAAAACGGATTTCAAACTTAAAAAAAAATATGTAAATACCTGATACCTACTTCAGAGCAGTATTGAATACCATTAGTATGCTTACTACTCATAAACCTTTTAAACTATCGTATTTTAAGTTGCAAAGTTTATTCTTCTCCTTTTTGCGTTCGTTTGCTAAAAAAACAATACCTATATATTTATTTTATTTTTAGGACATGTAACTGAGCAGCTACACACAATATATCAATTCAAACAATTGCTCAACACTGACGTTATAATTTACTTGTACGAGACTAAGCTTCAATGGCCGACAGCTTTCATTTATCATAAATCATTGTTCACTCACAGAAATATTATGTTCAGTGAGTCTTAGGGCGCGCTTGCACGGGCAACTGAAATAGACCAGATAGTCTGCTTGCGAGCACGGCCGGTGTAACGTGGTCGAAACGTCAGGCCAAAAAAGGTATTAATGCATGTTTCGCGCTAATTCCCGTGAAAAACACAACAACACACACATTGCAGCGCGATAGTTTAATAGTTGACAACTGTCATTTTTCAAATCTTAGCACTTTTACGTTTATATTGATTTATATAAATCAATATAGAACCATATCCGTAAGGAAATAGATTATCAGTACCAACATAAGGAAAACATAAATTTTGCTCTTTTGTGTATTTACTTAAAAGTAATAAAAGTATTTTTTTAGAAAAATAACTCTATAACAACATTTATAAAATTGCTCTATATTCTTTATCGCCAGTGTAACCACACCATTAGAAAATGAAGTTGCTAAAGCTTTTTTTACAAAGTCCTGAGTAATTGGCCTTCTGTAGTTCGATAGTGATGTGACCTTGCGCGACATACGATGCGCAGAGCGAAGGTTAGTGTTGTAAACTTAATGATGCCAGTACACTTAACTTACCTAATGTTTTCGGTTTTATTTTATTGTGGTGGGATATTGCACGAGAACTTGCAAGTTTTTTTTTACATGTATTTAATATATATATTTAACACTTGCTGAACTTTTAAGTTTAAAACGCGTATGTTAGGTATGACGTGCGTAATTTAACTAAATTTGTAAAAGTAATATACTAGTGTATTTAGTAGAAATACAACTTAAAAATCAATTAGTATATTTTAAACTACATAATAATAACATATCATGCCAAAAAATAAGAGCACCTTCAAAAGAGCATCATCAGCACCTTCAAAACTTTTATAAATTATACGAGAATTTTTGTATAAACAAATACCTAGTTATGTACTCACCTCATCCTGAAACGTCCTGTGCAGACTTTCCTTGGTATATCTCTCGTCTCCTTGCTTGAAGATAGCTGAGCACTGCTTCAGCAGCGCCAGCCGCGTCCGTTCCTTGGCGCATTCTACCTCCATGATCGATGGCCGGTGTCCCGTACGCGGCACGCCGAGACAGTTCCCGTCCAGACCACATAGTGACAAAGTACCATTGCCACTGGTACCATTAGTACCATTGGTACCTTTATCCTTTTCCAAATCGATGGTTTCGAAATGAGTGACAATTTCGGGTGTTTTTCCGTTGGATGCCATATCTGTTTCTTATTACATCTATGGCATTTTATTGAGTTCGAAATTTGAGTTTTGTGTAGTTTTTTTGTTTTTTTTTTTTTCACATGTTATTCACTGTTTATTGGTTTTTAATTTTGGAATCACTGACTATGTAGCAATAGGAAATATTTAGGTTAGTTAGGATAAGGAAAATCAGTTATAATGGTTTTAAATACAATTTGGGTATTTTAAAAGCTAATTCCTACAGCTATACAACTAAATTAATTTATACAAAATTAAATGTTTAAATCAATTATTGCATCACAAGATAAATGATATTTTTTTCTTAGAAATATTTAAAAAAGAACGTTCACATTGATGAAATAATTGTAAACGGAATTTCTAGTAATAAATTAATGCTATTGATATCGTTAATGATTACACTAAAGTCGCATAAAATATTATATATTATAATATTACAGAATTATGATCTTGTTTGCTTATAATCATTATGGAATTCCTTATTATTACATAAATGATTTATATGCATGTTTGTTTATTTCCTTAACATGTGGTTATGTACAGTCGTCCGGATGTTCATGGTAGTTACGAATTACGGAAATCGACCTTAGTGGCTTTGAAATAAAGGCGATATAAATGGCAATGTATGTGATTAATTTGGTACCTAACTTTCTAAATAATTAATTCATTTGGTTTTTTGTTACTCCATTCACCTACGATCTATAGGTATTAGGTCTATCTGGAAGTCAGATAGGCAGACGCTCAGTCGCTCGATATAAATTGTCTTCTTGACTGGCAACCGGCCATATCCAAATATAAGAAAAACGTTACACCAAAGAGGTTTTGTTTTTTATCACTCTATTTGTAATTAATTAGTGCTCATGATTATTTATTATTATACAATACCCACGGCACAGGTCAAACACGTAGTGAAATGCCAAAAAAAATGTATCTTAATGTACACAATCAATTAACAGACACACAACATACATTACTACATATATACATGTATATAATGTGGTATATATGTAGTATAATGTGGTACATATAATTCGCGAATGAGCCCATTAATCTCGACTGGTATCGAATTTAAATAAATACTCTTTTGATAATGATACGAACGCGACGGCGCAGATTGATACGATGTTGTGTAGGAGGCGACACTAATTGAATTGTTTTAACTTTCATTGTGCAAAAGGTTCCGTATACAAATAATTTAAAATAAATAAGGAGCATTTCATTAGTAACAAAAAAGGAAAAACCGATGTTTTTTCGTGATCTAATTCAAATGCGTCCGTTAAAACTTATACTAAAGCCAATATGGAAAGAGAATTAAACGTTATTACTAATTACGCAATTATCAACTTTGACAACATGTGTTTAAGTTCATTTTAGAATGACAAATATTACCGAAAAGGGCCTAAAAGTAATTTGAATGTGATAGAAACTGAACTATTAACCATTGAATTAAGGTTCATAATCCCAAAGCACGTTTATTATTTCTTTAAAGTGGCTGATGTATAAATGTTGAATTTGGTGGTACACAAATGTGGAGCTTTAAACTTAGTTAAGTTCTCGGAACTTATATTAACTATTACTGATCGCCTTCACAATAAATATGCATCATCATGACGACTTAGAGTTTGGACAAATAATCTCATTCTTATGGTTAACTGTATTGCCTAGAAATTGATTTTTTTTAATTGTAATTAATAATAAACTATCAAAAACAAATAAAAATTTAAAATGTTACGAAAAAAAATGTATATTGTAATTGAGCAACCCAACTCCATCAGTCTAGGTTTAAAATTGTAAGATCGCAAGTGTGATTCATAACATATTTCCCAATGACCATACGAGTACGAAGGCTCTCGGCCTACCCTTAGGCTATCAATGTATCATTACCCAGCGGACCCCAGATAGTCAAGGAGCCAGTCATAAATTTAAATTAATCAAGTTTGCGAATTCGGTGAAAGTGGGCGCTCCTATATTGTGATTACTATATGTCATATGTGCGACGTAGGTATGTATATGTGTACAACAGGGGCCAGATTCCGCTATTTTAAAGTCAGTGGGTGGCAGGTTAATGAACGTTCCAGTGTACTTGTTATTGTGTCTAATTTTCATATTCAGAAAAGCCTACAATGAACAGTCAGTGGCAATCCTACAACGACAACAGTGGCAAGAAGGTGTACATTTGTCATTAAAATAAAATTATCTGAATACGAAAATTAGGTAGTACAATGATAAGTTCACTGGAACGTTCATTAACCTGCCACCCATTGATTTTAAAATAGCGGAATTGGACCCCAGATCTTGTTTTGATATCCGTTTGGTAATGTTTTTAGGACTATTCAGTCCTGGGTTTTTCTACATAGCTCTAATAGAAACAACTAAATCATAGAATTGAAAACTAAACTGAAGCGGGATTAAATAAACTGAGTTAGCGAAACCGTATTGTGTTATATCTACAAGCTATTATTGTGGGCAAACAAGTCCGCATCTTACTACCTAAGTTAAAAAAAAAAAAAAATTTTTAGTGTCTTTATTTCCAAGAGTCATGTGTCATGTTTTACACGGTTATGTGGAGATAAAATATAACAAAGTTATAGTAAAAAAAATAAAAAAATACTAAAACCACAAAAAAGCACAGTTTTTTGAATTGCAAAATGATTTTTACATCTTCCTCGAACTATACAATCAACTATACATATACAGGGTGTTCCAGAAATTATATATTGCAATTCACCTCGGCGCAACAGTGTGAGCAGAAATGTTATGTGTGAAAATTCTTGTAACCCAAAGCTAAAAAAACTTCGGAACATACATAGGATAGACTCACTAGACACCCGATCGTCAATAATTTCTGGGCACCCTGTATAATGAATATTGATTAAAATTGCGACAACTTTTTCTACCTATCGGTATCATACATATTTACTAACTAGCTGTACCCGCGACGTTGTTCGCTATACCTATCATTCATCTTTATGAATAAATATTTGACTGTGATATAGAGGGCCACTAACACGAACTGCCTACTGCCGAGTAAATTTTGTCACAAATGTTGCTGTTTGTATAAATTCTCAAAATAAAAAAGTACCATCGTCATAATTATATAATTAGCTTACTTCTAAAAATATTACGGATTGGTTTTGATGCTACTTTGTTTAAAAATTTTAGATTTATCTTCCAAGTCCAGAACCATGAGAAAAAATTTTAATTTTCATGGTGGCTTTCGATGTCTATGTCCAAAATATGTCTACCTTGGGCAGTTTTGAACTGACTCTTTTATATATGTAGTATGTTTTCTCTTTTGTGCTTTACCCAGTTGGTTACAATAATTAAAGGTCAATGTTTTGGTATTGAGTCTACTGGCAGCGCCAACTCTGAGTTAAAGTGAAAGCAGCTGTCGCTCTAGGCAGTAAATGGCAAAGGGCACCCAAAAACCGAATCCATAAAAACAAATTAGTCCATTTTTTATGCTATAGTTCTCGTTGGTACCGTAGTCCCTAGTGAGACTACAGGACGTGAGGTTTTGGTGCGAAACCTCGAAATTGAACTACGCCGTTAAATTGAGAGTGGATATCAGATAGGCAGTGACTGACATGAGACCCATGAAACTGAAAGAAGAGGTAGTTACAAAAAGTTGACGTACGGTTTGAGAGGCGCAGTGGCAGAATTACCAAAACTGTGTTTAAAATTATTTGTTTGGAAAGATTAAGTAATAGCTGTCCAAGGACAATCTCATTCTACCCTGATTAAAGTCAGAGGCTGTATCCTGTACAATTCGCTTTATTAAGTGTAAGGTGCAGCATAAAGTGATGGGCTTAAGCCATCACTTTATGCTTTATGCTTAAATACCGTACGTATATATTTTAAAATGTAGAGAATGCGATAGAAAGTTTATTTTATTTAGGGTTTTGGCCCAACCTTCCGGTACAAAAACTTTATGAAATTTAAACACATAAATTAAATATCATGTACGCATGAAAAACCTACATGAGAAGCAAGCTACCTTTTAAAGAATATTAAAGAGGTAGTACATACTAAAGATTGTGTGATAAAAAGATCATTGGGTTTTTGGGTAAAAGAAAATAAAAAACAAATACAAAAAGATCTTGTCCATGGAATATAATATAGATGACCAATAGAAAACATTACACATTATGTTGGAAAAATAGTTTAAAAGTGGATTAAAGTTTTTAAGCAACTATAAAGTGATCTATGGGGAAGCTTACGTTTTCAAGTCAGCGAATACGTAAATTTCCAAGGAAATGGCCAGGACATTTACGCCTGAATCACTTTACGGTACATGCCATGCACGTTTGTTCCTCCATGATCAGCAATGAGGAACAAACTTACCTACGGAGATTAGTAAATACAAACACTAAATAATTGTAAGTTTATATTTATATCGGTTGAGAAAAAATTCACGACTTAAAGATGTCGTTTATTGCGACTAAAAATACAACAAAATGTTACAAATATTTTTTTACTTAAAAAAGATACGTTAGTAAAACACAAAAAGAGTTATCTGTACTGAGATTTGAACTTGGGTATCAAAAAATTCAAACTTATATAAGAAAATGGACGCATGAAAAAAAATACAAACATTAACAACCGGATTTGAACTTGCAGCAACATCACTCATTTCCAATCGTTCAACCGCCAAGCTGTTTACCTAGATAGCTAGTTCACTAAAATATAGGTTCTAATCAAATTGAAGATTGCTATGGCTACCTCAGTCTGCCATGGTTACCCTCTTGTTTATCTTTTGATCTGTCAATAATGCCAATTTATGTGTGCAGTTGAGAAAATGTTTTTGGAAATTTAAAGCTCCTCCCCTTATCAGCTAGATTCAATAGCATGTTTTAACATAGCTAACAACCATCTACGATTTCTTGAAAATCACCTCTCAATTTTTTACACCATTCGATTAAGTAGTTTATGTTTGATACTGTAACATGAAATCTGACCCCCGGCAAAAGATAGTTGTAATGCAAGTACTGTACTAAATTGCGTGTTGTAATATTTTACTTCTTGAACTCACTAAATTAATTATATCTTTTGATAGAGTGAACCGATTTCGATGAAACAAAAACTAAGTTATACCTCAAGTTGTGTATAATTTTTGTATATAAACATTGTCTGCATTAAATTCGTAGATTTTACGTGATGCGTGCACAAACAAACATATAAACAGACAAACAGACAAACAGACAAACAGACAAACAGACAAAAATTTCAAAAATGATGGAAATGGGTTCTTTTAGTTATCCTTTAACACGCTGGCTATTTTTTTTTTTCAATTTCTTCAATGTACAAAAATGACTTTTCTACAGATTTATTATATGTATAGATATAATCTAATTAAAATACTAATTGAAAGTGACAGTCATATTTTGACATTACTTTGCGCGGGAGTTCATGTAGAGATATTTTTTGCTATAGGTACCTAAGCTAGATTAATTTGTACATTTTTACATTTTGCACCTATCTGTACATTTTTTTTTCTAGGTTTAATGAAGACTTAAATGAACTTTTTACTTGTGCAGTTGTTTTCAAAATTCTGAACAAAATCAAGCTAACTTTGGAAGTGTTTCCAGGCATGACATTTTTTTTCATTACCTAACCTAAGTAAGATGCAATATAATATTTATGTTTATCATGATTCAGCACTTTCTACAACAAGTCATACTTTTTAATCTTATCCATCCATTTTAACTGCCTCACTGACCTCTGAACTCCAAGAATCGACACAAAATAAATCATCGATAGATTTATCGATGCTACTCGCAGCACTAGTGACATTTGCGCAGCACTCGACGCGAGCTTTGCCGCGTAATTTGTCAGTGGCTGTCATGGCAGGCTAGCGGCGGAATTAATTATGTTTATCTTTTCACTTGGTTTGAGTAACGCGATGAGTAGAGAGACAACTGACAGCTAGTAATGAGCTTTGTTTAGTAATTGCTGGTATGAATGCGAAAGTTACTTCGGCTTAAAGTTAGTCCAAAGATAGCTGGGCCTAAGAAGAGGTAGATAAGGTATTTTTTGTAGTAGCTTAAAGTATTGTGCTTGAGATTTGGCAGAAAGTGTATTGAAGAACATAGTGTTCTGCGTACCCTTTTCCCAAAAGGGTACATTGTCTAAGGTATTTTGGGGTCGGCATCCAGTATAACTAGATTCAGCTGAATACCGCTGAGTATTTGACACGCAGCGATTGTCTAGCCCATTTTACGGAGAAGTACAGTAAGTATCCCATAGTAAGACTGGTTGTTAGACTTGTATGACTTAACGACTGCCAAGATCAAAGTATATTTTTCGTTACCAATGGCTTAACGTGCTTTCCGAGTCACGGATGGGTCTAAGTGGGTCACAAATCCACAAAGTATATATCCCTGGAGATTTGCCTAAGAAAAGCACCAAGATTCCTTAAAAATAATAAAGAATTTATTGTATTTAATAACTATAGCAAATTAATATTTATTATAATACGTATCATCGAAGTTTTATGGGCTCATTTCTAGTTATGTTAATTTATAGTTATATTATTATGAATGTTAATTTAAATGGATTGATGGCACCGTATAACGGCAGCTCTAAAACTGTTACATAAACTTCCGTTTAGATTTAATTTAGACATTTATTTATTACTTGAGGAGATTATGAAGATGATTGATTTTGTTTTCTATACAACTGTGGATATATTTGTGTTAAAAAAATCATTTCATGATTTTAAATAGCTTTTTTATACCAATCGAATGTAATACCTACGTCATATTGCATTGCTGAATATAAAAAACAAATATAGTGGAACTTGCAACTCATTCACTTGAAATTAGAATTTAGTTATATTATACAGAAAAAATAGTTACTGATTAAAGCTTACAAAGCTTGGTTAACCATATCGCACTAATCTCCGATCAATCCCAAAGGCAGTGCGATCGGGCCCAACTCGAGGCAGCCGCGAAAACACGCCCAAAGTAAATAATAGACGCTTCCTAATACATTACTACATAAACAGGTTTATTATTTAAGTCAAATATTAACACGTGGTCCATGGCAGCTGATTATTTGTACTCTTGGCAACTGGCAACATAGAACTGGCTGGTTTTAAAACGAGTATAAAATAAAAAAAGAGTAAAAAAAACATAAAGCTAATATTTGAATTTAGAAAATAATATCGTTATGAATTCTAGCTGAGAAATCGTCCTTTTTTGTTTTTTTACTGGTTCTAATGGTTCTATAATTAATATGTCTGATAGACTTGCCTATTTAAAAGTAGAGTTAGGTACAGGTTCAAATCCAATTTATGTAATAGTCTACTTGTACGAAATCCGAATTTGTGTGCGAATTAATTTTCAAAAACCTTTTTATAAGTTTAATACATTGACCTAGTAAGTAGAAAAATAAAGTAATTTCACTATAAAAAAAAAATATTAAGAAATCTAGAGGATTTCATGAATAGAAACCGAATGACTTTAAGATAATTTCTAAATTATGTAAAAAAAAATATAAACGCTACAAAAGGCATGTATTTCCAAATCATAATAATGGCCGCCATTTTAAACCTATCGTAAACAAGTCTACAATCAGGTTCATAAACAATTTAACACAGAAAGTGATTATAATCATGAAGTCGGGAATCGAATCTGTGACCATAGCAATACACGGAATAATTTGCCTTGGGATTACGTAACATACGCATAACAATATTCACCTTATTTATATTCACAAAAATACCCAAACTCAAAATATAGAAAGCAAAAAAAGTTACCAAAAACCAAAACAACTGACTTTCCTCACAAAAAAAAACACTTCACAAAATTCACCAAAAAAAAACAAACAAATAAAAAAATCACTTTAGTCAAAAAGAATCCGAACACATAAATTCCTAACCACTCAATGTTCCCAATTAGCAAGTGTTCCCAAATTTGGGATTATTTCGTTTCACTGTCACTGTGATCTAACGTTATGCGCGCGCGCAGCCTCTGTCGCCCGCTCCGTCACACTACGGGGAAGGGTTAGAGCACATCTAAGCGCACAACTTGAAAGTTAAGAAGCTAACTTAACCTTACGAAAATAAGATAATTTTTAAGTTCAATAAGTAAGTAACACAGTGTTCAAAAATGTTAACCACTGGGCCTTTTTCTGATGATTACAGCAACGACTTTTCTTTTTTGAGGAAACTGGTGACTACCTTAAGTATACAATCACGTATCTTGGCAGACTGCTTCTATTGGAATAGGAACATATATAACAATAAAATTTAAAAATTTTAATGTACCGATTTTTTTGGGGAAAGTAGTTTTTGACTTTCCCATCAAAGTAAATCTTCTTATCGGGTCGATCAATGGCAGTTAAATTTTTCCCGACCAGTATTCAGCCACGCACACGGCATTGTCCGTCGCCTCATACAGGTCCGCGCGTGTGCAGGTGGCAGGGCACGCTGGGCAACTCATTAAGTGAGCCATGGTTTGAGGAAGGATGCCACACTCACACGGCTCAGGTGTGCTGTAACCCCACCGGCACATATTTTCATTACACCGGCCGACTTGGGTCCGGAGTCTATTTAAAGACTTCCACGTCGGCCAGGGTAAACTGTGGCCGGGAGGAAGTTTTTCGGCTATTGGGATGGGTGGCATGGTTGGGTACCTACTTTCCCATAGGTCGACTCTAGTCTTACGAGGATCGGCTCGCAATGGGAGAACGTCTTTCACCAAGCTATGTCGACTTTTGAGCCTCTGCGGTACCGGAGCGTATTGGTGCATTGGGTGTCGTGGGTCGGTTTCCATTTTCGCCTTCTCAATGGAGCTAGCTACATGTCTGCGGACATCTGGAGGTGCAATGCCGGCAATAAAATAATAAATCAAAGCTAATCGGCTAATCAAAGTAAATGAAAAAGACGGTCATTTCTTTACGAAAGATGAAGACTTATTTCCAAGCATATTTTACAATGAGAAGTTTTAGATAATTGCTAGTTAGATTAGCTACATGTATACAAGTTTAAAACTGATTGCTTTTCAATCATTCATAATGTAGTTATTAGGCATTAAGTAAGCCTTTCAATATAATGAGATTCCATCAATCAAAGATCCTAGCTTACCAATCACAAAATATAATTAATTAAATTAAGATTTTTTTTTTAATTCGAACTTTTACTAAAGATCGTTGAGTGTTTCAAGTTTGTAGTTCAAATATCGAAGACTAATTTTAGAAAACGCCTGGCATTCGAATATGTTTTAAAAAACAGACCATTCACGTTCCATTTTCAAATCGGTGACATGTGACGTTTGCCCGACTTATTGATTTAGTGGTCGCCTGCGCAGGTGTGTGGGCTACGCTTGATTGTAATTGGCACTGTATCGACAGACTTATAGACTTTTGTGGTTGTAAATTATATACAATTTTGTAAGTTTGGAATATTAAAATGTGTTGGTATATAATTGTTGTACATGTACGGAAAACGGTATATTTTTTTTCCTAGCCTATACTGCTCCATTGCTGGGCAAAGGAAAGCAGTGGGACATTATCTTATATTAAAATAATAAAATAAAGACCTTAAGAAGGAAAGCTGTAGACCGATCACTACGGATATCATTTATTTCAACCTAGATTGGAGTTTACATCTGTCAACATATCAAAGCTCCAGTGTTAATTTAAACCAAACCACTAAAGATGTTCGTATCCTCGTCACTCTCAAATAAACTTTCTCTTTCATTATGTTTGTACAGTCGTCGCGTTAAGCCGCGGATTGCGGTGATCGGGTCCACTTCACAAACCAGTAATACAAGTTAATTTGGATTGACTGATGCTTTTCGTCAATGTGACGAACAAAAGGTTTACAATGTAGCGACAACTGGAAGCGAGAAAGATGCAGGTAAATATCGTTTTTTACAAGTATGTGAAAATCACTAAATGAAGAGAATGATGTTACACCACGGAAATCTGCTTTTTATTTTGTCTAAAAGGGAACTTAAAAAAAGCGGTTTAGTAGTAGGTCACAGTGACTTCTTGTACTAAACAGCTTTTTTCCTTTATCCGATTCTTTTTTATTGTTTCATGGTCTTCGTGAAAAGGCTCTACCTACCAATAACACAAAGAAGAGCTATTCTGCTGTTCAGTTTTCCAGAGACCGGACGGAAAGACGAGCTTCCCGAAGTCTGCCGCTCGGGGGCTTTTGTAGAGGTTATCTCCACATTTTTGCGATTCACTCATCCTCCACATATGTGAGATCGACCCCACCCCCCTCCACATATGTAAGATTGACATCTTTCACATATGTGAGATCGACCCCCCCCCTCCACATATGTGAGATTGACATCCTCCACATATGTCAGATTCACTCATCCTCTACACATGTGCGATTCACTCATCCTTCCACATATGTGAGATTGACATCTTTGACATATGTGAGATCACCCCCCCCCCCCCCTCCACATATGAGAGATCGACATCCCCTCCACATATGTGAGATTGACATCCTTCACATATGTGAGATCGACCGCCCCTCCCCTACATATGTATGATCAAACCCAGGGACATACGTGGGATCGACTCCCCCCCCCTCCACATATGTAAGATTGATATTTTCCACATATGTGAGATTGACATCCCCTCCACATATGTGAGATCGACATCCGCTTCACATATGTGACATTGACATCCCCTCCACATATGTGAGATCGACATCCGCCACAAATGTGAGATCGAGCCCCCCCACCATATGTGAGATTGACATCCTTCAAAATTTTGTGAGATCGACATCCTTCAACGTATGTGAGATTGACATCCTTTCAAATTATGTGAGATCGACCTCCCCTCCACATATGTGAGATTGACCCCCCCCACATATGTGAGATTTACATTCTTCCACATATGTGAGATTGACATCTTTCACATATGTGAGATCGACCCCCCCTCTCCACATATGTGGGATCGACATCCTTCCACATATGTGAGATTGCCATCCTCCACACGTGTGAGATTTACATTCTTCCACATATGTGAGATCAACCCCCCCCTCCACATATGTGGGTTCGACCCCCCCCTCCACATATGTGAGATCGACATCCGCTTCACATATGTGACATTGACATCCCCTCCACATATGTGAGATCGACATCCGCCACAAATGTGAGATCGAGCCCCCCCACATTTGTGAGATCAACCCCCCCCCCTCCACATATGTGGGTTCTACCCCCCCCCACCACATGTGAGGTTGCACTCCCCCAACATATGTGAGATCGACCCCCCCACATGTGAGGTTGCCCCCCCCCCCCCCCTACATATGTGAGATCGACCCCCCCCCTCCACATATGTGAGATCACCCCCCCCCCCCCTCCACATATATAAGTTCGACCCCCCCCCTCCACATATGTGAGATTGACATCTTTCATATAATATGTGAGATCGACCCCCCCCTCCACATATGTGAGATTGACGTCCTCTACACATGTGCGATTCACTCATCCTCCACATATGTGAGATCGACCCCCTCCCCAAACATATGTGAGATCAACCCCCCCACATGTGAGGTTGCCCCCCCCCCCACTACATATGTGGGATCGACCCCCCCCCTCCACATATGTGAGATAAACCCCCCCCCCCTCCACATATGTAAGTTCGACCCCCCCCCCCCCTCCACATATGTGAGATTGACATCTTTCATATAATATGTGAGATCGACCCCCCCCTCCACATATGTGTGTCCTCCACATATGTGAGATAAACCCCCCCCCTTCCACATATGTGAGATTGACATCTTTTACATATGTGAGGTCGACCCTCCCCCCTCCACATATATGGGTTCGATCCCCCCCCTCCACATATGTGAGATTTACATTCTTCCACGTATGTGAGATTGACATCCTTTCAAATTATGTGAGATTGACCCCCCCACATATGTGAGATTTACATTCTTCCACATATGTGAGATTGACATCTTTCACATATGTGAGTTCGACCCTCCCCCTCCACATATGTGGGTTCGCCCCCCCCCCCCTCCACATATGTGAGATCTACATTCTTCCACATATGTGAGATTGACATCCTTTCAAATTATGTGAGATTGGCCCCCCCAACATATGAGAGATTGACCCCCCCCTCACATATGTGAGATTGACATCTTCCACATTTGTGAGATTGTCATCTTTCACATATGTGAGATCGACATCTTTCACATATGTGAGGTCAACCCCCCCCCCCCTCCACATATGTGAGATCGACCCCCCCACATATGTGAGATTTACATTCTTCCACATATGTGAGATTGACATCTTTCACATATGTGAGGTCGACCCCTCCCATCCACATATGTGAGATCGACCTCCCCCTCCACATATGTGGGTTCGAACCCCCCCCTCCACATATGTGAGATCTACATCTTTCACATATGTGAGATCGACCCCCTCCCACCACATATGTGAGATCGCCCCCCCCCCCTTCCACCAATGTGGGTTCGACCCCCCCCCCCCCCACATATGTGAGATTTACATTCTTCCACATATGTGAGATTGACATCTTTCACATTTGTGAGTTCGACCCTCCCCCTCCACATATGTGGGTTCGACCCCCCCCCCCCTCCACATATGTTAGATCTACATCTTTCACATATGTGAGATTGACATCCTTCACATATGTGAGATCGACCGCCCCTCCCCTACATATGTATGATCAAACCCAGGGACATACGTGGGATCGACTCCCCCCCCCCTCCACATATGTAAGATTGATATTTTCCACATATGTGAGATTGACATCCCCTCCACATATGTGAGATCGACATCCGCTTCACATATGTGACATTGACATCCCCTCCACATATGTGAGATCGACATCCGCCACAAATGTGAGATCGAGCCCCCCCACCATATGTGAGATTGACATCCTTCAAAATTTTGTGAGATCGACATCCTTCAACGTATGTGAGATTGACATCCTTTCAAATTATGTGAGATCGACCTCCCCTTCACATATGTGAGATTGACCCCCCCACATATGTGAGATTTACATTCTTCCACATATGTGAGATTGACATCTTTCACATATGTGAGATCGACCCCCCCTCTCCACATATGTGGGATCGACATCCTTCCACATATGTGAGATTGCCATCCTCCACACGTGTGAGATTTACATTCTTCCACATATGTGAGATCAACCCCCCCCTCCACATATGTGGGTTCGACCCCCCCCCTCCACATATGTGAGATCGACATCCGCTTCACATATGTGACATTGACATCCCCTCCACATATGTGAGATCGACATCCGCCACAAATGTGAGATCGAGCCCCCCCACCATATGTGATATTGACATCCTTCAAAATTTTGTGAGATCGACATCCTTCAACGTATGTGAGATTGACATCCTTTCAAATTATGTGAGATCGACCTCCCCTCCACATATGTGAGATTGACCCCCCCACATATGTGAGATTTACATTCTTCCACATATGTGAGATTGACATCTTTCACATATGTGAGATCGACCCCCCCCTCTCCACATATGTGGGATCGACATCCTTCCACATATGTGAGATTGCCATCCTCCACACGTGTGAGATTTACATTCTTCCACATATGTGAGATCAACCCCCCCCCTCCACATATGTGGGTTCGACCCCCCCCTCCACATATGTGAGATTTACATCTTTCAAATATGTGAGATCGACCCCCCCCCCCTCCACATATGTGGGTTTAACCCCCCCTCCATATATGTGAGATCGACCCCCCCCCCACATTTGTGAGATCAACCCCCCTCCCTCCACATATGTGGGTTCTACCCCCCCCCCACCACATGTGAGGTTGCACTCCCCCAACATATGTGAGATCGACCCCCCCACATGTGAGGTTGCCCCCCCCCCCCCCTACATATGTGAGATCGACCCCCCCCCCTCCACATATGTGAGATCACCCCCCCCCCCCTCCACATATATAAGTTCGACCCCCCCCCCTCCACATATGTGAGATTGACATCTTTCATATAATATGTGAGATCGACCCCCCCCTCCACATATGTGAGATTGACGTCCTCTACACATGTGCGATTCACTCATCCTCCACATATGTGAGATCGACCCCCTCCCCAAACATATGTGAGATCAACCCCCCCACATGTGAGGTTGCCCCCCCCCCCACTACATATGTGAGATCGACCCCCCCCCCTCCACATATGTGAGATAAACCCCCCCCCCCCTCCACATATGTAAGTTCGACCCCCCCCCCCCTCCACATATGTGAGATTGACATCTTTCATATAATATGTGAGATCGACCCCCCCCCTCCACATATGTGTGTCCTCCACATATGTGAGATAAACCCCCCCCCCTTCCACATATGTGAGATTGACATCTTTTACATATGTGAGGTCGACCCTCCCCCCTCCACATATATGGGTTCGATCCCCCCCCTCCACATATGTGAGATCGACCCCCCCACATATGTGAGATTTACATTCTTCCACTTATGTGAGATTGACATCTTTCACATATGTGAAATCGACCCCATATGTGGGATCGACCCCCCCACATATGTGAGATTTACATTTATCCACACATGTGCGATTCACTCAACCTCCACATATGTGAGATTGACATCCTTTCAAATTATGTGAGATTGGCCCCCCCAACATATGAGAGATTGACCCCCCCCCCCTCCACATATGTGAGATTGACATCTTTCACATACGTGAGGTCAACCCCCCCCCCCCTCCACATATGTGAGATCAACCCCCCCCCTTTCATCAATGTGAGATTGACCCCCCCACATATGTGAGATTTACATTCTTCCACATATGTGAGATTGACATCTTTCACATTTGTGAGTTCGACCCTCCCCCTCCACATATGTGGGTTCGACCCCCCCCCCTCCACATATGTGAGATCTACATCTTTCACATATGTGAGATCGACCCCCTCCCACCACATATGTGAGATCGACCCCCCCCCCCCTTCCACCAATGTGGGTTCGACCCCCCCCCCCCCCCAACATATGAGAGATTGACCCCCCCCTCACATATGTGAGATTGACATCTTCCACATATGTGAGATTGTCATCTTTCACATATGTGAGATCGACCCCCTCCCACCACATATGTGAGATGGCCTTCCCCCCCCTCCACATATGTAAGATCAACCCCCTACCCTCCACCATTGTAAGTTCGACCCCCCCCCCTCCACATATGTGAGATTGACATCTTTCACATATGTGAGGTCAACCCCCCCCCCCCCCCCCTCCACATATGTGAGATCTACATCTTTCACATATGTGAGATCGACCCCCTCCCACCTCATATGTGAGATCGACCCCCTTCCACCAATGTGGGTTCGCCCCCCCCCCCCCACATATGTGAGATTTACATTCTTCCACGTATGTGAGATTGACATCCTTTCAAATTATGTGAGATTGACCCCCCCACATATGTGAGATTTACATTCTTCCACATATGTGAGATTGACATCTTTCACATATGTGAGTTCGACCCTCCCCCTCCACATATGTGGGTTCGACCCCCCCCCCCTCCACATATGTGAGATCTACATTCTTCCACATATGTGAGATTGACATCCTTTCAAATTATGTGAGATTGGCCCCCCCAACATATGAGAGATTGACCCCCCCCTCACATATGTGAGATTGACATCTTCCACATTTGTGAGATTGTCATCTTTCACATATGTGAGATCGACATCTTTCACATATGTGAGGTCAACCCCCCCCCCCCTCCACATATGTGAGATCGACCCCCCCCACATATGTGAGATTTACATTCTTCCACATATGTGAGATTGACATCTTTCACATATGTGAGGTCGACCCCTCCCATCCACATATGTGAGATCGACCTCCCCCTCCACATATGTGGGTTCGAACCCCCCCCCTCCACATATGTGAGATCTACATCTTTCACATATGTGAGATCGACCCCCTCCCACCACATATGTGAGATCGACCCCCCCCCCTTCCACCAATGTGGGTTCGACCCCCCCCCCCCCCACATATGTGAGATTTACATTCTTCCACATATGTGAGATTGACATCTTTCACATTTGTGAGTTCGACCCTCCCCCTCCACATATGTGGGTTCGCCCCCCCCCCCCCTCCACATATGTTAGATCTACATCTTTCACATATGTGAGATCGACCCCCTCCCACCACATATGTGAGATCGACCCCCCCCCCTTCCACCAATGTGGGTTCGACCCCCCCCCCCCCCCACATATGTGAGATTTACATTCTTCCACTTATGTGAGATTGACATCTTTCACATATGTGAAATCGACCCCATATGTGGGATCGACCCCCCCACATATGTGAGATTTACATTTATCCACACATGTGCGATTCACTCAACCTCCACATATGTGAGATTGACATCCTTTCAAATTATGTGAGATTGGCCCCCCCAACATATGAGAGATTGACCCCCCCCCTCACATATGTGAGATTGACATCTTCCACATATGTGAGATTGTCATCTTTCACATATGTGAGATCGACCCCCTCCCACCACATATGTGAGATGGCCTTCCCCCCCCTCCACATATGTGAGATCAACCCCCTACCCTCCACCATTGTAAGTTCGACCCCCCCCCTCCACATATGTGAGATCAACCCCCTTCTTTCATCAATGTGGGTTCGACCCCCCCCCCCTCCACATATGTGAGATTGACATCTTTCACATATGTGAGGTTAACCCCCCCCCCCCCCCCCCCCTCCACATATGTGAGATCAACCCCCTTCTTTCATCAATGTGGGTTCGACCCCCCCCCCTCCACATATGTGAGATTGCCCCCCCCACATATGTGAGATTTACATTCTTCCACATATGTGAGATCTACATCTTTCACATATGTGAGATCGACCCCCTCCCACCTCATATGTGAGATCGACCCCCTCCCACCTCATATGTGAGATCGACCCCCCTTCCACCAATGTGGGTTCGACCCCCCCCCCCCCCCCCACATATGTGAGATTTACATTCTTCCACATATGTGAGATTGACATCCTTTCAAATTATGTGAGATTGACCCCCCCACATATGTGAGATTTACATTCTTCCACATATGTGAGATTGACATCTTTCACATATGTGAGTTCGACCCTCCCCCTCCACATATGTGGGTTCGACCCCCCCCCCCCTCCACATATGTAAGATCTACATTCTTCCACATATGTGAGATTGACATCCTTTCAAATTATGTGAGATTGGCCCCCCCAACATATGAGAGATTGACCCCCCCCCCTCACATATGTGAGATTGACATTCTTCCACATATGTGAGATTGACATCTTTCACTTTTGTGAGTTCGACCCCCCCTCCCTCCACATATGTGAGATCTACATCTTTCACATATGTGAGATCGCCCCCCACACTTCCACCAATGTGGGTTCGACCCCCCCCCCCCCCACATATGTGAGATTTACATTCTTCCACTTATGTGAGATTGACATCTTTCACATATGTGAAATCGACCCCATATGTGGGATCGACCCCCCCACATATGTGAGATTTACATTTATCCACACATGTGCGATTCACTCAACCTCCACATATGTGAGATTGACATCCTTTCAAATTATGTGAGATTGGCCCCCCCCAACATATGAGAGATTGACCCCCCCCCCTCACATATGTGAGATTGACATCTTCCACATATGTGAGATTGTCATCTTTCACATATGTGAGATCGACCCCCTCCCACCACATATGTGAGATGGCCTTCCCCCCCCCTCCACATATGTGAGATCAACCCCCTACCCTCCACCATTGTAAGTTCGACCCCCCCCCCTCCACATATGTGAGATCAACCCCCTTCTTTCATCAATGTGGGTTCGACCCCCCCCCCCTCCACATATGTGAGATTGACATCTTTCACATATGTGAGGTTAACCCCCCCCCCCCCCCCCCCTCCACATATGTGAGATCAACCCCCTTCTTTCATCAATGTGGGTTCGACCCCCCCCCCTCCACATATGTGAGATTGACCCCCCCACATATGTGAGATTTACATTCTTCCACATATGTGAGATCTACATCTTTCACATATGTGAGATCGACCCCCTCCCACCTCATATGTGAGATCGACCCCCTCCCACCTCATATGTGAGATCGACCCCCTTCCACCAATGTGGGTTCGACCCCCCCCCCCCCCCCCCACATATGTGAGATTTACATTCTTCCACATATGTGAGATTGACATCCTTTCAAATTATGTGAGATTGACCCCCCCACATATGTGAGATTTACATTCTTCCACATATGTGAGATTGACATCTTTCACATATGTGAGTTCGACCCTCCCCCTCCACATATGTGGGTTCGACCCCCCCCCCCCTCCACATATGTAAGATCTACATTCTTCCACATATGTGAGATTGACATCCTTTCAAATTATGTGAGATTGGCCCCCCCAACATATGAGAGATTGACCCCCCCCCCTCACATATGTGAGATTGACATTCTTCCACATATGTGAGATTGACATCTTTCACTTTTGTGAGTTCGACCCCCCCCTCCCTCCACATATGTGAGATCTACATCTTTCACATATGTGAGATCGACCCCCTCCCTTCCACCAATGTGGGTTCGCCCCCCCCCCCCCCCACATATGTGAGATTTACATTCTTCCACATATGTGAGATTGACATCCTTTCAAATTATGTGAGATTGGCCCCCCCAACATATGAGAGATTGACCCCCCACATATGTGAGATTGACCCCCCCACATATGTGAGATTTACATTCTTCCACATATGTGAGATTGACATCTTTCACATTTGTGAGTTCGACCCTCCCCCTCCACATATGTGGGATCGACCCCCCCACATATGTGAGATTTACATTTATCCACACATGTGCGATTCACTCATCCTCCACATATGTGACATCCTTTCAAATTATGTGAGATTGACCTCCCCTACATATAAGAGATCGACCCGCCCCCCTTCACATATGTGGGTTGGACCCCCCCCCACCACACGTGTGAGATCGACTCCCCCCCCTTCATATGTGACATTGACATCCTCCACACATGTGCGATTCACTCATCCTCCACATATGTGAGATTGACATCCTTTCAAATTATGTGAGATTGACCCCCCAACATATGAGAGATTGACCCCCCCCCCCTCCACATATGAGAGATCAACCCCCCCCCCTTCCACCAATGAGGGTTCGACCCCCCCCCCCTTCCACCAATGAGGGTTCGCCCCCCCCCCCCCTCCACATATGTGAGATTGACATCTTTCACATATGTGAGGTCGACTCCCCCCCTCCACATATATGGGGTCCATCCTCCCCCCTCCACATATGTGAGATCGACCCCCCCCCACATATGTGAGATTT